>OX438762.1:27388318-28087471 GCA_949316455.1 Acleris holmiana
AAAATGCAAGAAATACTTATAACGATTTATTATTTTAGAAAGCACCGCAACAAAGTCAATGTAGGGACATTGACTTTGTTGCGGTGCTTTCCTGCGTAAGGGTACGCCAAAACACATAAGTGTAGGGTTCCGAAGCCGTTACTACAAACATAAAAATCAACCAGTACTAATTTTCTATTTAAAGTCATTTAGTGGCATCTTAAATGATTTTGGTACACTTTAGTCGCCTGTATCTCAAGAACCTATGACGTCTACCTTAGTCGTGATAGTTTTCCTTTAAAATTGGTTATATTGTGCGCTTTTGTTAGTTTTTTTTCTGATTTTTAGTATTTGTAGTTTTGGCTGCAATGGGGGAGGGGCACTTGACTCTAACAAAAATTGGCGCTTTAAAGCTTAACATTTCATAAACGGATCGCTGAACAAAAAATAGTTTTGATAAACTCGTAATATTGTTGAAAGATCTATCCAACGTCATCTCACACTATTATAGTAGGGGAGATACACTATTTTTTTTTTATTAAACTTTGTATTTTAGCTCTTTGTTGGCGAGACTACATATATTAGTTCCAAATTTCAGTTTTCTAGTACTAAGAGTCTCTGAGCAAGGCTGCGGACGGATGGACATGGCGAAACTATAAGGGTTCTTAGTTTGACTACGGAACCCTAAAAATTAGTGTGCTTTAGACCTCACGACTGAAGTAAACTTTTCGTAGCGCTTTCGTCACGCATTGACCAACTTACTGCCCAAGTCAAGCGTGCGTAAGTTTTACTTCAATAATCCAGAAATCACCGCGTAACGCCAGCAAACTCGCAAACAAACTACTGACAGAGATATATATATATCTACAGGGTAATTTTTTGATAGGTGCACAAATTTTAATATTTGCTTCGGTATTGTTAATCAATAACACATGTTGTGTTATTTTTACTCTAGCTTAAAAAAATATTAAAGATATTGCCGATTCAATGATTCCACTAACTTAACGATATTCATGGACCCTCTAATGCAGGGGTGCGAGGAGAGGGGAGTGTTGTTAAGTAAGTTAATAAATGAAATTTCAAATTTAGAATATCAGTAGGAGAGAGGCTTGTTGTCTGATAAACTGTACATGAAATTTCAAATTTCGAATATCAGTACAGTGTATCGCATACCTTCAGCTTCACAACCCATGTCATCATTTCTAGTGTGATTTTGGTGTCCACACGAGAAGGTAATACAGAGATAAGGTAAACGCGCCTATTACCGGGGGTATCAAAATCCACGACCATTACCGTGGTATTTTTAAATAGGTACGCTTTTTATAAGCAAACACATTAATTTCTAAAAAAAACATTTTACGCGAACGTAGATTATTTAATTGACTTACGGACCCGTTAGCGCTAGTGCGTGTGGATGAAACAGAGTGCTCGCAATTCGTCTGTATCCGCGACGGCAGCGCAGAAAGAGGTCGTGCCATACTAAAGCGTGACGCCACGGGTAAGAGAACTCGAATCTTATTTAGTATTTTACGTAATATATAAGGCAAGCGAACTAATGTTATGGTATTTAAATGGTTGTTTATTGTTTTCTGCTCGACTTCTGAATGTTCTTTATACATTTTCTGGCCTGAAAATACGTTTAAAATGGAAAATAAATTACAACGGTGATAGATGCCAATTTTTGCTGTGGATATTAGTACCGTGGTATACCACGGTAATTTTTTTTTTGATTTCAGGTATTTTTACATTTTTTTGGTTTATGTAATCGGTTATAAATATTTTCTTACGGTTATTCTAATCTTGATCTATTCACGCTATTAAAGAACTATTTCCGTGGTATAGAAAGTATTCTATAAACCCTTAATTTTTAACAAAAACTTCTGTACTGAATTTGTAGTTTGTATAGAAAACCTTATATTGTCAAAAAAATTAAATACTGAGAATAAATCGTTAATTTACTTACCAGTTATGTAATTTTGTTTTTATGCCAAGATTGTGATATATATTTTTGATTTGTAATAAAAACAAAAGTGTATCAGTTTGTTTTTATGGGTCGGAATTAGGTTTTTCCAACACTCTATATTAAGCCTATTACCGATGGTACGGTCCGATAACCCTCGGTAATAGAATGTATGGGAGTCTATTACCGAACTTTGATAAACTTAAGGAACATTTTTAGCTCATCTGAGTGATTTGCAATCTATACACATATTTTTAGGGCATTGAATGCAATGACAATCTTGACATGAGTTCTACGAGCATTTGGGTCACTTTCATCATTTGGTTCGTGAGGGCCTGCATTGATTTATTTAGTGCAATCAACCAAAACCAGGCAACAAACAACAAACAATACGGGCAATACACCCTGCCCGTATTGTTTGTTGTTTGTTGCCTGGTTTTGGTTGACTGGGGGTTTTGGATCCATTTTCACCGCTGATGCATTTGAATTTACTGGGTGGGGCTTTTCTTCATTTGGTTGGTTCCTTGTGTGGCCTGGTCTAATAGTCCTTTGTTTGTTGGGAGAGGTATTTAATTTTCTGTAGCACTTTGTATACCATGCAACCTTTGTAGTTGGCTGGGTGGTTCCCTTCGCAGAGTATGCATTTGACTCTATCTGAGCGTTCTTTTCTTGGGCAATTTATTGTGTGGTAGGATTCTGCACATTTAACACATGGATGTCTGTGACAAAACTTTTGCGTATGTCCGTAGTCTTGACAGTTAGAACATTGAGGGATTTCACGCTTGGGTCTTGGTGTTTCAATCTTTATTCGGCAATTAAGCAACGCTCTGATGTTGTTAACATCATTGTTGTTAGGACTTGGTTTCAGGTCGATGAAAAACATTGGTAGAGGTCGTTTTGTTTTTCTGTCCAAAGAAGAATATCAAAATATTCCAAACGTTCGTGGGTTCATGATGGAATTCTTCTAAGGCATGTCTCAACTCGTTTGTTTCAGTGGATGGTGCATGATTTTTAACACTACTCTGTAGTTCCTTTCCTGTTTTGGTTAATAGGTAAAAAATCGGTATATTTGCTTTTATGTTCTTTGTATATAATAGACTAAGAGTCAGAGGTCGTTGCCTGGATCTTAACTCGTTCGTTATGTAAGATTTTGATTTCTTAGTCTCCATTTAAAATTGTAGGCGCCACCGACAAAAATCCTAAAAAGTGTAGGCTTTTTATAATTTTTGTCGGAGGTTGAATATTGCTAACTTTGTCAATGAAGAGTGGGGGAGGTCTCGTCTCTTTTTTATTTCCAGTTGTTTGGCATTTGGTTGGCTATCATCTTCTGTTTGAAAGTTGTATCGAAGCCGCCAACCAGTAACTAATTTTTGTCTGTTTCTGGTTGCGTATTGTTTCTGGGCTACTTCTTATTCGTTTACGATTGTTCACTTCTTGCCAACTTTGCTTTTCATTTTGGTTATCCTCGTCACTATTTTCAGGGTTTCGTGAGCCACCTGGCTTCGTCGATTTATTTGTTGGAAGACCTTTATTCGAGGTAGAAGGCTCACTATATGAGCTGGATCTAGGTCTATTAAGGAACATTCCTTTGTGAAATATTTACTGGGTCAAGATAGGTTTGAGGTCGTTTGTCTTCTGATTAATTCTCGCTGAGCAAGACGTGACGTTTGCAGCATTTGAGGTGCAGTTTGAGCTATGTGTTACAAGGACTTAATTTTAGTAGATATTCTCCACCGGTTACGATAAGGTTCTGAGGTTTTTTCTTTTTTAACCGACTTCAAAAAAAGGAGAAGTTTATACATTCCATTGAATGTATTTTTTGTTTATGGGTGTTCATCGATTGCTACGTCTATTGTGGACCGATTTTACAATTATTTTTTTTGGTTTGATAGTGTACTGTGTGTATACTTCCGAGGTGGTCTCATTGGCACCAAATCTGAATTTGATGAGGGGATCAGTGAGGAATTGAGAGAACTCCTCAAATATTGTAAACAAACATATAGCGATTTTAGTATTTTTAGTAACAAGTCTAGCATTTGCATTCAGAAAGTATCACTTGGTGAAGTGGAACTGATGATGAAGACCAGAGATGGCCATCGAAACACCTCAACGGTACCTATCATATTTAAGGGTGGCGATAAGATATCTCGATTAAGATAGTTGAGCGACTACAACGAAGAACATTTACTTATTGAAATATGACTATGACTTTCCGGCGGCGTTTTAAAGGTATTGCTATCCCTTTTAGCTCCAGCGTCAAGGATCTCGGAATTTATATAGACAGCCCCCTCAGTTGGAGAACACATGTCACTGAAATAAGTCGCAAGGTCATGGGCTCTCTTCATTATCTTAATAAATTAAAGCACTTTTTGCCTATTAAGACCAAGATATCCCTGGTGCAGTCCCTATTTTTTTTCCATCTTTGATTACGGTGACGTGTGTTGTCCGGACCTTAGCGAGGGACAACTTGATAAGTTAGATCGCCTTCTCAATAACTGTATTCGCTTTGTTTTCTGTCTCCGGAAATATAATCACGTGTCCTCTTTCCGATCTCAACTTAAATGGCTTCCTATTCGTCAACGTCGCAAAATTAGATTTCTTTGTTTCCTTTATAATATCTTGTACGATCCACAATCCCCCGAGTACTTAAAACCACTTTTTAAATTTCTGGGTTCTACTCACAGTCGTCAGCTATTGATCCACATGACTTTAAATATAAAATTAGTTAGTACTTATTGATTTTTATGTTTTTAGTAAGTACTTAACGGCTTCGGAACCCTACACTGAGCATGGTCCGACATGCTGTTGCCCGGTTTTTTTATTTATGTTAATCTGCCTAGTAGATTTTAGTAGTAAAGACTTATTAATTATGTATGTATAGGTTGTTGGACGGAAACTAAAATAAAATATATTGCTAGAATTACGTACTTATTTAATAATTTATTTATTACGTATCCACTTTTATTTACCGAAAGTATGACAGTAATATTCCGGCCGAGACATTCGTCGTACAGTAAAATTATTTCTACAGTTTTTGAAATACACCGAGGCATTGTGACACGTTGGCGTAGTTGACAGCGAACTAAATTCAAATAAGCTGCCAATTTGAAGTGAGGCCTAATTCGCTAGGCTGTTTTTTGTTCTGTGACGGGTTATGTATCTAGTTAAGTATTGTTGATGGAAGGGTATTTTTATTTTGTTTGAGAAGTCTATTCCTTGAAATTGTTTTAAAATATTCTTACATTATTGATAACAGGTGTATCCCTATTAGGTAATATTAAAGCTAATTAACGTACTCCGCAAGTTTCATCCCGGTTAAGCTTCTAAACCAAATAAGTAAAGTTTGCAGATATTTTTTTTGTATTTAAAGAACATCCCATGTAACTTGCATAAGTTTCGACATCAAGCGACATAACCAATTGTCAATCACATCCTTACATTCCATGTCATTAGTTTCATGCTCCAGTTCGCGCATTCGTGCCCGTTGACCAGCCGTCTTCCTGCTCGGCCTACTCGTTCCTAGCTAACGAAGGGCGAAGTTGCGAAAGAAAAACATACTCGAAGGTATCAATTAAAGCATACATTTTATCCGATAAAGCAACGTATTTCAAGGCCAATTTCGTAATAATATCATCATAATATTTAGTTGCTAGGAAAACTGCGTTCGATTAGTTGTAACTGGTTTATGGTATTTAAGTTAAATATTATTACAGGTTCGTATCGTCATTCGTGTTCCTAACAATGTTTAATAATCCACGGATTGAAAGCAACTGAATCACTTAACGGTTAATAATATTGAGTAAGTATTAGTGCAAACGCTATCAGATGCAAAATAATAATGTATCTGTTTAATTTTATTAATAGTAGTAGTATTAGTGTCAGCAAACCGAAGACACTAGACAGACTCACGGTGATCTCACCCCATCCTGAGGTCGGAGCATTTTGTCGCAGCAAAATTAATGAATCAATATGGGTAGGCAATTGTGGAAGGATCGTCAACGCAAGTAGGCATCTGCGCAAGGGCGTGGATTAAAACAGAAAGTGTCCGTAGGTGTTCTCACGCATTGTTCAACAACAATGGAGGCATCTGTGCAATACCTCAAACCAGATACAGCGAACAAAAACTCAAAACTTAAACTAAGCCTTATTCTGTCCATATAGAAGTTATGTGTTGCTGGTTGTAATAATGTATGCAGTTGCATCCGGTGCTCAAGGCTTTGATTACTTAGTCATAGCCGATGATAGCGTAGTCTAATGTAAACGATATCATTATGTTCCAACGCAGATCTAAAATTCGTAAATCTTTAGCCAGATTTAAATTCTTGAATTAGAAGATTTGAATAAGATGATTAAGGTTTAGTTTTTTATGAGTCCAATTCACCAACACAGTATACTTGCCCTTTGACATCTGACATCATAACCGATGATAGTACCTGGATCCAGCTAGCTCGTCTAGACGATTTGTGTCAGCGAGGCGTTGCTCCTGCGCACCTTTCGCATACTGAGGTAGGTAATTAAGGCACTCGATTACTGCCTAGAGCCACAATGTGTCTGCTTATTTGACCTCCCCAATACTATAATAGAGAATAACACCACGGAGAATCGGTATTGCGTGTGGAAAGAAATCAACAAGCAACGAAAATAATTTTGCAATTCTCACTGAGGCAACTGGCCTCCCCTCATACCTATCTTACAATCAAAAGCCCGCTACCCACGGTGTCGTTGGATACTTAATTCCTTCAAAAACATTGTGGGTTAGTGAAATCTATTTTTTTCGAGATTGGATTGGAAATTGAAGCCAACTAAACTTATAGGGCAGTTGCCTGATGACTAAAGGCGAATTCAAGGAATAAAAACCCACATGACTACCACAATTTATTTCAGCATCAATGATGGCGACCGATCATCCAAACAAAGAAGATAATCACACGTTTAAGATTGGCCTGACTGATTAAAACAAACGCAGTTTTTTTTCTTGTCAGATTGTGATGCACGTCTATTGCGACTTTGAAGTGAACAATGTTGTTTGTCATAACATTTCACTTATCTTTTGACAGCTGTCATCCCATTTGTCATATTTTGTAGGATTGTACGATATTTATTTATATTCAAATGTATCGAAATGAGTTCCGGTAATTACTAATTAATGCCCTATTTGACAGTTTTTCACTCGAACTCAAATCCCTCAAAAGTTAAAACATGATCCGATCCCCCGCAGACGAACGCGGGGAATGCTTTCCATCCCCCATATTATGTTTCATTTCTATCGTACCTAAGTTATAATCTATATGTTGAATAACATAATTGATGTTGTATCTCAGATGTAGTATTGTTATTATGTTGTATGTCTGAGTTACAATGTCAAATAAAACAAAATGATGTGAAATGTCATTGTAACTCTATGAACATCAGGATATAAGCTTATATAAGTGAGTGAAAATTAATTACGATGATTTTCCTTGTAGGTGTCAAAATTATCTACAACTTTTGTATTTTTACGTGCTTTTTCGATACTAACTCAACATAAGGCGAAAAACAATATTTTTTAAATCAATAAAAATACAGTGTGTTTGGGACATACCAAGGAAAGTTTTAGTAAAACATAAAAATAACTAAAACTTTGTTATTATTTGGCATTTTGAAGTTATGTGAAAAAAATGCAAATACAAATGGCCGGAAGTCGAGATAACAGTTTTTTACGACTAACCCATATATCCATAACTTTTCGAAATTTTCGTTTTTCCGTTTTTATAATGTAATTCAATTAAATTCAATATATTCATTTCAGACTCTGGGACCATAAGAGTGCTAGTACTTAATACATTAATCATAGAGCCCTAGGTTTTGGTCATAAAGATAGATGCGCCGCGCCGCATCTCGTATTATGCGACGGTTTGTAAGCCGTGGTTAAATAGTAATACTTATACTTTTAATTTCCAGTTTTTCTAACTTGAATAGTTTATGTTAAAAGAAGAAGTACACATACATATTATGAGGCATTTTACCGTCATAAGTGGCATTTTTATCGTAACGGCTGCATCGCAGTATTTTTGGAATAAAAGCTAAAAAGTCGTTTTAACATCCCGATGATATCAAAGCTTTAATTCAGCAGCTTAATTAATTTTACGTGTGTACAGGTCTCAATAAAGCATTGAGCAAAGGTCAACTTGTCTGAGGATCCATCATTCTCCAATTTCAACACTAGCCGGTTTATTTCTGACTAATTGTTTTGACATACATTGATGAAATTTGGGAAGTTTTGAAGGCTGTAAAGGGTGAGTTATTAACTCGATCTCCACCTGTTAACTGTTGAAGTCGCGGTCCGCAGTTACAGGAACACCTTGTTCCAAATTTAATTGAGCGCCCGAATGCTAACTTAACGAGCCTAAAACTTTACTGAATCTTTATAGCCTATTATACGAGTAGTTCAGTGTTTACCCACCGCCCGCGATGGTGCGATATAGATAGCAGTTGTATAAGTTACATAGCAGTTGTATAAGTTACATTTAACTCGAACTCCAATTAGCTGACATTTGAGCCTTGACTATTCGAAAACGTGTTCCCGTGTGTTGTATACCTAACCTGTCCATAGCATGAACACCTTTACTAATGGATGACGATACGAAAGGCAACATTAATGTCAACTCGCTATCAATCACCATACACATTTCCTCGAAGAAAGTACATGAACGTTTCTTTCTCGATGGAAGGAATACCTAAGTTCGTGCTCGGGTACAGAGGGGAGGGGGGTATCTATGTCTCCGTCAGCTTGCTATAGAAATATTTAAATAGTTTAATAGGGTATTTGGTGAGAATCGGTAATTCTGTTGAATCAATACTGTTTAATGCTTGTATAATATCATCAACAGTTTCAACTCGTAACGTTCATAACCATTCACAAAGTTATTAATTAGCATCCAGTTGTACCGGCTCTTGGGTGCTCATGCATTCTTTGAAGCCATTCGCTTATGTTAATGATATTTACCTCGCTCCGTTCGACCACATTCTGCGATCCATTCATGACATTGTGTATGTGGAAATCCCACGTCTGCGCCACGAGCTCTAGACCGCGAGACATCGTTTCTGTTTTTAACCCCCGACCGAAAAGAGGGGTGTTATAAGTTTGACGTGTAAGTGTGTGTCTGCCTGTGGCACCGTAGATCTTAAATGGGTGAACCGATTAGAATGCGGTTTTTTTCAATGAAAGCGGGTTTTTTAGCGGTGGTTCTTAGACATGTTTCATGAAAATCGCTTTAGCCGTTTTTAAGATATTGAGCTTTTAGCGGTCCCCGTCGTGTCAGTTCAGTTAGGGTTAGTGTTCCGTTAACTACCTATTTATCAAACAATCAGCCCTTACTCCTACGCGAAGACGCTTGGATCAAAATATAAATACCTACTTATAAGTAAAATTATAGGGCCACTACTTATAATTTTTTACTTTTTAGAGGTTTTTTACAGACTGATTTTAGACGCGGTTTTTTTAAATTTCTAATTTATTTTTTTATTTCACGCTTTTAAAACTTCTCCATCTGAGTGTCTGTTTGTGGCAATGTAACTCCCAAACGGATGAATGGATTTGGACGCAGGTTTTTTTAAAACAAAGCTACATTAATCAGGATGGTTATTAGCAACTTAATAAATACTTAGCAATTTTATGAAAATTGGTTGAGCCGGTTTAGAGATATCAGCTCTGAAAGTAGGTGTCACCGTTAAATCGAGGGCTTTTTACCCTCTAAAAGCTCAATAACACAAAAACGGCTAAAGTGATTTTGATGAAACATGTCTAAGAACCACCGCTAAAAAACTCGCTTTCATTTTAAAAAAACCGCATTCAAATCAGTGCACCCAATTAAGAGCTACGGTGCTACAGACAGACACATACACACACACACACTTACACGTCAAACTTATAACACCCCTCTTTTTGCGTCTGGGGTTAATTAAATTAAATGAAATAACAAACGGGGCGGGGGTTAAATTAAATAACATAAAATACCCCAGCTACTTAGCGGTCCCCTGCCGTGCCAGTTTAGTTAGTGTCTGTATTCAGTTAACTATCTACTTATAAAACAATCAGCCTTTAGGGCCACTACTTACTATTTTTTACTTTTAGGTGTTTTTACAGACTATTTATTTAGTCAGGGGTTTTTAAATTTGTAATTTAATTGATGCTTGTTACGATAGCTCTTATTTGGTTGACAATCTGTATTTACGTGCAGTTTTTCGGGACTCTAATGAAGCAGTCTTGTTCGGTCGAGTCTTTAGTAGTCAAAGACCAATGAGACCTTGACTCACCATAGAACGGTGTCACAGTAACATTATAAATCAATTAGTTTGACACTTGTTACGACTTGAATCATAACGTCACAGTTATATGGTGGGTCAGGGTTCTATTAGGCTGATAGTACCTACCTAATTTATTCGGCAGGTCAGATGCACGTTACGTGTATATCTAACCGGTATCCAACAGCTGTCAATATATTTCTAGACAAAATATATAAATGAGTATGCCTAAGTAAAACGAAATCTGTAAATATGCATATAGATTATTGTCAAGCACTGTACAGTGTGACGCTCTCGTTAATCATGCTCACTACCTTAGCAATAACATTGGGCTGAATATTGACCAACTTGTTTGTTAATGAGGACAAGTTGGTCTAGTTGCTCATACACCGGTCATTAGTATGGGAAATAGTATTTAGGTGGGTATGAAGCTACGTATTTAGCATGCTTAAGGAAACGTCAAGGTTACACTTAGATACAAAACAAATCAATGTTTAAATAGAGATACGAGTACTATTCAAATCGTGATTCAAATACTGAAAATTGAGGTGAGATTCAAGTGTTTGTATACAGTAAAGTTTTATCCGACTACCGCCCAGGGCAGAAATGTTGTTAATCGAAAACAGTGGGGATTCTGCTGTCATCGTTTCTGTTAGTAGCAAGTGTCCGGTTCTAAAAAGTGTTTTTTGAATCGTTTTAAGTTATCTTTACCGCTGTTGTGTGTTTGTTTATGTAGTTTGTGCCGTTTTGTCCGTCCTAAAGTAAGTGTTGGTCGGAAATCGACAAAATGGAGCAGGATACCCCGGATCCTGGGGGAGGTTATGCTGAGCAGCAGAATGAGTTTGCTTCATTAGATAAAAGTACATCTCGCAAAAGACCCCAGTCTGACGCTCAAAATAACTCCGTCACACCACCCAAAATAACAAATATGCCTTTAGCATCCGCGTCTATTCAGACCACATTCACACACCCCGACTTTGAAGGAATAAAAAGTAAGTACGACGAAAGTGATGAGGCACCTTTTATTGTGAACATTCAAAAGAACGAAAGCGACCCGGCCTCGGGCGTCTCTTTGCGTGCGATCTCTTTCGGCCACTTTCTTTTCAAGAACAATATCCCTGGCGTAGTCAGAGACGGCGTAAAACGTATCGGCCGTAATCGTTATTCGGTGGAGTTTAATTCGGCATCTGACGCTAATAAATGTATAGAGAACCCTGCACTTGAAAAAGGTAACTTTTCAGCCATAATCCCATCATATCACGTCACTAGAATGAGTATGGTACGTGGCATTGCTGTGGACTGGTCTATGGAAGAACTTGTTACAAATATCTCTGTTCCCCTTGGTTTTGGCAAAGTCATTAAAGCTCGCCGATTGAGCAGGAAATCATTGGGTGAAAACAATTCTCCTCAATGGATTCCCACTCAATCTGTAGTTGTTACTTTTGCAGGCCGATCTTTACCTTCCCATGTGTATTGCTTCTACAATAGCCTGCCAGTGGAGTGCTACATGCTACCGACTATTCAATGCAACAAATGCTGCCGATTTGGGCATATTAAAGCCCAATGTAGGTCAAATCCTCGTTGCTATAAATGTGCACAAAATCATGAGGGTGAAACCTGTAATGTGGCAATCGCCAGTTGCCTTCTTTGTTCAGGAAATCACAGTGCAAATAACCAAGCCTGCCCAGAGCATCAAAGACAACGCAATATAAAACTGGTAATGTCACAAGAGAACCTATCATACCTTGAAGCTTCAGGTCGATTTCCCCAGGTCAGAAAATCTTTTGCAGAATCTACCATGTCACAAACTCCTTTGTCATTATCTCTAAGCTCCCAACCTATGACGACTGCCTCTCAACAATCAACACATTCATACCGGAAAACTGTCACCTCTCCACGCAGGGTAGCTCCTACCCGCAGTCCTGGGTATGACAGACAAGTCTATCAGAACATTGTGGGTAACCCACCTTCCTCCCAACCTAATGGATGTGCTCTATCCCAATAACCAGCATCTCATAATGACAACTTAATCGAACTGCTTTTAAATACTTTGATAAATATTATCTCCCGATTTTCAGACTCCGGCCTACCGTACAACATGCAACAAAAAATGACTAAACTTATCTCGCTAGTTTCTGTACAAAATGGCCCAAGTAGCCCTGCAGTGGAACTGTCGCAGCATTAATAACAAGAAACCTGATTTAATTTACCTTATTAACAAACACCAACCCTTTCTCCTTTCTGTCCAGGAGACATGGCTAAAGCCAGACTCTATTTTTAGAATCCCAGGTTTTGCATGTCTCCGTGACGATAGAAGGGATGGTTATGGTGGTGCAGCTATTTTAGTTTCTCGTTCTATTCATTTTTCTCAACTTAGTCTTCCTCCTCACAGTGACTTCATTAGTGCCGTTGCGGTTAGGGTTAACAATATTTCCTTCCTCTCTGTCTACATCCCTGATCCGCACTCCTCTATGATCCCAGAGCTATTTACTATTTTTTCACTTCTGCCTGCCCCTGTAATTATTCTAGGTGATCTTAACGTTCACCACACTTCTTGGGGTTCTTACTATTGTGACTAAGTTTCTGCCCTGTTTCTCGACCTTTTTGATTCTTTTGATTTATGCATCCTCAATGACGGTTCCCTTACTAGACATGTATCCCCCTCTCAAAATCCAAAGAGTGTGGTTGATCTTACTTTGGCTTCCCCCTCCCTATCCTCCAAACTTTTTTGGTGTATCCTTCCCTCCTCTGTTGGCAGTGACCACTTCCCAATTAAAATTATATTTCCTGATTCCGTCCCAACATTCAAACTGTCTCCTCGCCTTAAATTTCAAATGGCTAAAGCAGACTGGGCTAAATTTAGGTCATTCTTAGAAGAGGAAATTTCACAAATCCCTTCTCCCAATAGTGAAAATGTATTCACTGTATACACAGCTTTAAAAAATGTATTCCTTTCAGCCACTGATAAATCCATCCCTTTAAAAAAGCCATCAAAAAAATTTGCTTCTCCTCCCTGGTGGGATGCAGAATGCATTAGTGTCGTCAAAAAACGCAAAGATGTTGAGTTCTTGCTTAAAACTACTTTTACAATTGAAAATTATCTTTATTATCAAAAAGTAGCCAATGAAGCGTCGAAATAAAAGTAAAAGAGACTTGGATGGCAAAAATTTTGTGAGAGTCTCTCTCCCAGGGCTCCCCCTTCACTTGTTTGGAAGGGTATTAAACGTTACCGAAGTGCCTTTACATCGGACGCCAAGATGCTGTCAAATGATCCCTCAGAGTGGTTAGAACCTTTTTCCCTCAGATTAGCTCCTCCATCAGTACCCGCCCTTGATGAAATTTCCCCTCTGTGTAATATCCCCCCCAGATACGCAGAGAGCCGTTTTGATTCCTCTTTTTCAATGGAAGAATTCTTAATAGCCATTCGTCATCTGAAAGACTCTTCCCCCGGTGTAGATGGAATACCCTATTCATTTATCTTAAACGCGAGCTCAGATTCAAAGTCATTTTTTCTTACTGTGCTCAATTACATCTTTCACTCTGGCGTGCCACCGGATGATTGGAAGACCCAAATAATTGTTCCCATTTTAAAACCCGGAAAACTAAGTAATGACCCATCTGGTTATCGGCCCATTGCATTGTCGTCATGTTTAGGGAAAATTCTTGAACATCTGATAAAAAATAGACTGGAATGGTTAGTGGAAAGCAAAGAGTTATTAGCTAAAAGCCAATATGGTTTCAGTACAATGGATAGCCTAGCGGTCTTTACGATGGACATACGCATTGCATATTCTCAAGGTGAATCGGTGGTTGGAGTCTTTTTAGACATCTCGTCAGCGTACGATAATCTACTACTTCCTCTGCTCAGGCAAAAGCTGCATAATCTGAGCATTCCTGTGAAGCTAGTAAATTTTACAATTAACCTTCTTATTTCTAGATCAATTCTTATCAGTGCTAATAACGATCTCCTTCCGGCTAGACTAGTATGGAAAGGCCTACCACAGGGCTCAGTGCTAAGTCCAATTCTTTATAGCCTATATACACACGACATGGAGCTATCAGTAAATTCTTTTTGTAAGGTGCTCCAGTACGCAGATGAGTTGTGCTTGTATACCACAGTATCCGTCATCCCTGACGCGCAGTCCCCTCTATCAGCTGCGCTCCATTATTTAAACATCTGGATTTCCGATCATGGGCTATCTCTTTCCATTCCTAAAAGCGCAGTTGTTACGTTTACCCGAAAAAAATGCATTCCGGATGTTAGTGTTAGTTGTGACGGAGTCCCTATCCCGTCTCTTGATAAGGTCAAGTTCCTGGGAGTTACCTTTGACACCAAATTATCCGGCGTTCATCATATTAACCACGCAACACAGAAATGCGAGAGAAACATAAACATTATTCGTTCGCTTTCCGGTGTTTGGTGGGGATCACATCCCTACACTCAAAAATTAATCTATAATGCTCTGATCCGTAGTCACCTTGATTACGGGTCTTTTCTCTTGGAGCCCTGTAACAGAATGGCTTTAAACTCCTTTGACAAAATTCAGTTCAAGAGTCTTCGCATCATAATAGGTGCTATGAGGTCGTCGCCCACCAATGCGTTACAAATTGAATGCGTGGACCCTCCCCAACATATTAGGAGACAATATTTGTCTGATAGATTCTTGTTCAAAATAATGCAATCATCGTCCCATCCCCTTATCCCGAAACTTCAGTTTTTGACAGAGTTAATTTCCGTTAGTAATTATTGGACCCACAAGAACAGCCCTTGTTTAGTTAAGAGTTACATAAAAGCTACCAGCCTCCCATGTCCCATTTACCAATGTCGCTTAAACCCAGTATTCGAAACACCTTATGAAGCAATTGTATATAGCCCAAGTATAATTCTTAACCTGGGCATTGAAAGAGACTGTATCGGGGAACTCTCAATTGAATCGCGTTATTAATAAGCATTGGCCTAATTGGACTGTTCTCTATACCGACGCCTCTCAGTTATCGAACCAGGGCTGTGTGAGGTCTGCAGTGTGGATCCCAAAACATAATGTTATCCTCAACTATAAGTTGCCTTGTTACTCCTCTGTCTTCACAGGGGAGGCCTCAGCAATCTATGAAGCATTAAACTTCATAGATTCTCACAACCTCGACAACTGTTTGATTTTAACTGATTCGAAAAGCAGTCTCCAGGCCATTATGTCCAACCAACTCCGAGCAAAAATAAAATTTCCTATTGTTTTAAAAATCAAGGTTCTGTTACTCCGACTGTCTGTCAAAAACACTAGGGTATCACTTGCCTGGATACCTAGTCACAGCGGTATTCGCGGGAATGAAATTGTCGACCAGCTTGCTAAGGACGCCACCCTCAATGGCTGTCTCTCCTTATACAGATGTCACGCCCATGATTTACTCACATTGGCTAAGGAACGTTTAGACAACGATTGGTACGTTCATTGGATCAAGTCGAGTCAAACTAAGGGTCTACACTACTCTGATGTTCAAGATAGAATACCGATAAGACCTTGGTTTTTTAAATACAGAGAAGCAAATAAAAGGGTAACATCTACGATCTGCCGATTAAGATTGGGCCATTCTTGCACCCCAGTATTTCTAAATAAAATCCATGTTAGGGATTCCTCAATATGTGAATGTGGTCTGGATGAGGGTAATCTGGATCATATCTTTTTTGAATGCTCAAAGAGATCTTGTTCCTTGTATGACTTACTTCCCCGCTTTATCCCCCGTCCCATCAACTTTAAAACCTTACTTCGTTACGCCTTCACTTCCTTCATTAATATTCTGTGTGATTTTATAACTATCAATAATATCCGTTTGTAAGTAGTTTTTTGTTTACTCACAGGTGGTGTCTTCACACAGCAGTAGTTCAGTTACACACCCTTTCTTTTGTTTTCCTTGCAGTTCCCGTTTTTGTTTTTTTTTTACCTTGCTAATTTCATTAATATGTTAAATCTTAAGCAGAATCTATAGCAACCGACCATCACCCACGCAACTGATACTGGCACAAGCCCTGTGGCTGCCATTAAAAGAGAAGAAGGAATAAGAAAACAGTGCATAGGTACTTGCTAATGAAAGTTTAAAATAAGATTTTCAGAAGATCTTTAAAAGGCCTCTGGGCAGTAGGAGGACTATAGATTTACTAGTTTTATTTTAAACACACATATACTCGTAGGTACATCTAAACCAATCTGTAATAAAACAAACTTAAATTGGTATAATTGTGGTAATGAATATGGTATGGGCGGGACGCGAATTCACAGTAATCGGTAGGCCAAAACTGCTACCAAATGGGGACAGAGGAAAACCTTAGAGAAGATGACGAACATATCGAGCTAACCGTATCCAAAATAGATCGTCAAAATTATTTGCAGAATAGGGAAAAATTAAAAAAAACCAGATAATATGCTTGCCCAGCTTTGCCCAGCACTGCAGTGGGATGTACTTTGGCATATTTTATCTCGGGCTAATTGTTAGACAGGATTGATCCTTATCGTTGACCCTTACAGTTGGTACAATAAAATGGAATTGTGTAATATTTTATAATTTAAAATGTTCTTCTAAAATCTATAAATAAATTATTTATATTAAACTAATATATAATAATATTTTCCTTAATTAAAATATTCTATCTTAAATAATTTGGGTACTTTCCCTCCAGGTTCAAGGTTCAACATTCTCTATCACCTGGCAGTTAAAATGTCTCAGTGAAATGATCTGTGTTTTTAACCGAATTCAAAAAAGAAAAAAAAAACTAGGTTTAATTATGTTTTTTTTCGTGTGTTTTTTACGCGATTTCTCCGTCAATTGTGGACCGATTTTGATATTTTTTTTGTTTAATAGGATGTAAGTGGACCCTTTGTCACTATATTACAGCATCGGGTTCGGCATACCTACATATAGCGATTTTGGTATTGTCAGTAACAAGTCTAGCATTTGCATGTAGGAAATATCATTTGGTGAAGTGGAACTGATGATGAAGACCACTGATGGTCACCGGAACTCCTCAATGTACCGATTTCAAGGGCGGTGATAAGATATTATTATCTAGATTTAGACAGTTGAGCGACTGTGACGAAACATATTTGAATGGTTTAAATATAATGATGCATAATGAGTTTCCAGCGGCGTTGCATCAATAAGAATCACAAGATATTTCATGTACGCCGCAGTACATGAAACATCTTGTGAATCTTATTGATTGAGAAGTGGGTGTTTATGATCACTAAACCTCTTCCCCCCGGACCTCTGTACAGAGCTGACGTGCAATCTATTCTTTAACAATGTATTTTTTAATTTGATTTAATAAAAACACCAAAATTTAATAGATACGAAAATTAGGAGCACATAAATTGCTAAGAGATAACGCTCAGTGCTTGTGATGTGTGTGTGACGGGTGCGCTGCATCTTGTTCTCCGGTTGTGCTGCGCGTGTGTGAGTGTACTTGCGCGTCATCGCTGCGCGTCATCGCTTGCGCTTTGATTGCATCTACGTACTGAGTGCCTCTAGCTAATCGCTGCGCTCCTGGTACTTTACTCGTTTAGTAAAATACTCAGCGAGAATGCTGCCGCTCAAGCGCACGCCGCCAAAGAAAACTTCGCCGGATGCGGACGCTGTTGGTTCTTTATCGGATTCACAGATCCCTGAAGGTCTGAACATTAGTCGATTAAAGAGAAAACGCGATTCTGAACTACATGATTTTATGGAAGAAATGAGGAACGCATTCTCTTCATTTACCCAGTCACAAAACTCCAAATTAAACAACCTGGAATCGACGCTCACTGAAAACTTTCAAGCGCTCAAAGAAATTCAACAATCAAATCGCAGTATTGAGGAGGCCGTTTCATTCATGTCGGCGCAATATGAAGAATTTAAAAATAAAATTCATAGTCTAGAAGATCAGATGGTGGAGGATAGAAAATACATAGCTGTACTGGAAGACAAACTCGAAGACCTGCAAAGAGACAACCGAAAAACTAATTTAGAAATAAAAAATGTACCTAAGAAACCGAATGAATCCAAGGAAGATCTCATCAATATGGCTATCTGTCTGTCTAAGACTATTGACTGCCCTATCAGCAGGGGAGACATAAAAGATACCTACCGAATTCGTGGAAAAACTGAAAATGCCAATACAGCAATTATCATCGAAACCTCTTCAACCCTTCTAAAAAACGATGTTCAAAGAATGTGCAAAGCTTTCAATGTCAAGCATAAATCAAACCTCTGTGCGAAGCATTTGGGCCTGCGCATCGCAGAAGATACCCCAGTGTTTGTTTCCGAACATCTGACACCTAAGGCTGCGCGTCTGCACTTCCTCGCGCGTGAACTGAAGAGATCCGGCCGGTTCAAGCACTGCTGGACATCGTACGGTAAAGTGTACTTAAGAAAGGACGATAATTCTCGTGTTATATTAATTAACAGTCAGGCTCAAATTGATAATTTATCGAAGGAATCATGACTCTCTCTGCACTTGCGGCCAGTTATTTATGGCATTAGTCTTGTAAGCTTTTTAATTATATTTAAGTTCTGCTGTTTAATGTCTGCCTATATACTGCTTATGTATATTTTTAATCCACACACAAACACCTTCAACACTTCACTAACTCAATTATCTGCATACAACAACCTCTTAAATAAGTCTACACATGTATCTCTATTCCTCTCTTACTCTCTCACCCTGTGTGCTAATACCATTTACTCAATTTGCTTTACAGTTAACTTGTGCTATCTCTACAAACCACAATCTTTACTTTCTGACCCCAATAGAAACTGGCTCCTAACCATTCTAATCCTTACATTAGGTTCACCATGAATAATCAACTTACTATTATTAACGAAATTGATCAATCTGAAATTGCGCACTCCTTTCAATGTGATATTCAGGACATAAAACATCATATACCTATTGATAAAAAAACGTTAACCTTTGCAACGCAGAACATTAGGAGTATCTATAGCAACTTCGATGATTTTCAAATAATGTTGTCGCATCTGAACTTAAACATAGATTTACTGATACTATCTGAATGCTGGATAAACCCAGTCAAACCTATACCCAACTTACTTAACTACCAGAGCTACGCTACTTCTAATAACCGAAACCAAAATGATGGTGTAGTTATTTTCGTAAATAATAATGTAGAAGCTAACATCGCTGAGGTTAACTTTGCTCAAGCAACCTGTCTGCGAGTTAAACTGGGTGACACTATAATTCTTGGCGTTTACCGCTCCCCCTCTTACTCTAATGCTGATGATTTTATTAACACTCTAAACAATTATCTCGAAACAATTAACGCAACTAAAAACATTATAGTAACGGGAGACATAAATATTAACCTTATACCCAGAACCCACGAAGCTCCCCAGGATAGAATGAACAGACATGGCTATCTCAACATGCTCTCCTCCCACGGATTGCTACCTGGGCATATACTGCCAACTAGACATGGGAGCAACTTGGACCATGTTATGCTGAAGGTTCATATGGCTAAACTATCAGCTTACATAGCCATCTTAAACACCTCAATAACTGACCATTCCACGGTTTTTGCAGCTATAACCAATCACGAAACTAGTACTAAATGTCAGAAAACAGTAAATAGTTTTAATTATCATAACGCAGTAAAATACCTACTCAATAAAAATATAGCAACACTTTTATTTGATTATAATCCCCATTCTGTTATTCAAGAGCTCTTAAAAAAACTTCACGCGTCATTAATTGAAAGTCAAACAACGCGACATATACCAAGGAATCGAAGAAACCTAAAACCATGGATAACCCCTGGTATCCTGCGGTGCATTAGGAATCGGAACAAAATGCAACTTAACCTTCGCAACGACCCTTTATAATGATGTCCTGAAGACCACATTCAAGAGATATCGTAATTTCTGTAATAAGCTTATTAAAAAGGTAAAACGTAAATACGACAAGGAACAGCTCGAACGTGCAGGTAAGAACCCAAAAGCACTTTGGAAATGTATTAAATCAATTACCCAGCATAAATTAAATAATACTTCAAATTCAGAACTACTTAACGCTCAATCTTCCCCTCAGGAATCTGTAGAACATGCAAATTGTTATTTCGCTAATGTTGGCAAAAAAATATCGAATGATATTCTTAATTGCAGGCCTAAATCTGTAACCAGAAACACTTCATTCACAAATAAGCGCAACCTCTCATCTTTTGTTTTAATTGATACTGATCCTGTGGAAGTAGATGGTATCCTCATGAGTCTAAAAACTGAAAGCGCCCCTGGTATTGATAACATCCCAACTAAGTTTCTTAAACTTGCTAGACCCGTTGTTGTCTGTCATCTTGCTAACCTATGCTTTGCTAACGGGACCTTCCCGGCACCTCTTAAGCAAGCCATTGTTACTCCGGTGTATAAGGGTGGGAAGAGAGACGACGTCAGTAATTACAGACCAATATCAGTCCTATCTGCCATTTCTAAAATCATTGAAAAGTTAATAAATATTCGACTCATATCTTACCTCAAAAAATTCAAAATTATTTCTGACTCGCAATTTGGCTTCCGACAGGGAATTTCCACAGAGGATGCAGTGCAAGCACTCACTTCATCAATAGTTGAGAAAATTGATCAAGGAAGAAAGTGCATGGGAGTTTTTCTGGACCTAAAAAAGGCCTTCGACACCGTTTCGCTTCCCATCTTAATATAGAAACTAGAACAAATAGGTATTAGGGGCAAAGCTCTCGAACTGTTGAGTGATTACTTGCAGCACCGCACACAACGTGTTAGAGTTGGAAACGCTGTTAGTTGTGATGCACATGTCTTGTTTGGAGTGCCTCAAGGAAGTGTTCTGGGACCCACACTTTTTCTCATCTACATTAACGAGTTATTAGGCCTAAACATTACGGACGGGCAAATATTTTCATACGCAGACGACACAGCCATCGTTTATAATGGAACGACTTGGGACTCGGTCTTTAAAAGTGCTGAGGAAGGTCTAAGGGATGTGTCGTCTTGGCTTCAGGATAACCTCCTCACACTTAACGTTTCTAAAACTAACTTTATTTGCTTTACCAAATATGCCAGTACACAGCCCTCAATAGAGCACAAACTAAAAATACACTCTTGTGACTTTCATGACGCCATTAGTTGTGATTGTACATATATTGAAAGGGCTACTTCAACCAAATACCTCGGAGTCATAATAGACCAACGACTTTCGTGGCACTTGCATATAGAGTACGTCAATAACCGTATTAGGAAACTCATCTGGATCTTTAAATCACTAAGACATATTACTAGTAAAAATCTACTAAATTTGTTATATACAGCCCTAGCACAATCTATTATGACTTACTGTATCCAAATTTGGGGGGGTGCTACTAAATCCAAATTCTTAGAGGTTGAAAGAGGCCAGAGATGCTTAATTAAGGTAATGTATTTTAAACCATTTAGATTTCCCACTATTGAGCTTTACAAAATTTCAGATCTTCTATCGATGAGAAAATTATATGTTTTACTAACGACCCTGAAACAACATAAGTCTCTGCCATATGACGCTGCTACCTTAAGAAGGAGAAGGAAAGACATCGTTGCCCCTATACCCTCCTGTAAATCAGTATTCGCAAAAAGGCAATACAAAGCGCAGGCACCGCGCTTATACAACACAATTAATAAAACTCTAAGCATTTACCCACTACTACTTCATGAATGCAGAGGAATTTTATTGAATTGGCTTAAAAGTCTTAATTATGATGAGGCCGAAGCACTATTAACCACACAAACTTAAGCCCCTACATGTAAATACGCGAACTCACATACACACGCACAAAAACACGCACACGCGCACACACACACGCACACGCACACGCACACACACACACGCACACACACACACACACACACACACACACACACTCACACTCACACACACACACACTATTATTTAAGATATATTATGTAAGTTTGTCTTCTTTTGTTTTTTTGTGTCAGATTCTCTATCTGTCATTTTAGCGACCTTGTTGTTGTTATAGAAGAGCGGGGTCTCCTGACACAGGTATATATATACTTACTAGGAGATCCCAACCTTTGCTATTGTTAAATGTACGTGATAACAAATAAAACATTTCATTTCATTTCATTTCACTAAAACGTATAAAACTAATTACATACATACATACATAACATCACGCCTTCATTCCCAGAGTGGGGTAGGCAGAGCTACAGAAATACCAACAACTCTAAAAAGACTTGTTGATAATTCTGTAAACACATTTTGCACAATCAGGCCAAGAAGTTTACTACTTAGTGTATTAGTGATAGGTTGCAAGCCCATCGCCTAACAATACTACAAGCCCTTATTCCCTTAGTCGCCTTTTACGACATCCACGGGAAGACATGGAGTGGCACTATTCTAACCTGGCAACCAAACTAATTAAACTGTTTTAAAACAAAAACTGCCTTCAAATGCTAGACTTGTTACTTAAAATACTACAATCGCTATATTTTTCGCCGCCCCAATTTTTTTAATGAAATGGGCGTATTAAGTTTGACTGACCTTTAGCATTTGAAAAGAAGTTATTTCTTAGGTTTTTGAAGGCGGTTCTTTTTGTTTTTTAAAACGCTTTATTTTTAAGAACATTTTTTTTCAGGTTACCAACATTTCTGTGTTGAAATTTCATCGTGCCATATGTTATTTCTCTATTTTGAATAATACTTTTGCATTCACTTGGCTCAATTTTATGCCCATCTAAATGATCTAGCTTTTTTATGAATAACTTATTAAATTATATTCAATTTAAGGGTAGTAAATGTTTTTAAAGGCTTCAAGTTACATTTTTGCAACAAATAAAAAACTACTTTCAAAAGTCAGTCGGTTTAGCCGCAATACCATTCAATCAGGTCTGCCTCTTCGTCATTTAAATATCATTAAAGGAGTACTAGGTCTGTATTGGACTAGGTAAAAACCATATTGCCTTTGACGTATTACCGTATTGTCAACGTGTTGATAGCTCTTTTTTACTTGACAGTAATAGCGGCAGGGTTAAAAACAATTGTATTCCAGGCTGTGGGGACGCCTAATAAACGCCTTTGCTTCACAAAAGGTGGAGAAAAAACGGTTTTGACCTAATGTTGCTTAAGAGGGCTGCGTGCTCTCAGCGAAAGAAGGGTTCAAAGGTACCTTTTGATTTTCTTGAATATCTCGAATATTGAGGTCTAGCTAAAACTAAACAATAAAGCTAATATAATTTTGTAACAAAACAGTACTTCGTTTGTTATTAAAGAAGGGGTAGAAACTTCATAAAAAAATGATAAAATTGTATCAAAAATGTTAGGTTTAAGATTTGCGAATTGCCCGGGCGCGATTGGCGCGTGAGTGATGTAATACAAGTCTGAGAGATTTTATTTTTCCATTATAGTTTCCAAGATCTGCCTGAAAATTACGTTGACGTGATTGTTTGTTACTTGGATTACAACCCTGAGTGTTTGACCTCAATTTATTAATTGGTAAATACTTAAATTTACAGGTATTGTTACATTTTGTTACGCATTAAATAGCTCAAGGTTACGTTAAACAATTGATAAAACCTTTTGTTTTATTCATTATTTGACAACTGCCATTTAATACTTCCAGAATCCAGATGCGCACGCCGCCCCGCAAGTGGTAAAGGAGGGGGTAGTTTTTGTTCTATAATATATTTATTTCTTCTCAACCAGTATATTAGAACGAACTCGTAATTTCATTATTCTTTATACTAAAAGATTGCATACCTAAGGGGCATAGACGTAATTCATTCACACTTGACATTTCTGTTTTCTGTCGCGACGATATCCTAATAATTAATTAAAAACAAATAACAATTTGAACCGTTTTCATTCAAACGAAACCTGAATTAACAATTCAAAATTTGAATATTCCACAAACCAACGTCCAAAAACTAGCGCGGCTATAAATCAGTGTACGGAACTTGGCCTTATTTAGCCTAATTTGCTTGTCTTCAAATTAAAATTCGGCTTGAGTTCCCCCGGGACTGTCCTATTCAATTCATTGTCTGTAACGGCACCGTTACGCGTTGCGTTACGTTCTTGCATTCTAATATTCCCATTACGAATACACCGTGAAAGGCCTTTGTACAAGGAACTAAGTTTGTTGCAATACGATGAATTATTATTATTAGACACTTCAACCATAGTTCACAGTGAACCACACGCAAATTAATTGCCAGAATTACGAGTTATGATTTGTAAATGATAATAATACGTGACGAAGAACTAAAATGGTAATTGTGAGAGTTGCCCGTGCATCTGGTATAGTCACTTCTAGGTCGACTACACAAGAAAATAACCTATAAGTGTTTTTAGCAGTTATGACATGACCAAAAAAATCGGGCAAGAGTCTTCGCCGTTACTACAAAAGCTACAAGTATAAACAAATTTTATATTTAAAGTTACTTGGTGATAATTATCTTAGATGATTTCGGTAGGTAATCTTAGTCACCTGTAACTGAAGAACCAATGTAGTACCTATACGTATTCGTATCTTTTTCGTTTAAAATTCGATATATTATTAATATTATTATGTGCTTTAATTTCCTAGGTAAAAATAAACAATTGCAATATTACTCCAGTACATACCCGAATGAGTTTTACAATAATTACTACAGCCAGCGTTCCGGTTACGCATCTAAGCACAAAATATTTCCCCTTTACCTCTACCTGATCCTTATCCTTACTAATATTTTAATTTCTTCCATCCTCATGGTTCAACGCTACAACGGATCAGCGTTTCATTTAGTACTAAACATAGGTTACAGCCCGGAGACAGACATTTAGCGTTAATCCTGGAAACTGCATTTGTTTTCGAAGGAATAATAAACGCCTGCCGACTGTCCGCGCGGACGGAATCACGGGCAAAAGCTGTTTAGCAAAAAATCCCCTGCATTGTGCATGAAAAACAGAATTGACTTTCATTGATAAGATTTAGGAGAAACCTGAAAAAAAACAAATCAATCAATCGTTTATTGAGATTTTGTATAGAATCAAAACTTGATAACATTTTAAAACTTCTTTTAAGGTTTAGATTGTTTTTTTTTTGGATTCCTCATTTTATTTACGTAATAATTTAATTAAATGATATTCGCATAAGCATATGTATTTCTTAAATAAATGCAAATTTCTTCATAAGGTCCGTAAACCTTGAACAACAGCTGTGACGTCATTCCCGTCGTCGATTTTGTATAGAGTGTTTTTGAAAGGTCTGAATTATGACTTTTTAAAGCTTTTTAGGCATAATTTTTCGAATCAAATCGGAGAAATTCTGTAAAAGGCTCGAATCTGAAGTACCCGAAACTTACGTGCATGCATGACTCGATGAATGTGGAAGAAGTGAGATTTGTCAGGATCGTAGCAGGAGGAAAGAAGTGGTCTCCGCCTACCCCTCTGGGAAACAGGCGTGATTTGATATATGTATGAATTTATGGTAGAATTATTGCAAGATGTTGTTGAACCTTCCAGACCCGGTGTTGTTCCCACATACAAAGTGTTTGTCACGTGATTCCAGTCGCTAATGACCAAATTGCTATGGTCACGTTTATAGATTTCGATCAAGTTTGCGTGACAGTGAGTGGTCGTTTCTCTGCCAGGAGTTCAATCACTTCATTCTTATCATTATTAGAGCAACGGAAAATGAACAATTTACTATAATAATCAATTTACACCAAAGGTCACTCGGTTTTATAAATATTCTTTCCACAAACGCGACTTTAAAGAAAGAAAAAAAGACTTGAAAGTAGTAATAATTAAATTAGCTTTATGACTTAGTATTCAAATATCACCATTTAGTAAATGTTTTTGACTTAAATTACCATCATTACTTTAATGCAACTGTGCTTTAAAGTACGTACAATTAAGTACTAGTTTAGTTTAAAAAAATAATGCTCATTACGTAGCGATTTCGTCTGGTTTGGTGTTATGGTTCGCCGAACTGACTAATTAAGATTTTTTACAGGTACTGAAGGATTTAGAGAAACTACATAGGTAGAGACACAAAGATTATTCAGGTTAAGAGCTGCGACGGGATACTCGTAGGTGCAGGGCCACCAAATAGTACCTAAGTAGGATTATAACATACACACATACATAACATCACGCCTTCATTCCCAGAGCGGGGTAGGCAGAGCTACCGAAATACTAAAACAATACAACAGTACTCTAAAAAGACTTGTTTATAATTCTGTAACCACATTTGGCACAAACAGACTAAGAAGTTTACTTCTGTATTAGTGACTAACAGTACTATAAGCCCTTATTCCCTTAGTCGCATCCTACAACATCCGCGGGAAGACATGGAGTGGCACTATTCTAACCCGGCAACCACACGGGGTTAGGATTATAATAAATACAATAAGCTTAATTTTTAGGGCTCTGTACCTAAAAAGGAATAAAACGGAATCCTTATAGGATTACTTATGGACCCTTTATCTCGGGACCGCCTGGGAGGTATCGAATTGAAATAAAAAAAACGATATACTCAAATCCCTTGAAGAGGTGAAAAAATCAAACAACTAGTTAAACTAAAAATAGATACAACAGTTTATGCCGCAAAAAAACGTATATTTCGACATTCCCAAGGGAATCAAAATTTATAGGGTATATAAGTACTTCTCATAGACCTAGAATCCTGAAATTTGGCAAGAAGGAAAATCTAACAGCACATAATGAAGGAAAAATACCGAAAATCGTTAATTTGTTGCTCTATCACAAAAAACATATATTTGCGATTGCAAACTTATTTGCAGTTGGTAAGCTAATCGCGACCTATTTGTACCTCAGTACAATTTTATTTCATTTAGATTGACTCATTAGGGATTGTCCTTACAGAGTTGCGGTTAGGCTCTACTCCGTAAGTACTTGTATAAGTTAGGAGCACATCGTCCCACTATGACAATTTGGCGGCTGAGGCGAGGTTGCTATGGTACTGCCAACAGGCGTCAGTCTCATTCCTCAACAGAGTCAGCACCTGCACCCAATCCTACAAGCTTGCGAGTGTTCCGAACCAGCGCAGGACGTGAGCGATGGTGTCCAATAGCCGCGACACGTGTGCGTTCTTCCGGCTCGACCGGAAGAGGCTGATGTAACATTCATGCCAGTTGGCTGTGTCCGGGCGACATTGGCGATCTATAAAATGGTACATACACCGAGGCCGACGGCAAACTTTCAACGAAGACCTTAACACATTCAGAACTATGAACTCGTCATCGGGTCCTTTTTGTTTGTAAATCAGGAAGCATGGCACTTAATGTTTTAACAAGCGTAAGGGACATCTAGACACGCGGGAGCGTGTCAAGCCAAGTTCAAGAAACAGAACTGGCGAGCCGCACCGTGTGTAATATTACACGAACCATTTGGAGCCACTTTTGACCCCCTCATAAATCAAAAACTATTTGACGTATCAAATTTGGCTCATTGAGACTTGCGAGATACATATGTGTTCTAAATTTCATAAGCTTATCTCAAACGATTATTTAGATATTAATGTCCAAAATTCCTCATTTTTATCATTGACTGACCTATAGACCAAAACTCTAACCCAGTTCCAGATGACCTAGAGAGTTAAAATTTGGTATGCAGATAGGTAATTAGATGAATACAAAGGAATAAATAAAAAACTGTCATTTTTTTAATAATTAGATTCTATTATGAACGCTTAACATAAATACCTAATATTACTTAGGGTACCTACGTTATTAACTGGGATTAATTATTATTTTTATATTTTTTAGCGCACATCAATAGTGTAAAATCATTACCTACTCATAAATAATGATAAAATAATAGGCATTTAGATTTTCGGTATATACACGACGCGCGCGCGCCGAGTGACGACGGAGCGGCGCTGCGCTGTGACAACCGAATCGAACCGTTGACGCGAACGTGGCCGAGCGAGCGGCGGCCGCGCTCATAAGCGCGGCCGCCGCGCGAGCGCCGTCTTGCTGTCCGGTTGTCTCTCGATATCTGACCTATAAGGTTGCGATTTATGCTGCGAAATTGCTAAGTTTTCTTAAGGAAAACTTATAATTTGTAGTAATATTATTATTACAATTTCTTTAATAAGTAGGTACGTACGTATAGTATTATAGTATAGGCAATAGTTTATATAAATAATATTTTTATAGTTATAAGTAGGTAAGTGTATTTACTTATTATTATTACAATTCCTATAATAAGTAGGTACGTAGGTTTAGTATAGTATAGGCAATAGTTTAAATAAATAATAATTGTATTTTTTAGTAAGTAGGTAAGACTTACCTACAAAAAGTAATGATATCCCACCAAAAACATAAATGTAAAAAAGGAGAGCCAAGTTCAATACAAAAATTATTCTCTGCTGAGGGCTTCGCCGCAAAAAGAATGGAGATCTGAGATTGAGTGCCAAGTTCTATGCAAAATCCAAATATGTACCTAGTCTAAGGGCTGACTTGGCTGGTTTTCCCATACGAATTATATAGCCTTCGCATGTTCTAAACCTGTTACCTTTCGGTTCTTATTTTATTATTCCGAAAATTTGGCTTGCTGGTAGAAACTACCCATCGAACATAAGGCTCTTCCATGACTGTGTAAAAGTAGGTACTTAATAATAATTCGTATGGGAAAACCAGCCAAGTCAGCCCTTAGACTACATATTTGGATTTTGCATAGAACTTGGCACTCAATCTCAGATCTCCATTCTTTTTGCGGCGAAGCCCTCAGCAGAGAATAATTTTTGTATTGAACTTGGCTCTCCTTTTTTACATTTATGTTTTTGGTGGGATTCGTATTACTGTATCTAATTAAAAAAGTACGTGTTAACGACAAATGGTAAATCAGTTTCCACGTAAACAGACCGCCATGCAATACGGTGTAATTCAGCATGACAGGCCTCCTTAAGAGTGTTGCGCATTCAAATTTGTAGAAGTAAAGTATTTCTACTGTAAAATCACGTAAATCAACGAAATCAGCAAAATTTCGTATACGGCCACTTAAAAGACGAGACGATAAAGTCGTAAATTGTTGTTTTCATTTTTATAAAAAAAAAATATGCTTGATTCTCAAATGTCCCAATCTCTCAATTCTGTGTATCTAAAGCGCAATATAAAAAACCAGCCAAGTGCGAGTCGAATTGGCGCGTGAAGGGTTTCGTACCATTATCTATAAAAACGGCAAAAAAAACATGTCTGTTGTATGGGAAACCCTCTTAAATATTTGTTTTTGTTTTTAAATTTAAATATTTATTTTTAAAGTGAATATGTACCTAACTAAATATTGTGTAAATATTTCAAGTGTCTACCTTTTGCCGTTATCAATATTGAACAAAACGAGCGCAAACATCACGTTTCTTCTATGGGAGCCCTCTTAAATATTTATTTTATTTTGTTCCGTTAGTATTTTTTTTATAACAGCTACAGAAATACATCATCTGTGAAAATTTCTACTGTTTAACTATCACGGTTCATGACATACAGCCTGGTGACAGACGGACAGACAGACGGACAGACGGACAGCGGAGTCTTAGTAATAGGGTTCCCGTTTTACCCTTTGGGTACGCTATTTATATTTCATTTCAGTTTTCCAGAAGATGTAATGTTTCGGGATTTTTGGATACGAGCTTGGGCAAATCATGTTTCGTGGACTCCTAAATGTACTAGCTCAATTTGCTTACAGGATATTGAAACTTCCTGTTTTATAATTTATAATACAATCTTTATTAGATTGTGTTGTAAAACTGGAAGTTTCAATTAATTGTATTATTAAAGAGGAGATTAAATTAGTATGCCAAACCATCATTGAAATTATTTAAGGATTTTATTATTAGTTTAATCGTTTTTGGCCGTGACTTTGTCTACGTTGAACTGGTCTTTCAACTATACAGTGTGTCATTCAGACCCAAACGTACTTAGGGTTGAACCCCTTTTACCAGCAGGCTTCCGCAGTTTTACGTTTTTAAGATCCCATGTTACCTAGCGAAAAAGAATTGATCTGCATTACGAGTTTAGGCCCCTGTTATAACTAGGTATCGTGAAAATACATCTTCTTTACTATATGTTTTTGGGCTTGAGTCGCGGGTCAGCCAGCCAAGTATTTCTTTGATAATAAGTATAAGAATAAGAATGCAGTTTTTTTACTTTAAAATCGACTAGGCTCTTTATAACAAACTTATGTAGGTATTTCTTGCACTTATTTCTTAATCACGTCTGTAGATTTTAACAGTTCTGTGTCATACTAATAGAACCTGATTAAAACCAACCTTAATATTTAACTTTTGTCATGATTATTGGCAGAACTCATTGACAGTAAAATATCGACCGTATCAAACATTATCTTTGTTTACTTGAAATTGACATCATACCGTGCACTGACAGGTTGTCACTGTGTGTGGGGTGTACTTGTGTGCGCATAGTTTATGCTAGCGTTTAATAATTTTGTCGTGTGCTTTTGTTGCGACGTGATCGAAAAATGCATACGCGTTAAAAGTGTTAAAACTATTCGTGTGTGTTGCCTCGTCCCTCGCCTTCCGCCACGGAGAAACATAAAATAAGAATTAAAGGCATAGAAGTAGCCTTAAAACGAAAGCGCCAGGTCTATACCTGTCTCGGATATGAAAGTTCAATAAGCTAAAGCCTGCCAAATCAAAAATCTCTTAAAGATAGTCTATGGTACTGAGCTAGGCATAAGGTAGGTGTCAAACGGATGTCGTGTTGTTTTAGTCGTGTGTATTGTTTATAATTCGCAGGCTGCCGTTGCAACTTCATATTTGTTAGAATTTATTTTAGTTAGAAGAGCAATAAACAGCAATATGGCGTGTGTTGTGTTTAAATGCAGATCTCATATATCCCGCAAGAAAAATCAAATCGAAAAAAATTGGTTTTACCGGAAAGGCGGCATATTGAATATATTTCGGATAGTAATCGTCAGGTAGCATTGCTAAAGCGTAGAAATACAGAATATAATTATCTGAAGTAAACATGTGTGTTCCAAATATCATTAAAGCAATCTTAAACTAGAATTTTACTGTTTTGTTATATGTTATAGTATTGACGTTATAATTTCGTATCGATAAATCAGTTACGAAGTTTAATATTATTATTTATTAAGGTAATAAATTATAATATTCTAAATATGGTTTATTTTTGATTCCTTGACAACGATAATATGAAACAACGTTGGATAGAAGCTATTTCATGACCGAAATGGTAATGGTCGAAACATGGTCGGATTTGCTTCAAACATTTTGAAGATGACTGTTATGGTGGCACTCCACTTGGGGTTGCTTGTTCGCGTTGCGTCGTTGCCCCTCTTCATGTAGGAAGGAAAAAGATGCAACACGAATATTTGGGCAAATACCGGTAAGTAGAGTGCCAGCATTACGTAAACGAATTGCTCAAACTCAAACCTGGTGCAGTGCCCTCCCTTAGCTAATGTCCCCCCTCAAATGAAAAAACACTCGCTAGCCAATAAAGCGTACCGGCAAGTAAAATGTCATATTTGTACTTATATCTTACAAGATTACCTACAAATGTGACTCACCGAAATTGACAACCAATCAAGAAGTAGTTGACCAATTGTATTGATATAATTCAATTCGTTAGCTGATTAAATAAAGTTTAAAACGGTAGATTACAAATGTTTGTAAAGTTGAGTATTTAAAAGAACATTTCAGATGTGTTCATACAAATCTCGTAAATTCCGTATAAGCGCGTCGGCTATGGTTTTTTTAAATACCAAACTTTTTTAAAGTACGATGTGTACAATCATTTTTTATAAACCATTTTAAACTGTGGTATAAACAATATCTGCACACATAAACGTTGTTTATATACAGGGTGGAAGGGGACGGGGGACCTTCCCGGAACTATAGCGTTAATTAAGAGGTACACAGTCGATTTGTGATGGTTATAATCATGAATCACCTTATAAAAAAAAACCAAATTGACTCATTTTCATTGTGGTGACATCCCTGTTACACCTACCCATTACAACTTGACTATGAAAACTCGGAGACTACGCTTATTTCCGAACGTCGACGTTGCCATAGTCATAAGGTGATAACTTAATGATGCATAGACGTCAAATAATCTATGAAGCTAACTAAATGAAAATGTGTTTTATTATTTACACAATTTATTAACCATTAGTTTACACATTATCATGTTGTTATAAAAATCTAACACTAACACAAAAATCTTGCATTACCTACCCTCACATTCGGTGTTCAAATGTCCCTCCGCGGCTTATTTATTATAAAAAGGTGTCTCTGACCATGGGGCTTTAAATGTAAGGATCGATTTTACTCCTCAAATGGAACTCCTTTTGTTCTACGACTTTAAAAAATGAGGTAATTTTTTAATTTTAATTATAATTTTTCATACAAAATAAATCAATTCACTGATTTTACTAAGTAGTAAAGTTTTAAAGTTTGATCACGTATAACTTACTGTAAATTAAGTTATTTTCTAAGTCGTAGAACAAAAAATGTAGCATTTGAGGAGTAGAATCGATACCTACATTTAAAGCCCCATGGTCAGAGACACCCTGTACACGCTGCAGCCGTGCCCGAGTATGTCGGTGCGCCCTTGATAAAATATGCTCATCATATTTTTTTCTCCGCAGATTGTTAAAAGCATCAGTTATTCGTCGTCGCATCTCGTCCGCAGTGTCACATTCCGTTTTGTACACACTATCTTTTACAGAGCCCCACAGGAAGAAATCTAGACACGTGAGATCCGGGCTACTTGGTGGCCAACGGTGCGGCCCAAACCTGCCTATCCAGCGATCCCCAAACTCATTGTTTAATTTCCTTCGTACTTCGTGTACAGAATGAGCTGGTGCACCATCTTGTTGGAACCAAGTGATTCGTCTTTCAGCCAGTGGTAATTCGTCCAGATAACTCTCTAACTCGGAGGTCAAAAGAGACATGTATCCGTCTCCGTTTAGAGTTGGAGGCAGAAACACAGGTCCTTTCTCCATGAATCGCCGCCCAGACGTTAATAGACCAACGATACTGGTGACTCGAGAATCGTTAAGCGAAAGGATTCTCCTCGGCATGTCCTACACATGTTCATTTCGTCTATTCCATATTCCGTTGCGTGTGAACAAGCTTTCTTCACTCCAAATAATATGCCTTATGAAATCTCGCTTTTCTACTATATTTTGTAATAGCCATCGGCAGTAGGCTTCGCGGATAGGGCAATCCCGAGGGAGTAGAGCTTGAACCCTCTGTATTTTGTAAGGGTGAAGGTTGGCACGTTTGAGAATTGTAAGTACCGCAGTATGGGTTATTCTAAAATGTCGACCCGCTACTCTTGAAGTCGCTCTTTGATGTCTTCTAAAATAACGCAGCACCCTTTCGCGGTCCCAGTCGAGCCGCAATTCGAACAACGCCTCCTCCACGTTGGTCGTTCAAGGTAGGGATTCTACACGGTAATAACGATATCGTATTTGACGTGTTTCCGTATTGTCAGCGTTTTGATAACTGTCATTTACAATAATGGCGAGTGTGACATAAACGATACCAAAACACGTCAAACGCGATATCCTTATAACGCAGTTGAATAGAGGCCCTGGGCTGGGATTCTTCAATGTCGTCATTGACGTGTTTCCGTATTGTCAACGTTTTGATAACTCTTATGTCATTAATAATAATGGCGACCGAGTCATAAACGATTCTAAAACACGTCTAGCGCGATATCGTTATAACGCAGTAGAATAGAGGCCCTGGGCTGTTGCTGGTGCAACGGGCTGGTCGTTGGCGATACGATCCAAAGCTCTTAAAATTGTGCCCAGCTGGATGTGGTGGAGGATATGTTTCTCGGTATCGACGCAAACTTTCAGCCGCGTTATTTTTGCACGTTGCGGACAATAAAAGCAAATTCAAATAACCACGAGCATCTAGGAAAGGCATTTTTATTTGAAGAATGGCATAGGTAAATTTAGTGACATTTTCATTTCAACATAAAATGCATCGACAACAACGCAAAGATGTTCATAATTTGAGTATCTAATCAGTGGGGCTAGACGAGTTGCATTCGACAAACGTTAGCGATTATGTTTCGATACACAAATGTATAGAATTGACGAAAGCCACCGTGATTGTCACGTGGTACTATCTCGGTGGCTTACGTCAATTCCACTCATTTTTCAATCGAAACTTAAACGCTAACGATTGTCGAATGCAACTCGTCTAGCCCCACTGTAGCTCTTAATAATGTTTATTTGATAAACGTTTCACATGCACGTTTTGAATCATGAAAATTGATGAAATATGCCTACTCAGCAGCACAGTTTCAATTTATTCGTAAATATTTTTGTTCAACTAGCTAAAACCTATTTATCAATTTAGGTAAACTAAGATGCGATGAAAGAAGATTCTAATATCATCTTTAATTGTTTATGAAGATTGACTATACTTCAGTGTCTGTCCATGAAAAAAATCCATGTTAGGGATTCCTCAATATGTGAATGTGGTCTGGATGAGGGTAATCTGGATCATATTTCTTTTGAATGCTCAAAGAGATCTTGTTCCTTGTACGACTTACTTCCGCGCTTTATCCCCCGTCCCATCAACTTTAAAACCTTAGTCCGTTACGCCTTCACCCCCTTTATTAGTATTCTGTGTGATTTTATAACTATCAATAGTATTCGTTTGTAAGTTGTTTGTTGTTTACCCACAGATGGTGGTCTTCACACAGCAGTAGTTCAGTTCCATACCCTTCCTTTTGTTTTTCTTGCTGTTCCCATTTTTATATATTTTTTTACCTTGCTATTTTCATTAATATGTTGAATCTTAAGCAGAATCTATAACAACCGACCAACACCCACGCAACTGATACTGGCACAAGCCCTGTGGCTGCCATTAAAAGAGAAGAAGAAGAAGGTACTTATTAGGTTATTATTTTATTCATAATCTTAGGATTAAATTATTGATAAAGTTGTTCAAGCTGTATTTAAAAAGAGACTCACAAACCCTGCAATATTTCTTACCGCATTGCAAGCAGGTCTAAGTATGCATCAACGACAAAAATAAACGTAATTATATCCTGTAATGAAAAGGTTGTTTGCAAGTAAGTTCATTGACCCAATCATATGTTTCGGGTTGAAACAAGTAGTTTTTTGTGTGAATGTTTAACCAGCTGTAATTTGAAAACGGCTGCTTAAATTCACATAGTTTGTATGGGGGAAATAAAGTGTTAAAATGGGACATGGTGAACCCGGGGGTGAACTCGGTATCGTACGATCACAACTTAACCCCCTATGCCACCAAACGGTCTCAATATTTTTTATCAAATAGTACTAAAGCTAAAAAATCGATTACCTACGAAATAATACTTTGAATGTAGGGTAGGAAGGAGTTTACCGACAGATTTTGACCATCGATTCTAGAGTCTATTTGGAGTATATAATGTGGTATATATAACATGAAGCCCAATAAAGCATCATTTCAGAGATTTTTATTATTTAAATTGAACTTTATCACCTTAACCTAAAGCATTATTTAGTAAGAAATGTTTAAACACAACAAACAAAGTTTAAATTAAATTAACTATGGAATCGTTTCTTAGATGATTTTAGTAGATATAAACACTTTAATCGCCTGTATCTCAAGAACCAATGATGTCTACCTACTTAGTGGTGACAGTTTGTCCTTTAAAATTCGTTATATGCTCTTTCAATTAAGGTTTTTTTTCTGATTTTTAGTATTTGTAGTTTTGGGTATGGGAGGGGGAGGAGGGGGACTCTTGACTCTAACTCTAAATAAAAAATGGCGCTTTAAAGCTTAATATTTCATAAACGGATCACTTAATCGAAACTTTTTTTACAAACTCATAATATTGTTGAAAGACCTATCCTACGACACCCCACGGTATGGGGTAGACAAGATAATAAATACATTCCCACGTTCGTTAGGTGTAGGCGACGTACCATACAAAAAAAAACATGGTTTATTTTACCACTTTGTTGGCTATAGGTAAGGGTTCCTAGTTTGACTACGGAGCCCTAAAAAGGTTGCTCTAACATTTACGTTTTCAGGAAAAAGATAAAAGTGGTCGCAAGGTAGACTTTTACTGCAGTTGATATCAAAAAGTATTTTATTAATGGCAAAGACGAGGTAAAAGAGCACAGAGACCATTTGGATAGTAAGTGGGATCCAAAACCCATAGATAGACATTTGCTACAATCCTAATACTGAAAATGCTTTGCCAACCCGGAGGACTTAAGTGAAATGCCTCAAACAATGCGAACACTGCTGCTTGGTGGTTACATTTAGTATCCTGAGGCTTTTAAAAGATAACGACATCAAGCAGCGGCGGGAGTTTATCAGGTTTTTAATATTTCATAAATTAGACGTAGGTGCGGTTGCTGAACCCTTGGTGCTGGAGCCCTACACGCACATGTTTTTTTTTTTTTAATGGGAGAAGTCCTCCTCTTGAAACTTCTTTCTTCTTCTCAACGACTCGTAATTTTTAACGTTGCAAAAAAAGTTGGAGGTTCTCAATTCGACGCGTTTTTTTTTTACATGACCACGCGTAGCTTTTTACAGATTAGTCTGATTTTGATTAAAAAACATATAATTGGGTATTCACCGAAATTGGTCCTATTTTCAGCACGTCAAGATCTGATGATAGGATCTTGAGAAATCGACGGAGCTCCTCAAATATTATAGGTGTTACTTGCAGCGAGCATGAACTATCCTGTGGTCCTTATTCATTGAGAAGTGGGACTACATAACATAACTCATATTATGATCACTAAAAGTATAAATAAAATATAGATACTGTACTGGAACACAGGTGCAAAATGAGCTCGGTTCCAGTGTAATGTGTTGTTCTTAGTGGCAAATAATCTACTAATAGTAAAAGTTATAGGAATAGCTTAAGCTGAACGACCAGCCCAGCCAAACGTCGCTTAAGGATACAGCTAAAAAAAAATATGTAAATATCGTAGTTGTAGTCCAGTGTAACCATTTAATTTATATATTTAAAGTCTTTTATTAGCAATATAGATTTATCTAGTAGACCTTTAAGGTTTCTCAGTAGACCTTTGAATAATAGTTATATCAGGTTTAATTTGTAACATATTTATAGGTGTGTGATAAATTAGGTAAACCTTAATTTCAGTTCTATTAATTAACAGCCTCTATGTACTGCTTAGAACTTTTATCCACAATCATTGTATCCAAGAACTTTTTCCTAAATGTTTATTTCTTAATTAACAGTACTATAAATCTGCTAGTTTAATTTGTACGAGTAGTTGTTGTTATAACCTAGAATAGGGAAATATGTTACTTTAGAACTGGTTATATCATTATCTTATTTCATTAAAGTACTTAGGTTACTAAAGTAGGTTCACAAAGTAAGTTCCTGGACATCGTGGCCATTTCAACAATTTAGATTATTAGTTAATAATTTAGTTATTAGGCTAAACTCCACCAACGCAGGTCATTTATCTTCTAGTCCAAGTATCTAAAGATTTTATTCAGTAATATTTCGACATATGGATATTATATGGTACATTTATTGTTAGGGGGGGTCAGTGCAATACATACATACACATAACATTACGCCTTCATTCCAAAGTGGGGTAGGCAGAGCTACATAAATACCAACAACTCTAAAAAGACTTTAAAATTCTATAACCACATCGGCGTTCCACAATATTTTTAACCAAAAGCCCAGTTTCAGTTTGACTGACCTATTACTACTTGAAAAGAAGTTATTTTTTGGGTTTAGTAGGCGGTTTTAATTTTTTATAACTTTTTAATTTACGTTTAAGTAACAAAGGATCTTCGCGTAGTTACATATAATGTAGACAAAAATAGCGTTGAACATCATGGACTACTCGGCAAAAATAATAATAAAATAATTAAACCATATTGCGTTTACTATTGTTTTACCGAGAAGCCCAACTCTTACAAATATGTAAATCGAAATGCTCTTGCTTTCACATGTACGCGCATGCACTGCTCGTTTTATGCTTTTGTGTGTAGGTAAGAGTCTCGCCTATTTTATACACTTACATCTAAATAGTATCTATATGTATATCGGGCTGTGATAGTATATGTAAATAAAAACACAAGTGTAATAATTTATTTACTAGGTTTTTATAAAAATAGATTTATCCGGCCATGTGTCGAAAGGTGTCGTTTAATACGATCTGATACAGATATACCTAAACAATATTTTTTATTAAATTTCCTTTAAAAAAAATGGTCTAGTTATATCAGTATCATTTACTCGTACTCATTTTTATAAACAGATTATGCATTTTAACGATTTAAATTCATTTCATTTCCAGTAAATATTTTGCAAAGTTCACTTCTGACACGTGGAAATCTAACCCCCATACTTATAAACGTGGAATAACCGTGCGACAGCTTATGCCATGCCTTGTCACTTTCTGTCAGATGCAAATATCACAACTGCAGATAAGGACAAAGCATGGCATAAGCCACCCCACGGTTATTCCACGTTTATAAGTAAGGGGATAAAGGTCTAATAAATGACAGGCAAAAATACGAAAATTGGTCAAACAATTCACATTAAAAAATCAGACAGTTGAATGTGCATCCATACATTATTAAACATTTAGTTCTCATCTTAGTATTTTCCAGATTAAGACAGCCTTGTGTAAAGTCTAGACACGGAACTGGAAGGCGAGATCGTTCATATTTTTGAGCATTTTTGGCCCGGAAAAAAAGCGGCAGTTTTAAATTTGCATTACTTTGGGATCACTTTACTAGTTTTTTGTTTGGTTTAATAATAAGTCTCGGCAATATATCGGACCGCCGCGCTGAGTGTTGCGGCGGCCACTGCCGTCGTGTGCCCGTTGCACTCCCCGTCCATTATCGCTTGCGTGCCATTCTTCGCCAGCCGCCATTTTGCCACAGCCAGTGTGGTTAGCGAGTCCCATCGCTTGAATGAGGGCCGGTGAATGTTGAAGCACCCAAAGGAAGTTTGTAGTTGGAGCATGGTGGCCAGCCACTTCCTTTGTAGGAAATCTCCGTGGCCGGCTATAGTGCAGAGGAGCACTGAAACAAAACGGTTCTGCCGTAGTACATTCAAATCATAATGTTTATACTTAGATGTATTTACTATTTTGATTGTAAATCGTAAATCAACAAAGAAAGAAGCAAACGGTGACTTTTTTAATCATGTTTTTTATGGAAATAAGTTATATTACACTATATTATTCCATTATTTTACTATTTTCAATTGTTCTCAAAATACCTTTAATTTTAATAAAAGGTAATAGATAGAAAAATGATTATTTGCATAGGTATTTAAATATCAAAAAAGGATAGTGAAACTAAATAACGTGTGGTCTTCTGCTGGGATCATTTTTGGTGACCACGCGGCAGGTCACAAAATGTAAAAATAACACAAAAATTAAGATTAATTACACGAAAGAACAATAAAAGTAATAAATTATTAATATAATAATAATACATAAATATCAGGCGACAAATAAAATTGACCTAGTCTCAAACTAAGCTGAAGGCTTATACGGTCGACCTTATAAGTAGGTGCTTGCACACACAGTAATCTGTCCAAAGCGTTAAAACGATAAGGTATAAGTGTGCAGCTACTTAAAATGCCGACTGTACTATTTATACTGGACAACGATGTAAATACTTATAGAAATAAATTGTTGAAGACAAAAAAACATCCCAGACTCGCTAACAAATACTTGTGCTCATCACACCAATATTTTCCCAAACCGGGAATCGAACCCGGGACCTCTAGCTTCGAGGTCATCAAAGCAACTATACTAACGTGTCGTCGGACGATTCTTTTATTAACATTATTTATACAAGGTAGGGTTTGGTAACTGTGAACCATTTAACAATAACGATACACTGCACTTACTCTGCTCCATGAAAAGATCTGCGTTCTTATAACTATTAGCGGCTATGTACTGAGCCTCGTTGTACATGGCTGTGCAGAGGCTCGATACTAGGCGAGAGTCCACTTGAGGCGAATATACGTAGCACCTCCGGCTGTACCGCGCAGCCAGGAGGAACAACACCCTGAACACAAAAACACCACTTACTCAATACCAGGTTGGAGCATTCCTTTTGGTGACGGTTTAATATTCCGATTTAAGATCTGCATTAAAGTCAACGTCAATGTTATCTTGCTATCAACTTTTATTACTACCCAGGGTGGGAACAATCAATGAGCCATGAAGGGGAATTACCTCAAAACATTGAGATAGCTCGTTTTAAAGATTTAAAATATATTTTTTTGATGAATGACTGCATTTACAGATTTTTTATTAAAGTTCACCTTAGCAGGAAATCAGTCAAAAAAAATGCAAAAAATTAATACTCACTATTTTATTATACTAATCGATAGGAACAATAAAAACTGGGCAAGAGCATGTCGGACCATGCTCAGTGTAGGGTTCCGAAGCCGTTAAGTACTACACACATAAAAATTAACTAGTAATAACTAACTTTCTATTTTAAGTCAATTGCCCCCCCCTACAGCCAAAAATACAAATGCTAAAAATTTGAAAAAATTCTTAAATGAAAGGACATGTAACGAATTTTAAAGGAAAACTTGAATGACTAAGTAGACGTCATTGGTTCTTGAGATACAGGCGATTAAAGTGTTTATATCTACTAAAATCATCTTTTGGCACCAATTGACTTTTGATTTTTATGTTTGTAGTACTTAACGGCTTCGGAACCCTACACTGAGCATGGTCCGACATGCTCTTGCCCGGTTTTTTAGATTAATAACTGCATTTACAGATATTTTTTTAAACTTAACTGATCCGCGAATTTAATCAATTAAGATGCAAAAATAAACCCTTTGTATTTTATAACACTAAACCATAGGATCAATAATAAGAGTAAAGGAATTCCAAGAAACGTTAGGTCTTAGAAATAAAAACTAGAAAAACTCTTAGTAATAATGTGATATCTTGTGAATACTTTAGGTGCTGAGCTCTCTCAAGAATTTGAGGTAGGTATGTACCTAATCTCTTTATTGCACGCAAACAATTACGAGCCCCAATGCAAAAGAGTTCGGCTACTATTTAAAATTGAAAGTAACTTTTTTCAAAGTCAAATCTAGTTAGTAATTTTAATAGCATGGAAGCAAGAAATAAAAAAAAGTATTGTAAAACTAATCAAGTTTATTTCCTACATAATACAAATTATAAATTATTTCTGTATTTATATAAAAAAAATACAATTTTTCTATCAACGACAACGCATAATAGTTCGGCTATCGATCTTGAGTATGCAAAATAGTTCGCCTACCACTTAGTTGTCTCGCCTTTACTCTTAAGAACAGCCTTGATTCTCAATGGCATCGTCTCTACCAACTCTTCACACTCTTTTGGGGTTATAGACTCTCAGACAGCGACTATTTTCTCTTTTAAATCACTTTTTGACCTCGATGGAAACTTGCGTATTTTTTTTTCATTTTCCACCACAATGTTTCAATGGGTGACAAATCTGGACTATTCGACGGCCACTCCATAGTGGGGATTCCTTTAGACTCGAGCCATGTCTTCGTGGTTTTCGCAGTATGGCAAGAAGCCCCGTCTTGTTGAAAAGTGTAGACATTTTCATATTTCAAGCTTGGAATAGATGGAATTAAACTTGTTTTCAAAATGTCCTGGTATTTCACTGCATTAACCGTCCCTTCTACAAAATGCAGGCGGCCTACCCCTTGTGCCGACATGCAACCCCATATCATCACAGACCCAGGAAACTTCACTTTTCTCTTAATGCAGTATTTGATGAATGCTTCGTCTTTCTTTCGAATGATTTTTTTCCGTTCGTCGCCGACAGTTACTTCGAATTTTGATTCATCACTCCATATTATTTTCGCCATTGCTCAGTAGTCCAGTTTGAGTGCTCGCGAGCGAATTTCAGCCTCTTCTTTTTCTGTAACTCCGTTAGTAAAGGTTTTTCCTTGGCCGTGTAAAAACCATATCCCATTCTTTTGAGAACCCTTTTGCAGGTATCCACTGAAACGTCTTTCTGGATCATATCACGCCATTTTACGGTAAGTTCCCCCGCACGAGCACGGCGGTTTTGTTTGATAATTTTCTTTAAAACACGGTTTTCAGCGGCACTCGTCATACGCGGTCGACCCGACTTCTTCAAACACGAAATTGTGCCATGTTTCTTGCGATGCTCAATGATTGACTGGACAGTAGATCTTGGCAGTAATAAATCTCTGGCGATTTGGTTCGTAGATTTTCCACTCTCACTACTGGAAATTATAATTTTCCTGACTTCTTCTGTGACTGGTTTTCCGCGGCCCATGTTGCTCTAATTAATAACTCATAATAATGAAAAATACTTGGGGTATGTACTTATACAGTGTGTAAATGGTATACGGGCGTTCCTTTTAACTGTGGTTAGTACAACCCCTACTGAGCACATTTAGGCAGCTTTTGTTAAAATTAAATTAAAAAAAAATAACAATACAAAATAATTTAACACGCAATGTATAACGAAAAATGCAATGAATTAAAAACTCAATTAATGACGTTTCAAAGTTAAGTATTATTAGGGGTGCGGGGGGGGTGTACACGCCCTGGTGTGCGGCGCTGGGCTACAGGCACGCTCCTCTCTGTCCTACCATCACGTCCATGTCGTACACCCTGGAAATACTTGAACATCACGTTCATGCCTGGAGGTTATGGAGTTGGGAGTTGTGGTCGACAGAGACGTCTCGAATGTCTCTGGTACGCCCGATTTACCTCTTCATACCGAAGGGCAAAAACATAGAAGGATGTCGGGTGCTGCGCGCAAGCGTTTCCGCAGGCTCGTGGGCACTGCAGGGATAGCCGTTGAGCAGGCCCTTGAAATGTGCCGCAAGCCTTGGAAGGACATCCCCGTGAAGATGACGCCCTCGGAGAAAGCCCCTGTCAAAAGGGGAAGATCCGAGTTAGAGTCTCCACAGGGACACACCTTGAAAGCCCCGAGACTGTCCTCTGAAGCTGCAGGTGGCCCCAAACCCGTCAGCTACAAGGAAGTGGTAGGGTCCTCGCGCGTAGGGATCCGTAACTCGGAACCTATGAGCGAGGACCAAATGAAGGTGATACACCGTCACCTAAACCTGGCCATTGCGAGGCAATGCTCGGATGGAGGTGGACCACAATTTCTGGGTTTCACGCACAAGACAGGGTGGATCCTGGTGACTTGCGTCAACCAGCGTAGCCAGGACTGGCTTGTGGGTGAAATCCCGAAGTTGAAACCGTGGCCGGAGGCGAACCTCTCCGTCATTCCGGAGGGGGAGCTGCCCAAACCGGCCACGGTAACCACCTTCTTCCCGGAGTCGGAGGCGGCCTCTACCGAGGAGGCCCTTGCCCTACTCAGGGCGCAGAACAAGGGCCTCAACACCGGGCTCTGGAGGGTGCTGGGCGACAGGGCAGAACAGGGAGGAAGGGTAGTCACCCTATCCCTGGACGAACCCTCCTTTGAGACCCTGAAAGCCGGGGAGTATGAGGCGGCCCTGGGCTTCAAAAGGGTTTTCTTCAAACCCAAGGGGCAAGGGCCAAATCCCACCCCTACCACCACCACAACTATGTCTGCTGCTCCGACCCAGAGTGCTCCTAAAACCTAAGGCTGCAAAAGCCATGGGGGCAGGGCGCACCCTAGGGGAAGTGCCAGCAGAACAGTCGCCGATCGGGGTGGACCCTCGACCTCAGCAGCCAGAGGACGGCAAACGCCTCTAGCAGCAACGAGGGGCGGAGGGACCCGACCGGCTGCAAAAAGGGGGAAGTAATGGCTTCCTCCCCCACACCGGCGAGGATCCTGCAGGCGAACCTCCACCACGCAGCTGCGGCAACAGCGGTGGTTGAGTGCCGCCTTGCAGGCAATATCGACCTCGCCCTCATACAAGAACCGTGGGTTCGAAACTCAACCATCCTGGGACTGAACTCCGTTGGTAAGGTTCTATACAATACGAACGGAGCTAAGCCTAGGGCGTGTATTGTTTTCAGCAAAAACACTAACTTTTTACCTGTTCCAGAGTTATGCACTGATGACCTTGTAGCAGCGTACGTAGCTCCGAGGGGATGGAATGGGTCCGGAAACACAACGCGGAACTACTGGTGGGATGCGATGCCAACGCCCACCACACCAACTGGGGGAGTACCGACATCAATGGTAGGGGTGAGTTGCTACACGAATTCCTACTAACCAATTTACTCCAAATCCTGAATCTAGGCTGTGTACCAACCTTTAACACCAGAGCTAGGAGTGAAGTTTTAGACATAACATTTGCCACTGCAAATCTCGCCAGGCACGTCCTAAACTGGAAGGTAAGCGATGTGGAATCTCTGTCGGACCATAGACACATTTGTTTCAATCTGACTAGTCAACTGAGCAATCAGACTGTTACTTTTAGGGATCCTAGACGAACTGACTGGGAGGGTTACCGCAACTCCCTAGATCGTAACCTGGGCTCCATGGCTAAAAGTATAAGAACGCGGGAAGGGTTGGAACTTGCGGTAGAGGTTATCTCCAAAGGCATTGTAAATGCCTATGAAGAGAACTGTCCTCCCAAGGTGAAATCATCCAAGCGTATGGTTCCGTGGTGGAACTCTAAGCTGAAAAGGCTCAGGGATAAAACGCGGAAACTATTCAATAGGGCAAAGAAGACAAATGAGTGGGAGGTCTATCGAAAAGCCCTAAATGAATATAGCAAACAGATTAGGAAAGCGAAAAGGGAGTCATGGAGGAAGTTCTGTGAGGACATAAACAATACGCCTCAGGGAGCAAGACTTCATAGAATACTCGCCAAAGCAAAACCTAACCAAGTTGGTCTACTAAAAAGACCTGATGGTTCCTTCACTACGAATGAAACGGAAACGTTAGAATTACTAGCAAACACTCACTTTCCGGGAGCCGGGGTCCCGAACGTAGCAGGTGGAGGAGAAGTTACGTTTAGACCCCATCCTGAGGACTGGAGACAAGCAGCCTTAGTCGTAAGACCGGAAATAGTGAGATGGGCCAACAATTCATTTAAACCCTACAAAACTAGTGGATTAGACGATGTAAGCCCAGTTCTGATACAACGTGGTGCTGACGTCCTGATCCCCTATGTGGTTAAGGTCTTCAGAGCAAGTTATGCCTGGGGACACATCCCGGAACAGTGGAACAAGGTTAGGGTCTTATTTATACCTAAGACTGGGAAAAAGGACTATGCTCTGGCAAAGTCCTTCAGACCCATCAGCCTATCCTCGTTTCTACTCAAAACCATGGAGAAGGTAATTGACAAATATATTCGTGAGAACTGTCTCAGGGACAAACCTATCCATGACAGTCAGCATGCCTATCGTAGTGGCAGATCCACAGAGACGGCCCTACTAAACCTAGTTGATAGGATCGAAAGAGCGCTGGAAGATAAGGAAATTGCTCTCACAGCTTTCCTGGATATAGAGGGTGCCTTTGACAATACTCCCATCAGGACACTGGTCAGTGGGCTGGCTGTAAAAGGCGTAGACACTACCACTGTCCGATGGGTGCAAGGGATGCTCTCAGGTAGAGTGGTCAGGCTAGAACTACTCAGCACTACACTAGAGGTGACCACGGTAAGAGGCTGCCCGCAGGGAGGTGTACTATCCCCTATGCTCTGGACTCTTGCTGTGGATGGGCTCCTGCATAAGATGGCAGAGCTTCGCATTGACACACAGGGATACGCTGACGACCTTGTAGTTACGGTGCGTGGCAGCTGCCAAAGTACTTTATCGTACCTAATGCAAAGGGCTCTAAACACAATAAACTCATGGTGTAAAGATAATGAACTATCCATAAATGCGGATAAAACCATTATCGTCCCATTCACAAAAAAGCGGAAGCTAGTGGGACTTAGACCGCCAAGCATGAATGGGAAAACAATACCGTTCTCCTCAGAGGCCAAGTATCTGGGAGTCACACTAGACCAGAAACTTACATGGAATCTGCACGTGAACGGCACCCTACAAAAAGCTAAATCAGCCTTGGCAATCTGTTGTCGGCTAGCAGGAAGCAGATGGGGACTAAAACCCAGAATTGCACTCTGGTTCTACACATCCATAGTGAGGCCGATGGTGTCTTACGCCTCTGTGGTATGGTGTAGAAAAGCGGCACAAAAAACGGTAATATCAAAACTTGGCAGCCTCCAAAGAACTGCCTGTATCATCGCTACTGGAGCCATGTCAACCTCTCCGACACTAGCTCTGGAAGCATTACTGAACCTGCCGCCCCTTCACCTGTTCTTGGAAAAGGAGGCGAAGGCAAGCATGCACAGAATCTCGAGCTCGAAGAGAGGCCATTGGCTATCACAAAATATGAGATCTCTCGAGAACTCTGTAAGCGATATTCCTGTAATGGGGATGTTCTCAGACACCATGCCCCCTAAACACTGTCCACAGAAAAATTTCTCTGTGGAATTCCCGTCTAGGGATGACTGGTCACACAGTCGCTTAACATGGAAACCAGGCAGCCTAAAGTGGTACACTGATGGCTCCAAATCCGGTTCTGAAGTAGGCTGCGGAATATACGGGGAGGCGCCTAAAAAGGCGTTAAGCCTGAATTTAGGCAAGTACTCGTCTATATTCGATGTGCGAATGTGCGGCAGCCAATCTGCAAAGCAACTACTTCAACAGTACCATCTATATCCACTCGGATAGTCAGGCGGCTCTCTTGGCCCTAACCTCTGACGTCATGAACTCAAGGCTGGTCGAGAACTGCAGGACACTTTTAAATACTCTGGGTGCAAAAAACAGGGTAATTTTACGTTGGGTCCCAGGGCACGCGGGCATCGTGGGCAATGAGAAAGCTGACGAACTCGCACGGATAGGAGCTAGGGGCACACAGTTTGGTCCGGAACCATTCTGCGGCATCCCTAGAAGCCTAACAAAACTCACCTTGTGGACATATTGCTATTATGCAGCCACTCAACTCTGGAAGACAACTCCAGGATTGAACCATTCCAAGGCTCTCATAAGAGCATTTAGCAAAAAGGCGTCGAAGGAGGCCTTAGCGCTGAGTAGGAACAAAATTCGCACTCTTGCCAGGGCACTGCTCACATGGCACTGTTGCCTGAACAAGCACATGCAGACGATTGGGAAATGTGACACAAGGCTGTGCAGACTCTGCCATCTGGAGGAGGAAACGCCCATGCACTTTCTCACCGTCTGCCCGGCTTTAATGCGACACCGTAACTCCTCACTGGGAAAGCACTTAATGTGCCCAGAGGAGATTAAGTATCTCGGCGCCAATAAAGTCCTGAAGTTCTTCGCAATAACAGGACTCAGCGGAGAACTGTAGGCTGTGGCGATCACAATAGATCAATCCTGGTCGCAGTGATACTAGGCTTTGGAGCCTTGAATAGCCACTCCCTGAATAATAATAATAATAATAAGTATTATTAAAGCTGAGGCTACTTAAGCCGAAATACACATTTTCACAAGTAAACTTTACGTTCTTACCTGACAGATGGACTTCGATGTACAGTCAAGTTCAAAAGTATGTATACACTTTAGTACCTTGTCACTTTAATCGCTTGGATAATTTCATATGGCAGTTTAAACATGACGTTAAATAGACAAGGTACTAAAGTGTATACATACTTTTGAACTTGACTGTACATTGCGAGTCGATAGTATGTTCAAAAATTAATAACGGTGTATACGTTAGCGTAATCAAAATAATTATTTCTGTTAATGATTAGTAGAGTCTTAATCTATGTCCAGTTTTAATAAACGCCCGTATACCATTTACACACTGTATATACCCTTTGACATGTTAAATGACAATGGGTTCCTAATTTATTTAAATCTTGTTTATTTTTTTGAGTAATAAAATTAAAGAGGCTTAACGTTAGGCATGTACGAACTATTTTGCATCAATTAAGAACCTGCCGAACTGTTTTGCAAAACCATAATATGAATTAATATATATAGGTTTTTTTTTTCTTATAATGGATTTATTGTGCAATAAAGTAAAAGCAACGTTGTATTTATGGAGTATAATATTGTATAAATCGTTTGCTGCTAATGCCTTTCTAGAAATAAAACGAGTTGATATAAGATTCATATACTTAACAATCTATGACTTGACGAACTCTTTTGCATTGGGGCGCGTACAAGACCGATACAGCTAATATACCTCGGCGGGATTACTTCCAGGTCACCCTGAAGTGGAATACGCAAGGACAGACGAAGGGGATAGACGTGTTAAAAAGTAAAATATACAAGTAACAAATTGTATATAGGTACATCTGAGGAGCAGATAAGAAGAAATAATAAACTGCTTTAATAAAATATATACACAGATAATTAGGTATATTATTATACAGGCTGGAAAAATCTAACGCAACGTGGTCGGCAACTACTTTAAGTATTAGAAATAGCAAATTCTACGCAAAGGAGACTTTCTTTAACTTATGAAAATAATGAATACTGTATTTCTGGATTTTGGAAATTCATCTCCCTTGACCGAAGATTGAACTCGTCGAACATGACAAAACAATAAACTCGTATTAAATTATCCAGATCGAAAGGGTCATTGATAGTGATCATTTATATCTACATCACATGCACCTTTAAACTTAATAAAGACCGTGAAAACTAATTAAACGGTAGGTACTTACTTAATACTTACCACATTAAATTGCAAAAAGCTACAAAAAGTCAAGCGTCTAAATAAGATATTACTGCGTTCGAGAAAATAGAGCTCATTTTGAACAAATTATTATGTAGTTAGCAAGAATTTAGAAACATTAAAATAAATACTATTTTCTTAAGAGCGCCGAGCGTCCAGTGGCGCCCTCGTTACTTTTATTGTGTTTTCTAATAAACTAACGTATTATCTTAAAATATAAGAGCGCTTTACTGTTGTACAAATGAGTACGCAATATATAGCATACTCGACACAGTTTAATAACCTTTAACCTTCGTGTAGTCAACTTAACGGCAAAAGGTGGACACTTTTTTCCGTTAAGTTGCTCACTCAGTCATAATCTCTATAAATTGCGTATTGATTTGTACAACAGTAAAGCGCTCTTATATTTTAAGATAATACTTTAGTTTATTAGAAAACACAATAAAAGTAACGAGGGCGCCACTGGACGCTCGGCGCTCTTAAGAAAATAGTATTTATTTTAATGTTTCTAAATTCTTGCTAACTACATAATAATTTGTTCAAAATGAGCTCTATTTTCTCGAACGCAGTAATATCTTATTTAGACGCTTGACTTTTTGTAGCTTTTTGCAATTTATTGTGGTAAATATTATTAATAGTTGTACAGACTTCAGCTTTTAATTCGCCTACACATTCGTAGGTTCTTTTATAAATAACGTCCTTTACATATCCCCACAAAAAGTAATATAGGGGCGTAAGATCTGGACTTGATATTTCAAATTTTGTTTCAAGTTTTAATTTTATAACAATTATAACATAAACAGCTCGTTCAAACGTTCCATTTTCAAATTTCCTATCTGTGCAGTAACTACATATATCTTTGTATAAGAATAATCGTTGATACGAATTTCAGGAAGAATTGATAGTGTTTAGGTAAATGTGGGTAGATTATATTCATGTGACGTGTGGCAGTTTTCTGTTAGCGAATAAACCATTGAGTTGAGTTCCGTGTATTATTTCAGTATGAATCGAGAAACATCACAATTGGCGACGAATACGTATCTGGCGCGTGTTTATTATTATTAAGTTAGACGACATAGTGAAATACTCTTACATACGCGATGTCGAACAACTCGAACGTGATTTTCGGCGGCAACCTCACTTTCGACCATAGTGCACAAGAATGGAGTATTTTTAAGGAGCGGTTTGAATCGATGTGTAACGATAACGACCTGACGGATATAACCGATAAAGCAGGTACGAAGCAGCGCTCTATAGTCCTCACGACGCTAGTAGAAGAAACCTACGGCGTCGCGAGTAACCCAGTTCACCCTCTGACGCTGAACAGTGTGGAGGATAAAACTCTCTTAGAGAAGCTAGACACTCTGAGTGGCGAGGTGTTCGCGCTGCGCGCCGGCCGCGCCCCGGGCTCCCACGCCGCGCCCAGGAAGACGTGTACTGTATGTGGTTTTAAAAACTCCAAGGACAACTGCCGTTACGCTAACTTCACGTGTAAAAAGTGCAATGTGAAGGGCCATTTTCATTTTCGAAACTTGACCTCTCAAGAGCATACAACCAGCGCGAGCTGGATGACTCATCGAAAGACTTGACATTAAATACACACAAAAGGCTTTTCCGCTATACGAGGCTAGTGTTCGGTTTGTCAAGTGCCCCTTGTATTTTCCATCAAATTATAGAAAAGCTCTTGTCGGGTATTGAAGGATTTTGCATTTTTCTAGATGACGTACTTATTACGGGCCCCAATCGACAAGTCCATATAGGAAGATCGGAGCAAGTTTTAAGTAGGTTCCGAAATGCTGGTCTGTGTTTAAAGAAGGACAAATGTGAGCTATTTAAAAAGTCCGTTGAATATCTAAAAGTGGTTATAGATAAATTTGGCCTAAGTTAAAAAGTTATGTAGAAACCATCCTAAAATTGAACAGCCCTAGGAGCTTCAGTCTTTTTTGGGAATGACGAATTACTATCGATCGTTTGTGCCCAATGCGTCAGGTACCCTTTGTATACACTGCTTAAGAAAGGCTGTAAATGGCTTTGAAGAGATGAGCAGGAGGCGCCACTCCGTCAGATAAAGGAGGAGCTGGCCGGTGAGCGGGTGCTGGTGCAAGCGCAGCCCGACGGCTCCGAGCGCGTTGTCGCGTGCGCTTCTCGCTCGCTCTCGCCCAGCGAAAACAATTATGCGCAGATACAGCGGGAAGCCATGCCAATTATTTTTGGGATAAAAAAAAAACCATAATTACCTCTACGGCAGATCCGTACCGTTTACACTAAGAACGGACCCTAAACCACTTGTCTCAATTATTAGGTGCAAAAAGGGTGTCCCCGAATTGGCAGCAAACAGATTACAACGTTACGCTTTATTTATGTCAGCGTATAATTACAACATAGAATTTATAAGAAGCAAAAATAACATTGCGGATTGTCTGTCGCGGGCCAAGGCGCAGGAGCCGCTGCCAGGCGCTGGCGCCGGCGCCGGCGAGCTATATCAACTTCATGTCGAGCTGTCTCAAACCCGTTACAGCGCCAGAGATTTTTTCAGAAACAAATAGAGACAAAATGTTGACTAAAGTTATGTCGCTAGGTATTGACAAAGGATGGCCCGCTAAGAAGCGCCGCTGTGCCCTCACGCCTTGGCCGTTCCCAAGCAGGCCGTGGCAGCGCCTGCACCTCGACGTGTGCGCAGAGCAGGGCCGGCAGTTCCTCGTCGCCATCGACGCACACTCCAGGTGGGTGGAGTGCTACGCGATGACTCAGACGGACAGCGCTAGTATAAATAATAAATTAGCGGAAATGTTTAGCAGATTTGGACTTATACATACTTTAATTACAGACAATGCATCTAATTTCTGTTTATCTCAAATGGCCGATTTTGTAGCAGTAACAGCATTAAGCATTTAACTATTGCTCCGTACCACCCCGCCTCAAATAGACAGGATAATAAAATAAGGCTAAAACAATAAAACAAGGCATGAAGGCAATACTTGCACAAAATCAATCAAAGTCAGTTTTTAACATAAAATTAAATAAATTCTTATAAGACTACAGAAATTCAGTTCATTGTACAACCGGTTTTTCGCGGGCTCAGCTGTTGATGGACCGCCCGTTACGTAATCGACACGATCTGCTGCACCACCACGCTACGTAACCTGCCGTCGGGTTCCTCAGCTAATGATAACGTTCTTAAAAAACAGATCTTACAAACCATGTACTACGTACGAAGGACAAACAATAAAGGTATTTTTAAAAAAGGTGACGGCGACGTATTAATTTCATCTTTTTAATAATGGCACCAAAAACATTTGGAAAAAGGGGATCGTCGACAGAAAAGTAGGATCCAATGTCGAAGAAGAGGAATTATATCACGGCGATATTCCAACATTACAAAATAATGTCCCGGACACAGACGACGGAAACAACGAGTATGATACCCCTGAGGCATCCCCGGACACGTTATTCGCAAGTCTCGCTTCCCCTGGACGCCATTTTGAGGAGAGGGAAAGTAAGACTGAGCTGGAGACTGACAGAAACCTTGCTGGTGGATTCAGGAAAACCAAGGGCTTCTTCAACAGAACCGCATGACCGCCCGGTAGACTTGGATCGACGTCGGTTTCCGTAGCGTATTAACCAGGAATAAAGACGATAATTATAAAACTTAATGGCTTTATTTGTAAACAAATATTTTGCATATTATTGGTGGAGGGATGTACTTAGTGTTTAGGTAAATGTGGATAGATTATGTTCATGTGACGTGTGGTAGTTTGCTGTTAGCGAATAAACCGTTGAGTTGAATTCCTCGTATTATTTCAGTATTAATCGAGAAACATCACAATAACCAACTGTCCGGCTCCAATTAGTTTCATTTTTATATATGTAAGAGAGTAAAAAACCTCAAATAACTGACACATATTTTTTTTAAGTGCTTAAACTCAACTTATTCGGAAAAATTGTCCTCCAAAGTACTAAAAAGTGACCAAACCCTCTAACTTATGTAGAGTTTTGTTAAGTCAAATTACTAGTTAATTACTTGCTTGATTAGGTATATGTTGGAACATGAAAATATACCAAATTATAAAGTCTCTAATTAAAAAAAAACAACGAGAGAATATATAACTTTGAACGGTGTTTTTTGATAGGAAAATATGCATTTAAGTCGATATAACAAAACACGTGTTTATTTTTTTTTTTATGATCTCAAACATATAAACCATTTCTCACAATAGATTGAGTTTGAGCAGCTAAAAAAATAGTTATTTAAGACTACTCTCTAACACATAAAAATCAAATAACTCGGAGCCGGACAGTCGGGTACCTTTCCTTGTCAGTTGTATCGTTATAAATAAATAGCATTAGTAGTCGCAACTTAACTTACACTGATAAACATAAGTGTGCCTACCTCATTTGAAAATCTCCTTTAGTTTCCTTGCATGGTAGCGTAATTGAGTCACTTATTACTATTAGTATTAGTTAAATTATTAGGTAAAGACGATGTACCATACAAGTCATTATTAGTTTTCACGGTATTTATTTAGTTTAAAGGTGTATGTGTTGTAAAGCCTGACAAGATTCTATTTGGCCCTATTTCTATACAAATTTGTATTGAAATAGGGCCAAATAGAATCTTGTCAGGCTTTAGGTAAAAAAGATCAATATGATCACTGTCAATGACCCTTTCGATTTGTATCATAAAACACGACTTTATTGTTTTGTCATATTCGACCAGTTCGATTCCCGGTTAAGGCAGACGAATTTCCATGAATCCATAAATACCCTTGTGTCATTTGCGTAGAATATGCTATTTCCAATATTTAAGGTGGTTGCCGACCATGTGGCGTTTGTTTTTTTCCACCCTGTATACTAACTATCACATAAGTAAAAAGCAATTAAAAGCCACAACACAGCTAAGGATCAACACTCAGACTCATCTTGAGGTACTTCCCCTTCATGGTCCAATGATGTTTCCACATGGTTTCCAATTCGGCTTCACATGAGGTCACAATTCAGTTACTGTTTGAGCCAGATTGAACTACCTACAATAGAGTGTGCAGTTTATTATTATTTTAAAAGAGGATAGGTACAAGTCCTCAGTTTAAGCGACACGCGTCACCTTATAAGCCATACCAACAGTTGACTGTACTTTTCAGTGCTCTTAATCGTTCTATATAATACTCGTCCCCTACGTTGAATTAAGTGTCATTCGCACAATTAACATTTTCAAGTATTTATCATTAAATACGTGAACAGTTTTATGTAGGTAATTGTTTTTTGCTTTTAGTGGTTACTTTTGTGTTTATGGCTTAACAATAGTTTGTGAGAAACAATAGTAGATTGTTCAACAAGGGACTAGAGTAAGCCATTATGGCACGAGATATTTATCCAACCGAGGATGGATTAACTTCGAGTGTCCTTATGGCTTTTTAGTCACGAGTAAACTATAATGTTGTTATTACAAAAACCATTAAAAATTGTTAAGTAAATGTCAATCCATAATAAAACTCACTTTAAACATGTCTAAGGCGTGTCAATTTTTTTATAATTAAAATCTTTAAATTTCAGGGGACAATTTCACACAAATTGACCTAGTCCCAAACTAAGCTCTAGGCTTGGCTGGTACTATGGGTACTAGACTATGATAAACATACTTATATAGAGAAATACCTACTTAAATACATATGAAACATCCAAGACTCAGGAACAAATATTCGCGCTCATCACACAAATATCTGCCCTTACCGGGATTTTAACCCAGGACCGCTGGCTTCGGAGGCAGGGTCACTCCCGACTAGGCTAGTTAAGTTGTTAGCGTAATAGACACCTTACAAAGTTACAATTTAATAGCGCTATCATTTATACTCTCAACCTGTCACTGTAATGCAGAACGAGACGGCAACAAGGTTGTTTTTGGGGTTAGAACATTACAATTAGTTCATAGACAACATTTCCGAAACGACGACTGAGGCGGTGGAGGTTGTATGCCCAGCCCCAGCCTGCCCTCCACTGGCTCCACCGCGCACTCCGACCACAAGAGCAACATCATCAAATGGCAACATGTATCTGGCGTTTTTTTTATAAGGAAACTAAAAAGAAAAAGTACTTTAGTCCCTAGGGATTAAAATGTCACCTTAGTCTCTAGGGATTTAATGCATCACTTTAGTCCACCTATACATGGCTATTATGAGTCATTTTAGAGCGAGAGAAGTGAATTATTATAAACGTATATGTTATGTTTAATATTGAAATAGAAAACTAACCTGTGTGCTATTGCATATCCATAGTCTGTACCATTGTATATTAATCTATTACATTCTTTAGAGACCGACGAGCATCTGTATGGTGGTCCGTAGAGCTTGCTGGGGCTCCTTCCTAAAGCCTCTAAGCATCGATCTGAATGTAAAATATGTAATTTTAGCCAAGTATGGTATCGCCAAGTTCACAGCTAAATTAGTCGTGGGAGTTATCTCTCGATTGCATGACACTTCATTATCAAAAAGTCATTGTGATTTACAACGGAACGTATTGGGTTTTACAGACCGCAATCTATTAACGTAAATAAATAAATAATTCACGTACTTCTATATTAATTAGGCTTTAAATTGTACTTTTATTTTGTAACTTATTAAATGATAAATTGTATTAAAATTGTATAAGCACCTGATTGCGCCGGCGTAGGGCTTGACTTGAAAAATTCATTAACCCGTCGTACATATCTGTTCCAAGGCGGAAACCTCCTCAGTGTTAGCTCTTTACTTCTGGTCAGTACTTTCATTGTGTTGCTTCGCATAGGATATCCTTCCATACTTTTGACCCAGAAGTTTAAATTATTAAATAAATTGGTAACTGGAAAAATAAGTTATAAGAAAACAATAGAAAATTCGTTGTTTTCCTCGTATTTACAGGTATGTGTGCTTGGATAGTCTTTCACAGATACGTGCTTTTTTTTGACCGCGTCACCAACAGTCGTCCCATAGTCCCACCAACATCTCAGGACGAGCAACGCGGAGGTGTCATAAGTCGAGACTTAGGGAAAGAGAACTACGGTGTTTTGACCGACATCTAAGGACAAGTTCAAGGCAAGGTGGGTCAGCACTGGAGATTAACTCATAGAGTTAATCTCAAGTGCTGCAAGTGCTGACAGTACCGAAAACACTAAAACGTGCCCATTATCGTCATCACCCCCGGGGCACGGGCTGCCGCTTGTGTTACTAGACTTAGTGGATGAAACTTTTGATCATCGGCTGTAAACGTAGAAGATTCCTAAAGTAACCAATTAAGCGTAAGCCATGCATGGTTCTTATATATAGTAGCATATTATTAAAAATGGCAAATTGAGTCAATACTCTTTTATGGTTGTAAATTCGGCAAATATTGATGAAAATATTGTATTATATGACTATCCATCTCAATTTCAGTATCGATGAACTCGGGAAGTTTACTAAGGATTCATGCAGAACAGGTTTTGTGACATCCGGACCCAATTTCAACCTTTCATTAATATAAGTAGTCTTTAATTTTTAATCACCCTACATGCAAAATGACGTTCTCGGACAAAAGTTCAACCTCTGCTAATAAGGTTCATGGATAGATGCATTAGGGTAGTCATCAATATTAAATACAGCATATTTAACTTTTTTTTATAATCATCTCTTTCAATTGTAAATTGATTGTACAGTCACTTATATGATACTTTTACATCGATGGAGGCGTATTATTTTCAATCGTGATTTTTGGCGCTTTGGAAGCGTTTTCAGCAGGATAATGGCTCTCGTCGCCCTTAAACGCAATTTAGGGTACGATATCTGTGCAACATTGTATTTGTATCACAAAAAACTTTGCGTTTTGTGAAATCATTTTAAATAATTTCTTGGATCAGTTGAATCCTGTAGGGATGAAACTTCAAAACTTTTTTCAGTATTTCATAAGCTAAGGACTTTGGAAGTCCTAAAGCGGTAGCTCTCTTCCGTACTGAAAGTGGTGGATTTTCTTGCAAACTCCGTTGCACACTATATGTTTTCCGGCGTCAGTGTGTGCCGGCTGGGGCCTGATATCAGCGTTTTTTGTGCCGAAGAGGTTTCTCGGAATCTTTGCACCCATGACCGAATCAAATTAAGACTCGGCCCGTCACTTTCACGACGAATATTGTAATGTGAACAAAATTGTCGGCGTGCAAGACCAAACGAATCGTTAGCTTTAACCCTTAACTTGGCAGTGTGCAAGCACAGTATACATACCATAATGCTCACTTTTTGATTTTTTTTGCATTGATATTTTTTATGCTGGTTCAAAATCAAATAGGGTATGAATTCACGACTTTTTTAATTTTTGCCAATTTAAGGGTTAAAAACGCTTCAACTGCATAAGAACGGTGGCGTTCTGACCATTGAGACATGATGAAAATAAAATCCACAATATTGAACAGTGTATTCCCGCCAAACGTCAAACACCATGTTTTTTTTTAATTATTAAATGACTCTGAAAATAGAAATCTGCCACCGGACACCCCGTATATAGTTAGTAAAGTTAGATTTTTAGTTTAAATACGGAACCTTTATAATTATCGCTCTGAGATGGAGATATAGAATGTCCGGGGAGGGCAAAACGACTTTTAAACCCCGAGCAAAGAGGGGTGTTATAAGTTTGACCGCCATGTGTGTACTAGTGTCTGTCTGTGTGGTTCAGCCGTTTCGAGGTAATCAGCTCTTTTCTTAGGCGCGGGTATACTTTACTTTGAAACATATGTGTGACCTCAAACTTGAAACATCCATGTATGCTACATAACTATGCAAGATTTTAGAATTCTCGATAATATCCCGCACACTATGACACTCGTGAATAAAACGCCTTTAAACATATATTTTTTCCATTACTTATTTGTTTTTAAATGGTCTATCTAGTGGCCAGTACCATAATTACATATACAACTTCAAAATACCTAAGGCTTAGAACTTTTCAGCCGCCCTCGTTCAACAAGGACATAAAATACACCATTTTATCCATACTTATGGTATCCATCCGAGCCGGGAGGCGAGGGTGAATAATTAAGTCGAGGATTAAATGAGTTTTTAGACAGAGTTATACACTCTGCTTTTTACTTCGAATACAAGGAAATAATACAGTTATAATGTTAATGGCGGCAATGTCTGTTCAATGAGTTCTTTTGCATTTTTAACCAATAGTGTGTCAGGTGTGAGCATTATTTCCTCTTCACTTCACATTTTAACAAAATTCCGTAAAACAACAAGTTGCAAAGAAAACTACTAATGAAAAGTCCAAAACGAGACAAAAACCTCTTTCCTGCCACTGCTTTTTTAATTTTCTGCCTGGAACTAATCAATACAATAGTCCAAAACGAGATAAAAACCTCTTTCCCGCTACTGTATTTGTTTTTAATTTTGTTTACGAAACTTTTAACTTAGGTCGAACGCAATAGAATAAATTAAAAATCAAAATCAAAATGTTTATTCAGTAAATAGGCCCCCATGGGGCTCTTTTACACGCCGGTAATATGAAGTGAATTTACTAGCGCTTCAGATAAGACCATCCAAGCCAAGAAACTCCAGCAGAAGGTCATTTTTTCCAACATAAAGTACAGAAATACTTAAAAGTAAGTTACATTACAAGTACTTAATAAACTAATAAATAATAATGATTAAAGCTTGAACAAATAAAATCAATACAAATGTAAGGCTAATAACAGTAATAACATTAAACTAAAAATAATAAGTCTAGGAGAACAACACGACGAGGTCTCTACGTCAAAAGCCATAACTAGAATAATAAACTGAAGAACCAGTCTTTGCAAACGTGAACAGACCGGACCCCACAAACAGCACCCGTTCACGAGTATGACGCGTATCTTAAGAGTAAAGATAATAGAATAGAATAGAATAGAAAAAAGCTTAATAAGTATGCTGTGGACATGAAAATATAACAAAATCACAAAAAGTCTAAGATAAACGCACACAAAACTATAAAATGTGAGATAAAATTGTGCAACATCTTAAAAAATATTTTAATACCACGGCATCTCCGTGAAAGGGCGCCGGCTCAGCATGTGCTGCAGCATTGCTGCTGCAGCGCTGATATTCTGCCGGCGACCATGGGTGCGGCAGGGGACGCACTTTAAAAGTCACTTACACTATAATTTAAAACATTAATTTAAAAATAAAACCACAACCTTAACTTATAGTAAAATAAAATCTATTTATAAGTCTAATTACTATCAAGTTCCAAATATTGTCCAACTGAAACAATTAGGTATTAGAATGAAGTTTCTGCTGATTTAGCAGATGCAGCTTATATTTAACTTTAAAAGCTTCTTTTGAACGAGCATCTCTGATAGGCGGAGGAATGTTGTTCCAGCACTTCGAGGCCAAATACCTAAAACTTCCTCTAAAAGCAGCGGTCTTGTGTCTGTATGGAACCAAGACGCAAGATCTTGCCGATCGGTTTCTGGCTGTTTTGGATGACCAATTTAGTTTGTCATGCAAGTAAATAGGTGTACCAGTCTTCACAACCTCAAACAGTAAGCTTGCAAATAACAACTCTTTCCTGTGTGCCAGGTTCAAAGTATTTGCTTTATTAAGAAAAGGAGTTATATGAGAGCGAGGAGGAACGGGAAAGCATTTTGAACACGCTGCAAAAGTTTATGGGTCTTAGCAAATAGGCAAGAACCAAACGAAGTTAAGCAGTAGTTCAACTTAGAAAGTCAGCGCTTCACAAAGGCGAATACGTAGATCAACATCCAAATAACCTCTTGAGGCCCACCATACTACAATCCGGTAGATTTTTGTTAGTAGGAATTGGAATCTACCAGCTAGGAAATAAAGTTCAATTACCTTTGCACTTAAATTCACACATTAAAACAAATAAAAATGAACTTTATGAGACTTAAATAAGGTTTAAATTGAGTTGTCTAAATTATGTACTTTCTATAGCACACCGGGTCTTACGAGGATAATGCCGAACTCTGTCTTGCACCTCTTCCACCTGATTACCCAACACAGCGATTGTAGGATTCAAAGATTTAACTTTTTGCGTTTGATGACGAGATCCTAATAGCATACATTTTGATTTAGAGGGATTTAAAACGAGGCAATTCTCAGATGCCCATCCAGCAATATGTTGTAAATCTTCATTTAAAAGCTTAATTGCGTTGTCAGTCTCTGTGTGTCTAAAGGATATGTACACCTGTAAGTCATCTGCATATAAATGGTATTTACAGTGCTTAATCCTATAGCAAATATCTGAAGAATAAATAATAAATAACAAAGGTCCCAATATTGACCCCTGAGGCACACCCCTATTCACTGGTCTTAAATCTGAGAACACACATGAGCCATCCATCCATCTTTACAACTTTAACTTTCTGCCAGCGATCTGTGAGATAACTTCGAAAACACTGCAAGGATGAGTCAGTAAAACCGTAATATCTCAACTTGGACAGCAAGAGATACATTTAACGTATCAAACGCCCTTGCAAAGTCCATAAGTGTTAATGCAGTAACCATACCAGCGTCCTGGGCAGACAAGATTTCGTCAAAGATGTCATGCAAAGCGGTATTAGTACTACGGCCCTTTGTCATACGTGATTTTGTAAAAAAAAATGTTAATAATGCTTGTTTTTAATAGTATTAGATATCATTTTTGTTTGTAACATTGAAGGCAAATAAATTACAGTAAATGTATTCAAATAACAAGTTTATTTGGTGCAGTCACCGACAACACTTTATGCAATAGTGCATAAAATGCGATTTTATGCAGCCTATACCCAGCATAAAGAATGACTTTACGAGCATGAGAAGTGAAAAAGGTATTATAATACTGGTAAAGAACGCTACATTTCGGTCTACCTTTGCGTCTCCGGACTAAAAATATCCAGTCGCTAATAACGTAGCTATGTATTGAATTTCATGATAATTAGAATAACGAGAAATGCCTTAGTGGCTTAGAAAGTAGGGATTTATTTTGAATGCGTTAATATTTTGAGATTATATTGTAATTCAATACATTGCCACGTAAATGACGATTGGATATCAACACAGAACTATATCTAGATAGAAGGAAAGAGTTTGTCGATTTGTATGAGAGCCAAGCGTGTAACATTTTGCGAAGGTACTTTGACGTCACGCGAGTGTTTTAGTGATGTGCATAACATAAACATAATCGTTTCCAATCGTGTCAACGATCTCAACCTGTGATCGCAACATGCGTAAAAAAAGTTAAACTGGGAACCTCCTTTTTTGAAGTCGGTTAAAATACCAAAACCATCTCCTAAATGTAGCAAATATTTTTCTGATAGCCGCATCAAAATCGGTTCAGCCAAACGCGAGATAACCGCGGACAAACATACATACATACGGATAAAACTGAGAACCTCATTTTTAAGTCGATTTTAAAACCAAAACCTTCTCGTAAGTATAACAATTACTTTCCCGAAAACCGCATCAAAATCGGTTCAGCCAAACGCGTGATAAATACATAGGTACATATAGACAAAACTGAGGACCTCTTTTAAAATAGAATATCAAAACCTCCTAAGTGTAACAAATACTTTTCTGAAAACCACATCAAAATCGGAGAAGCTAAACGTGTCAAACAGAGAACCTCCTTTTCTGAAGTCTGTTAAAAATAAGCACTTTATGCACAAGAATATTGTGACGTATAAATCTGATGTACCTTTTCATTATTTGAAATTATCACTACTTACATCTATAATAGTCGGATAAGCTGTACTGATTATTCGCCGAAACTTTGATTGGCCAGTAAAGGGTATCTTTGTGGAAATACATGGAACAAATCTGGCTGTGTTTTGTAGGAAACCAGTTTTTGCGACCAATTCAATCCATTTATTTTGTTACAAGAGGATCTTTCGGAAAACTGAAACAAATTTGCAACATAGTAACTATATTTTTAAATTATCGATATAACTATAATTATTATCATTTCGTCAATAATATTTAATTTTGTCTACTATTTCATAACATAATATTAGGTTTAAAAAATAATTATCATTTTTCTGTTTTCATAATCGATTTTAATCGACTAAGAAATCGGCATTGGAAATCGCAGGGTACAACACTATTATCTTACTTTTGACAGAAAATGAGAATTCAACCTTGAACGCTTCGCAATTGTGTGCTCAACGGTTTGGATTGTTTAATTTTCGTTGCTGGTTTTCAATGCACGCCAAGTCTAGCGCGTTAAATTAAAGTCGCAATGGAAAAGTAGCATTTGACAAAGAGTCGACCACAACTGTTTATGTGAAATTAATACTGAGCAACAAAATAAATTGTTTTATAAAAATTATAAATAATAACAGATATTTTAGGGTAAATAGTACTTCCCGATGAAAGGAAATATCGTTATTTACAGCTCCAACTTTTTTGGTGGTGTTTGAACACGTTCGAGCAAGGGGCCATTTTTTTTTTCTTATCGAACGTCACACGCGGAATGCGGTTGAGAGCGGACTGAGCATCGCAGCCAGCAACGACGATGTTTTAGTTGTCTTCTTTCCTTCTATCTCGATATAGTTCTGAGGATATCAAGTTTTAGAATCACAAATTACCTATATATAGCTATTCTAAGCCAAGGGAGGCAAAGGTGTAGTGCGCAATATAGCGTTTTTGGCTAGTATTATTATAACATATTATAACTAGTACTACTCTAACTAACATATAGAAAAGTGAAAACTATATTCTGGGGCCCTAGCCAAGATGCAAACGCTCCTCACGATTTTCTTTTCTATCGCTCAAAATGTATGGGATGACATTCTCGTACGTTTCGATAAACCACGTGGTCGACTGTCATCCCATACATTTTGAACGATAGAAAAGAAAAACGTTAGGAGCGGTTTGCATCTTGGCTAGGGCCCCAGGAGCTTTAAAGCAGGCGTTTTTTATACCGTAATTAATATTTGTGTCAAGTTGCAGGACACCTGAATTCTAGGTATACAGGGAGTCCGGTGGCAGATTTATGTTTTTAACTTGTAATAAAAAAATAACGGCTTAAGCTAGAAATTTTATTTATATCTCATAATGAAGATCACAATTTCGGATTTTATTTAAAAACTATGTCATCTAAATGTCGTCCCCCTACACGTGCATATTCATCAAAACGGAGTCTCGCGTTTTGTGTCAATCGCTGCTGCATACTCTGCGGAATGGTACTGTTTTTTTATTTTTATTGAGGGTTACCAACAAGTGATACATTGTAGCAAACATCTTAAATAGTCTTTAGTTGTAACAAAATATACGTATGAATGGATGAATGAATGAATGAATGATGATTTATTTGGAACACAACCCAACAACGTTAAAACATGCTTAAAACTAGAAAAAAATAAAAAATAGGTAAGTAGTTATTACAGTTAAGGGTGGTCTCATAATGGAGTCCACTCAGCATGTGTCAAGGCATGAAGTGCCTCGACGCTGATTTTCAGTGAATCCATTTAAACAGCGCAAAACATAAATAATAACAAAAACAAAGCACAAACTACGAATTACACCAAGCAGATGAGAATACAACGGACATTTCAGCGATGGTAAAGTTTAAATGCGAAAAATTTTTTTGAGAAATCCTTTAAAAATAAATAATCAATATAAATAAATACATAAATAAATAAATAAATAAATATACAGCAGCATACAACAGTATTTTGTATAATAATGCGTATAGTGCTCACTTAATTATAGGTATCCACAGCATGCAAAATTACACAATATTCATTTGTAAATACGTACATTCCATTCCCTAAAACTAAATTATAAATACATACGTGCTAATATTTTAAACAGGTTTAAGGTAAACGCAGCTATCAACGACCCATCGAAAATCTGCAGGTATTACCGACCCATTAGTGTAATTCTAAATTTTAACGTTTCTGCAACTGTTTGAGCCACAGGTAATAGAAGAAATACACGTGTTTGTTTGTTGAGCATCGGATAAACTTACTTTAGTGTGCGTGGCAGTGCGAAAAGGAGATAAAATACATCAGTTTCTGTGCGGCCGGCGTGGACGCAGGTCTTGTCGTACTGGCCCTTGTTCCGGCAGGTAAGTACCCAATTTTTCTGCTTAAGACATTTAATGCATATAAACGATATCTACAATTATCGTGTAGTATTAAATGTATTCATTTACTTATAAATTCTCGAATTTGTAATGCATTTTATTGATAAAACGTCACTTTATATGATAAAACTTTAACTGAAAATAGGGCGGTGATAGCTTCTTCAATTTTACTAGTTGCAGCCATTAACGACCCATGAGTCGGTAATGGCCGCCACGTAGACTTTCGTTTTTATATCTTTTCTGTTCAAATTTGACAATTATCCAAGTATTTGTATAAACCATTTTAATAACAAACAATCAGCCTTTGTATAAATCAATTAGCGTTATACAATATTTTGTGTAGTTTTCTTGTTTTTGCGTTGTAAATTTATGACTACATTATTCATAACTCGATTTACTTTAGAGACAAAAATTAACTAACCATAATTTAATAAAACGTTGTTTTCGTAGTTAAATGTTGTATTACTTTAGTCAATCACGGTCTCTTTTACAGTCAGAAAACCACTGATTATAAATATTATGAACTTTTTATGAGTCGGTAATACATTTTACTATTATACCTACATATTCTATTACCGACCCATGTGGGTTGGTAATAGCAACGATGGGTAACTATTAGCGACCCTACACAAATTATTATACTTAAGTATTTCATGTTAAGTAATATTATTTATGTTGGTGTACATTGGTGGTCCAAAATTTGACGATATAATTGAGAATCTAGATGCCTCATGCCTAGGCCAATCTGAAACACCCCCGTGTATGTTAATTTGAAACTTTTGGGATGGGTCAACAAAAAACAGATTATTTAATTCTGCGATGGTATTAAAACCGATTGGTTTATAACAGTGTTTTTTTCTGAAAGTAGTCCTATAAGGGATCTTTTGTATTTTTATTAAAGTATTTTTCACCATTTACAGTTGTATCATTTTTTGACAGTCGTTAATAGCTGCAAAAAAAACGTTAATAGCTTCACAGCTGCTACTATGGGTCGGTAATAGAAACAATCGACTTACCCACTTTATTAATTATTTTTCACAAGAAAATGCTTTATTTTGAAGATTTAACGTGGTAAATATAAACCCAATATTCAATATTACCATATAAAAATAATAAAAATACTGTGACGGCTACCAATATTCCTAATAAGTATGATCAATTTCAAAATTGCCTTACGAGGGTCGTTAATAGCTGCATTTACCTTACATTTGTTATCTTCAGTAAGACAGTGAGTCGGATAGATATTTTTGCAACAAACGTTTAAAACTTTGTGAGGTATCGTGCATTACATCAAGGCCTGCAGCATTTCGGTAACCCGTAGTACGAGTAGTGGGTAGCTCTTGCGAGCGGAGCGTTTCGATCCAGATTGGGCTTGTGCAGCGAGCCTCCAAACAATCTACGTGTGCCTCTACGCGGTATTTTGCTTGGTGTATAGAAGTTTAATCTACCCAGAAGTATACGAGATGATCTTATTGTGTATTATATTATAGGGTCCAAAAACTAACGTGACTGTATACTGCCGTTTTGGTGGAATATATATTTCGTCTAATATCATTTCCAAAAAACTTATCGCAGTACTTTTTATTTGGCTAACCAATCTATAGCAAATTTAATTTAGTTAAATTATCATTCGGCTAAATAATATAATATACCTACTGGGTGTCCCAAAAATCGACGTTAAGCCGGAAATAGGTGATAGGGCAGCTCATAAGCTATCGATTTATCCCCCATCTAATATGATTAAAATGATCAATATCTCCGAAAGTACTAAAAATCGCTGAACATATAAGCATATCGCCTATTTCCGGCTTGACGTCGGTTTTTGGGACACCCTGTCTTCTTCCTTTATACCAATCTTCTTTTTGGCAAATAGTTGTTCAGCAAACTTTTGTCTAAACCTTCAATATCAAAAGCATATAATGTATAGCGAACAAATATTACTTTAAATTAATACTTTGCGTACTAATTTACTCCCTACTTTACAACCATCAGTAAAAGTATGTTAGGCCAATCGACAAATTCGCCGAAATAATAAATAGCATATTAAAAATTACCAAGTATAGATTTGTTAAACAAAACATTGCCAAAGCATTCAGTTGCAAAAATTTAATGTGAAAAACAAATCTTATTTCAAATAATCATTAGCCGAAGTGAAAATATGGTATAAACTGTTTGGGAAGTGATATTTTGCAAGTCATTCTTCGCCGATTTATTAGTGAACCGTGACGATACAATTGAAAGGTGACTACAGGACCTCCGCTGTACTCAACGGAGACCCACGGGATTGAACTCGTTACGAATGTAAGTCTCGATACATTAGCGGTGCCCGTGCAAAAAGTACTGTCGGCCAAAGAAGCTTATTTTGCAACGTAATATTTTTGACAGAAACTTACATACATACATAACATTACGCCTTCACTCCCAGAGTGGGGTAGGCAAAGCTACAGAAATACCAACAGCTCTAAAAAGACTTGTTGGTTATTCTGTAACCACATTTTGCACAAGTAGGCTAAGTTGTTTATCATAGTGTATTAGTGACAGGTTGCAAGCCCATCGCCTAACAGTACTACAAGCTCTTATTCCCTTAGTCACCTCTTACGACATCCACGGGAAGACATGGAGTGGCACTATTCTAACCCGGCTACCGCAGACACTTATTTATCAATAATCACTAATCCCTTTAACCGACAAGCAAAACTAGTCTAATTCGAACCAAACTGAGTGATTTTTAAAAAAGGAAAATGGTCATAAAGTAAAAAGTAATAGACTCAAATAAAAACGCTATAAATACTCAAATAAATATGAATCATCTAGTATAGTAAACCAATGCTGCTCACTTCGTTTCTCCACAATCGCTGTCGGGTCTCGGTCCTTGTTAATCATGTCTTGGAAGAACTCTAATAACGCACTGCTCGCGCGCTCGATCCGTGTTAAGTTCACTTGCAGCGACGTAGGCACACTCGAGTTTTTCTTTAAAATAACATATTTTAAATTGACTGAAAAATAATTTTTTACTGGATTTTACTACGGTTAATACCTATACCTTCGGATCACCTAACACGATATTTATGAAACAATATAGGCTAAGCCTAAATTCTATAAAATGTTGTACCAGTGTTTATGGTCAAATTTTTCCAAACGTCCAAGAATCTTAGATAGCAAACAACCTCAAATCACAAATCTTGCAGATATAACTGTTAGACCTTAGGGCTCCTTCATTAGTATTAATTTAATAAGTCTAGTCCAGTAGGGTCCTTTAGTATGGTCCTACACATTTAGTGGCTACGCGTTTCTGGACTAGTACTCGATACCACTCGATTCTAGTCGCGTGGATCGGATTATGGAAATCATAGATAATCAATAATGTGCTTGTATTAATGGTCTCGTCCACTTAGAAATTATACGCCGCTGACTTCAAGTTACCAACACTATCTAAATACCAATCGCATAGCAAAGATAAGCTGAGCGTTTCATATATCATCCACAATAATAAAAAAAAAAAAACAATTACCATTTAAAAGGAATAATCCGAAACCCAAATTCAAATCTATATCAGTTGTGTGACTTCTACAAAACTCAACTACACGCTCTATAGATTTTAGGTACACAACCACATCGCCTTTCACAGGTAAACTTGTATTTGATACTTTTCTAAGACTTTGAACACCGTAACTAAGTTTTAATATTACCAATACAGTTATAAAAGCTAAATTTTTCGAGTGAATACATATCATGATGTAAGGAGAAATTGCCAGCGCGAAGATGTTGCGTCTAATTTCGAGTACGGACTGTCGTTTTGCTTGCAAACCCCTCTTTTATAGCTTCTAGCGGGGCCGCGGGGTGCGAAACTGACCGCGGTAATCAAATAAAAATAGAATGAAGGTTAGGGCGCACTTCAAGCGGGCTAAGGGCGGAGTTAGTATTCTCGCTACGTAAAACGCAAAACGCAAAACACGTGTTTATAAACTGGGAAACATACAAAGTAATTATTACAACACAGTTTTTGCGTTGGTTTGGTAGAAAATGTCACAGTCATTGGAACAGCAAAATTAGGCAGTAACCCGACCCCTTCCACCGTGGAGAAATGTTACAGGACAAAACTATTCTCTACTGTGCCCTATAAAACCAACCTAGTAAAGTGTCCTTTCATCTTTTCAGTGTGAAGTATGTATACAGGGCCTCTAATCAGGTGCGTTAAAACGATATCGTGTTTTACACGTTTAAGAATCGTTTATGTCACAGTCGCCATTATTGTAAATGACATAAGAGTTATCAAAACGTTGACAATACGGAAACATGTCAAACACGATATCGTTATAACGCAGTTGAATAGAGGCCCAGGGTGAAACTTGAGGGGTGAATCAAACGAAGCAGATCGTTAGCGGACGTCCAAATTCAGACATTCAGCGATTATACTCATACAACGTGTTATATAAATACCCGTAAAGCAAAAAGGGAGTAAATGATCCCTTGTAAAGAGTTAATTGACAATGTATGAAAACCGTAGCATGACGTCATGACTTTATGATTACAAATATCAATAAAAATCAAATTATTATTCTTGTACTACTAATAAAACTTACTCCCTCCGTTAGCACCTAACGTCGCTTATTGTATTCAATCTAAGTAAGTATACAGCTTTGATTTTAGTATTGGAAGTTTTAGAACTTAAAACAGGTTAGTTTCGTAAGGACTAGATTGCAAAACGACTATGTAAGCAAAACGTCGTTGTTGCAAAACGACCAACTAAATAAAACGCATTTTTTGTACAATGCCCTAGTAAGTAAAATGTCTAGGTTTTAAGTAATACCAAATTAGGCATAAGTCATGGTTGTAAAATGACAAAGTAGCATTAGATCCAAATTTACATGATCTTAGTTGTATCATGACAAAAAAATCATGCCATAGGGATAGAAAATGTTGTTTTATCGAATTTTCCAGTTATTGATATTGTGTAATCACTAAGCTCTTTGTAATTGTAGTTTTGCTTTTATATTTAAAATGTAAATGTCATTCTTCATTCGCATTTGGTAACTGTTTTCAACAATAGGTACGTGAAGCTTGGAGACAGAATTTGTAAATATTGGTTTTTTTTTAAATATGTTTTTATAACTTAACAAATACAAAACAATAATAATCTAAAAGAGCTACCAGAGGGCATTGTTAATATTGATAAATTATTTTGCTTTTTCGTAAAAGATTTTGTGCTACGTGAACCAGAACTACTTGTCGATAGTCGATAAAATACTACGTTCTATCCGTATGACATTTAAATTTTGCACTGAGAATTCCGCCGTCAGCTCATTATGATAGGTGGCAGGATAGTATAAGGTCAGGTTTCAAGTCATCTAGGTAGCGTAGCAACGTTGTGATTTCATAACGACTAGGTTGTTACATTACTCGCAGATTGATTTTATGTACCTAGGAACGAGTCTCTTATTGTCTAGGATTACATACTAATTACTAATTTGGTCAGATACTCACGTCACGTTATTCATCAATATAAAAATATTGATGAATAACGTTCCTTCATAAACTACCGTTTGTGGTTTCCTTGTTATCCAACCAACTAGTCGTTTTGCCACTTAGATGCATCGCAACATAATAAATAAGTATGGAAGAGTAACTGACGCTGAAACTCGACCCCACTGACTGAGTGCCGGCGGGGGTGGAGCTAATACTTAGTGCCGAGCCGTCTGTCACTCGACACTCTGACATACCCTTCTAATCTGTGCTGACGTTGTGTTAAACAGTTGTTTATAATTACAACAAAAACAATTCGATTTTAAGGATTATCGGATTTAAATAATGCTGCAAAAAAGCTACATATCTTTGAAAAATGTGAATTACAAGCAACTACTTCGAATGAATATGAAATTAAATTTTATGACATCTTTTCTATAGTTAGTAAAGAGGACATACTCTTAACACAAATAGGTACGAGTAATTATGATCTTTTTCAGTTTCCAATAAATTAAGAACGCCGGCCGTCTGGCTTGGATGGATGCCGTTGGGAAATTGGATGCCTAGTAAACATTGCAGAATTTTCATCTTCCATTTTGATGACTTGGATTATTTTATCTCAAAAACTGGAAAATATATTTTTAAGTCACGGCAGTTTAAATTGTACAGTAGGCACAAACTTGACATACATAACATTACGGCGTCGTTCCCAGAGCGGGGTAGACAGATCTACAGAGATACCAACAACTCTAAAAAGACTTGTTTACAATATGCACATATTTTTTTCTTACGCTCTGTGGAAAGTGCTATGAAAGAGAGGAATAACTGTATACGCGAAACAATTGTCGTCTCATTTTTTGATAAGATATTTATATGATGTTTTAAAAAGTCATAGTTCAAAAACACTATACAAAATCAACGACAGGAATGACGTCACAGCTGTTGTTCCATGTTTAAACTATAAATTACTATGTTTAAGCCAATATCGTTAAATTAAAATATGAAGTAGGTACGTAAATAAAATGAGAATGCCGAAAAAAACAATCTAAACATTTAAAAAAGTTTTAAAATGTTAACAAGTTTTGATTCAATATAAAATCTAAATAAACGGGTCAAAACTTAGTGTATCTCGTTTTATATGCTTCTTTTACATTTTCTCCTAAATCGACTCAATGAAACTCAATTCTCATTTTCATGCATGTTCTCTATTCTATAACCAAATTGACTAATGTGTTAGACACAGGTTGCAAGCCCATCGCCTAACAGTATTGCCAGCCTTTAGGTTATTTTAGTCGCCTCTTACGACATCCACGGCAAGACATGGAATGGCACTATTTTAACCCGGCAACCACACGGGAGAGGTCAATATTTAATACATATCAGGCGTCGAGTGGTTTATCTATCACACAAATACCTATTAGGTACCTAAGCCTGCTTAACTTATACAACGTGTTACAAAATAATCCGTAAAAAAGAAATTACAAAAGTAGTGTCAACCCTTATTAAATAACGTCAGTTCAGTATCTTAGGTATACAGTATACTAGGGTTGACACTACTTTCGTAATTTCTTTTTTACATTAAGGTGAATTCACTTTACACCATGCCGAAACCGGGCCCAGCCCAGTACGGCGTAATGTGAATCCACATTTATGCATTACCGCTGGTTTATAGAGAATTATACTTTTTGATTTTTAAATATAGGTAATTAAATTACTGTTACTTTTTTTTTTATTGGCTGAATGGTCACAACCGTTGCCATTTCATAAAGTCTGTGTCAATTAAAAGTAAAATTGTCTCTTGTAATAGTTTTATTTACTGATTTATTATCGTTTCATGGATATTTTTTCGCAAATGTATTAAAAAACGTCGTTTGATACACGTGCGGAACTGTCATTTTAACTCGTCCCGACTCTTGTCCCTCGCTTGCAGCTCGGGCCAAGATACTTCGGGACTCGTGTAAAATGACATACTTTCCGCACTTGTATCAAAATGTAGGTACTATTTTGCTTTACAACATCGTGTGGTATAGGGTTAGATAGTTATTAAAAAACGATTATGTGTATGTGATTATCAATTTTGGCGAACTATTTAAGATATATTGAACTCTAACGGTGCCATTTCCGCTAGAGTTACGTGTGCCCATCCCCAGCCCCTACAGCCAATACTACTACAAGTAGGTACTAAAACTCTGGAAAATGTTATAAGTGAAAGCACATAAATTTAAAAGGAAAGCTATCACAAATACGAGTAAGCAGACTTTATCTGTTCTTTAGATACAGACCACAAAAGTGTTAATACCTACTAAAAATAATTACCAAGTAACGTTAATTAGAAGACTAGTTCATACTTGTTGTTTTTCGAGATATTGAAACCCTACACTGGGCATGTTCCCATATGCTCTAGAGTGCTTTTTACTTATTTCGTCATTAGCCCATAGTTCCTGTATAAATATGTGTGTTGAAAAATGCTTTGTGGGTTTGATAGTTTCTGAGAAAAAGTGACTATAACAGACATACAGACAGACAGACAAACAGCAACCAGACCAACAGACAAACAGCAACCAGACAATCAGACAGACAGACCGATAGATAAACGGACATGGCTAAATTATAAGGATTCATTATTATATTTATTAGTTTGACCACAGTTCCCTTAAAAAAAGGAGATTCTGTATTTGGCCCGGATGTAAGTTACGTACCTACGTTGCGGACTTTCATGCGACGTTGCTGTTACCTACTTTGGATAAGTTACCAGGAAGCCGCAAATAATCACTAACAGTGTATAGTTGCCGTCTTACAATGTTTTAAACCTAAAGTAGGAACTTTAGTTTGTCTATTCTAGAGCGATTTGAAATGGTGTTATATTTTTATACTATTAATAGAGTGTTTTCTTTTCTTTTTGATACACAAGGAATAGAAGGGAAAAAAGGAAAGGAATATAGATACTTCCAAAGCGCGTTAATTTTGCTTATTATATTAACCGAAACCTAAACTTGAGAATTAACCTCTTTCTCTGCCTTTTTCTCTCTATACATCTTGTTCACGCGAAACGAATGTAAATTAAACGACTGGTGGGTTCGCTGAAGCTGAACTATCGCTGAAGCATAATTTATCCTGATCGATTGCATGCTAAATGTGAAATCGATTTAATTTGCAATTAAGACATTTACTATCCAAATTAAAATCGTTTTTCATTGAATAAGTTTTCTGTAAAGATGCTACAACATAAATCTAAAAGTAGATTAAAAAAATATAATATAGTATTAGCTTACGCTATTTACGGCACAACACGGCCGATCCTTTTCCCCGCTTGCGACTCTATTCAGTCGTAGGAACGAGCTGTCATTTCGTGCAGCAATCTGGGCCGGATTATCCATATGGCAGTGTAAGCACCTGCCTAGGGGCCAACGTCGGGTAGGGGCCGTTATAAATGTATTTTAGGAAATTAGAAAAGGTTAAAGGAGCCCCGGGAACTACATTGCCTAGGGACCCCGAAATGGTTAATCTGGCCCTGTATGCTATATAATAAGACGTTGGCCTTTGCAAATAGGTTTTTTAATTCCTAGAAACTGACCAACTTTTTCCTTTGATTTGCGAAGTGTGTACCTACATGGAAATAGTAAGTATTACATACATCTGGAAGGTGCACTGTACCGATAACGCGCGCTGAAAGAGATGTATTAAAACTTTGTGCGTCTCTTTCTAGGAAATGTGACCATAATTTTAATTGCAATTTGCGTACAAGTTAGTTTTACAAGCCGGTGGGGAGCTAAAAAGAGGAATTTTTTGCTTATTCCTAAGCGCGAACACTGCTCTAACAATTCCGATGGAAGCGTTTAAAGTAAAACTCGGTCGCCTAGCACTAGTACGAGTAGCACGATAGCGTTTTGTCACCGACGTTAAACATTATGTAGGCGATAAACGTTATCGTGCTAGCCCTGCTGGTATTCATTAATTTTATTGTGTATAATAAAATACAATACATACATATTAATATTATACATATGTATAAACATATCATTAATTTAATAAAAAAACTAAACATAGTTAAACACTTTGGTTTTATACAGTTTATGTCGTATAGTTAGTACCCCGAGAGCCAATTATTTTTTGGGACTACTCATGAGTTGTCATCCTCATCGTTAAATATCAGGCTTCCATTTTTTTCTAGATTTTGTGATATAATCTTCATGCTTGAAATGTAACTTACATACGGCCGAGTTCTTAGCTACTTTTCTGGGAATCACCTCAATCCATTTTTTTATTATTTCGATATTCGAGGGCAGTCTGAAAATCGCAAACAATAATGATATTAATGCTTGCTTTTGGTCACCCAACTAACAGAAATCACACAAACTTGCCTGTGAAAGGATATCCTACAACCAGGATAAGACGGGCTGGCTGGCTGGACTGGCTGTTTGTTGCAGCCACTCACAGCACAATTCGTTTCAACCATAGTTCTCAACTAAATTACACGAAAACTCACAAAATCCGAAATTATTTTAAAGTTACTGCCATTTTGATATATCAGTGTTGCTAGTTTTATTTTATAATCTCTTCTATTACCATGGAAAATCAATTATTGAAGCTGATTAATTTAAATAATAATTTAATATGTAATCCATGCATTTGCTGTGCCTAATTGTAATATATACATAATACTGAAATAAAATAAAAATGAAAAAAATATAACTTTTTAACAATTTTTTATAGTTTTCATTTCGTACTAAGGACATCGAAACTTTTTAACACGGCAATTGTGTAAGGGGGACAAACTAAGACAAAGTAAGTCCCATCCGGCTTTTATACATTATTACCACAAATAAAGCCTTCTAGCTTAGGACATTGAGTTTAATTTGATCGGTCACGTTTTTTCAAGTAAGCATGCCAGATGTACTATTAATTCCACGAGTGTGTCTTTATGATTAATGGTTCTTTGTCTGACAAATGCATCGTTCCGCAACCTATTCATTTGCCAACCCGTTTTTTTTTCTGTAACTACAATTATTTCAGAATTTTTATAAAGCTATCTCAACCGAACCTATAATAAATCCAGAACTATTTACACATTGGAAAAAAAAACCGCGGGTTGTCAAATGATATGTTGGTGAAATGAATCATTTGTGTAGCATTGGTTATGAAATGATAGGATCCCATGATTCATCTATTAGAGCTATAGTATTATATAACACTATTTCTCTTCCTTTATTTCTATATTTTTGAATTTCGTCCAAGCACCTACTTCATTATTTTTAGTCGCACATCATGTTTTCCCATTAATGTTTTTCTGTTATCTTTCGTTTTACAGAACGGAAACCCCATTTTACTTAGGTTTTTTTCTTAATAATTGGTTACAGTTTACGAAATAAAAACGTCATAATATAATTTTGATAGTAGCACGAAATTCAGCTTTCTGTTTATTAGGCAAGGTAGAGAAATGCTGAAAGGTCGTTTTTTTTTCCATTGTAGTTCAGCTACTCAACGTAAGGTAGCGCTTACTGGTTCACTTAGCTGCCATCTAGCGACGATTATAATCTTGACTATTCAGCGCTAGATGGCGTCGAGACGGTAGTCCTTAAGTGTAACAACTTAAGAACTAAATTTAAATCTACGACGGCTTCTTAACTGTATGTTAAATTAACCTTTTATAATATTTAATGCTACACAACCAAAACAAATAAAATAAACCTGATCTATTTATTTTAAAAATGACTTCGATGCTACAATTGTGATGTACAGACGGATAGATAAACATATACGACATCTAATCTAATGAATGAATTATATCTGCAATACACTTGAACCAAATTCCAATTTTAGCAAGTACCTAAGTTATTTCCTTGTGTTTTATGCGTTTTATTCTATTGATCGCTGAAGAACGAACAAGACATTTCTCGATAGTCGATAAAAAACACATTCGTATCCTTACGCTCGGAAATCCAAACAAGCATTAACATTCATTTTAAAATAAAAATATTGCTTAAAAATTTAATTTACTGGTGGTATTATATGCTGCTTGATTTTAAATTAACGTTTGTACTTCGAATTTTGCAGTCTTTTACGCTAATAACAGTCATTTTGACATTTAAATGGGAGTTCATGTATTGACAGCGATCGGTCGGCGACTGTGACAGCGTTTGAGGCGTCTTAAACTGATATGTCCTTTTTGACTTTATCGAAGCGTCACGAACCACACCACCAACCCATAACATATCTCCCTTGTTTATATTATCTGAGCATTCTACAGGGTGACTTCAAATTGGTAATACAAAATCAATGTTTTACACACATTTCCCCTAAACTTAGCCCCTCAATTAAGTCTCATACTTTTAAAATAATCAGAAGTATTTTTTTTTTAATTTTTAAATTATCCCATTTTTGTTTGCTTAACATGGTTATCCTACCATAATAATTAACAAAGAAGTTTAAAGATTTTCAAATGAACACTTTCCTCTTTGGTTATCCGTCACCTGTCGCAACTTATGAAGAAAACGTGTTTTGATTAGTAATTGTCACTTATCAAAGAAAATAAGATTGTATTGTAAATGTAGTGTAACCACACTTTGGGACTTTAATTATTTGTTTTGTTCGAAAATTAGCATTAATTAAATACAGTTAATTTTAACAAAGGGGTTAATGTTATGTTATACTGTGTGGCATCAAGTGTTTTGTATTACCAATTTGAAGTCACCCTGTATACACATAGACAAATCACGTCATACAAAAAAATAGCCCAAACATGGCACTGCATCTTAAGCTTCGACTTGTATTATCGATACATTGCCTTTGACACACCAGTTCTTTATAATGTCGTCTGTCAGTAGTCAGAAATGTTTAACATCTTGCAGTCGAAGCATGATATTGATTGATTTATTTTTTGCATATTGATTTTTTAGAAGCTGACTGGAACAAGGTAGCAGTGGAGTAGAAATGTACTGTTATTTTAGGGTTCTGAAAAACACAAAGGGTTCCGTTTTTCGAAACCCTAAAATTAACAGCCCGTTTCTACTACCTTTACTACTAAGCTCACTCAATAACTGTCCGTCAGTCGGTTGGAGTTCGAATAGGTTTATTTTTACATACATACATACCCAGCCTTAGTTCCCAGAGTGAAATACCATCAACTATAAAAAGACTTGTTTATAATTCTTTAACCACATTCTGCACGATCAGGCCAAGAAGTTTACTAGTGTATTGGTGAAAGGTTGCAAGCCCTTCGCCTAATAGTACTACAAGCCCTTATTTCCTTAGTCGCCTCTTGCACGTTCACGTGAAGACATGGAGAGGCACTATTCTAACCCGGCAACCACACGAGCAACTATTGTGTTCATTATTTATACAGGGTGTAATTTTTAAATGCCACCTGGAGGGGAAAGTACCTACTCTAAATAATAGGGATATCAAATTTCACTCAAAGGAAACATTCCTATATTTTTTATAAAAAAATGACACTTTACATTCAAAGATTTTTAAAAATACGCTTTGCATAACCAGGAATCCAACTGAATAAAATTTGAAAAAATACACATTTACTTTTATGGCGTCACAGGGTCAATCATAAGAATCAAATCTCTCCAACAGACATGGTAAATTAAATGAAAGGAAAACCATGAAATCTAAACTTAGGAATGTGACTTATAAATATTGTGACAAGCAAATGGGCGTTTTCCAAAAAAAGTGTACATTGTTAAAGACAAAAGTTAAGAAAATTTAACTATTCCATTTCGTCACGAAAATTAACGTATGTAAATGTATGGCTAATTTTCGTGACGAAATGGAAAAAGTTAAATTTTCTTAACTTTTGTCCTTAACGATGAACACTTTTTTTGGAAAACGCCCAAATGTCAAATGCAAGCAACCGGCCGGCGCGTTGGAATGACAGGTAGGTCCATGAACGACATTGGAGTTGGAGCGGATGAAGGCTTAATGAAGAAGATATATTAGAAATGTGTACCGAAATTGACTACAATTATGTTAACGTATACTTGACGGAATAAACATGAGGATAAAGGAGTTTCTTAAAGTTAAATATCGGTGTTTTTGACATTGGCATGCTTGTTTTAAAACGTTCGAAGTATTAATGTCTACTTGTTTATGTTTCTCTACCTACTGCAGCACAAATAAGCAGTTGTGTAGACTGACTAAACGGATGGTATTTATTAAAACAAGTAAGTTGTGATAGGTATTGAGACTATCTTTTTTCTTGGTTTGTTTACATAATATCTTTCGCTATCCTTCTTTTTTGATAACTCATACTGAACAGGATCACTTTTTATTTTATTTCTCCTTTTATTTCTTCAGCAAGTTTTTTTTTCTGTAACTGTTCTTTTTTATCTTGTTTTGTTTTGGCCATTGCTCATGATTTACCTTGAAAATACAAAAAGTGATTATAAAGCTTTATGAGTTCGTTAATTGTATATGTATAGATTATTTCATTATGATCTTATGTTTTTCAATTGCCCTTAGAGATATTTCAATGTAACGCAACTGTTAACTATCTAATTTTATGCTAACAAATAACACATAATTTAAACGGCTTTTGCTAGCTAAAAGGTATACAGGTATTGTTCAGGTATTGAATATTGGACCCTTTTGAAAAAGTTACGTATACTTAGTATTCATATTGATTAATTTTGACGATTACTGCGAAATCAATCATGCTATGAATGTACATAGAAATAATAACAAGATATGATTTTCCGTGTCAAAAGATAAACTTGAATCAAAAATTTTTTGACCCTCAAATAGTATCCCACGGAAATGACGTTAAAGTGAACGTCTACTACTACGTCGCGTAAAAGACTTACCTCTCCAGACGCAGAGAATCCGTTGTCGCATATAATAACGCGTCCACTCTGCTTGACAGCCGAAGCACAACTAACATACTTGCCTAAAGTAACGCAAACATGACGGTACAACTATCGAGTAAAGAGTTATTCGCGGGTGTTTAAGCGTTATGATTTTAGTTGCTAAACGTGGGACAAGATTACATTAGCCAATATATTTTTATATCAAAATGCATTTCTAATAAACAAAACACTGTGAAATGCGTCTTTTATTCAAGTTTCTAATGATGATACGTTTCTTGGTCATGCAGTTATGCTAAGTTGTTTGAAGTAAACCGCAAGTGTGACAATGCTCACAGACAGCTAGTGCATTATGAAACCTGAATTTTCGTCTATTTTTTTTGATTTTTTTGTATTAAAACAATATCAAAAATGAAATGCCTGAATGTATAAAAAATGTGAATAATGTGAATGTGTGTAATGTGTGTGTTTAATGTGTAAAAAAATAACTTTAGTGTTAATTTTATTCGCTTTCTTTTAATGAGCTTGGGACGTCTAAAAATTCGCTCTAACAATACACCCTTGACCAGTTAATGAAAAAAACGGTTTAAAGAATTTATTTTAGTTTATTTCGCTCAACATAACGAAGTTTATTTTGTAAAACCGGTTTTGAAATAACCGGTCCCTAAACCGGTGGGCCCAACCCAAACCGTAATCGATTCCGGTATGGGATCAAGACCGAAACCGGTTTAAGCATTAAACGCTTCCCGAACCCTGGACTATAATAACATACTTACCTACTTTATATATTTATATCTAGTGTAATCGACGGCAATAAAATTCAGCACTTCATGTGCAGTTCATGACCGGACCATACGACATACATACATTGTTAATTGCTAAAGTGTATACGTACGAATACAGCTGTAAATAACGCTAAAGTCACTCGTATCGATTTGCCGAAAAAGCAAGTGTACGGTTACTACGGTGTATTACGTAGTCTTCTAAAATAGATCGAACGGCCCGCAGACCCCCGCCGGGTGACGGAGGCGGCGACGGCGCGGTAAGCCGCGCGATCCCGCCTGACCCGCGCCCAATTCATTTTAATAAACCGAAATAAAAACAAAACACGCCAGTATTTGGATACATTTTGATGCTCTACCGATTTGGGAAATATTCTGGTTGGCTTTTTACTACTCTGCCGGAAAAAACTAAACCTTCCTTGTTCGGTTTTTACCGGTGTCAAACGTTTGTGAGTGTATAATAGAATCCTTTTGCTAAAAAACTATATTAATTGGTGACTCCAAAATTTAATATCGCTCATCCAACAGAATAATGACTCCATTGCAAAAAAACGATGTTGAGATTTTAATGGGACGTTTTCGAAATACTTGTAAGGTGTTAAGAGCCATAATAAAATTAAAACGAAACTTAACACGTTCACGGACACAGCACCATTCTCAAAATTGCGTGATATGCCACAAATTATTTTCATACAATATTTTCTACGGCCTTGGACGAACTGTCACATTTAACAATGTGTCAAACATTGTGCCAGCGTATGACGGAAAATTTGTATGTAATTTCGTACATAAAAATCTTACCGAAAGTGGCAGCTCGTCCACGGCCGTTACGTCCACAGCCGTTATGTGTCACAACACGCGTCGTTCCCGTTTTAGGTTAGTGCATGAGGTTGAGATTGCCCTAAAGCTTTGTTGCTGTGCCACTAGCGGCTTGTGTTGAAGCCTAAAACGGCACAGGTGTCCGTGCTTCCTATAAATGCTATGAGTTCCGATTTTGTTGTAATTAAAATCACCGGCCACAGCCGTAGTGCCATGACACGAGGGTTTTAGTTTACGTCTCTCGACTTACTGTCCGTGAACGTGTTAATTGATTCTTACGTGAAACGAGAGTTACCCATATAGTTTGTCTTACACAAAGGACGCGACCGTAATTTTTGTTTTCATTAAGCCTTTAACTATGTTTTTTTTTTAAATGTCCCTAAGTATTGTCATTTGTGATCTGCCGTGGGTGAATAAGACAGAACTGTGATCCAACCATTGTTAAATAAATTGAATTGATTTCCTTTGACGTTCGAGCAAACTTGCAAGAGCAAAAGTCAGGGGTGATTATCTTAACACAGCGCTGCGTCGAACGCTAAGATGAACGTAAAGCTCCGCTGGGCGACCGAGCTCTGCGGCCTAATTGAGAAGGCCGCGCTAAAATGTGTTTTGTACGCTCCGACGGGAACTTGCGTGATAAACGTTCATCTTTGCGTTCGACGCGGCGCTGTGTTAAGAGAATCACCCCCAGTTATGAGCGGAGCCTCGGGTTTTTTAAAGATACTCTTTTTATATTATTTATTAGCGAAATAATTACTTATTTTCTACGATTGAGTCATTTTTATCAAAATATCTAGAGATACACTGTTGTAAATGTACATTATTTAACTCTTAAATATCCTTAAGCCCGAGTGGCCCGTGCCGTGAGTCCGTGTGGTTGCCGGGTTAGTAGGTATAGTGCCACTCCATGTCTTCCCGTGGATGTCGTAAGAGGCGACTAGTATTGTTAGGCGATGGGCTTGCAACCTGTCACTAATAAATACACTAGTAAACTTCTTGGCCTGATTGTGCAAAATGTGGTTACAGAATTATCAACAAGTCTTTTTAGAGTTGTTGGTATTTCTGTAGCTCTGCCTACCCCACTCTGGGAATGAAGGCGTGAGGTTATGTATGTATGTGGTATGTAAATATCCTTATTGTATATTTTATTAAAACACTAGCGTAAAAGGAGGTATCTTATCTACGAGTCTATTTTTTTTGTTGTTTTTTATATTTTTTATCATAGATTGTAGTAAAAATAATAAATAAAATAACGTGAAACATCTAATTTCGTACGGATTAGGCCAAAAATGTACCAGCTTGGTTTGAAATCTTTAACCTTTTCATCGCCTTACGTCAAATATAAATGCGTAATTAGGCGTTTTCCAAAAAAAGTGTACATCGTTAAGGACAAAAGTTAAGAAAAATTAACTTTTTCCGTTTCGTCACGAAAATTAGCCATACAATTACATACGTTAATTTTCGTGACGAAATGGAAAAGTTAAATTTTCTTAACTTTTGTCTTTAACGATGTACACTTTTTTTGGAAAGGCCCACTTACCAGACATAGCAGTTTCAGTAACACGATATTGCCCTAGGGACTTCCGAACGATATTAATTTATCGAAAAAATGTACTTTCTTATGACAGTTATGACCATGAGATAACGTAAGGTGGGTACGAATTAGAGCAGCCTCGGGTTTAGGCACGCACGGCTGACCTTTTTTGGTCAAATAGAGACGTCGAGAGTCGGTCTTTTGAACGTGCTCAAAGGCGCCTCGGTTTGCGTGCCTCGCGTAATTTGGACGTGTATCTGAGCGTGCCGCGGGCAGAACGTTAAGTTCTAACTCGTCTGTGGGCTAGGCGCGTACAAATTTGATAAAGTTGCGGAGCCGTTCCACCACCGATGCGATTTCTTCTTATTTTTGTTAATAATTCAGTGAATTATGATAAACGCAGCCGCGGATGTCATCGTGTCCGACGCCATTTAGAAAATGTCAGCTCGCGGCGAGCATGCTGCCTCACCCGCGCATGTTTACAGTTTCGTACCCAGCTTTATATGAACATACAATTTACTATTAAGTTACACAATGACATTTAGCTAAATGGGATTTTGTTGCAAGTCATTCTTGGTTTCAGTTTACTTTGTATGGAACTCGATATACTCGTAATAGCATTAGAGGATGTTTTTGTGTCAGAAATACGTCACTAATATATATATAATTAATTAATTATTAAAATGTATGTTTATTTGAATTTTAAAAAGTGTGCCTGTGAATTACTTAATAGTAGTTTATGTGGCTGGTGCATAATAATAATAATAATAATAATAATAATAATTTATTTCAGACATCATGGATCCATAAATGTGTTAGTTATACGAAATACTTAAGAACTAAGGTTAGTATGATACAAATGTTTAAACAAACAATTGCCAGCGTAACAGCCCTGAGTACCCTAGACCCCCCGCACGTGCAGGCACACCCAATGCCTCTGGTAAGGGCATTCCTGGCTGCTGGCAATAACAGCTATTTTGTTAAACTAAAAGTACTTACTAAATGCTAAAGAGTGCGACTCGATCTCCCATATGAATGTGATTCCAGTGTCGCACCACCGGACAACTCACTCTCTCAAGTATGCCATTCAGGAGGCTGTTGGAGCTGTCCCGCACTCGACGCATCATAGAGGCAACACGTTTGCGCCTAATGGCTTTAAAGCAGTCCGTTCTTGCCTCCAAGAACATTGCGGACGCGCTGCACCAGCGAGGCAACCCCATCAGCATCCTGAACGCGTCATTATATTGTACACGAAGCCGATTTAGCGACCTCTGGGTATAATTAGCCCACAGGCTGCAGGTGTAAAATGTAAGAGGCATGAGGCATGGTGTGTGAGGTGTATAATAAGAGGCATTAAAGAACGAGCGTGGTTTTATGAAACGAGCCGAAGGCGAGTTTCATAATAAGATCACACGAGTGTTTTAATGCCTAATTATGTATAGCCACATACATAACTTTATCTACATGCATATCATAAGTTTTCTATAAGTATGTTCAGATATGGTCTGTATTTTTATTAAGTTAGTGTTACTGTTAACTTGTTTGTAGTACCAAAGCTTAAATAAAACGCAAATAATAAAAAACAAACTTTATTTATACTAATAGTTATTACCTATTTACACAAACCGGAGAATTTGACAGCTAGGGTTGGTTGTTGTTTTTTTGTAATTGTAGGTATCATAAAGAACGTATATGGAATATGCCAAAGAAAGCAAAGAACCATCTTTCATCAAGGATTACTATTTTTAAGGATTTTGGGAAAAAGTGTACTGAGAAAGTTTGATTCCAAATTATTTAAATAAAATAATATTATTTCGAAATAAGTAATGACTAAAGTTTTATACCTACTAAAAATCATCTAAGACAGCAGCAAATATTTTAATTTGTTTACTTGACGACACGTAAACCTAGTTGATAGTGACCCTGCCCATGAAACCAACGGTCCTGGGTTCAAATCCCGGTAAGAGCGGATATTTGTTACGGTCTGATAATATAACAAGTCATATTTGTAAAAAATGAAGGGGTTAAAGACTGGTAATACACGATTATTTAAGATTATTGGCACTCTCACGCTGTGGCACTGCTTTGAATAAAAACAAAAGTAAAAAATTATTGTTAATATTTTTGTTGCTTTTTATGATTCTTGTATTTTATCATTAAGAGAACTTAATGAGTCTTTTTTTATGAAAGGAATAACTAAGAAAGAAACTATAGTTTTGTTGCTTTGTACTTTTAATTATATTAACTCACTCGACCTATATTTACCTACTGAACCCGTGAAATACTTCATCTCTAGTCTTCATCATCGGTTCCACTTTACGAAATAAAGAAGCTAAATAGGTTGACACGAACGCGCTTCTACGCACGGTCGAAGCGTTGATATGACAGGTGGCTCGTGTCAAGAACTTTAAAATAAAATTAAAACGGAAATGCTCCCATTACCCTACTTTGTGGGAAATGAGAGGCTATACAATCCCAAATGTGGGATGAGAGCCTCTTAATTATTAAATCAGCTTCAAAAATTCAGTCTCAAATCTCACTTATTAATATAAATATTTTCTAAGGTTTCAACAGTCAAAGACGCTTTCGTAGTGGTGAGTTCTCTTTTTCTTGGCATCTTGGTATCTGAAAAAATACGTATATTAATATGCATATGGGGTGATTACCCGAATTAGGTATCTTATCTTATTATTAATAAAATATTCTTATTATTATTATTAATTATCTTATTATTAACTTGAAATTGAACAATTTATTCCGAATCTAGCTTGTAATGAACCAATACGCACATACACTCAAATTTGATAAAATTACCTAGAAAATAAAACAGGTTTGATTGTATGAAACATATAACTTAGAACTTACGTGGTCGTTGAAATCTCGTATTTTTTATAAACGCACAAGACAAAATCAACAAGCGTCCAAGTGACATTCGCGTTCGCATTAGCGTGGCATTGGCTAGCCGAGCGCGGCGGAGACACGGCCGCAGAGTGACGAAGGCCCCGAGTGACAACCGAGTGAATATTAGCTATAGTTTTGTCTTGTCACACCGCTCCAATTACCCGCTGGCTCTTATTACCCTCTGTTTCAAGTTATGCAAAATGTAACTTAATCCATACGAAATAACGTCTCTTTCAAACTGTACATGTGACAACTATAAGTGTTGTAGGCATTACAGCTCATGACTACTTTAGTCGTCATTGGCGTTCAAAAGGTTAAGGTGCTTTCCTGTAAAATCGTAAAATAGAAATTTCGTCATTATTCTGTTGGATGAGCGTACACATTATAAAATTATAATCAAGTCAAGTCTTACATTTATACTAAAATACATACCTGGGATAACTCGAGGCATCTATACGAAAGTGATGTAGCAAAATATTTTATTGACAAAAAAATATCTCGATTTTTCTAAATGATATTCGACATAAATAAAAATTACTTATTTTCTCCTCATTTTTAAATAAAAATAGTTTTCATAATATACTATCAATATTTTTTTCATATCCGTCGGTATTAATGATTGCCGTCTAGATGAAAATATCCACTTTAAACTGCTAAACTTTCTCTCAACGTCCACAGTGGTCAACGTGGCATTCTTAAAATATTTATAATGACTCAAAGCGAATTTCTCATTTATGTTGGTTATTGAAGTTTCCTCACCTTTCATTAGACTGTATACTTTTTTCATGGTGTCATAACCAGTAACATCGATATCTTTTTTATCGATATCAAATCCCTAGAACTTGCCCCGAGTTATATACAGGGTGTCTCTGACCATGGGGCTTTAAATGTAGGTATCGATTCTATTCCTCAAATGCTACATCTTTTGCTCTACGACTTAGAAAATAACTTAATTTACAGTAAGTTATACGTGATCAAACTTTCAAACTTTACTAGTAAAATCAGTGAATTTATTTATTTTGTATGAAACAAAAAAATTAAAATTACCTCATTTTTTAAAGTTGTAGAAGTTCCATTTGAGGAGTAGAATCAACTCCTACATTTAAAGCGCCATGGTCAGAGACACTTGTATATGTGTAAGTTTGTGATATCTATGATGCCCCTTCCACCTTCTTTTCTTGGCAGCGTTAGTCTCTGAAAACATGACCTTGGGGGGTGTTTTCTGAATTTAGTCACAGTCGTATTTATCGTGCGTTGTAGCGTTTTCAATTCAGTTTTTGTCCAATTTATAACGCCGAAAGAATAGGTAAGAATGGGTATAGCAAATGAGTTAATGGCTTTTACTGTGTTACGGGCATATAGCTAGTTGTGTTTTTAAAATTGTGTTAAGTCTGTGTCGGGATTGTTGTCTAAGTTTTAGTTTCGTGTATTTATACTGTATTTGCTGTGTTTGTATGTATCCTTAATATGTATAAGTCTGTAATATAAGTTCTGCTTGTAGGATCTGTATCTTTAAAATGTTCAAATGTCTGCTGAAATGTCGTGTCTAATAATAGGTCCCTTTCGAAGAGTTGTGTGTTGAGAGGGACTTCTTTGGAAAGCTCCAGCTCTATATTATTCGTAGTATTTATCATGTCTGTGTAATTGTTTAAGTTATTTGTGTTTAGTAAAAGTTTGTTAGCTAACTGTTGTTTTATTTCTTTTAATCTATTGTCTCTTAAATATTTGTTATTAACTATCGCTCTCCTTTGATCAGCTATTCCTTGTTCGCTTAGATTGGCAAGTGAATGGAACGTATTTATGAATGCTTCGTGTAACGGTTACCTAACCCAGTTGTATTCTTTTCTGAATCTCCGACATCATAGAATCGCGTCCGAGTCTAATCTTCTGCCCCAAGTACACATATTCATATTCATGTTCAACCCAATCTTTAGAGATGCGTGGTTAGTCGCCGCATCATCCTTCACTACAACAATGCTAGCCCTCACACCGCTCGGAAAACAACTGAGTATCTGCACGGTGAAAAAGTTTAAACTACTAGACTTTCCTCCATAAGTCCCCGACTTAAGCCCGAATTTATACCTCACATTCCCCGAAATCAAGGATAGGTTGCGTAGGCAGTGGTTTCAGACGCTGGAAGAAGCGGTTTTAAAGGCCTCCTTATAAAGTGGCTATTTCGGCTATTTCAACGTTCATTAGTGCTTTAGTAACGATTGGTTTGAACACATGGAAAAGTGCATAAAATATTAAGGCGAGTACTTTGAAAATCAATAAAAACACTTTTTCTCCACACTGCTAGGAAATATAAACATTTTTGGTCTAGTTTGGAGTTAGAAATCATAGCTTTCATAACAGACTGGTTTCATACAAAATTAAAATATTCGTAACCTATTTCATACTGGTTACGATACTAATTAATAAAATAAACGTTTTATTTCTTCGCAGCAGTTAAGAGAACCACTTTGGGTGCCTCGGCAGAAAGTGAGCGCTTTATGGACGAGTCAAAAGAGGGCCAAAAGGGTAATTATCTCAACCACATTTTTTGAGCGGCGGACGTGATAATTGGGGTGTAAAGTAGGTACATGTATTGGAAAACTATTTATTTTATAAATAATCTCACTCAAAGTACCATATTGAGCCAAAGTTAAAATTATTATTAACTTATTATATTTATCGTAAAAAAATATTTTCAATCCAAAATCAATTTTGGTGTCGTGTCCTGTACTTCCCGCATATACTGATATGTCGTGGTACAAACTTATTAAGCCTCAACTAGACTTATATTTTAGTTATCTGTATTCCTTATTAGTTAAGGTATTTTAAAATGTATCAATTATTGCATTTGCAAGTAAAAGGAAACTGGGAGCAGTGTAAATAAAACTGTCCAAGCGAAATAGTTAATTTTGGTGGTGAATATTGAAATTGATTTTATGATCGAACGAAACGTGATTAAACAAACAAATATAGCGTCAGTAGTTCGTTCAGTTTCACTCCAGCAATAGACGGTGAAAGATTTGTACCATCTTTCTGCGTCTTCCCGCTAAGCATATAAGTATCTAATTTTGGTGGTATGGAATACACTTTATTAATCGTGATAACTTAGATAAGTCATTATTTCGCAAAAAGTTTTGTTGTGTGATAGTTTTTTCAAGTATGTTTATGGTGTCTTTTTAACTGTAACGAGTTAAGTTTTTGTTAAACTAAAACATTTGTTTTTAATTTAAAAAAATGTTAAGTTTTATAATTTTGGTGGTACAATTTTGGTGGCTTTTGCGAAACACCAAAATTATCAAAATTTCTGGTCTCCACCAAAATTATTTAAACAACAAATAATCATTATTTATTATATTAGAAACTTACGTTTTGGATTTTCAAAAATAACAAGGAAGATTCCCTAACGATTATATTTTAATTAGCCTGATATGTTATTATTGATCGTGAGTTTTTCTAAGAAAAGTAATTTTGGTGGATAATAACAATTTTGGTGGTACATAATTAGTAAAATCGTTATATCTTAAAAAACACTTAGTATAATAAAGGGCCATTTTAACACTGTTTTTATAATGACTAATGACGTCACTTAAACGTTTAATTGTAAACCCTACTAAGAAAATAAAAAATACCACCAAAATTAGGATAATTTGACGCTTGTTGAAATTCACCCAAAACGTTGTTAGGCCCTCTAGTGTACAAGCCCATAAATTATACTCTTATTTGGCTTTAGTTAAGAACACTAACAAAGATATTTTTAATATTAGGTAAGTACCTACGTAACTACCTACATTTAATGAATTTTCAGTGTTACACAAGACACAAGGTCTTTGATTGTGTTATTAACTACCTAATTGTATTTAATACGCGAATAATACCTTCTTTGATCCTATTTGTGCTAATCAAATTAGATAGGTATGTTACTGTGTTGTAAAGCAGGTAGTTTACTAAAGATAAGGAAAGGTAAAACTAATTGATACTAAGAAATATCAATGTAAACTAGCAATAGTTGACAATATCATCAATTTATGAAAACCTTCACGATAAAAGAAGTTGTTGTACTTGCCAAAATCCAAAAAACTAGCTAAATAATGTCGTCTTAACCAAGTTCACTGATCAATAGTTATTCTCAAAACACTGTAACTCGATACTAAATTCACGCATGTGCAGCAGCGGTTATCAGTTTTAATTTGTTTTTGACAGCCAAAACCCATAAGTGTTTTGATACAATACTGACAGTTCTTACTAAATTCACGCATGTGCAGCGGCGGTAATCAGTTTTTTTTTTGACAACCATAACCCATAAGTATTTTGATACAAATACTGTCACTTCATGCTAAATTCACGCATGTGCAGCGGCGGTTCTCAAATTTTTAGAATATCGTTAGCAACCTAAACCCAGAAGTGTTTTTATACATTGTGTAGGTGTAATTATTCCGACCAAAAACTATTTTGGCAAAACCTGATTTATGTCGGATTTGCGTATGCTGTTTTTTTTGTATTAGGTGCGGAATTAAATTCTAAAGCCAAGTATTCAAAAATAAATAATCGACAAAATACACATAATGCCAATCCCAATTTTACCGACAATGTAACCCGCAAGAAAAATCATATAGAAAAAAATTTGGTTATCGGTTTATTTTAGATTCGTTGACGACGATAATATGAAGCAAAGTTTGATAGAAGCTATTTCACGACCAAATTGGTCTTGGTCAAACCATAGTCGTATTTAACTTTAACTTTATTTATTTATTTATTTACTAATCATACCTTATTAACCAGTTAGGATATCAATGCAGAATTAACAAAAAGGCTCAGTGTAGATCAATCAGTAGTCCTCACACTAGGACATGCCTGTGACGTGAGGACCGGTTTCGTCTAAACTAAATAGAATTATACATCTGATGCGTGAACAGATTACATTTATGAGGGCGTATTACAGGTTGGTAAATTAGCTATAATGAGAAACAAAGCAAATTACTACCCATATCTCTCCCACTGTTTACTCTAAAACATGTGGAGCAAGAAGCACAATCTTTTAAGAGCACGAGTGTGTGTGTGTGTGTGTGGGTGTGTATGCGTGTCTGTTGACTGTCCACTGTCACGACTGGGGTTTCAGAAGATCCTCTGTTTCACGGTTCGGCAAGCTGAGTAGCCATTTTTTTATTTTCACTTGCATTTGTCTTGTACTTAGATCCTGAATACTGCAATTCTTTACTATTCGAATGTAAAGAAAAGTGTGCAAGAATTTTTCGAAGCGACGCGCAAATTGTGTTCTTACCACAACTCGTGGAACTCTGAAAGCCCTTCTGGTTTTAGGGATGTTAATGCTGTTAACTATGCACGATCGCGGACGCACGGAAAACAAAAGGTTTGCGGACGCTAAGTACCCTTGCCTCCGCGTACAATTGCTCCGTAGGGTATTGAAATGGTTTCTTAAGCATAACTTTAAGGACTGATCTCTGTGCCCTTTCTAAGCACATCATTACCGAGGTGCCACTCCAGCCCCATATCGAGTTGCAGTAGGTACCCTTATACAGATTTACACAGGGCAGTATAAACAAGTCGAAGGACACGCTCGTCAGCTGAATTTCGCAGCAGTCGCATTATAAACACGAGTTTTCTTACGCGTTGGCACAGAGATGAGATATGCGGTTTGAAAGAAAGGCACTCATCAATATCTACTCCCAAGTATTTAACACAATCTGTACGATCTATAACAACGTTCGAATCCTTTGTAGAGTTAGATTCATCAACAGAGTTTGTTTTGGTATTTTGTGTTACAGAGTGTTTGGGTTCAGAGGCTCTTGTTTTGTGGAAGCAGATGAATTTCGTTTTTTTGCATTGTGTGAGGAGGTTCCTAGCCAGCCATAGCCTTATGGGTGCCATTCCTGTTTCGGCTGCTTGCAAGGCATTATCCCATGACTAACCTGGGCCAAGGACACTGCCCTGAGGAACTCCAAAGTGCATTGGCAACTCATCACTTACGCAGTCACCAATTCTGACTCTTTGACTTCTGTTTGTCAGGTAGCTGTGAAACCATTGTAGAAGAAGTCCTCTAATCCCGTAACTTTCAAGCTTTTTTAGCAGGATTGCCACTGACACCGTGTCGAAGGCCTTGGCGAGGTCCAGGAATACCCCTACACACATTTTACCATATTCCAGAGCTGTAGTCACCCTTCTAGTGAGGTAACCAATTGCGTCATCTGTTGATTTGGCTCGCGGGAAGCCATATTGAAGATCTGAAAGCAGACCAAATTGCTCTAGATAGCCACTTAGACGAGCTTTGTCAATTTTTTCCAATATTTTTGAAATTATTGGCGGAAGCGATATTGGTCTGTAGTTAGATGGTGTTTTCTTGTGACCGTCTTTGTAGATAGGAGTAACAATTGCCTTACTCCACATGTGTGCGAATACGCCCCTGGATATACTTAGGTGGAATACCTGCGCCAATGGTGAAATAATAGCATAGTTAATTGCTTTTAGTAGTGGTGGACTCAAGTTGTCTATGCCTGGGGCGCTGTCATTATTTAGGTTGTAGATTAACTTAGTCACTTCCCGTTCATCAGTGGGTTGAAAGAAGAAGGTTTGTGGTGTTACCAATCCCAGTTTTAGGTTAGAGGAGAGTGTGGATTCTCTTTAAGAGTTGAAAGAAGCTTGCTAGCAAGGTTTGTTCCTACATTAGAGAAGTAGTTATTACAGTAGTTTAGGGATTCTTGAGGAGATGCTTGGATTTTGGTTAATTCAATGGAGCTTAAGGTGGTTTAGGGGAATTCTGCAATATTTTTGATAGTTTTCCATAAGAATTCAGTATTGTTTGTATTCTTTTCCAGCTCTTGACTCTCGTAAGTAGTTTTCAGCTTACGTTTTATTTCTTTGAGAAAATTTCTGTACCTGTTGTATACCAGTTTTTTCATAGGGTCATTTGGGCATTTTCTCAAATCAAGATGCAAGCGATCCCTATGTTTTTGACACCTTATAAGACCAGGCGTTATCCAGGGTTTAAATGCGTATTTAGATCGGCTAGCACGCTTACTGGTTGTATGTTTCTGTATTGCCGAGTGCAATATGTTATGGAAATTTTCAGCTGCTGTGTTGACATTACTCTCTTGCATAACCGAGGTCCAGTCCGTTTTCTGAAGTTCAGAAGCAACTGCATTGTGATCAATTTTCAGAATAAACCTTTCACAGTGTTTTTTACGATCGGCGTCCAATGTCATACCCATAATAACAAAGTCATGATCTGTTATACTTGCTTTGCAGACCAGATCCACCAATATGTTACACTTTGTTTTTACAAATATATGGTCCAGGCAGGACTCTAGTCTTGTGGGCTTTGTTATAACAGGACGGAGACCAGGCTCAGCCATGAAGCATAAATATTTATCAGTGTTGTGATCTACCGTGTTTAGTAAGTTAATGTTAATGTCTCCAGCAACGATCACAGGAGAGCTACCATTTATTGTGGATGTTACTTGACCTAGATTTTCAATGAATTTTGTCGTCTGGGCGAAAGAAGGTGAACGATAGATACCATGAACAGTAACGGAATTGGAAAGTTATATTTTGGGGCATTCAGCTCCTTCCAAGGACGGCTCAGTCACAGTTGCACTCCAGATGTCCCTAAAGTAAGCCACGACACCCCCTGCGCGGTTATTATTATTCTTAGTGGCGTATTGGTGATAACCCGGGATTTGACCTGGACGTGCTCCAGTGGCCATCCAGCACTCAGTTAATATAATCACATCCATTCCAAGATGAAGACGCTTAAATGCCCCCAGGAAGGAGTCGAAGTTTTGATGGATGCTACGAATGTTAAAAGTTAAAAGATTATAGTTGTATTTTCCGTTTATCACTTGCGCACAGTCTTCCAGATAATCATGAACCTGACATTCTATCGAGACGGATTTCTCTACATCTGCGTCAATATTTGGATTGAAGGTGGTACATTAAGATACGATAAAACACAGAAAAGGTTTGAGAATGTCAGATTCATGTTCACGTCATAATATAATAGAAGCACGCACTGTGGGGTGAAGTAAGTGTGATGTGTGTGTAGCTGATTTGTTGGGTCTGTAAGTATATGTTTGTTATAGTTGTGCTTAGTTGTAAATTTACAGAATCTAATTAATATTAAAAAACATGCAGAAGAACACAACTTAAATAGGGGTCGCTTCTTCCACGGCGGGTCCAATCCGGTTGAGGTCGAGTTGAGATCGAATGAGGATTGCAGATCTCCCTTCTGCTTGACGGGTGTAGATAGATCCGTGGCGAGTCCAACGAAGTGATATCCGCACTGTGTAGACAGTTGTCTGGCTGCGTGAAAAAGGGCGCGGTTGTAGCTCGTTAGTCTTTCATTGACAAAGATTTTCGTCTCGGAGCCCGAGGTATTGTCTTTTGAAGTAAGGTTACGGCGGCTCTTAGCGGCAACTATAAATTCGTCTCTCTTCGACCATCGTGTGAATTTAAGAACTATTGGGCGCGGCTTGTTATTTGACACTGCCGTCGGGGGTCCGCTCTGCAAGCGCCTTGGGCCAACCCTGTACCTATGCGTGGCTTATCTCGGAATCAGTCAGCTGTATTCCTAATTTTTGAGCTGTTACTAGAGCGATATGGTGTAGGCTTTCACTGCCGGTTTCCTCGATTCCCGCGATTTCAAGTTCGTCTGTTAGGGCGTCCTGTTCGCGTAAATTTTGGTTCTGTTTCAGTTGTTCCAAAGCGTCTGTATGTTCAGTAATTTGCGCTTGTTGCCTGGATACCTGGGTCTCGTATTTCTTAATTGATTCCGTTTGTGAATTGCTCGCAAGAGTCAGCTGTGTTCTAAGATCTTGGACATCGTTCCTTAGGAGCATAATTTCGGAATTCTGTTCTTTTAATTCTCTAACATCGCTTCTTAACTGTCGAATCTCTTGGACTAAGTCAGCCAGGCCGGGGTTACTGCTGGTAGTATACGTAGACGGAGCAGCTGCAAGTTTGCCTTTTTTCCCCTGACTTCCACGGGTCATGTTGATTTTACTATCCGGAGCATTATGGGTGTTAGTTGCCGATGCCGCAGGACTTCTTATAGGCGTGTGTGTGTGTTGTCTCCTTTTGGTTTTGAGCTGGTGCAAGTAGGACAAATCCATTGATTTCTAAATCACCATGCAGAATCCCAGCCCTGTTCTTTGTTTGCACTGTGTTCACTTTGCGCATAGAAATTATTACAAATTTGACGGTTATTGGCGAATTAGTTTTAAATGATTTTCACTGATTGTCACTTCACTAACACTGATCACGAATAATAATAAATTGCACTTTGCAATGCGGCACTGTCTGACGATTATTCTGGTGTAAAGAAGATGTTATATGCTGCAGTTATTGCACTGGTTTTCAATTTAATTTAGTAAGCGGACTGAATGTACGTGTTATCTGTTCGACGCACGGCCTACCCTCAATTTGCTCCATACATTTAAATTATGACTGGTTATGGTGGCACTCCACTTGGGGTTGCGTGATCGCATTGCGTCGTTGCCCCTCTTCATTTGCAGTAGAAAGGAAAAAGATGCAACACGAACATTTGAGCAAATAACGCTAAGTGGAGTGCCAGCATTACGTAAACAAATTGCGCAGACTCAAGCCTAGTGCAGTGCCCTCCCTTAGCTAATGTCCCGCTCAAACGCTTTCGTAAGATTTAGCCATGGTTTATAATAAACCTGAAAAAACACGCACTAGCCAATTGAGCGTACCTACAGTACCGGCAAATAAAATATCCTATTTGTACTTATATCTCATACGAATACCTACAAATGTGACTTACCAAAATTGACAACCAATCAAGAACAAGTTCAATTCTTTAGCTGATTAAATAAGGTTCAAAACGGTTTACAATAAATGTTTGTACATATCGTCATTTAAAAAGTTTAGTATTTAAAAAACCAACCAACCATTTTGAACGTTATTTAATCAGATAATACATATTTTTTCAAGCCACATATAATGGCACCTTAAAACCGCCATAAAAATCCGTCTAGCAGTTTGGATGATACGAGGTAATAATAGTAGATTATACACCGAGGGGATAAAGCACAGTTTTATGTCACGGGCGCGATATTGAATCCTGAACGTAACGAAGGACTCCAGATTTAACTCCCGAGCGCAGCGAGGGTGTTACGAGTTAATTCCCGAGCGAAGCGAGGGAATTAAGAAGAGTCATGAGCGCAGTGAGGGGTTCAAGCGCGCCCAAGACGAAAACAGCTTTATCCCCGAGGAGTGTACTCTACTTTTCTCACCTTTTGCGAGACAATAAAAAAGCGAGTCTACTAAAAACAGCGTTTTATTATAGTAAATTAATGACTTTGCACCTTTTCCAGTTTTCCATATGTCGAAATCGTTGTAGGCTTTCAGGTATTTTTCCTTTGACTTCTCTGGGAGTAGATTATGAACAATGCCTAAGGCATCTAATTTAATGGACTCCGGAGTTAAATCACTTTCGTCACTCGACATTTTAACAGATGTTTTCTTTAATTTTGATATATTTATTTAAAACTTTGCAGCTATCACCAATGTATTTTATTGCAGCGTCTTACAATACTCGCGGCTTTTGTTTAATTTCAAATGTGTTCCACTCAGCTTGCCGTGGCCAGCTCGATTTTAGAAAATGTTCGATTTTCAAATTAGGTTCGACGCGGCGGTGGCGGCGGCGCCGCGCCCGGCCTTCGAGTATTAGTTGATCTTTTATTACGAAATTAGACTTTAAGGCCATTGTAATAAGAACTATGAAAAGTGAAAATATTACAACCCAGCTAGTTATAATGAGATTCAGTACAACATTACACCCCGGCTAAAGCCAAGGGCTTTAATGAGTTGGTTTGCGTAAGGTTTGCATGATATGTAATTTGGCATTGTCGAGCAGGTGGTGTGAAAAGATTATTTTATATTTTTATAATACTTCAAAATATGTCGATATTGATATCTAGACACGCGGGAGCGTGTCAAGCCAAGTTCAAGAAACAGAACTGGCGAGCCGCACCGTGTGTAGTATTACACGCACCATTTGGAGCCACTTTTGACCCCCTCATAAATCAAAAACTATTTTACATAAACGTATCAAATTTGGCTCATATATTGAGACTTGCGAGATACATATGTGTTCTAAATTTCATAAGCTTATCTCAAACGATTATTTAGATATTAATGTCCAAAATTCCTCATTTTTATCATTGACTGACCTATAGACCAAAACTCTAACCCAGTTCCAGATGACCTAGAGAGTTAAAATTTGGTATGCAGATAGGTAATTAGATGAATACAAAGGAATAAATAAAAAACTGTCAATTTTTAAATAATTAGATTCTATTATGAACGCTTAACATAAATACCTAATATTACTTAGGGTACCTACGTTATTAACTGGGATTAATTATTATTTTTATATTTAGCATCAATAGTGTAAAATCATTACCTACTCATAAATAATGATAAAATAATAGGCATTTAGATTTTCGGTATATACACGACGCGCGCGCGCCGAGTGACGCCGGAGCGGCGCGGGCTGGGTGGGTGGGGCGCTGTGACAACCGAATCGAACCGTTGACGCGAACGTGGCCGAGCGAGTCTTGCTGTCCGGTTGTCTCTAGATATCCGACCTATAAGGTTGCGATTTATGCTGCGAAATTGCTTCTTAAGGAAAACTTATAATTTGTAGTAATATTATTATTACAATTTCTTTAATAAGTAGGTACGTACGTATAGTATTATAGTATAGGCAATAGTTTAAATAAATAATAATTTTATAGTTATAAGTAGGTAGGTGTATATACTTATTATTATTACAATTCCTATAATAAGTAGGTACGTACGTATAGTATTATAGTATAGGCAATAGTTTAAATAAATATTAATTGTATTTTTTAGTAAGTAGGTAAGACTTACCTACAAAAAGTAATGATATCCCACCAAAAACATAAATGTAAAAAAGGAGAGCCAAGTTCAATACAAAAATTATTCTCTGCTGTGGGCTTCGCCGCAAATAGAATGGAGATCTGAGATTGAGTGCCAAGTTCTATGCAAAATCCAAATATATTGTCTAAGGGCTGACTTGGCTGGTTTTCCCATACGAATTATATAGCCTTCGCATGTTCTAAACCTGTTTGTTGTTAGTTTTTGTATGAGGTATTACTTGATATGTGTCTATGCCTTTAATATCGGATATTGGCAACACCTTCTTCTTCTGCTTTCGTCCTGCCTGTCAAGTTGAGCTCTCTCTCGCTTTCTTTGTGTTATTTACTGTTAGCTGTGTATTTCAATCCATATAATTAATATAAATCTAGTACGCATTGTATGAAAGCTTTGTGTCCAAAACACGATTACAATACGTTCTTCCAAGAGGCTGTATTATTTCAACGATCCACGACGTTACCTCGCCACAGGTTATGTCCCAGCGTGATAAAGAGAAGAACGGATTATATTGAGGTGCGTACAAAAGTTTGAATTGCATACTACGAATTGCAACAGTCCAGATATCGAAATTTTGCCTCGTCATTATTGTGACCGGTCTGAATGCCACATGACGAAAATGGCGCCGGCAACGGCATGCCTGTTGTTGAGCCTGTTGTGGCTCCCGCCATGCGCGCCGTGCCACCTGCATCAATGGTTGGCGCTGGCAGTGCTGGCCTTAATGTCGCAAAACTGGATGGCATTGCTAATTATAACACTTGGAAGTTTTCAGTAAGAATGTTGCTTACTCTAGAGGGATTGTGGAGCTGTGTCATTGGTTCCGACGATGATGTCACGCGTGATCAGCGTGCCCTGGCGCGTATTTGTCTATCCTTAAAAACTTCGTGTTACCAGTACGTTAGAGATGCCAAGACGGCTATGGAAGCGTGGGCTAATTTATCTAATGTATTTGAAGACAAAGGTCTCTACAGGAGGGTGCTGCTGTTGCGGCGTTTACACAAGATAGACCTGATACAGTTTTCTTCTATGACTGAATATATTGAAAACGTGATGACGATGGTGCAACAGCTAGCAGACATCGGGCGGACCGTGGATGATGCTGAAGTTGCGGAATTGTTACTGGGTGGTCTTCCTCAGGATTATGACACTTTAGTTTCTAACTTAGAGACTGCATGTGTATCCAGCAGTTTGTCCAGTGAGCTTGTCCGGGCGCGCTTACTTCAAGAAGAATTTCGCAAAAATAGTAATGAAAGCGTTGCCATGAATACCGCTTTTATGTCAAATAAATTTAAAAGGAATGAAAAGAGTATATGTAATTACTGCAAGAAACCTGGACACATCAAGAGTCGGTGTTTCAAGCTGAAGAGGGATAAGCGGAAGGAAAACCAGTCATTCATCGCTTCAGCCTTCTTCACAAGCAAACGGCAAGACTGGTACATCGACTCCGGGTGTAAAGCGCATATGAGTAATGATAAAGACAGCATGTCTAATTTTCAAAGCATTAGTGATTGTAATGGTATTAAAATTGCCAACAATGAAAAACTGCTCTGTTGTGGTGTTGGCAATATAAAAATGGACATTAATAGCTCGGTAAGACATATTTCTAACGTTTTGTATGTTCCTGAACTTTCAGCAAATCTGATATCTGTTAGTAGGTTAATTGACAAGGGCTTCACTATTGTCTTCAACAAGACAGGATGTTTAATTTACACAGAGTGTAAAACTACTGGCAATGTTATAGCTACTGCTTCAAACTGTAATGGTATCTATAAGTTAAATGGTAAGGTATGTAAGCCAAAAGAGTCTTCAGAGATGGCGCATTCTTCAGCTCTCTTGCCAGCGCAAGAGGCACAGAGTGCAAACGTAGCCGAGGTGCCAGTGCATATTTGGCACAGGAGGTTAGGCCATTTGGGTAGGTCAGGTATGATAGCCCTTGAGAATGGTGTTGCATGCGGTGTGTCATTTCAGGAATCATCAGATGACTGCATGGAAACCTGCGTGCCTTGCCTTGAGGGGAAGATGGCTGTTAAGCCATTTCCAGCTGCTGCATCACACCGTGCCAGCCGACCATTGGAGCTTGTGCATACAGATATCTGTGGCCCCATGCCCGAGGTCAGTTGGGGTGGCGCTAGATATCTGCTCACCTTTACCGACGACTTCACAAGAAAAACGTTTGGATACCTGCTTAAGAAGAAGGATGAGGTATATACAACCTTTTTAGGGTTCTTGGGATCTGCTAATCGATACCCCTTAGAAGTCTCGCTATAGCCCACAAACACATACATTTTACTTTTGGCATCTAACTTCTTACGCCTTTGCTCAGGCACCAGCGAATATGCAATACAGCCAAATACATGGAAATGACTAAGGTCTGGCCTTGACCCAGTCCATATTCCTTCTGGAGTCTGACCCGATAAAGCAGAAGTGGGGCTCCTATTTTTTAAATAAATAGAGGTCATAACTGCCTCACCCCAATATCCTTTACATAGGCCAGAGCCCTGTAGCATGCATCTCGCCTTTTCAATAAGAGTTCTATTAAGTCGCTCCGCGACGCCATTTTGTTGTGGGCTGTATGGAACGGTGGTTTCATGAATTATACCATTCTTAGAAAGGTATGAAGTAAATTTAAAATTACAAAATTCACCACCTCCATCTGAACGTAAGCTCTTAATTGGCATCCCTAACTGTGTATTTCAATCCATATAATTAATATAAATCTAGTACGCATTGTATGAAAGCTTTGTGTCCAAAACACGATTACAATACGTTCTTCCAAGAGGCTGTATTATTTCAACGATCCACGACGTTACCTCGCCACATTTGTTACCTTTCGGTTCTTATTTTATTATTCCGAAAATTTGGCTTGCTGGTAGAAACTACCCATCGAACATAAGGCTCTTCCATGACTGTGTAAAAGTAGGTACTTACTTAATATTAATTCGTAAGGGAAAACCAGCCAAGTCAGCCCTTAGACTACATATTTGGATTTTGCATAGAACTTGGCACTCAATCTCAGATCTCCATTTTTTTTGCGGCGAAGCTCACAGCAGAGAATAATTTTTGTATTGAACTTGGCTCTCCTTTTTTACATTTATGTTTTTGGTGGGATTATTGTTTTGTCCGTCCCTGGTGTAAATTTACTTAGTCTGTGATGTAAATAAAGTATCTGCACACATAAACGTTGCTTATATATGCAACAGTGTGCAACAGTGTACGACCATGATATTACAGCGTAGCTGTAGCTATAGAACTGTCTCTTTTTGGCACACTGAATCCCAATAAGACTGTGCATATCAGCTATATGAATGTTGCCTTTTATTTTATCGCTCCTTCTATGCCTTTTTCCTTTCCTTTGTTCTGTGGGACATGTTGCATTTATGCAGAATCTGGCAAACGAAAGCGTGACCTGAGAAAGCGCCGCAATTCAAAAAATATACATGTGGTATTACTAATTATAGTAGGAAAAAAATGATTTGATAGAGTCTGGCAAATGAAAGCGTGACCTGGACTTATATAAGTATCAAAACATTTTTTCCTACTATAATTAAGTATTACCACAAGTATATTTTTTGAATTGCCGCGCTTTCTCAGGTCACGCTTTCTTTTGCCATACTCTAGTAGAGTCTGTCAAGCGAAAGCTGTCCCAGAGAAACAGCGGCAATTTCATAACCTGCAGCTGTTTACACTGACTGTACACCGAATAAACGGAGTTGATACTCCAACACTAATGTGAAAAGATCAGGAAATAAAATAGTATCAACTCCGTTTATTCAGTGTACAGAGTCAGTGTAAACAGCTGCAGGTTTTTGAAATTGCCGCTGTTTCTCTGGGACAGCTTTCGTTTGACAGACTAGCTGTCTCCATAGATAAACTTTTTATAATCTGTGGTATCAATAGCGCATTGCAGAATAATCGATTTAAAAACAGGCAACACCACAAAGGCGTCTGTCAACCATATTGATGTGAAGTGTAGTATCATTATCATTCTTCGATTGTTGTCGTTTAGGCGATTACTCTTTACCAAATACAAAATTAACTATGGGTTTAGCGACAGTGATTGAAAACGAAGCCCATTTCCAAAGCGAAATGGCCAACGCTGGCACCAAACTGGTCGTTGTGGATTTTACTGCCACTTGGTTTGTTGTAACCTATAATTCATCAAAACTACAAAGTCATCATGGTTGGGAAATTTGTAAGTAATTGTTGTTGGTGTTGGCAGGTGCGGTCCTTGCCAAAGGATTTCCCCTTTCTTCGAGCAGCTGCCGGCGAAGTTCCCTAGGGCTGTATTTCTGAAAGTAGACGTAGATGTATGTGCGGACACGGCGAGCGCTCAGGGCGTGAGTGCTATGCCAACTTTCATATTCTTCAGAAACCGGGTAAGGTTTTACTGATCATGTTTTGTATTTATATTCATTAAGTTTGTAATATAATATTGATTTGTAATAGTGACAAACTATTTGTTAAACAATAAAAAATATATAATTATTTGTTTATATAAGGTGCATTGGATAAATTCCAATAGGTTTTTTATGGGTTAGCTAGAGCTCTGTTTATTGGTCAATAATTTTAAGTAGTTCCCTTTCAGACAATTCCTCTGTTTACTTAATGAAAATATTATTCATTATATTCTTAGGTTCCGAGTATTAGGCTTATGAAATATTGAGATATTTTATTTTGGAATATTGGAAATTACGAACTGTCTTGGGGTAATTGCGAAATTATTAAAAGTTGACTTTACAGCAGTTTGACTGAAGGTTTACATTTCTTACCTTAATTACCACTTACACAAAATTTCATCCAGTTTGTTTAAAGTTTACTGTCATGCTCTATACAGCTTTATTTATTTCGTATTTATCCCAAAAAGATAATAATGATCTCATACTTTCAGTTATTGTATGTGGATTGTTAGTTATGATGCGTGTATTGTTTGTTAAATATTTTTTGCATATGAAATGTACTTAGCCAATAAAGGCTGGCAAGGTGGAATAGAGCAAGGCTGATAGCCTAGTAGGTATTCTTACTGTAGAATCCAATTTTAAAGTAAAACTAATTGTATTAATAATATATAAACATTTATTTTTGTAAGTGATATAGCACTTTCTGGCTTACATAAGTACTTATTCTTACCTAAGAACCTTAATGGAACAACATTAAAAAATGACATCTGTTGTCGAGTACGTGAAACATAACTAAATGAATAAAAATTATCTTACTTTATATTTATAACTAGCGACCCGCTCTCGCTTCGCTCCGCATTAAAGTATTATACATATAAACCATCCTCTTCAATCACTCTATCTATTACAAAAAAGCCGCATCAAAATCCGTTGCGTAGTTTTAAAGATTTAAGCATACATAGGGATATAGGGACAGAAAAAGCGACTTTGTTTTATACTATGTAGTGATTATCAAGTATTTTTAAAGTTGGTAATTCTGTAGCTCTGCCTACCCACTCTGGAGATGAAGGCGTGATGTTATGTATGTATATTTATAATTTAATTATGTTTTGGAATCACTAATGATTACTAAAAAAAATATGGTTGAAGTTATTGGGGAATGATTGTATATCAGAATAACCACAGGGAAGTTCAAATAACTTAACGCAATTTGACATGTTGAGAAATTCAAGAGTGTTTTTAGGTATTGGAATGTGTCAGATAAATCCTATCAGGTGACGATATGTAGATGCATATGAGCCTGAAACTAAAAACCATGTCGAGTATAGATCTTCAAGACTTTGAGAAACGTTATTTGTTCTTGCAGCAGGGCAAAAAGGAAGGTGGCTGTTTGTCTCCTAATCGGGTCATGTAACTTACTACTACTACTTTGTTACTTTTCCTCTTGAACATAATAGAACAGTCAATGCCAATTGGTACACAACTATTGGTTTTCCAATTATCTTTCCTGAACTCTGAAATAAAACCCCGAGTCACTGCCATCTTTCACCACGACAATGCTGCTTGGAAAACAACTGAGTATCTGGACAGTGAAAAAGTTGAACCACTAAACCATCCTCCACGCAGTCCCTACAAAACCTCAAATAAAATTCACATTTTCCAAAATCAAGAATAAGTTTCGTCAGCGGTTTCAAACGCCGCCGCATGGAGGACATTAATAAGGCGATTTAGCTAACCCCTATTGCAGTGTTCGATAAGTGATTTAATGACAGGTTTGAATGCATGGATAAATGCGTAAAATAAATATACTTCGAAAAACAATTAAAATACTTTTGTTCAATTTGACTGCATATTTTTTTCTATTTCCAAAACTTTCCGTATGACCCTTGTGAATTGTTACTTATATTACTTTTGAACTGTTCTTAACAAAGCATGTTAAACACAGTCTCATATCAGTCTTCTGCCAGATGAATGGGGCCTTACAAACTCACCAATTTGCTTATGATGATCATAGAAATAAAGTTTCACTTCTCTTCGTTTTCACCCTTTTTGTTTTAGACAAAGATTGACCGACTGCAAGGGGCAGACACTGGTGCCCTTGAGACCAAAGTTAGACACTATTATGGCTCTGATGATACTGAAGATGATGACAATTCTGTAGCAGGTCATGTAAGTAGCGCTGCCGCAATACTAAAGAAGACAGATAACTGCAATGTAGTAATCAAAACATTCTATACTCCTTTGATAAGCCACGTTCACAACGGCAATAGCCAACAAAAAAGTGTAATTGTTTTTGATGGAAATTAAGTGTATTGCATTTATAATTATCCAAAAAAAAATTTTTTTTTAATTGTTCTGGTAGGTTGAAGGTTGATGGACTTAATTATCGTTGTAGGTTGAAGGACTTAATTATCGTCGGTATAATTATTTGTGGTTTAAAATATCTGGAAAAAATGATATTTTGCCGTTGTTACCTATATTGATGGAAAAATGATAAAAAAAAATGCTGACTGTACTTTTTATTACACATCATCTGCTTATCAAGACCAAACTTACCAATCAAAAACTTGGTGGGACCTTTTATAGAAACCCCAACATACTGGATTAACATTTTATCAATGCAATGTTACAGATGGACCTAAATACTTTCATCACTAAGACGGAATGTGAGAGTCTTAATGAAGCTGATGACCATCCGCTGGAACATGCTTTGACAAGCGGTGGCGGCTACCTGGCCAGTGATTGTGATGAGCAGCTCATCATCAACATTACATTCAACCAGGTTAGTTTCTTGTACAAAATTATTTAATTTTGAGGAATGTACAGAAAATTACTCTTTTGACCAATACAATTATTATAATTTTATATAAAATTAAAACTATTAATGCCAAGTACAAAAAAATCATCCACAACAAGCTTCGTCAAATATATACCAAGATTCATAAGCAACATGCTTCTTCGAGAGTTTACAATAGTTAATCAGCAACATGCTTCATCAAGACGCTTATATTAGTTAATCTTTATTAATCAGAGCTGTTTACATCTGTGTGCAACTTACTGTCTCACTACTACTTAATCTGAAAGTAAATAATGCAATGTAAAGACGTAAAAAATATCTCAGAACTATGTCTAACATAATTTAAACCAAATAAATATGCCAAGAGCTCTATCTTTTTCTCAAATTTGTAACTGCCAGGCTGATCTTCATTTCTCAGGTGGTGAAACTGCATTCTTTAAAAATCAAAGGGCCAGCCGACAAAGGGCCCAAGTTCATTAAACTTTTCATCAACCAGCCAAGAACGCTGGACTTTGATCAAGCTACTGGGAATACTGCCATTCAAGAAATTGAGTAAGTTGAATAAAAAAGTATTTCTTTCCTTCTTATTGCAGATGCTTTTTGATGCGTTATCTTTAAGGAATGATTGACTGTTAAGTTTCTTGCGGCACTTCTTCTCAGCAGCGGTCTAGTCTTGGGAAGCACTGGTAGAATTTTGACGTGTAAAAGTGACTATTGCATAATGGACTGAAACGTTCGTTCGTTGACACGTTCGTACGTTTCCTTGTATATACGAAGGAAAACAATTATGCAATACATCTGTAAAGCTTTACGTAAGTTGATAAGTGGTAAATTTCTAGTTACTAGCCACCCCCCAATAACTGGCCACATTATACTAAAATGATTAAATTAAAAATTCTATAATATATCCACACAGTTCAAGTAAACCATCTGATAACAGCAGTTATCTCAAGTATTATTCAAGTTTTATATCCATCGATTACCGTAAGAGTTCATAATAAAATGAGTTTGACTTTGACGAGCAGTCGAACTGGCTAGTTGCTTATTTTTTCTATTAGCGGACATGCATTTCAAATTACGAATTTCTGATATAAATTTGACTAATGACGTTATGTCAGTGTAGTGAATGTGATCACAAAAGGTAAGAGAATAATTACTTCACTATTAATTTACTTACTAACTTCAAATTCTTTAACTTATTTGGATGGCTAGTTTCTAAAATTAAATTCGACACCATTTTAAATACTAGCCACCTATGCCAGATACTAAAATTACTAGATTTAAAATAATTAAGTAAGTATTAGAAAAAAATATCTCAGCGAGTCATCAAGGAAGTAGGGGAGAATGGGCAATAGTGGATCACTTTTTTTTCAAGTCAACTATTTCTACATTTTATTTAGTTTTTTAAGCAGAATGTGTGCCAACGATACCACAATGCTTAGAAATAAAGAAAAAGTGCAAAAAAAACACTGCCTCAGGTGAGACTCGAACTTATAATCGTGGATCTTTTCCGTTTCATTCTTGTTAGTTCAAAAATGTATTTTTTTCTATAACTAAGCAATTTATCTGATTTAAAAACGACATTTTAAAGATTAGAAAAATCAACCGCAAAAAAATCACTGTTCCACGTTATCCACTGTTACCTTCTCTCCCTTAATTATGCACTGTTTTAAAATTCATGTCAATGTTTAGTAATTTGCTAGAAACTGTATATAACATTTGATGTTTTGTTTTGTATTGCAGTTCGTCTACAATGTCTAAAAAACGAAAATATTCAAAAGACGCTATTGACAAAGCTATAAATTATGTTGTTAATAATGAAGGTTCAATAAGATCTGCGAGTACATTGTTCGACGTTCCAAGAGCTAGTATACAATTTAAAATTAAAAACCCGCACACTAAATTTAAGTCAGGCCCTAACACTATTCTAACTGACACCGAAGAAAGGGCATTAGCAGATTTTATTATAAAATATGCTAAACTTGGTTTTCCTTTGAATCAAGACAATGTTTTGTCATGCGTTGCCGAGTTCCTTAAGGCGAATCCCAGAAAGAATCCATTTGTAAATAATCGTCCAGGAAATACGTGGTTTCGTTCTTTTTTAAAACGACGTCCTGATGTGGTAGAAAGAAAATCAGAAGGTGTAACAAATGCCAGTGCTTGCGTGTCAGAACAAGATATAAAAAAATGGTTTGGGAGCGTAAAAGAATACATATTAGAAGAAAATTTAACTCATGTGATTAAAAATCCAAGCCGCATTTTCAACGCTGATGAGACAGGGTTCAATGTGTGCCCGAAAACTGGAAAAGTGTTAGCACAGAGAGGTAGTAAAAATGTTTACCAGATTGAGAAAGCACCCGCAAAGGAAATGATAACTGTTATGTTTTCGTTTTCAGCGAATGGTTTGACAGGAAATCCGTTAATAATTTATCCCTATAAAAAAATTCCTGGAAAAATAGTTGAAAGTGTTCCAACAGGTTGGGGCATTGGAAAAAGTGACAATGGTTGGATGACAGCTTGCACATTTTATGAATACATAGCAAATGTCTTTTACCCACAACTCGTGCAAGAAAAAGTAGCATTTCCGGTTATACTTTTTGTTGATGGGCACAAGTCTCATCTTACTCTTGAAGTGGCTAAACTATGTAAAGAGTTGCAAATACATTTAATTGCCCTTTACCCTAATGCAACTAGAATTTTGCAGCCTGCCGATGTAGCAGCATTTCGGCCCATTAAAAACGCGTGGCAGAAGGGTCTACGGGAATGGTATGCCAAAAATAATTATCAAAAAAGCCTAAACAAACTGACTTTTGCCCCATTGCTAAAAACAATATTAGACAACACTTTACATCCGGCGTCCATGATAAATGGATTTCGTGTCTGTGGATTATATCCGTTTGATAAAAATAATGTTGATTATTCAAAGTGTTTGGCCAATCATAAGGAAGAACTTGAAAACACATCAACAACCCTGAAAAATGCTGAGTATAAAATGAGTTACAGAAATTTTTGTGATGTAGTCGGGGAAGAAATAATAAACAAATGTTATTCATACAAAGGAGATTGTAATAAAGATTTATTTCTAGTTCATAAACTATGGGAAATGTTTCAGAGCACTACACATTCATCTGAAAATTATGATATGAACAAGCCAAACTTGGATGACAGTAACTATACAGCTGAAGAGCTTGAATCTGGGCAAAATTTAGCGGAAGGAAAAAAAACATGCAAAAAAGAGAATGGAAAGAAAATTACCGAACTGATACTTGATGAAACTACAGGAATTTTATGGGATGTGAATAATGAAGAGTCTAATATTGTACTTGATGAAACTACAGGACATCTTGTAGATGTAAATAACGAAAAGTCCAATATTATACTTGATGAAACAACAGGATTTATATGCAATAAATTGCATGTGAACAATGGTGAATCAAAATGTCTGCCTGAAGAAACTTTGGAAGGTTTTAATACGGATACTGTACTGAACAAAAAGACAAGTCAATCTGGGTCACATCACATGGAAAGTTCTTTAGCATATCTCTTGGCAGTGGAACGGAATGTGCACATAGTATCTAATGATTTATTAGTTGATTATTTGGCATTAAGAAAATGGCCAGGAAAAATAGAACGGACAGGGAAAAGACAAATTGAACGACAACCATATGCTATAACTTCCAATGCGTTTATCAATTTAATGTCCGAGAAAAAGCAAAAACTAGAAGAAAAAGAAAAGGAAAAAGAAAATAGAAAAAGGGCACGAGAAGTAAAAAAGGCAATAAAAGAAAATGAAACGATATCTAAAAAACGAAAAGTAAATCTAAATAAAAACCCAAGACAAGAACCAGAAGTAAATGTAGATATCCTAAGTACTATAATCGAATCCAAATCTAAGAAAACTAGATTAAATATTAAAAAAGATCTAAAACTAGAACCAAAAGTAAATATAGATGTCCTTAGTAAAGTAATCGAAACTAAACCTAAGCCAGTGAAAATAAATACGAAAAAAAGAGGTTCAGATAAAAATACAAGCATTAAAAAAGTCAACACCGATAACTCGATATTAAATGTTGGAGAACCATTCGTATCCTCGGAAGTTGTACACGGAAAAGACAAATGTGAAATTTGTGAACTTAATATTGTCGGACATATCAATGAGCTTCTTTGTTTTCGATGCAGTAAATACTTCCATGAAGAATGTGTTCCCCTGTTTTATGAAAACAGGATACCTGTGATTGGACCATATGTATGTCATATTTGTTATCATCTTCACCAGACAAGTTTCTCTTCGGATAATTAGGAATAAAGGATCAATTCCTAAAGAGTTTATTGTTTTTTTTTTTAAGTTAAGAAGCTGTTATTACCTTTGTTCATTTTTTTTTGTCGGATATTAATATGCGACTATTTTTTTCAATTTTTTACCGATTGTGACCGCCCGTAGTACCTATATTGCCAAGACCCCACTCTCCCCTCTAGTTTTCACGTAATAGGTATCTATTGTACCTAGGTACTTAGGATTAAAACATAGTGGCCAGTAATTGAAAAAAAGTGGCTAGTATTGTAAATAGTGGCTAGTTACTAGGTTAAAAGTAATGTCCAATAAAATAATTACATATTTCAGGAAATAAATAATATTATCGTCTAGTAAACACTTGTTATAAGTATTCAACATTCACTTCTTCCCCTAAAATCATAATATGAGCGATATCATTTTACAGGTAATCACGATACACATTCTGAGCAATCAAGGTAGTAAAGTGGCCAGTTACTAACAATTTACCCTATGTTTTAGAGTTTGAATGGTGATGATTCCTTATAAAGGCAACGGTTACACTTATGTCACGTGTCAAAAGTCATTGTATGTCAACACAAGTATATAAACAAGGCTGAGCATTTCGTGATTTTGTATGAATTTTATGCCACAAAGAACTAGCAATAATGGAAAAAAAGTGAATGCACCCTTCTTTCTAGAGTACATTTTCTGAACACATCACTATTTTCGCGGTATTTGGCGGTAACATAATAGTAGCAACATTCAATCTACGATTTTGGTTTTTCTTCCATTTTTTCTGCTTTGGAAATAACTAGTACATTATTTCCTAGGCCCGGAAAGTAGCGGATCGCCCGACGAGGTTGTTAGCCTGAGTCAGGCAATCCCATTTCCGCCGAGACATAAATAATGCTTTTCTCAATCAATGCGAGGAAATGATACTACTTAAATATTTATAAAAAATATCGACGAATTGACTGAGAATATCCTTTTGAAAACATAATGACGATAACCCATAAAAAAACCTTTCGGTTTCTCCTCAAATAACTCATCAACCACCGCCGTCATTTCGTCATCGGACTATTTTTTTTAGATTTTTCTTAAGATCCCTGAACAGGAAATTGTCACAAGGAGCCAAAAAACCGCAGAAATTTTTGAAAAAAAATCATTATAATTTATTTAGTTAGCCGATTTTAAAAATTCAACTTTGACCATGATCATGGCGGTGTTTTTTATACATTGTGTTCAAAACATTACCCAAAAATGTATTATTTTAGGATTTAGTGTAGCTTACGCAAATTGATCTCAAAAACTGCAGGAGGTAAAACTAGCTAACCAAAATATGTGATGAAAAATTATTCAAGTAAAAGAGTCTAACCGGAAAAAGGAATTGAAAAATAATTAGTAAAAACTATCCCACACAAAACATTTCAAATTTAATGACAAGGTTAGATTATACTTATGTCATTATTAGCCAGAAATTAAATCAAGACAAATAATCTAACTACTATGAGCGACAATTTTAAACTTCAAAATATTTTATCTAAGCTAAAATTTACCAGTCATAATTATTTCTCTTCTAAATCAATCAATAACAAAATTCAAGTTATTGATGAAAAAAGTAAATAAAACAACTGTTACGAATGTTAATGGGTCTTTAATAAAAAGGAACTGAAAAAATCCAGATCAGCAAACAAATATAGGTACTTCACCTATTTGAGATAAAAATAAACAAATAAGTTAACTACACAATCATAAGAGATAAAAAAAAGTTACAGTCAAACAATTTGTCGACAAACTTGTCTGTACTAAAGACTCTAATACTCAGAGTAACTTTAGAGTTTTTAGTATGAGTGTAAATTGTATTAGTTAAAAACAATGTAAATTATATTTATAAAAAAATGATCACTCCAGACCTAATCACAATCATAATGAGATCAAAAAACTGTAGTGTGTACACACTCCTCTCTCCTCCCCTATATATAAATGTCACACAGACCTAAGTAACATGTACTACAAAAAATATTATATCATTATCATTTATGTGTAAAATTACTTACGATGTTGTAGTACAGCTCGATCGATTTGAGTACCTACACGGAGAAAGTGTCACGCGTATTGCTTAGACAGTGTCTCGAAGCGTACTGAATTTAGATAGATGGCGTTTGAGTGATGCAGAAGCTTCCGCGGACAGTGCGTATGCGACGCTTATATATTTTAGATGGGTAATAACGGACTTCACAAATACATTCTATTAATACAAATACGTTCTGTTTTAGAAAACAATAATAGAAAAAAATATCTAAAAACCAGCACGTATGAAAATTACGTGTTATTTCAACGCTCTAGTTTAGATTTATATCTAGGAAAAAAGGAATAAGCGACAGCAATGATTTAAAAATTATATCAAGTAAAAAAAGGATAAGCGACATTGCTCTCGAAAATAAATATCAAGTAAAAGGTGATAACCGACAATAGTGCGAATAAAGACGTTTAAGTTATTTGATCTAAGCCAACTTTTGTTAAAAATACGTTATACGATGAGGTAATAATATATAACCGACAAATAAAAAGATAGTTGTAAAAAAGCCAAACAGTCTAAGTTACATTTTCTAAAAAAACATTTTATCTAATCTCCAATATTCAAAAATATGTAAAAAAGACGTCGCTTAGTAACAAAAATAGATCGGTGTTTCTAAAAATCACCGATGGGATAAGCGACACAAAAATCGTCATACGGCCACGAGACCTAGCTCAAGCGATGTAGAAAAATCTGCTGATTTTAATGATGTATATAACTCAATATCACAAAAAAATGTCGCTTATCCCGTTTCACCTTTCAAGCGTCGATACGTTTATTTTACTCCTAGGAAATATGGGGCTCTTTCCTTCATGATTTTTCAAAAGAAAAGCTATCCTTTCCGAGCGTGTTAGAGAAAAATGATTTTGTTTACCGCAGTTTGTACTGTACCTAAGGAATAATTCAGTATAAGCGGGCTTCAGAAGACATGTTATCGGCGGCGATATAGGATGGGGAAGTGGAGATGCCTCCTAGATTGCCTCTAAATCGTGTCATATGTAGGGCCATCCTTAAGCCGGCTACTCACACACCTGCCGCAGGGGCAATACCGGTCGCACGGCGGTCGGAGCAATTTCGGCTGTTCTCTACACACAATCCTGCCGTTTAGTGTGTAAGTGATCGTCCCGCTGAGCGCACGTCCATGAGAATGGCTCGAGTTTTGTCGAAACACCAAAGGATTGGTGCCTTGGTTATTTCTGTAGAGCTACCGAAAAAAAATGAGGAGATTCTGGATGAATAAGTGGTAGCAGTATCGAAGCGAATTTTGCCACATGAACATTGTGAAGGAATTTGAAGTAGATGATCTTATAAACTTTTTGCGAAATTGCGAATAGATATTATTGATTCACAGCTGCCATCATTTAAACTCAGGAAAAATTATCACTACCTACATTTGACTACCTTAATTTTTCGGACGGCAGAATCGGAATCTTAAGACCTCTTTATTTTATTTGGTGTACTAACTAGCAGCATAGAATTCCCGCCCGTGCGTTTATCAAGCGCGCACAGTAGGTAGGTTCAAAAACGGTTAAAAAGCGGTAACGTATCGGAAGCCGATTGCAAAGAGAGGTTATGAAAAAATTATATGTATTTAGACTTATTGCTAGAAATAACTATTGTAAAAGGGAATTATTTAACTGAAATACAGGTACAAAGAAAACGCTGTCCTTTTTTAACTCCCGTGAGTAAAACGACGCATGTCTTCAAACATTTTTGTTAGATTTTTTTAACGTTGATATTGTTTGCGAGTTTACGATATATTTCGAACATTAATTGGAAAGTTTGATTTCGCATGGGTCTGTTAAATTATTGTTTGTTTTTTTTCCCACACGTGGAGCCGGTCTTAGTACACATCTATTACCCTTGTCCAAACTTCACGCTCTTTATTGTGCATTGTGAAACGTGCACTCCGCGCGGTTGTCGCCAATGAACTGACTGGAATTCCCCTAATTTACTACACATAGCAGGGCAGTAGATACAATCTATAGAGCTAGGAAGGTCTTGCGCCCCTGCCGCCTTGCCGCAGGCCCAATCTAAAAATTTCCCCTGCCTGTCTATAAACAACCCATTGAAGGAAGCAATTAAGGGTCCAATCCAATTTTGTGCCTGCCGCAGGTGTGTGCGGAATTAAATTAAAGGATCGTGGCAGATATCGCCTCCTGAATTGACTGGCAGGAGAAAAAATGCACCCGATGCTTCCTAAATCGGCGCACCGCCCCCTCCGCACCCCGTGTGTGTAGAGGGCGAATGCCAAACCAACGTGTGGTTTTAAGAAAGAGTTGGAGGCAATTTCAAGCACATGCGTTCCGCTCCACGTCCAAACACGCACTACTCGACAGGCCCGTGTGTAGTCTGCCCCGATTTCTCCACCCTATATCGCCACCGATAACACCTCGCTATAGGTGCTACAACTCGGTAACATGACACGGGTCTTCTAATTCAATGAATTTATTTTTCAAGTGTGCTCCGATGGTGTCCTCTTATTTCACCGACACTGATTTCATAGAAAGTATCGTTTCACAGAATTTCACTTCATCGAAAGCTATTTTCTGCTGAAATCCTGTTGTTTTTAGGTCATCCTAAACATTCATTACGTAGAATGGTTGGGTTAAGACTTGTGAGCTTGTGACTATCACAAAATGTAAACTTCTGCGCCTAGAAAAACCTGTCTACTAAACGAAAATTCTGTAAAGTTATACATTCTATGAAATGAGTGTCGGTGAAACAAGGGTAATCCGTGGTCCCATTCATAGACAAGGACCTTACTAAAGGGTCAGCTAGACAGTCGAAAGTCTAGCTGGATCTTAAGCAATGCTATGAACTAACAAGTTACAATTTGTTAACAGAGTATCTCCGAGTGACTTAGAGGGAAACCCAATTCCTCTTAAGTTTGTCAAGTTCCAAAACGTCCAGAACATCCAGTTGTTCATCAGAGATAACCAGTCCGGCGGCGAGTTGACACAGATCGACCATCTAGCCTTTTACGGTTCTCCCATTTGCACCACCAACATGGGCGAATTCAAGCGCGTGGCTGGCAAGAAAGGCGAGAGCCATTACTAGTTTTTATCGTGGTGGCATCCTATATATCTGCCTTGCAATTGAATTACTGATAAACACTTGCAACATTTCTCAATCTGTTAATGATCACAATAATCTAATATATTTTTGACGTAGTGATCTTATTTACATTAAAACTGTTGTCCGCAACTTTAGTTGTATCTAAGAATGTAAGTGTAAGGCTCCTTCCATGAGCCACAGTTTGTGTAATGGTATTCCAGAGTATCAGGACTTTGTATATGCAATAAATAAAGAATATATTTTACTTGGAAATGTTTTATTACTTATTACTAGGGTTTAGTGGTGTCCTGGTTGAGTTCATATATCTGTATGTAAGCTTCCGTAAGTGTAATCATCTGCGGCAGGATGCTGGTGACATGGAGATCTTGCATCTCGTACCTGAAACGAATTACTTTTGTTAACTCCTTTAGATCACGTATTTTATTAACACATTTCATATGTACAGTTGAAAGCACTAATATCTAAATACACCATCGCATCAAATTTTACAATTACATGTAGATATTTTTGACGTTTTGGGAATGTATATTAATATATACTACTGACTGTACGTTTATGTAACAGATGTCATAATTATTTGAATTTCTTTGTTTTTACTCGCGTAATATTAAACGGCTAATACCAAATAAGATAAAATAAATGCAGTATGGAACTCCAAAACCCCTGCATAATGTGCGGCGTTGGTAGAGACGATGCCACGAAGACAAGCTATCATCACGAAGAAAGGCGATACTGCACTGCACAGTGGTAGACTAATCATTTTGGTACTACGAGGGTGACACTGAAAGTTTTTAGAACTGGCCACTTGTAAACAAAATAATTTAAAAATAAGTTTAAATTTAGAAAAGAACTCTGCCAATATTATTGAGGGTGAATTTTACTCATTTGTTTTATGATTTGGCGGCAAAAATTGTCTATGTCACGTAAGCATGATTTAACGCGAGAATTTTGTCGTGCAATGTTTTTTTATGCCTTTCGATATAATTTAAGTCAACAAGAAAGTTATGATAGACTACGATTGGCCTGTCCCGATGAAGCCCCATCTCGTGCCACTGTTTACAACTGGTTTAATGAGTAAACGTGGTCGCACTAATCTCACGGATGATCTGCGTAAGGGACGGCCTTCTACTGCAACGACTGAAGATAACATCAGTGTTGTGCGGCGTATGATAGAGACTGATAAAAGAGTAACCTATCAGCAGATTCAGACAAGCTTAGGCATCGGTATGAGTCAAGTGCACAAAATCCTACATGAACATTTAGCGGTCAGGAAGCTTTGTGCCCGGTGGATACCTCGTAATTTGACCGAGGCCCAAAAACTCTATCGTGGTGATTGGTGCCGTGAAATGATTGAAAGATTTAACGCAGGTGACTCAAATGCTGTGTTCGACATGCTTACGGGTGACGAAAGCTGGATTTACTGTTATGATCCCGAAACCAAAAGACAATCTGCTCAGTGAGTGTTTCCTTCCGAGGAGTTGCCAACTAAAGTGAAGAGAGGTCGAAGCGTGGGAAAAAAGATGGTGGCCTCGTTCTTCGGAAGGACAGGTCATTACGCGACAATTGTTTTAGAGGATCGAAAAACAGTTACTGCAGAGTGGTACACTAACAATTGTTTGCCACTTGTCTTGGAAAAAGTTCGGGAGATTTGACCTCGCAGTAGAAACCTCTTTCACCACGACAACGCCTCGTCGCACACCGCTAGGCGAACGATCGACTATTTGGCGACGTCAGACGTGGAATTACTGGGTCATCCGCCGTATAGCCCCGACCTCGCACCTTGCGATTTATATTTATTCCCGAAAATAAAAGAAATACTTCGAGGAAAACGTTTTGTGGACGCCGAGAAAAGAGACCCCTTAAGACGAGTGGGCAAAGTGCTTTTCTCAGTGGTTTCTTCGGATGCAGCGATGTATTGAAATGAATGGACACTTATAATAAAACGAATAACTTGCTAGTTTACTCAGTTTATGTTTTTCTAAGAACTTTCAGTTTGACCCTCGTAGCACAGTGGCAGATGAACTATTGCTTTGAGCTAAATAAATATCTTATTTTTACAATGCATTACATAAAAATGTTTTTTTTCTTTTATGGCAAAGAGAAGGTTAAAACGACGCAATCGATGATATGAATGTCGGTGATAACACGTTCGGCCCCAGTGACACAGGTCCGTGACCAAAAAATTCGAAATAATAAAATTAAAAATCAATAATATTTATTGAGCACCAATCTCCGTAGCTCACATGACTGACGCCGTCTAACATACGAAAAAGGCATTATACTATTTTACCTATAAACAATGCCATTTGACACACATTAGTGTCAGTGGAATTCGTACTCCTGTGCCAATGACACGTATGTGTGACTGACTGCGATAAATAGCGTAGGCATAGCGTAACAGCTTATTGCAACGTTGCCGTGGCCGAACGTGTTAAGGGGATCCCTTTGAGACCCATATTATGACATTCAAATTCCCAAGTCATTTCACCTTTTATCGCCACACTGGAACACAAAAATGCGAACACTGCTGCTTACCGGTAGATTAAAGGATAAGATGGTGGTAGAGATCCGGACCGACCCTGTACTAGGTCCTAACGCCACAAAAAACCATGATGAATACGTCAGAATAAACAAGATATTGTGTACTAGCGGCCCGCCAGTGGCTTCGCCCCACTGCAAATTTTTGACTTTCCCGGTGGATTTTTCAGTTTTTTTCTTTCATAAGAACCTTCTCCTGGCAGTAACAAACACAATGAAAAAAGAATTGGCGAAATCGGTTCAGCTGCTCTCGAGATTTGCGCTTAGCAACACATTCAGCGATTAATTTTTATTATATAGATGTACCATGGGACTGACATAGTCGCGAAGCGACTCAAAGCCCCTAATTTTGTTACAGAGATTTAAAAAAAAGATGACATTGTATAGAGTTACGAGGGCAGGATGATAAGTAACTAGGCTAACAATTACATACTACAGTTACTGTAATTTTTTTATTATTATTTTTCTAAATAATCTCCATTAAGCCTACGCACTTGTTCCACCTGCGCTTCAACGCTCTTAAACCCTCCATAAAATGGCTTTTCTCAAAGCCTGTAAAATACTCCTCTACAGCAGCTATGACCTCTTCATATCTTAGGTTGGTCATTTTGCTCAATGCATTCCTTATCTAATAGATCAGGATAGTATTCCCCGTTTATAGTTTGACCTTATGGGAGGTAGTCTATGAACAAAATTCCGTTCGAATCCCAAAAGACCGATGCCATCACTTTTCCAGCAGGCTTTAGCTTTTGTTGGAGCCGAGCACCCGGATTCTGTCCACTGTTTCGATTGCATTTTGGATTCTGGCGTATAATGGTGAACTCAAGTTTCATCCGTTGTTACAAATCGTCGTAAGAAATCCTATTTATTACTTTGAAAACGGTCCAAACAATGTTGAGAGTTATGCATTCGAACTATTTTTTGATCGACTGTAAGTAATCGGGGCACCCAACGGGCGGACAGCTTTTTCATATTCAATTCTTAACTAAGTATATGATGTACCCGTTCTTTTGAAATACCTGTATTATCAGCTATCTCGGATAGCTTCAACCGTCGATACGCCAAAACCAGATCATGCACTTTGGAGACCATTTCTGAAGTCGTGACGCTTTTTGGACGTCCGGGACGGAGTTCATCTTGGAAACTTGTACGTCCTTGTTTAAACTCGGCCACCCAGTTCTTAACAGTAGCATCAGAAAGAGCACATTCACCCAAAATATTTTTAAGTCGTCATAAATATCCGCCCCTTTCATACCTTTCATGTGAAAAAACTTTATCACAGCTCTTTGTTCAATTTGATGCAATAGCAGCCGAGATGTGGGGTCAATGGATTGCACACTGGTCCCTACATTGGCAGTCGCTGACTCATTTCTCCAGCATTCAGTGAAACAAAATTCAGTAAGGTTTCAAGCAGCCGCATATGGTGGTTTTCGGGACTTAAGGCGCCCAGGCGGTGGGTCGCAGAACTCCTCGTGAATAGGGAGCGAGGTGGAGGATTCAATTTTTCTGCCTCTCTTTTTAACGCATGGCTTCGCCGCAGGTGAGAGGGGGCAATGTGTGATAATATTGGTAGCCAATAGGAAGGGGTAGACTTAACAGTTCCAGAGATATATCACATGGCATCGTTCAACTTGGTATCAACTTTGGTCACGTGTGCACTCTCCAACCACACTGGGGCACAGTATTCCGCTGAGTAAACGAAAGCAATACCAGCTGTGCGCAGACAATCGGCGGATGCTCCCCAAGAGGTGCCACAAAGTCTATGCAGAATATTGTTTCTTGTTGCAAGTTTGTGCGAGAGCCCTGTAAGGTGTTCCTTCTATGTGAGTGACCGGTGCAGGGTGACACCGAAGTATTTGGGGCATTTATTGACTTAGAGCTTTTCTCCCTTAAATAGGACTTATAAAGGTGAAAACACGACATCCCAGTCTTGCTTGTGCTGGGAATCACACGCCAGGATTCAAAATACTCCGCCAGCTTTCCTAGGCCTTTGGTAAGGATATTCTCGCCCGTTGAAAATGTTTTGCTTTGGGCCACGAGCGCTATATCTGTAGTTGGTAGGTCGAGTGTATACAAGTTGAAAAGCTACGGGGCCAAAAATGACCCCTGCGGTAAACCGTTATTTAGTTTACGGCATCTGCTTTTGGTATCTTTCAGAAAAACCTCGAACTCTTGCTCGCTCAACATACTCGTAATGAGGTCTGCCATTTGCTAGTAGGTGCTTGAGTTACCAGGGGCCCGTTTCTCGAAAATCACTAGACTAATAATATTAGACAATTCGATACATTGCACTAGGAGACTTGTAGAAAATTGTATTGAGTGGCCTAATATTATTTATTAGTCTTGTGAGTTTCGAGAAACGGGCCCCTGGCCTTGGTACTGGCACTGGCGGACGAGTAGCGACGGACGATTGTTACTAAAAACAAACGATATAAATCGGTTTCGCGCGGACAGAAAATTACCATCCGCGATATTTTATACACTGTTCCATTCGCTAGAACCAGTTGTTCCGATCACGTTGTCGAAAACACTTATTCCTTTCCGAAGTTGAGACTTCTGAACATATTGACCACGAACACTATTCTTGTTTTTGGGGAAAACTAAAGAAAAACTTCAGGGCTTAAAAGGCAAATATTGAGATTCGACGTAGGATGAAGGTAGTTTATGTCGGGGAATGAATAACGAACCTTAAGTGGAGATGGGCGGGACTCGGCGAGGTGAATTGATAGTAGATGAATTAAGTTACTGAATGGTGGCCAAGGAATTTAAAAAGATCCGTGGGTAGATCACCTGCCCGATGGGTGGACGACTTACATAAAACGACGGGGAGACAATCGATGCGATTAGCCCAGGACCGAGGAGAGCGGCGTGAGAGGAAGAGGCTTACACCCAACAGTTACCGCACGTTAATTTTGAGAGTGACACTAAACTAAAAACAAAACCATTTCAATAGTGACGTTATTGCGGTTAAAAATCATTTACTTTTGAATGAAATCCTTTTTTGCATAGTGTTACTCTCGAAATTAACGTGCGAGTAGGTTAATACAGGCTGATTGGATGGATGGATGGAATATATATCCACCTAAACTTGAAATTAAGCGTAAGTGAGATGGGAATAGGTTACTGAATGAACGAGCATCAAGTTTAAGTAAATAAGCACTGACTATTTCGACCCCTGATTATTATATCAAAAGTTGATATATCCTATGAATCGCAACCGAATGAGAGAGTATATAAATTTATTCTTCTTTTACATCAAAACAATTTTCGATCGTTTGATTATTGGCCGAAGGACGTAGGACGGGCCGGGTCATAAATGTTTTGTGTTCAGTAGCATATTTAAGGCTTATCTAATGATAATTAAATAATAATAATAAAGAAATTATAAATATCAGGGGACAATCTCACACAAATTGACGTAATCCCAACCTAAGCTCTAGGCTTGTACTATGGGTACAAGACAACGATAAACATACTTATATAGAGAAATACATACTTAAATGCATAGAAAACATCCAAGACGCAGGAACAAATATTTGCACTCATCAGTTCATCACACAAATATCTGCCCTTACCGGAATTTGAACCCAGGACCGCCGGCTTCGGAGGCAGGGTCACTCCCAACTAGGCCACCGTGTCGTCACACCAATTATAACCAATGATCGGTGATTTGGATTAGACACGGGGTCAACGACCTCAAATTATGTTAGTATGGATATGCCCCGGGAAACTGGGCTTTATGTTGTTATAAAAGGCAAAAAAATACAATGTGTTAATTTTATTACACTTTAAAACATCTAAGTTCTTTTGTCCAAATCGAACAAATGAGCACAATGGTTCATACTGACAGCTCATTTGCGCGTGTCTATCAGCTAATTTATGGTTACTACGGGTTAATTGTATGAATAAATGTATTCGCTATCAAAAAGTCAATTACACTTCTATCATAACATTCATAACTGGTTGCCATGTAAGACTTAAAAATCCTTATAGACAACTGGTTGTGAAACACAGTTGCGATGGCGGGACGAACCGACACGAAAATGATTCATTGAGTATTATTAAGCATAAACGTTGGTAATTACCGAATATATTATGCATTTATATTAATAATATAACCAATGTTGTTAATTGACTGTCATGTATTTTATAAATACATTACATTTAAATTGTTTTATTTTTGAACGATAAGTTCATAATGATATTAACTTGTCTACTTGATATCCCGCGAGGGAGAATCCAAATAACCGATCACTGATTATAACGATAGATTGCCCTGTGGTAGATGGTTTCGAGTAGGTTACCACTGTTGTGACGGCTTGTGCAGCACGTGTGCGCGGTAGGTGCCCTTCTCCGGCGTGCCGTCGTGCACGATGTTCCCGACCAGCTCGTACGTCGTGCGCCCGTTGTGCTTCGCCTTAACCTCGGCCGTCAGGATGTCGCCGAAATCCACGTTCCTACGGTTCAACACTACAGGTTAATCGTTACAAGAATATATCTAGGCGTACGCTAATCGGGTACATGAACTCGGGTTAGCACAATTTTGTAAACAGATCAATCAACTTTTCTTTGTACCTCGTAGCCATGGTGATGGCCTCTTAAGTTACAAAAACATGTTTTTAAAGTATATAAATCCACCCAACATCCGTTTTTTGGACAATTACAAGCCCATTTTTATGGATTTTCTTTCAAACATTTTTAGTAGTGAATATTAAACCATTTTTCTAAGAAACTCTATCACTGTTGTCTCCTGAGTTACGGGACAGAATAACAAAAATAGAAAGTTGACCACCCATGCAGCCCTGCTAAGCCAATAAACATTATCTTAGATTCAATTGCCCAAAGAAGATCTCTAATTAGTGACGAGGTTGTGATTGCTACAGGTGTTTTATCTGAGTTGCTGCTAATCTTATCGTAACTCTAGCTCGTTTCTTTGGCGCTGACCATAGGCGCTCAAAAAACGCCACTGTTGTGATACATGACCGAGGTGAAACATTAAATTTAAAAATCCCTGGATTATAATTTGGAACCTCCTCCTTTAAAGGAGGTATCCGACTTCATGTCAATAACAATGTCGTAGTGGATTCGTACTTATAAACAAAATAGAAAACCCAACCTAACTAAAAATATAACTTACTTGACAGGAAAGTTGACGACTGTAGGATTCTTTTCAACAAAGAAGGTATTTTTCGTAAACCGCTTAATATATAATATCAAGTAAGGAGGTAGTTGCGTTATTTCGAATCTTTTTAGGAAGTTCTCTTTATAGGTTTTGTACTCTTTCGACGTTTGCCCGTTGAACTTGGAGAGCAGTTGGTACAGGTTTACCTGTGAAACAATTGGGATAATTATTAACTTGAAAGCTTTCACAATCGGGAGCAAAATAGGTTATCTGGATGTAAGGATCTGAGACATATCTCCACCGAACAGCATAGCCAACACCGAATTCAACTTGATAGTTTCAATCCTAAGAAAGACACCTTCTATACTTTCTATACGTAAAAGGGCGGTTTCCAAAAAAAGTGTACATCTACAAAAATTAAGAAACTTTAACGAATCTAAATGTATGGCTAATTTTCGTGACGAATTGGAAAGGTTAAATCCTCTTAATTTTTGTCCTTGACGATGTACACTTTTTTGAATAACGGCCAAAAATTATAATTGCGGAACAGCAGCTTGAAGCTCAATCTTAGACAACACAAATTATCGTATATTAATTAACTCCAACCCACGTGTACATACCTGCGGGATAATATTTTCTCTGAACTCGTCGGTAAAGAGCGGCGTGGGGGGCAAGTCGCACGTGAGGTAAAGGAACGGCGACTCCGTTATCATTTCCTTGTACTCGTCGCTGCTGAGGTCCACGCGGGCCGCGTCGTCTGCGTCCGGCGGTGGCAACTTTCTAAGTGAAATCATACATACATACACATACGAGGGCGGATTGATAAGTATCCGAAATGAAGAAGAAAAACATGTTTTTTTTTCATTAATCTAATTTTTGTACTCGTCGATTAAAATCTGTGTATTAAGATTTCATAGAGAATACTGTAACGTCACTCTTTTCATTGTTGAATAGTCTATGTTACTTCCGAAACAACCGAAATAACTATTTCGATACGCTCTAGACAACCGATAAAAAATTGAAAATAGAACTTCGTATTTAAACAATATGTGCCCTTGTTTAACGAGACTAGATGCGGTACAAAATTGCCAATGTATGGCGTTTTGGAACGTAGCAGCACCGTGTCATCTGTCAAAAATCTACTTAAACTTGCTGCTGTATCCAGGACATAAAAAAAAACTACGCTTTGTGATGGGCTAGTATTTTTAGCTTGGCACAGTACTGCAATATTACGGACGCCAGTGGTGTGATAACTTTTCTTTTCAAAGCTAAGAAGTTTACGTTTTTTCTGTGGAAATAAAAATCAGACCTTAAGCTTAAAAAGTTAAAATATAAACTAAGAAAATGAGTAGTGACAGTGACGAAACATCTTTAACTCCTCAAGAAATAACTATTTCAATTATCTTGTATAGAAGAAGTCGGATAGTAGAACTAGACAATATAGTACTTACGATATTTAGTTTTCTTATATAGGTATTCGTATTAATGATTTAAATTATTAATTTTAATCAACTCGTACAAAAACAATTGTTCACTATAGTGTTATAATCAAACTTTTATATATTTGAATTTTCTATTTTTTATAAATCTACAATATGTTGAGAAACTTGGAGAAACTTCTTTAATTAAGACAAGAAGACACTAAGATGGTGGTGAAGGGACCGTTTTAGTATTACTCGACTTCTCCCGAGCTTTAGAGACCTTAAATACCACAACTATCTTATTATTGTTTTGATCCATGTGCACTAATATGATTCGCGAGGTATGTTACCGGACGCAAACAGTTTGTCCAGATGCGTGATGGTAGTGGTGCAGAAAGTAATTCATCGACCGCGACAATGGATAGAGGAGTTCCACAAGGCTCCATCCTAGGAACATTACTTTTCATTTTGTATAGTACTGCCATAGTAAACAAACTTCAATATTCTCAATATCACATGTATGCGGATGACCTTCAATTATATACCATCCAAACTGTTGACCGGATTAATTCAGATTTAAACCAGGAAACCCGCTGGTGTGATGATAATAATTTTGGTCTTAAACTCTGATGATAAGTCTATGTTTCTTTTGTGCGGATCTAACAAACAAATTAATGATATTCACTTGCATAATCCGCATATTTCTATTAAATGTAATCTTTTAACAAGTATCAGAAGCTCGCAACTTAGGCGTTCTCATGGATGGCAAGCTTCGGTTCGATAAGCACATGTTTTATTTGTTTTTTCATGCGTAAAAGTGTTTTTATAGGTTAAAAGTATTATATCGAGTCCGCAACTACATAAATATTGATATTTATTTCTATGTATTTAAGTATGTTTATCGTTCCTTTTGTTTTAATGTGCCCCGTCGATCTCATATAACTCCATTTTAAAATCTTAACAACTTGTTAAATTTGGCAAATCGACGAAACCTACTCCTAGCTACAATAATCTTTGGCATTATGAATAAAGGTGAGCCATCGGATCGGGATAAGGATCTTCTGTCACAAGTATTGCCATACTTACTAGAAGGTCCCAACCCTTTCCTTATTATAGACACATTGATTGTGACCGCTAAAGAATTTTTTCATTTTTCCTTATCTTAATGATAAACTCAAACGATCAGGTGAGGTTTGCCTTACTCTTAATTGGTATCCACCACAGGACGACTGCTTTTCGTGGCTGCTTTCGCTACGCTGCCACGAAGAGTTGGAATAACCTGCCACCGCAAATTAGAAATTCTAAAACCGTTACCAACTTAAAACATAAAATGAAAAAATACTTATTAGATATGCAACTGGCCAACACTTAGCAGACGTCCTGTGTTTATAAATAGCATTTATTATATTTTTATTTTATCACACTAATTATTTATGTACAGTCGACTGCGAAGAAACTACCTTATTACAATGCTATAAGGTGAAAAAGTGGATAAATCTCTTTGTAGTCGACTGAAATATTAAAAAATAAATACAATAACAGCGTATGATGCTCTTTTAATCATTACATACGCACACATACACATATCGCAAGTTTTTAAGCATTTAACCCATTACCAGGCAGAGGGTCTATACACGGTGCCCGTGAGCATTGCGAGAGATTTTAACAGGGTGTTCCTGAGTTAATATTTTGAGTTAGAAATGCTATACTGGCAAATTTCCGATTCGGCTTTTTTAACTTTTATTTTTTTCATACAAATTCAATGGATTTTTTTTACTTCTACAGTAAACAAAGCCTACGGACGAGCTGGCAACACTTTTCTAGTAATTATCACTTGTTTATTTGTCCCTTTCTTACTTGTAATGTTGAAAAAGTTAGTCGAAGAAAGAGAATAAACTGTGACATGAATAAGAAGAAGCTTGCGTAATAGGCATAGATTATTTCAAAGCAGGATTTTGCTAGAAGTGTCAATCATAAAAATGCTGAATAACTTTCAGGCTTGGCTCACAAGCCCCTTATTTCAGATACAGTGTCTTTCACAAATCGGCGTGTAAAATACGCTTCAATTAATTTTGTGCATTAGATAAATAAAATGCTCGTAAATAGCAACTTAAAAAGATATGCCGCACTTTAATCGTTGCGAGCATCAAATTCGTTGATGGTCCGCTTATTTACCAGCATGATAAACATAACAATGGCGCCAAAAACAGTGATGACCGATGCTGGTATCAGTCAGTGGTGGCATACTTCACCTCCTATGCAGCATTGGCGAGAGTGATCTGGCCTCACATGTCCTGGACCCCACTAAGTACATGTTAAGATTAGCAGAGCTTATCTTAGCCATGAGTGACCTCACATTGCGTTGAAAGGCCCCTTGTTTCCTTTCCTCTCTAAATTAGTGTACAATTAGTCAATTAGTTAACTATTAAGCATAACTAACAATAATATTATTATTATTATATTATGTTATATTAATATTTAGCTATTAGTTAACTATTATTTGTTAGGCATTAAGTTCGCCTTTTGCATATTAAGTGTATTCTTTTTTTGTGCAATAAAGATTAAATAATAAATAATAATACGTTTTTACCAACTTGCATTTGTTTTAAAATGCATTCAGCCCATTTAACAGGCTGGATGTACTGACCATGTAAAACCATTAATTTAGAGTGAACGCATTTTTTGCCAGAAAATTCATAGTGATTCTAGACATGTGGTATACCGTTAGAGTGGTTGTACAACAAATGTTTGCCCACGCAGCTAACTTGTTTAATGAAAAGCTGTTCAATTCGGTAATTTATTATGCAATTAAGTCGGGAAAAAATAAAAACGTCCTTTTTGGTCGTAAGTTGCGTATTGAATATCGTTAAAGAATAATTAGCGGTGAAAATAAATGTTAACTTTTATTACCGTTTTTTATCATTGTAGATAACACTTAATGTTTTTTTTTTATAACTGTTTGTCAAATTAACTTGTTTTATTGGGTGCATTTATTATTTATTTATTTATTTCATAAAGTAAGTTCACTTAACGTCAAAGAAGTAATAGGTGATGTAAACCACCATTTTAGAGTAAAACTATTTTTTTTTTACGAAGAAGTTTTTGTGAAATTGGAAGATTCGAGAAGCTTCTACTTTTTTTAAATTGTGCCGTAAAGTTGAGCTTGACTACTTTTATTTTATAACTTTCACACTTTGTCGGTTTTTATTGTATTTGTTTACTTTGATTTGACTTTACAATGACAGATATAGAAGTGACAGTTTTTTTTCTTTTTCATTAAGTACAAAGGCAACAAGCTTGTCGTCCATTAAAGTTTACAAATATCAACTCTTTAACTAAAAGAAATATTTCTAAAATATTAGAGGAAAGAAAAATAAAAGAGCCGCAGTTCCTTGATCTTTAGAATGACGACTATCGAAAAAAAGAAAAAAATCTCTTCCAAAAACTTTACTTAGCCTATTAAGATGTTATAAGAATAAGCAAACATTAGAGATAAAAAACATACAAATACCTTTATCTGCGATATTTAAAAAAAAAGATAATTATGTAAAGAAAACTGAACTTTTGGGAAATATCAAAAAATAATTGAAAAAAAACCGTGGGCAGGGTGAGTTTTAAATACCCTATAGTGTGTTGCAAGTGACCCTACCTACCCGCCGTATTCTTTTGGCACACGATCTGCCTAACACCCTGTTCCCGTGATTCCTTAAGAGTACTATTAAAAAAAAAAAAATTTTGACTGTAGCGTCACAATTTATTTATGTTATTAAGAACTATGACTCTTTTATTAAAAATTGAGATATTCATAGTTTTAATACAAGAAATAAAAATTAAATTGCCATTGGAACATTTCGTGTCCGCAAAGCATATAAATAATTTGGGTCACTAGTAGAGTGACTAGATCGAATCATTACCACATCGCAAAATGACCACATCGCTTGTAGCCAACATCTCAAAATGACTGAGTCGTAAAATGACCACATCGCTTGTAGCTAGGGAATTTGATCCCGAGCCTTTTTTCTAAACCCGGGATTTCGGGATTGTTGACAGACAATCCCGGGATACCGGGACGGTCCCGGGATTGTGATAGGATATGAAAAATCAGGTAATTGTGTGAAAATCAGCTTTATACTTATATTTTCATTAACAGGACAATTAAATTTCCTTTAAATAATCAGTTAGAAGGTAAAAAAAATAAAGCTTAACAAAATTCACTTTAATCTTTTCTTAAAATAAACGAATTACTTCTGTTATTAAACTTTGAAAACAAATATCAATTTACATAAAATAAAACATATTCTTCTACGAGATAAATATCAATTATCAAATAATAATGAGATTTGGTTAAATTTTAAGTTTTGTCAGGAAAACAAATTTCACCTAAACATAAATAGAATAATTTTAACACAAACTAAACTAATAAAATAAACATTCCAAATAAATATGTTAAATTTAGTTTTAAATGTCTAGGTTAGACACTTTACGTATTATTTATATTGCGAAAATAAAATCTAAGGAATATCAATGCATCCAATGTTTCATCTCCAAGTCTACTACTCTTCTACATCATTTTTAATATATTTGTTAATCCCGAAAATTTCGGGACTAAAATACGCACGGGATCCCGGGATCCCGACTCTCGGGATCCCGGGACCAAATTCCCTACTTGTAGCCTACTTCTCAAAACGTTCGAGTCGCAAAATGACCACATCGCTTGTAGCCCACATCTCAAAATGACTGAGCCGCAAAATGACCACTTTGCTTTTTTCATTTTATGCCTGTCTTAGCAAAGTCGACGCAGCCCCGCATGGCGGGGCTGCTATTCTTGGGAAATTTGCCCTTCGGGCATTTGAAGTTACCTAACGAACCTAACCTACCTAGTAACGCAAACGAAGTGGTCATTTTGCGACTCAGACATTTTGAGAAGTAGGCTACAAGCGATGTGGTCTTTTTGCGACTCGGACGTTTTGAGAAGTAGGCTACAAGCGATGTGGTCATTTTACGACTCAGACATTTTGAGATGTGGGCTACAAGCGATGGGGTCATTTTGCAAGTCGGTAATTTTGCGACCGAGTCATTCTACTAGTGACCTAATAATTTGTAGGTCAATACATTATTTTCTATAATAAATTACCCGACGCAGTTTTAAAGTAACCATTTACATTACTTATAAATTACTTGAAAAAGTTGTTAATGTCTAAAGCTTACTATAGGGTCGAGGATTATCTAACAGACAAAAATGCTTAACCTAAGATACCTAACGTAACAGTACTTATCTAATCTAGGAGACATGGTTTCTGTAGGAGAACGTATCGAAACTTTTTTTTTTTTATTTCATTTAGTTTAGCATCGTCATGGGTAGGTATAAATATTATTATAATTTTATTTATTTGCTCTTGTGTTTATTAGAAGTTTCGACACGTATTCCTGCTTAACTACTCGTACGCATGAATTATATATGTTTTTAATTATTTTTTTATATATACAGTATGTAACATGACGAGAAGCAAACCTTTAAACCCGTTAATGTTTAGGTGGAGAATAAAGCTATGGTGCGTTAATTATTGAAGTACTAACGCTTTTGCATTAAACCTTTAAATATTTATTTTTTCATTATTATTCTTACAACACTCTTTATTTATTGTTTACATTGTTGTCTTATCAATTTAAAGGTCAAAGAGTGGTCAAGGTCAGCTAATAACACCCATGTGACAGTCACAGTCATATCATAACATGTCAGTTCAAATAAGGCTGTGTCTACACTCACCATTAAATGCGACGCAGTTCAATGTGTCGTCCACCAGTCGCTCTAATTTGACGCAAACGACAATGGTTATTGTCATGAACGCTTCGTAATAAATTTGGATTCTTGTGGGCACGCCTTTTAATTTTGTCAAAAGCCTGTATGATTCGTAATTTCATCTCTTCTTGTGTTCCGGACTCTTTTTTAAATACCAGCTGTTTGACCCAACCCCAAAAGAAAAAATCTAACGGCGTCAAATCCGGTGAACGGGCCGGCCAAAATGTAGTATCTGAGAAACGCCCAATCCATTGGTTGCCGAACATTTCATTTAATCTCTGCCTTACTAGGACAGAAACATGTGGCGGTGCCCCATCGTGTTGATACCAAGTCTGTACGTTTTGGGCTAGAGGTAAATTATCCACATAACGTCTGAGAGATGTATTTAGAATTTGAAGATACTTAGCTCCGTTTAATGTACCATTTATAAATACTGGTCCAATAATGTCATTACCTCTTATACCAGCCCATACATTAATCGACCACCGAGTCTGGTGAGCTAACTCACGACCAACGTGAGGGTTTTGATGCTTTTTAGCCCAGTAATGAACAACTCGCCGATTCCACATTGCGTTCCTCGTAAATAAACTTTCGTCAGTCCAAATTATTTTAGTAAAAAAATGACGGTCTTCTGATATTTTCTGCAAAGCCCAATTTGCATAATCAACTCGCTTTGAATAATCTTCGGGCTTTAAAGCGTGAACTTTTGCAACGGAGAATGGGTATTGTTGATCTCGTTTTAATACTCGGTGGACGGCCATATGATTAATACGAAAAAATCGCCCCGCTCTTCTTGTGCTGGAGCCAGGCTCGTCTTCGAAATGACTTAATATTTGTTCCTCTACTCCAAGAGACATACGTGTTCCTGATCCACCAGTACTTAAAGGAACGGGCCGATTATTCTCCCGCAATCGTGTTGTACGATATTCCTACAGCATCAAACGACTCACCGCTACTGTCCATCCACCGCCTCGGGTTCCAAGGGCTAGGCTGAAGTCCAGGGGTTATCTTGTGCCAAATACGACGTACACAGTTCCACAGGTCTCTGATAAACGTACCTCCCAAGGGAAAGAGGTCCTTAAAGCATACACAGATATTTCGAGAAAAGACACGATGCTCTCGCTGCGCGCGCGCTTAACCGACTCGTTTTGTAAGTTGTTCGTGTCATCCGTTTTCGGTGGGTGGCGCTGTTAGCGCGCGGGGGTTGCCATGCCAGAAGGAATGGCGGCTTCCAAACAAGAAGCAGAAAATCGCTAGAAGACCGTAGGGATACCATACATAATAAAAATAAAACAAAAAATTGGCCTTCCAGATTGTATCTTCCTATCATAGAAATCAACAAGATAAGAATTAAATGAAAATAGTGTTCCTGTACGGAACATGCCGCTCACCTTAAAAGAACTAGGGTGCTTTTAACGAGAAAGAACAGTAAAGCCAGCATTTTTTTTAAAACTAACTTAAGTACTAAGATTATCATAACGATTACAAATTATTCTAAAGGAAGCGGGCCAATTTTAACGACAGGGCGTTTATAGTAAGAGTTCCCTGATTTTAAAGTTACTACGCGAGTAACGTTGTCCGAGCCAGGATGAAGAGCATGAATGCGCGCGAGCCTCCACTGCAGCGGCGGCAGCTGTTCGTCGCACACCACGACGACGGCGCCCTCGCGGACGGGCGAGCCGCGGCTCTGGAGCCACTTCTGGCTTTGCTGGAGCTCGTGGAGGTACTCCCGACTCCATCTCTTCCAGAAATGCTGAGTACATTGTTGTACCCAGCGCCAGCGACTAAGACGACTTGGATTGTCATCCGTCAAAGAAACGTCCGGAAGGGTCGTTAACGGTTCTCCCACTAAGAAGTGGGCCGGTGTTAGAGGGAGGGGATCCGCAGAATCCGCGCTCATCAAGCACAGAGGCCGTGAGTTGAGTACGGCTTCGATTTGGCATAACAGCGTATGCATCTCATCGTATGACTGAGTACGCGTGCCCACCACTCTATGTAAATGATGCTTAAAGCTCTTAACCCCTGATTCAAATAGACACCCAAAGTGGCTCGCAAAGGGAGGCTGAAATCTCCAGGTTATTCCCTGTTGCAGGGTTTGTTGGTGTAATTCGTTTTGTACGACATCGTTGCGCAAGAAAGTGTACAAGTCCTTAAGATAATTACTGCAACCGACGAAATTTCGGCCGCAGTCTGAGTAAATGTCCGTACATAAACCTCGACGGGACGTGAAACGTCGTAAGGCCGCAAGGAACATTTCAGTGGTAAGGTCTGAGACGATTTCGAGGTGTATTGCTTTTACACTCATACATACAAACACGGCAACGTAACATTTTATAATTTTAGCATTGCGCACATTGTTCGCGCGCACGTAAAAGGGGCCAGCGTAGTCGACCGCGGTCTTAAGAAAAGGTCGCGCGGGCCGGAGGCGCGGCACGGGCAGCGGGCCCATGCGCGGCTGCAAGCGCGCGGGCCAGGCGCGGAAGCAAGGCACGCAGCGGTGCACGCGCTGACGGACGATGTCTCGGCTCGATAAAATCCAATACCTCTGTCGCAGCAAATATTGTACCGATTGAGGTCCGGCGTGCAAATTCCTCACGTGAGCATCGTCGATAATGAGGTCAGTCAAAGGGTGTTTCTTTGGGAGAATCAATTGATGTTTTGATTCGAACGGTAAAAGAGACTTATGGATTCTACCTCCTACACGCAAAAGGTTGTCTTTGTCCAGGAAAGGCGTTAGACGTTGCAGGCAATGTGAAGGTAATTTACCTTTTAAAATGTGTTTTATGTCATCCTTGAAAACGGAATGCTGAACTAAGTAAATCAGTCGTGTTAAAACGGAATTATATTCGGGTACGGTAATATAATTTGGAAACGACACTATAGTCTTTCTTGAGAGTTTGTAAAATCAAAACATGTATGAGGTAACTCGAACAAGTTTACCTAATGTCGAATATCGGTAAATAATTTCAACACCCTGTATCTCAGCAGTCGTAGACGCGTTTGAGGTAAGAGGAAGTATAGTGCGTTTTTCCTCGTCCGTTTTGGGAATTAATTGAGAAACGGGCCAGGCATCTTGGTCTTTTTTGAGCCAAGCAGGTCCGTGAAACCACATGTCGTGCCGTAAAAATGCAGAGGGAAGCATGCCTTGCGAGGCCGAGTCGGCCGGGTTGTCGGCAGAGGGCACGTGCCGCCAGCACTCGGCAGGCACGATGGATAGAATCTCGCTAGTTCGGTTTGATACGAATGTTTTCCACTCGTGTGGAGGTGTGCGGAGCCATGCTAGCACGATAGCAGCGTCAGACCACGCATAGATCTGGGCGCGATCTATGTGGCTGGCATACGTTTGCATAACCTTTTCTATGAGGCGAGATAAAAGTACAGAGGCCATGAGCTCGAGACGCGGCACGGTCAAACGGACGCGTAAAGGTGCGACGCGGGTTTTTGCGATAACGAGATGTGTGGCGACGTCACCATCCCCATCTGTCAGACGTATGTAAACGCACGCGGCGTAACTCTTTTCCGAGGCATCTCCAAAACCATGAATTTGTATGAAATGCGAATATGTGAAAATGTGACGAGTAAAAGACACTTTGGATAAGAGTGGTAACTCATTTATGAAGGCTGCCCACGCGTTAACAATGTCGGCCGGCGGAGCCGCGTCCCAATCCACCTTTGCAATCCATAACAGTTGGACCAAGTACTTTCCATACAAAGTGACGGGAGATAAGAATCCGAGCGGATCGTACCATTTGGCTATCTCGGAGAGAATAACCCTTTTTGTGCATCTATCCGTACTAACTTGCACCTTGAAATTAAATGTATCGGAATTAGGGTTCCATTGTAGGCCGAGAACCTTAATTTTATTATCGCTCTCCATTTCTGCGAACGGTACGTTCTCCGGCCGCTCACCATGGGAACCTGGCGGCAGCACCGCAGCGAGTATCGCTGGCGAGTTGCTGTGCCACTTGCGGAGTTCGAATCCAGCCGTATTACAAATACCTATCAGCTCCTGTTGTAAAGCCAGGGCTTTCGCCTCCGTGTTTTCACCTGAGACTACGTCATCAACGAATACATAATCCAAAAGCACCGGAGACGCGAGCTTGAAACGCGAAGCCTCGTCGCGGGCTAACTGTTGGATTGTACGTAACGCGAGAAAGGGAGACGAATTAACCCCAAATGTGACCGTACGGAGCCTATAGTCACGTAAAGGATGTTCAGGTGATTGTCGCCAAACAATCCGTTGATAATCGCGGTCGCATTCTCTAACCAGAATATTGCGATACATTTGCTTAATGTCCGCTGTAAACGCGATAGAATTAATGCGAAATTTCAAAAGCACGTCAACGATATCCTGGTGGAGCTTTGGTCCCGTTAATAAAATATCATTGAGTGAATAACCACTAGACGATTTACACCCAGCGTCGAATACCACACGGGTTCGTGTCGTCTCACTTGATTCTTTGACCACGCAGTGGTGCGGAATGTAATAATTTGAACTTGGCGTATCGCTCTCCACGGCCTCCATATGATTTAAATCGAGGTACTCTTGAAGGCACGCATGATAATCAGCCTTTAATTTTTGATTACGTTCAAGTCGGTATTCAAGTTTTCTAAACCGTGCGAGTGCGATTTGTCGTGACTCGCCGAGAGGGGGCGCGGCGGACTTGAACGGAAGCGCTACGACGTACCGCCCTGACTCGTCTCTGGTATGCGTCTTTTGAAAAAAGGATTCGCATATTTTTTCTTCAGGAGTGTAACTCCGTTTTTCAGGAAGCGACTCAAGCTCCCAGAACCTCTGTAAATTGTCATTGTCGAATGAGCTGAAGCAGGCTTGGAGTGGAGGCGGCGTCGGGTTACTAACTGTAACCTTGCCTAATAACAAATAACCGAATATGCTATCAATAGCCACAGGCGAACCCGGTACACCTGTTATGACGTTATTTAATAAAATTTGGGATAGTATATCCGCTCCTAATAACATCTCCACCGGCTGGGGAGTACCAAAATCTGGATCCGCCAGATTTAGATTATTTAAGTGTGTCCACTCTGTTTGGGACAATGGTACACTCGGCATACGCATCGTTAGATTAGGTAAAACTAAAGCCTCTACGAGTATCGCAGGTTGTTGTTTACCCCTAGGTGTAACAAAACATGAAACGACACCTTTAGGTTGTACGGGTTCCGTATCACCTATTCCGAACACCGGTATAGCTATGTGTTTACGCTGTAATTGTAGTCGCTGTGTGCAGGCCTCTGTTATAAACGTGGCTTGACTACCCGTGTCCACTAGACACCGGACTGTGGACAGTTTCATACCACCTAAACATACGTCTACAAGTGCAGTGGACAATAAAACTGTGTCCGAACGAACGCAAAGCGATTTAACCGGCGCGCGGGCCGCGCAGTTACCAAGCAAAACATCATTATTTGCCAACGGATCCGCAACCGTATCGGCATTGCACTTCTCCGTAGGAGAGAGTGAGACCGAACGCGCGCGCTCCTCCGTAGGAGGGAGTGCGACGGCACTAGAGTGCACTGATGCGCTTATCTCCGCTGTCATAGATTGGGAATAATAATGAATTAAAGTATGATGCCTTTTATGACATGTCCGACATACAAAGTTAGATTTACAACTTCTAACGTCGTGACCAATATTCAAACAATTGTAACAAATATTTTTATTCTGAATTAACGAATATCTATCGCGCGGTGACAAGTTTAAAAACTTCGAACATTTCGTCAATGGATGTTGAGCTTCACAACATACGCAATTAGGTTTAACTTTGTTTGAACCTTGGTCACTCGCTTTAGTGTCAGCTGTTGGGTCCGTCGCGGGAGTGACGTTAGCAACAAATGACCGTTTGGCGAACGGGGGCGCCACTGCGCCGGCGCCCGAACTGCTCGCCCGGTTCGAGAACTTTCCGCAACTGCTACCCACATCTGAGTTTATACTTTTAGCGGACTGCCCGCGAACAGAAACAATTATTTCTTCCGCGGAAATTTCCTTTTCTAGAAATGATATTAATTTGTTTACATCTGGAATGTCGGATGTCTTTGATATCGACCGTTCGAACAAACGTCGAGTATTGATGGGAATTTTACGCAATAAAATGTTTAGAAGTATGAAACTCCACTGATTCACGGGAAACTGCATAACCTCGAGTGCTTTTATGTTTTCTTGATAGATATTAAGTAAATTTCGCATACTCAGAGTCGACTTATCGCAACAAGAATCGATATCGAGAATTTTGTCGAGATGTTTGGACGCAATCACTCTTTTGTTATCATAACGGGACACTAAAATATCTAACGCGATTGAGTAATTATCTTCAGTTATAGGAATCGATTTTATGAGATTATGCGGTTCGTTTTTAACCGTGAGAAGTAAGAACCTAAACTTTTCGGCGTCAGTGTAGGAATTGTTGCCGTGGACAAGCGAACGAAATAAATCATAAAAAGACGGCCAATCAGTTTGTTCACCACTGAAAGTGGGTAAAGGTAGTGTAGGGAGTTTTTTAAACATAGTCTCTGGATGTGCAGCTATAAAAGGCAAAGAGGGACGGCTCATGCGCCTTTGCTTTTCATCCTCCTTCTTTAAATTTGACGAATGAGTTACTATAGCATAATACAAATCGTTGAAATCGTTACGGATTTTAATCTGTTCCTCTTTGTTAAAGCATTTGAACCTAATACAAGTTTTTTCAATTTTAGTCTGAACCTTAATTAACTTTCTCTGATAAGAAACTAAATCAGTAATTCGCGAGCGAAACTGTTGTTCATCAGTTGCTGCAAACTGAATAGTGCGCTTAAGGTCATCGAGGATGAGTTCTCTTTCGTAAATATCTTGTTCGCACGGACTATCGCCGTCGGACATTTTGTTCGGCAAAGATGACGGTTCGCCGCCCTCGCCTTGCAATTCTGTCGGATCCGGCATACTTACTTATAGTTTAAGTTTTCAAAATTAAATGTGACGAGACAAGAAAACACAACTTGGAAGGTTCAATCCGGATCGAATGGATCAAAAGATATATATGTACGATATTCCTACAGCATCAAACGACTCACCGCTACTGTCCATCCACCGCCTCGGGTTCCAAGGGCTAGGCTGAAGTCCAGGGGTTATCTTGTGCCAAATACGACGTACACAGTTCCACAGGTCTCTGATAAACGTACCTCCCAAGGGAAAGAGGTCCTTAAAGCATACACAGATATTTCGAGAAAAGACACGATGCTCTCGCTGCGCGCGCGCTTAACCGACTCGTTTTGTAAGTTGTTCGTGTCATCCGTTTTCGGTGGGTGGCGCTGTTAGCGCGCGGGGGTTGCCATGCCAGAAGGAATGGCGGCTTCCAAACAAGAAGCAGAAAATCGCTAGAAGACCGTAGGGATACCATACATAATAAAAATAAAACAAAAAATTGGCCTTCCAGATTGTATCTTCCTATCATAGAAATCAACAAGATAAGAATTAAATGAAAATAGTGTTCCTGTACGGAACAGTGTAATTGCCCTTACAATGACACGTGCGTTAGTTGGCTGTCTTCTTAGAAGAAATCTTTCGGCGTATAATCTAAGAGTGGCACTTCCGTGGCATTGGCACTCACCATAAATAAGTATCATGTATCATGTCCATGATCTCCTCAGCACTAAAATTCGATGGCATATTTATAATTTTTATAATAAAATAATCTATCAACATGAAGACATCAAATTGACATGATACGTAACATGTCATATTAATTTCGACTTTTTTTGTGTCCTACTGCACAGGTAGCACAAGTAGTATTTTCTCGCTTGTCGCTCAGTACGTCTCTATCATTATAATTTAGATAGAAAGGGAGATCCGAGCCACAAACAAGTCGCGGCCAGATGTGCAAGCCGTGCTGGGCGAACTGGCTGAAGAAAAATAAATTGTCAGAAATGTCCGCTCAAATGACAGATCAGATGTGTTTGAATAACCTTGAATGTTTATTTTAGCACAAATAGTATTTAAATAACTTTTAATTTGTTTAACATACGTTAAAAGTGTACCCCAACTGAAAATGATATCGACAGTGATACTCGCGATCATAGTTGAAGCTGCAGTGCCAAGGATTTGTGGAATTACTTAATTATCAGTTAATGTTTATAATTATTGTCACAGGATGGTTCAAATAGTGTTAACCGACTTTGAAAAAAGGTAACAGTACGTTTTTGCATAAATTAATTAATGGAAAGATAATTAACAAATACTAATAAGAAGTGTGGTATTATACTAAACTAGACCTGGCCATCAACGTGTTCAAAGGTTTGCTTCTCGTCATGTTACATACTGTATAATGTTAGGTTAAGTACTATCATTGTCATAAGCAATATTTTATAAAACAAACCTTATTTTAGTACTTAGTTTCGGGACTTATGGAACCACGTGTTAAGCCTGACACCATGCTGAGTGGCAACCATTTCCGTGTTAACCGTTCGTCCGTTTTGTTATTTTCTGGTATGTTACATTATGTCAATTAAATTTTACACACAATTCCTTTTCTTTTTTGTCAAACCCGATAAATTGAAATAGTTTTTAAGTAACATGTAAACTGTCATTTCTTGATGATTATGTTATTTTTGACACAACAAGTTATATCGACTTATCGGGTTTGACCACTCAACCCTCGAAATTAGAGACGAAACGGATATCCGATAACTATTCGGTATCCGGCCTATCCGGACATAATTTACTAACCGGCCGGATGCCGGATAGTAAGTCAATATCTGGCCGGATGCCAGATAGTAAAACAACAAGACAAATGAAGGAAATTCCAATAAATTTGTTGTTTCTTTTATATTCAAAGTAATCTAGCGGTATATTATGATGCATGACAATTTCTGCGTTTATTGGTAAAAGTCGATTGCGCTTGTTTTCATAGACAAGACTGCTTCAGAAAATAACCTCTCACTGTAAACACTGCCGCATGGAGCTGACAAGTATATTTTTGCAAACTTTGTCAACTTTGGATATTGTGTCGCATTGACTGACCACCAAAAGTAAGGGTCGGAAGTACAACCGATACGTACAGCATTCAAATAATAGGTTCATTAGAGATCGCTTTTTTATCTTGATTCTGATTCCGCCCGTTAGGGACTAGGTCAATTTGTGTGACACTGTCCCGTGATATTTATTTATAAGTCCTGCCGGATACCCGGCCACCGGATATCCAGCTATTCGGCTTGTGAGCCAGCCGGATATTCGGTATCCGGTATCCGGCTAAATCACTATCGGTTTCATCTCTACTCGAAATATTCGCGCTCATCACACAAATATCTTTCCTTACCGGGATTTGAACCCAGGACCGGAAGCTTCAGATTCGTGATTCGGATAACGTGTAGTCAAATAACCTGTCGTATAAATAAGTCTTTAATTTCCGCATTTATGTTGAAATCATTTCCATACGTCTAGGCCGCTATGTTACAGTTTTTTAACAATACAATAATAACTGCAATATTCGCACATGTTTCGTTGAATTAAGAATTTTTACAACGTTCAAATTATTTATATAATTTACTTATACAGGGTGACCCACGATTAATGTCTTCTTAGTTAAGGGGTAATAGAGTAAGTTAAACTGAACCTAACCACAAGTTTAAATTTTTCTTTTTAAATTTTATGCTATCTTATTATAAATTAAGTCATTGTAACCGATACACTCAATGACGGGCATGTGGATTCCATTCCTAGCTCAAAAGTTCATTAAACTTTAACCTTGAAACCAACGAAATTTAAACATCCAAAAAAAAGGTACATCTTCACGTGTACATCTTCATACATGTTTGATTCCATATCAGCTAGTTCCATGCTTGAGCTCCAAATACTCACCCAGCTTGTGTTAAGTATTTACTCACGCAGCTTAGCACAGGTTTGCTGTTTAGACCCCGGGGCCCTTTATCAAAAGCTTGTAAACTGTAATACAAGTGAAATGTGGATGTGGGGACGACACGTTGGCCTAGTTAAGAGTGACCCTGCCTCCGAAGCCGGCGGTCCCGGGTTCAAATCCCGGTGAGGACAGATATTTGTGTGATGAGCACGAGTATTTGTTCCTGAGTCTTGGATGTTTTCTATGTATTTAAGTATTTTCTCTATCTAAGTATGTTTATCGTTGTCTAGTATCCATAGTACAAGCCTAGAGCTTATTTTGGGACTAGGTCAATTTGTGTGACATTGTCACGTGATTTTTTTTTGATTTTTTTTATTATCTTTTTCAGACATATCGTTTGAAAGCGATTTTCGCTTGTAATACGAGTCAAAAGCTTTCAATGAACGGGTCTTGTCTTGGGCCACGTAATTGATCCTCGAGCGACGAGTCTTTTTAAGCCTCTACCTAAATTTAGTTTGCTTTCTGTCTGCCTGTCTGTATGTATGCAATTTAAGTTTCCACGGTTTAACCATTTTTGATGAAATTCGGATATTTGTTTTTTTTCCGGAGAAAATCCTGTGGTAAACTCGTACGTACGTTTGTTACGGTTTACCAGCTAAACCGATGAAATATTTTTCATTAAATTTGGTATGGAGATAACTCTGGAAGTAACCCTGGTTGTTTGTCTGTATGTATGTTTGTTATGGTTTCACAACTAAACCGCTACACTGATTTTAATACAATTTGGTATGGAGACTCATAATTTACTAGGCTAGGGCTTATTATGTCGGGAAATTGCACAGTTCCAGAGGGAAAAGCTACAAACTTAGACTTGGACGAAGTTGCGGGCAACAGCTAATCTTTAGTCTAAAATTGTTGGTTAGGAACCCTTATAGTTTTGCCATGTCCGTCCGTCCGTCCGTCCGCAGCCTAGCTCAGAGACTCTTGGTACTAGAAAGCTGTAATTTGGCATGAATACGAGTACACTTATAAATCACGCCAGCAAAGTGTTTAAATTTTTTTGTACCTTCCTTACACGTAAAGTGGGGATGTATTTTATTTCTCGTCTACCCCATAGTGTGGGGTATCGTTGGATAGGTCATTCAAAAACATTAGAAGTTTGTGAAAACAATTTTTGATTAAGGAATCCGTTTATGAAATATTAAGCTTTAAAGCGCAAATTTTTGTTAGAGTCAAGTGTCCTTCCTCCCCATACAGCCAAAACTACAATTACTAAAAATCAGAAAAAATACTTAAATGAAAGCGCATATAACGAATTTATAAGGAAAACTATCAGGACTAAGTAGACACCATTGGTTCTTGAGATACAGGCGATTAAAGCATTTATACCTATTAAAATCATCTAAGATGGCACCAAATGACTTTTAATAGATAATTACTTATTAAGTACTTTTATGTTTGTAGTACTTAACGGCTTCGGAACCCTACACTGAGCATGGTCTAACATGCTCCTTCACGGGTTTTTTTATGATTTCACAGCTAAAATTGACATTATTTTAAATATATATAGTTATTATTTTATTATATGTTAAGTGTGAGGGAAAAGGGTTTAAAAAAATATGAAAGTGTGAACTCGACAATGCAATTGTATGGTGTCTAAAACCCGATCTGATGATGGACTCGGCAGATGGCGGATATTTGAATGTGGTGTTGGGAAACCTTATAAAAATAAAAACAAAACACTTTTTACATCTTCTGGATACATACGTAAGTGGGTGAATTGCAGAAAAAATGTACCTTTTGAATTTCATAACTAACCTGAGAGTAAACGAAATTGATAATTGGTGTAACGAAACTGATAAAATAAAGCGTCGGACACATGGAAAAATACTAGTGATATCTTGTGGTTTCATTCGCAGAATTATTTATTCCATTATTTATTCCATTGATTTTTTATTCCATTTCTTTTTGATTTTTTTACTCTATCTAAATGTTTTAATCGTAACTCCTCATATTTTGCAGGGTTTTGTTTTAAACGTTCTCTGTACTTCTTTTGCCTTTCAGCATTTGTCATTGGAGCCATGATCTACTGTAAACAATAGTGTTTTTTAGTCGTGTTATTGAATCAATAGCTACAGCCAGCCATATCTTTACAAAAAAGAATACACGAAAAACTCCAAAAAAATCGGTTAGGGAATTGACAAAGGCAAAAAAACATTACAGTCCATATGCAAACACATATTATGTACCGTAAAATGGGGCTATTTGGGAATCACGGGGCTATTTGGAATCGAGTAATTATTAAGCTTTTAGTTGCTATAATTGTGTCATGGCAATGGCAGAACTGAAAAATTAGCCTGACACCGAGTTTTACAGTTCTATCATAGCCATGACAAGAAATATATCAACTAAAAGCTTGTGATTACTTAGTACCAAATAGACCCATTTTACAGTACTAGCTTTTGCCCGCGACTCTGTCCGCGTAGAAGTCGTTTATCGCTGCTCCCTCGGGATCTGTCTAATTTTCCAGGATAAAAAGTAGCCTATGTCCTTCCCCGGGACTCAAGCTATCTCCATACCAAATTTCATCTAAATCGGTTCAGCGGTTAAAGCGTGAAGAGGTAACAGAAAGACAGACACACCACATTCATAATGTTAGTATGGATGGTTTGTACCGTGGCAGACTTTTCGACTGAAACAAACTTACACACCAGTATTTTCTATATAGTTTTATTGTATGAAATAGGCTTTACAGTTTCTCAGTTTCGTTACATAACGAAAAATAACGAAACTGAGAATGATAATATGAGAAATCTTAACCTAAAAAATATATTTCCCTTCAAACGTGTAATGCATTGTTCTAGAACTTTGTAAATTCTTAAGAAGCAGAGTAAAACTACACGGTAATGAATAAAGTGGTGTACGAAAATGAAACTTTTACCCGAGAAAATCGCCGTTTATCACCATGAGATTTTTTAGATTTTATACACTAGACTGTCAATCCGCGTGCCACTTCGTTGAAAACAAAATGGGTGTCGCTGTGTTCAATAGTTTGATAGATGTCAAGGTGTATCCAGATTGATAAAAAGTAATTCTACTAAGATATTTAAAACTTTTTTTGGGATTAAATGCTCCGTAACTAAAGCTGAGTAACGAAAGTTCAGTAAGTTGGGACAGGTAAATTAATATTAAAATTTCATAACTATTTACAATAAAATTGAATAGATTTGTACGGAACTTAAAGATTAACTAAAAAGGACTGAATAGTTTACAGTTATGCTTTATAAGAATTAATATAAATCGTAACAAATTTCCTAGATAAAAACACACTCGGAATTGGGACATGACCATAATATATGAAGTACTCGCGTATCGCAGGATTGTTTTTTATTTAAATCTATATAAATAAAACAGAATAAAAATAAAAATAATTTTATCTGAATTTTAAGAATTTTCATACTTTAAGAAAAATAATGACATCGTCTTTTCTTCTCATGATATAATTTTAAATCCACCGTGTTTTCACGGGACACCAATTAAACTAAAAGGTACATTTTTTCTGCAATTCACCCAAGTACCGTACCTACCTACCTTGTGAAATCGTATGCATACTAATAGATTTTCTTTAAAGGTTAATTGAAGACGAAGGATTCTGACTATTAAAATTTGAAAAGGAAACGGAGGAAGAAAACCATCATTTGATGAAAATAAAGCTTCCTTCCTTAAAAATAAGAGTACAAGACCATGAGAAGAAAGGTGCACATCATATTTATGTGTAGTTAATAAAAAATAGGGGAGTTAGGTGCGTGTTTTTTGTTTCTTACGACCTTAGGAACACACTGTTAAAATTATTCGGTTTTCTCGTGTTACACCGTGTATAGATAACTGATGTCACTTAATCCCCCTACAACTACGAAAAGATCTTTAAAATTGTTCCTTTACAAGAGATGAAGGAGCTACAGTGACTTTTTTCGCACAGCTCCTCAAGAGCTAAAGCGACTTATATAATATACTTTTTTATCTCTGAACTATTTTCTATTGTTAATTAAAGGAACTAGGCCGAAGTAGTCGCTCGGGCTCTTGCAAAGAAACCGGTGCAAAGAATAATAGCAGCCTAGTAGTTCCTTCAAAAGGTATTTTCAAAGGAACTAAGTACTGCGAATAATCAAAACACGGGAGTACCTACATCGGTGTTGCGTCACTACAGGGCCTCTATTTTAATTAGTAAAACAATATTGCTTTTGAAATAGTATCGTATTGTTTTTAATTCGGCCGCCATTACTGTCAAGTTACTGTTGCCGTTAATGTTCGTAGGACATTGTGCAGGGTCTGTCCGGATCGCCACCACCATCTTATCCTTTTGAAATAGTATCGTATTGTTTTTAACTCGGCCGCCATTACTGTCAAGTTACTGTTGCCGTTAATGTTCGTAGGACATTGTGCAGGGTCTGTCCGGATCGCCACCACCATCTTATCCTTTTGAAATAGTATCTTATCGTTTTTAACTCGGCCGCCATTACTGTCAAGTTACTGTTCGTAGGACATTGTGCAGGGTCTGTCCGGATCACCACCACTTTTTTTATTGGAAATACGATAACATGTTAAAAGTAATATTGTTTTACCGAGCAGAATACCATTTGCATAGATGTGATACAGTAGCGATACAACACCGCTAGGACTAGTTATTCCCGCTATTACTATCACGAATTCTTACCAGTACGACATTGGGTATTTTTTCACATTATTACTACCAAATTTATAAGTCTTACCGCTTGTAGTAATACCCGGTATTTTTTCTCACTATTTCTACTGGTCTTTTTTTATAATGGCATGTTGCAATGCACCAGCAGTATATATTTTTTCGTCTTTTCAATGTAAACCTGCTATTAATGTTATAATTATTTCATAAAGCTACAGTTGATTATCACTGATTGATAGTTTATTACTACTACAATTGATAGATCCTTATGATAACGAGATCATCGCTGCAGTTCGACTTGAGGTTCGTAACTCAATAAGAAGTGAAATTTCCAGATCCATTAAAGACATCTTGCAGCGCGAGCTGACTCCAATTAAGGAGGATCTATTAGAGGTAAAGAAATCCCTTGAGTATTATCACGACCAGCACGACGAGCTGGATAGGAAATTCAATACAATAACCGAAACAATTACGAAAGTTGAATCCAACTGTAACAAAGTACTGCCATCAATCCAAATTTTAGAGGACCGTGTCAATGAATTGGAGCAGCAACTTCGCGAGTGCAATCTCGAATTTCACGGAATAGCTGAATACAAGTCTGAAAACTTACATAACGTCGTTGCACAGGCTACCAGAGTAGTCTCTTACAATTTGGCTGCGAGTGACATCGTCCGTTGCACGCGAGTAGCAAAGCAGACGCGGGACAACAACAAACCGCGTTCACTGATCCTCAAGGTATAAACGCTGCCGCGACGAATTTTTCTCAGCTGTTGTCAGATACAACAAGGCCAATCCACAGAGCAAGTTGGACACGTCCCATCTAGGTTTGGCCTGCCAAAAGTCGCCTGTCTACGTCGCCGAGCAGTTGGCTCCTTTCTACAAAAGATTGCACGCTGCAACCCGGCTGAAAGCCCGCGAATTATATTATAAGATGTCTGGGTGCGCAACGGTCGTATATTTGTGCGAAAAGACGAAACTTCATCATCATTTTTTGTAAAAAAAAATAGCTCCCTCAATAGCTTTTAGTTTAGTTTGGTCTCAACGTTTGGTTATCAGCGTTCTATACCATTTTTTATTTTTTTTAATTACTTTATAATTTTTTATTTTTTTTCTTCACATTAAGAGAACCTACATACACTTCTGTGTTTATTGTTTCACAGTGGCTCTCTCTATTTATTACCAAAATGTTCGTGGCTTAAAAAGTAAATGTTTAGATTTATGCCTAACCGAAACTTGGCTTAATAGTAATATTTTATCGAGTGAACTGTTTGATGATAGATATGTTGTATATCGTCGCGATTGCCATTCAGATTTTATGTCTCTTTATGGAAAGTCACACGGTGGGGGTGATCTCATTGCAGTTTCCACAAGGTTCTCTGTCGAAATACGAATAATATAAAAAACCGAGCCATAAAGATAAATAATTCATCGTTAATGGTGTAAACGTACGCGCATAAGAAATTGTGTTAATATATGGAAAGCAAGGGGTTACCGTCACGAACAATGTCTTCGATTGGTTTCCAAAACCTGGAGAAACTCATATTTTGTGGTGAACCCACCTAGCTGCTATGGAAGACCTTTCTGCCGAAGTAGAAACTCGGCAGAAAGGTCAACTACTACAACTAGCTCGGCAACTATGTGTGCGGATTCGACATTCGCAGCCTATGTCAATAGCAAATAAAATTAAAATCTGGAACTCGACGAAATTTTTCATTATTCAAAGGATGTATTGGAATAAAACAAAGTTTGAATTATGCAAGTGTCTTTTTGGTTGCGGTACGAGTATAATTATAAGACATTAATACACACATTAATATTATTATCTAAAAATGTTCTAGTTGAATCATAAATAATAAATGATTTCTTTATGTACTTTTTTCTACGTATTCATTACATTTAAACGCGTGTAGGCATTCATTTACATACCTAACTTGTATGAAGAAGTGGGTACAAAGCTGAATATTTTTGCTAACTTGTCCTTCTGCTTTGTACTCGCTTCTTTATATAAAATTAAAAGTTGACAATTTTGATTTGACATTCCGGGTGCCATTTAAAAGCCCGCCCAAATTAGTAAAGCCTGACAAGATTCGTTTTGGCTCTATTTCAATACAAATTTGTATTCCTATTCAGTTTTACCTACTTTATCACCCCTCGACTCACGGGTCACTCTGTAGAAGGTACAATGGTGTCCAAAACGTGTGCATAAACACGGTTATTATTTCTAACCGTTTGTTGGCATGTTGGCACGTACAAGAGTGTAGTCCATAGCTGTTAGAAAGAGTGGGCATCATAAAACACGCCTAAAGTTGATAACGAGGTGCTGATTAAACGAGGAAACCCTTGAATCACCGACCTGTCAATCCGTCAGAGGGGTTTGTTACATAGTTGACCTAAAATGTTTTTTTTCTAAAGCGATGTTTCTATGCGCATTTTTTCGTGTTCTTTTTTTTTCGGTGCCATATTATCAGATTCGAAGTTCTGCTAAACTTAGATTTTTCCATTTGTAATTAGAATTACGCTATGAGTTTTGCAGCAGGCCTGGTGGTTTCAGCAAATAGTGCGAACCCCAGGCCCCTAACAAGTTTCTTATACTTTAAATACAGGGACGCATTTTACGCACGAACTTACCTCGTGTATATCTTCATGTGTCCGAGGAACGATTCGTAGATAATCGAGCTATCCGCCTTTTTTGTCCCGTTCAGAGCCATGTGTAGAGAATTCAGAAACCAGGAGAGGAAGTCCACTGGATCACCTAAAAATATGAATTAACTCTAAAATAAACAAGATTTATATGTACAATATGTTCGCGTGAGATCCTTTTATCATCTTAAAAGGACAATTCATTGCGTAGTCCACCGCCCGCGACGCATGCCACATGCGGGAACCGCAATTGCAAAATAGTAGTTTATGTGATGTGATCACCAAGGATCGTTAACTGCGAGCGAAATCCATTGAAATGACGTATGACAACCAGTTAGGGATGGCGATGGTTCTAAATTGATGAACTAAAATATTATGTACTAAAATAATACAAATAAATATAACTGAACAGAATCTGAATCTCAGTGTAATGTTATTATTACAGTTAAATGGTAAATTTTTGTATTTTGGTTCTTGCTTTTAATGTGACTTTCTAAAATAAATTTTATTGGTTTTCGTTTTTTATTACAATATGTACACAAAACCGATATATCTTCTTTTTTTAAAAACCTATGCTCTTCAAGCAGTAGCTCCATTGTTACTTTAAATTAATTATTGTTACAAAACTATTTGAAAATGCAATAATAAGCAAACAACCAGTACTTGACGGAGTCACATTGACAATCATGACAAGAACATACCTACTAGTTCGTAAATTTATCTATTGACAAAATATTTATCAATTCCAAGAAGTTTTAGTTTAATGTCATAGATAACACTTATTACTTATTAGTGTCTAGGTGACCTAGACACTGATAAGTATAATATAATGATATTAATGATAAATAAACACATTCCTCCATACATATGAATAAGTAGCATAACTGACGATTCGAAAGTGCTTGTTTCTAAGCCTACTCAATAAATATTTTTTGCCTTTGACTTGACTTGACTGGGTAGCAACCCTAGTACTTCAATGGATTTCGCTCGCAGTTAACGATCCTTGGTGATCACACGAGTGTTTTAATGCCTAATTATGTACAGTTACATACACCGCTTTATCTACATGCATATTATAAAAAACAAAACAAACTGAACTAATTTATGCGGCAAGACAAATAGAATGGCAAAAATCGCGGCGACTGAAGTTCTGGATTGCTTCAGGTGAACCTGCACCAAAGAAGGTTACAGTTTTATCGGCGAATAAAGTTATGACTACTGTCTTCTGGGATGCTCGTGGTGTAATATATGTTGATTACCTTCAGAAAGGTTAAAACGATTAACGGCGAATATTATGCCAACTAGATAAAGCGATTTCATAAAGTGTAAATGGAAATCAACCACATTGGGCGAAAAAGAAAATCCTTTTTCACCAAGACAACGCACGGGTTCACACTTGTGCAGTTGCTATGGCAAAAATCCACGAGTTGCGTTACGAATTGTTCCCGCATCCGCCTTATTTTCCAGATTGCCCCCTGCGACTATATTCTTTTCCCAAACTTGAAGAAATGGGTTGGTGGAAAAATATTTGGTTCCAACGAAGAAATCGTCGCAGAAACCAATGCGGGGATAGGGAATCGAAAAGCTAGAAAAGCGTGGACCAAGTGTATTGAATTACATGAGGACCACTTATGTCGAAAAATAAATACTTACGTGGACCAAAAACAATAATGATTTATTAATAAAAAAATTTTTTAGATTTAAAATATTTATTTTTTCACCTTATTTTGATTTAATATCGAAAAAGCACTCTAATTTTCAATCATTTTTTTTTATTCTCACGACCGCTGCTTTTTACAGGTGTGCCTGCGAATTGCTGGTCACCATTCTGCAGCCCGGACCTAGCCCCGAAATACCGAAAATAAAAATAACAACAATGTGAGAACAATCGTCAGGATGAAGGAGTGAAGGAGACAATTTCGACTCATATTGAGGGCAAAAAAATATATTTTGGTTTTGGTTTTTATTATATTGAAATGGAAAAATATGCATTCGGATTTATTAAATAGAAAACATTTTGGTAGGTTTTAATAAAACTTTTGGCCTCCCGTAACTGAAGAACCAATGAAAAGTAATTAGTCATGATAGTTTATTAATATATATATATATATATATATATAATAAATTCGTTATAATATGTGCTCTAATTTATGTTATCTTGGTTACGGTCATTCCGGATATCAGTCAAACTAAATAGAGATATAGATTAACTTGTGTATGCCACGGTACATAATTAGGTGTACATTGAATCAGAATCAGAATCAGAATAATCTTTATTCAAGTAGGTTTACAAATAATAAACTCTTTTGAAACGTCATAGTAGCGACTTAGCCTAAATTGACTGCAGGTTCAAATCGCGACCGATCAGAGAAGAACCTGTAAGAAACTCTGTCGGATGTCTTTTTTTTTTTTCGACGTTCGCAACCTTTTGTCGTAAGGACTAAACATTTTATTACAAGCAATTCAGTCCCAAGCATTGTTATCATTAATATAGTCTTTAATACAATAATATGCTTTAGAAATTAGTTTACGCTTAACGTAACTCTTAAATTTATTTACTGATAGTTCAGTAACATTACTTGGGAGCTTATTATAGAACCTAATACAATTACCCATAAAAGAGTTTTTTATTTTATGGAGCCGCGTTAAGGGCACTGCGAGCTTATATTTATTTCTGGTATTAACATTATGTATGTCACAGTTCTTTCTAAATTTAGCGATGTTTTTATGAACATAAATAATGTTTTCATAAATGTATTGACTGTGCATGGTCAATATATTAATTTCTTTAAACTTATCTCTAAGCGAGTCTCTCTGGCCCATCTTGTAGACAGCACGAATAGCCCTCTTCTGCAGAACAAAGATGCTATTTACATCAGCAGCACTACCCCACAGTAAAATACCATATGACATAATACTATGGAAGTAACTAAAATAAACTAATCGAGCGGTATCTAAGTCTATTAATTGCCGAATCTTATTAACTGCAAAAACTGCTGAACTGAGTCTACCCGCCAATCCAGCAAGATGAAGACCCCATTGGAGCTTGGAGTCTAACGTTATACCAAGAAACACTGTATCATTAACTAGGTCTAGTTTGTCATTTTTAATAGTTACAGTAGTTTGACTATTTTTCACATTAGTAGTCATGAACTTTATACATTTCGTCTTTTTTTCATTCAGTAATAAATTATTAACACTAAACCAATCGACTACTTTTGATATAGCATTGTTTACATCGACATTAAACTGCTGTTGTCGTTTAACTTTGAACACAAGTGACGTATCATCAGCAAACAATACTATATCATGGTTGTCCTTTATAAGGTAAGGTAAGTCATTTATGTAGATGAGGAATAAAAATGGACCCAATATTGAGCCCTGTGGTACGCCCATTGAGACCAATGACCCAGGTGATCGTACTCCATTCACGTCTACCCTTTGTATTCTCCCGTATAAGTACGTTTTTATTAAGTTTAGCGCAGTACCTCTAACTCCATAGTGGTGTAGTTTCCTGATCAATGTGTCATGGTTAACGCAATCGAAGGCCTTGGACAAATCACAAAAAATACCTAAAGCATCCTGTGACCCTTCCCAGGCATTAAAAATGTTTTTAATCAACTCAACACCAGCTTCGGTTGTCGAGCGACCCCGAGTAAAACCAAATTGTTTATTGTGTAATAAATTATTATACCGAAAATGTTCCGCTAACTGTGACAAAATCAATTTCTCAAATATTTTACTGAAAGTGGGTAGTATGGATATTGGTCTAAAATTTGTGGGGTCAAAAGTACTACCCGTTTTGAATAATGGAATTATCTTACTATGTTTCATAAGATCAGGAAACTCACCACAATCAACACAGTGATTAAATACGACCATTAAGTCAGATGCTATGACTTCAATTAAGGATTTGAGTACATGGACCGACACTCCCCAAAGGTCACTGGTTTTCTTTATATTGATTGAGTTGAATGCCTTAATTACATCCAAGGCAGTAACGCGCTTGAATTCAAAGTATATACTGCATTCAGGCACGTTATCTTCTAAAAGTACAATGGCAGACGCAGGCGAAGAGTTCAAGCACTTAGTCGTGGACACTGGTATATCGGTAAAAAACTTTTCAAATTCAATTGCGATATCTGGATTGGAATCTATTATTTTACCATCTACTTTTAAACGATAGTCGTTAATGTTCTTTTTTCGGCGACCTGTTTCTTCATTAATTATTTTCCAGGTCGTTTTAATAACATCAGAACTATTCAAGATTTTGTTACTTAAAAAATTTCGCTTAGTTATACGGCAGTCTATCTTGAATTGCTTAGAATACTGTTTGACATGTTCCTTAAACTCCTCACTCGCGTTATACCTCCGTTCCTCATATAGTTGATACAGTATTCTTCTACGCTTATGTAAGTCCGCAGTAGCCCAGTCACTGAAAACCTTTGCACCACCAACCACAACCGATTTGGATGTAAATACTGCGTTAAATTGTTTCATGAATGTGTGAAAGAATGAGTTGTACATGTCATTGGGTCCCTTATCAGTTGTTAGAAAGGGCAAATTATGCACTAGGTTATGTCTCATTCTTTCCACACGGTCTGCAGTTATTGGCACAAAAGTAATTTCTTTTTTTGGAATATTATTCGATACGGACTTGAATTTAATTAATTGACCCAAATGATCCGGTTCCAGGTTGCTGATCACACTCTTACCAATAGGAATTATATCAGTAAAAATGTTATCAATACACGTGGCGCTAGTGTTAGTAACTCTAGTTGGCTCCATAAAAGTATGTGTCAGGCCGAAAGATTTGAAAAGATTTATTAATCTTTTGGTTAGTGGACTGTTTTCTAAAATATTTACATTAAAATCTCCACATATAATTGTTTTTTTTCTCGAATAAGATAATTTTATTAGAACAGTTTCCATAATCTTCTCAAAAATTTCGAAATTGCCTAATGGTGGCCTATATACACATACAACCATGAATTGCTCTAACTCTATTGCAGCGAGTTCTAATATTCGTTCAACAGATAAGGACACAATGTCCTTACGGTCTTTAAATTTTAATTTATTGTTTAATATGATTAACGACCCGCCATGTATCGAGCTATTTCTTGTAAACTGCCGACCTGGTGGTTGATAAAATTAAACATAGCTTCGTTACTAGTTAGCCAGTGTTCCGTTATACATAAAATATCAATGCTATTACTATTAAGAAATAACTCGACTTGCAGGTCTTTACTCCTTATACATTGAATATTCTGGTGAACCAGAGTGATATAATTAGATACTTTGCTGCTAAATTTGTCCTTATATTTATAACAAATTTGGTTGCCAGGGTTGAGCTCCTCTGTTGTCTTGTGATTTAATTTAAATGATTGATAGTAATTGGAACATGTTCCAAAAACCTGTCAGGTTGCTGAATAGCAGCAGGAGCCAAATTCTTGGCTGAAATGTCAAAAAAATAGGATAGCGACATAGCTATCTGTTTCTTAAAATAATTAGGCAGGTAAAATTTACCTTTTGTTAAAATATAATAATTGCTAACATAATTGTTAGAGTCAATAATGTCAATTTTTTTATTATATGTACACATGTTATAAAGTGTCACATTTAAATTATGTCTTATGTCATTTTCCAACTGTGACAACTGTTTACAATAAGGGAATGTAAACAATATGATTTTTTTCACACTAAGGCTACTCAAAGTTTCAAAAAAATTAATTAGTTTATTTTTGTTTACATTCCCTCTATTTCCTACAAGAATAAGCAAAGTCGTGTCTATATCAATATAGCTGTCCTCTAAAATTTTATTTTGGATATTTTCCAAGCTGCTTAGAGGTAAACAGTTGCTGATCACACTATGTCCCTTAGTGTATGAGTTCAATAATGAGCCCATATTGCTACCAATCTCATCGCAGTACATTATTATGTCAGGTTTGGATGTCAAATTGGTATTACTATTATTATTTAAGTTTTTATGAAAGGAACACTTCTCATCATATTCCTTTTGTGTAGGGACACTGACACACAAACTCTGCTTCAGTCCACCGGGGGCTGGACAGTCACTCTTGTGTTGACAGACACATGTGTGGTCGTCCTCCAGTGACTGAACTAACTCTAAATTATAGTTGAGCTGCCCTATTAGATCATCCATTCCTAAAGAATACTCATCTATAATTTTATTTGAATTTTCCTGCATATTGTGCAATTTTTGTAACGACTCCTCTAAATCCTGAATTTTTAATTGTAACATTTGTGTGTCATTGTCATACTTTAACTTATTATTTTCTAACATAGTGGTATATAAAAATAATTTATCAACTAACTTTACATTTATTTTACTTAGTATACATTTTCTATAATACAGTTTATTTTGCTTTAACAACCTTCGGGTTTTCCTTATATATCTGTTTATTTTAATATATTTTTTTAGTTTATTCCTGCTACAATTACTTAACCTTGTTGTAGTGGACGTCTCATTAGTTAAGTCTATAGTAACAACAGGAAGGTCAATTGAAGCAGTAACAAACTGCGGGTCATTCTCTACCAATTCATGAAATAATGACTGTGTGTGTACCTCTGCAGTGTCTTGCCTGGCCTCCTGAAGCTCGTAGATCTGTTCATGGGCAATATGCTGCGCTCTCTCCAGGGAGTCAACGTCCTTCAGGGCCTGCTCGTACAGAGTGGTACACTCAGTGAACTTATCTACTGTATGTTGAAGCTCGACCCGTTCCAAGTTCACATCATTATACTTATTTTCAAGTAGAGAGAGTTCCTTTTTTAACCTATCCCTACTGTTTAGAATCTGGATTACTTCTTTCTCATTGTCCTCTCTCTCACTGAGTAATTGAGCACACAATTCCTTGGATTTTTTTAGTTCTAATAACGTTATTTGAAGCTTGTCAGTTTGTTGCTGACGCGCAGCTACAGCAGCTGCCCTTCGAGTCATCATTTTTATAAAGTTTTAGTATAATTAAAGTGGTAAAAACAAGAAATTGTATGCCAAAGGAATGCAAGTTACTTACGTGAATATAGTAACGTAGATCAATGTCCACATTTCAGCTCATTATATAATGTCAACCAACGGCTACCACACAGCAGTATTTATAGTAAATAGTGCTTGGGCAAGCCGACAAATATGAAATGTAGACATCGAGTTCAAATTTATAACCAATAACGGTTACCGAATTGAAATGTTTCGGAACACTATTAGACGTCACTATAGCACTTGAAATAAATCACTAAGCTAAAACTTAACTTATAAACTGTCTGCTTAACAACAGAGAAGCTCACATTAACAATAAATATCATTAAAATATAAATATTTTATAGGGACCTAGTGAAATCAGCTGCTTATCCTTTGACAGCCAGTGTTGCCATTGTTATTAAATACAAACATATAAGGAGGGACACACAAATTGACCTAGTCCCAAACTAAGCTCTAGGCTTGTACTATGGGTACTAGACTACGGTAAACATACTTATATAGAGAAATACATACTTAAAGACACAGAAAACATCCAAGACTCAAGTACAAATATTCGCACTCATCAGACAAATATCTGCCCTTACCGGGATTTGAACCCAGGACCGCTGGATTAGAGCGTTCGCTGGGCAGTCGTACCTTAATAAGCTGCATTATGTACCAGTTACATAAATAACTATTATCTTATAATAGAGTATGTTATCTTATAACAGTTAGAACCTAGATATATTACTAAAAGTTACCGCTATTTACAAAGGTTTTAAAATAGAGGGCTGGCGACGTCAGATCAGATCCTAAGTGTATTTCCGACTATAGAAAATAGTGTTGCATTAATAAAAATCAACATCGAATCCATTTAGAAACGATAATAAACTAATAGCCACATTTCAGACCGCCCGACTAACAAAAATCAACCTTAATCGACCGTACACACAGGTGAAGCCCGCGAGCACGATCCGAGATGACGAATAATACGCTAGATAATAATCAAGCTCAAGTTGGTGCATCGAGGCACACAGGCCACACAGCCCGCGACGCGAAACCGAGATTGACGGTGGATGTGGATCTCGCGCCGCCTAGCGCTCGGGTCTACTAGCAAACAAATAATTATGTTATTACAAGAGGAGCAAATGGTAAAACGAATATAACGTTGATATTTCTGGTGATTATGAGTTAGGAAAAAGCAAGTAGTAACTAAGTAATATACAATACAATACAATACAAAACACTTTATTGTCCACCAAACAAAAACATTACAAATAATTTGCACAATTTAGAAGACCCAGGTAAACAACAAGCGGTCTTACCGCTGATTAGCGTTCTCTTCCAGACAACCTTAGAAGGGATAAGGTGTCAAGTTAAAACAATTTACACAGTAGGTGGTGCAAACTAATTTCGAACAATAACAAGGAATTATGCTAGCTATAAAATACAATATACCTATAAATACACGCTTACCAAACTAATAAATAGATAATCAAATACATACTAATTCAAACTAATACATTATAATGACTTACATGAATAAATAGATAGTAATAAAAAAAAACATAAATTAATATCAATACATCAGAGAAAAAAAGCAGCCACACGACAGAAATGCATAGTGAGAGAAATGTACTGAGACAATACAATTATACGAGGGCTGCACTGAAAGTTTCGGGAATCTAATACTTAGAAACATATTTTTGACACATATTATACCTTTTTATAATCTCTAAAGTTTCATTATTTTAACACACTGGCCACATAGAAAAAAGAAGCGATGGTTCGGTTTCAATTGTTTTTTGAAGTCATCGAGTCGCTGCTGAAAATGGAATTGTCCCGTGACAATTTAAGAGCTATGATTTATTACGCCTTTAAAAGTGGATTATCACAAAAACAATGTGGAGACCGGATGATTGATGCTTTTAGTAATAAAGCACCTTCAAAGACGACAATATACAGGTGGTATGCAGAATTTCAACGTGGCCGTCTATCCCTCACGGACGACGTGCGTGAAGGTCGACCAAAATCGGCAGTCACGCAAGAAAACGTCGATGCTGTGCGTCAGCTGATAAAGGAAGCCCGACATGTGTCATATCGGGAGATTCAAGAGTGTTTGGGCATTGGAATGAGTCAGATACAAATCATTTTACAGGAACAATTAGGCGTGCGAAAGTTGTTTTCCCGTTGGATCCCTCACTTATTGTCTGAGGAGCAGAAAACGACTCGTGTCAATTGGTGCCTCAGAACTTTGAATAAATTCAACGGAGGAAGCTCAAATGCAGTTTTTAGCATTGTATCCGGTGACGAGTGTTGGATATATGCATATGAGCCTGAAAATAAAAACCAATCTCAAGTATGGGTCTACGAAGATGAGCTCAAGCCGACAAAAGTTATTCATTCTCGCAGCACGGCCAAAAAGATGGTGGCTAAGTTTGTCTCCAAATCGGGTCACGTGGCTACTATTCCTCTTGAAGATCGTAGAACGGTCAATGCCGATTGGTACACCACTGTTTGTTTGCCGAGTATCTTTGCTGAACTCCGAAACAAAAACCCTAGTCGCCGCATTATCCTTCACCACGACAATACCAGCCCTCACACCGCTCGGAAAACAACTGAGTACCTGGACGGTGAAAAAGTTGAATTACTGGACCATCCTCCATACAGCCCCGACTTAAGCCCCAATGACTTTTTCACATTCCCCAAAATTAAGGATAAGTTGCGTGGTCAGCGGTTTCAGACGCCGGAAGCAGCAGTGGAGGCTTTTAAAATGGCCATTTTGTCGGCCCCTACTTCAGACTTCAATAAGTGCTTTAATGACTGGTTTGATCGCATGGAAAAGTGCATAAAATATAAAGGAGAATACTTTGAAAAACAATAAAACTACTTTTATTCAATTCAACTGCATATTTTTTTCTATTCCCGAAACTTTCAGTTTGACCCTCGTAACTGCTCATGGAGAAGTTTCTACAACAAAAAAAAAACAGAATATACTATTACAAGTTGTTTATAAATGAATAAGTGGAATTTACTGACCGGGTTCCGAAATAAGTAGCACATAATAATTTAGTGTAACAAGTAGGGTGACGTAGCCTTAATACCTGCATTACTGGGGAAAACATGCTGAGGAAAAGAGGGCATTAATAGGGTCCCATAATGGTCATATTTGAGGATAAATGAACAGCCCGTGGCGAATTGACATTAAAGTTTAGGGACATAATAAGTAAATCAGGAGTGGGGAAATAAACTATCATGAACGTTACAAGGAACTTGAAGAAATTAAAGGGAGACATAAATAAGAGGGGTGCGTGTGAGAACCGGCTTACGGAACCCCAAAGAAAAGGGTCGCTAGTTACTGGATATTGGGGTTCGTGAGAAATCGGTATTCGTAATGAAGTATGCAAGGATTTAAAGCAATGATTCTTAAAGTTAAAAATCTCGTGCGTGTCATCCTTGCCCGGATTTGGGGTCATATATCCGCTTCGGGCACTCTTATCGACAAGCAATTTGACTTTCGAGCCAGGCACTCTTCCGTCCAACAGGTGAACCGTATCTCGGAGCACATCCAACGGACGATTAGCAGTAGAGCCCCGACGGGGACGATCTTCCTCAACGTGGCGAAAGCTTTCGACCAAGTCTGGCATGAGGGCTTGATCTACAAGCTATGCTCTAGACGTACCCGATCGACTTGTACTCATAATACAAGATTTCCTAACGAACCGCAGTTTTCGCTACAGAGTGGAAGGCTCGTACTAGTCTCCCCATCCGATCAGAGCCGGAGTCCCACAGGGCTCTGTTTTCTCCCCAATTTTCTTTTCGCTGTCTACAAACGATATACCAAGAGTTCCGCATGTTCATTATGCACTTTTTGCTGATGACACCGCCACACGACTTCTATGCACCCCACGGGTATACACCGTCGCCTCCAGGACGCCATTAGCGAGTTAGGTCGTTGGTTTAGGCTCTGGAGGGTCGAGGTGAATCCGGAGATAAGCGCCGTTGTGCTTTTTTGCCGGAAACTCAGTCTCAGTTGGCTAGGTCCCTCCCACAATTATATTCTACTCTACAATAGTCCCATTCCATGGGCTACCGAGGTCAAATGTCTAGGGGTCACTCTAGATCGTCGATTACTATGGAAACACATACAGCGTGTCCCGAATCGCGCGGCCTTTATTCTAGGCCGTCTCTATCTGCTGTTGAACAAATGTAGTAAGCTGTCGCTTTAGAAATTAGATGACAATTTACAAGACGTGCGTTCGTCCTATACTAACTTACGCTAGTGTGGTCTTCGCTCATGTGAACTCGACCGCTCTGTACCAATTCCAGGTACTTCAGAATCAATTCTTGCGCAGAGGGGTGCTCCATGGTTCATGCGCAACTTAGATCTTCACGACGACCTCGGTCTTCCAACCGTGGCCAAGTTTCTGAAGGATGCCTCTCGGCGGTTCTTCAATAACGCTCATCACCATCCTAACCCCTTATTACGTGCTGCCGTAAATTACATCTCGCTCGTGGGCGTATCCCGTCGGAATAGGCGTCCCCGACACGTACTGACCGACACCGATGACACTATCACGGCTGCCGCCTAGCTGTCTCACAGGGCAACACCAGCTTAGCTCCTTACACAACACAGCGTCTCCGTCGGCGTCCCCCGGCTCGCACTACACGTGGGCGACCCCGCTTTGCACCGGTACCAGTACCGGTTAATTTACAAAATCGACACACAGATGGAGTTTGTTGCGACGCTTCTTCTCAGTCTGGTCTAACGTAATTTTTCCGAAGCGTTGGTAGCACAAAACCAAGTTTGATTGAAATTCTCCCCTAGCGTCCTAAGTCCGAGGTCGGCCCAATAGGGGCGCCCTTAGGCATGCTAGTGTAAAAACCCTTTACTGCGTGGGCTCCCATCAGGAGTCCGCCCTCTCTCCGGCGGAGTAGTCAAAGCCATCAGAGATAACTACGTAGGTCCCTAAAAAAAAAGACTAACTACGACTGCGTAGTGTGCTCTCGATTCGAAAGGACGTTGCATAAGCGCTCCTAAGACGAGCGAAGTACCTGTGTCATTTCCCGGCTAACCTAAGCGTGCGTGGTTACCCCTGCGTCGCTAAGGAATAGCATCCAATCCGGCCTTGGGCGTGAGTGGTTACCCCCGCATCGCTCCTGGAAAGGATTCTTCGTGGCTTAAGGCGCGGTGTGGCTATCCCGCGAAGTACCTTTGTCACGTCCCGCCTAGCCTAAGCGTGCGTGGTTGCCCCCGCGTCGCGACAGGATAGCATCCGTGCCCTTAGGCGTGTGTGGTTACCCCCACATCGCCCTGGGATGGATCCTCAAGGCCCTTGGACGTGTGTGGTTACCCCACATCGCCCCTGGACACCATCCGACCTGCCTAGAGCGTATGTGGTTACCCCCGCATCGCCCTTGGAGGTTTCCCAGACCACAAACCTACATACTAACTAGTGGTCCTGATATCCGTGTTACACGCGGAACCGTAGCTCCGTGATCTTAGCACCGGCGGTGCTAAGTTCCCGAACTACACGGTCACGCCAAGATACGTATCCGTGTCTGCGTTCGGCTACGTATCTGCGGATCTTGGCTCCGGCTCCGCTCCGCACGGTTATTGAATGAAAGCTTGTCGAACGGAGCCTTATTAGATATGTGATATGTGTTCTAGTTTATTTTTATTTGTCAAGCATAGTTTGACTCATTAAACCAATTTTAAATGCAAAAGCAAAGAAACTGAAATCAAAAACACGACTATCGCATTACATTCGGAGGTCTTAAAGACACACATAAAATCTTCATTAAACGTCACGGTCACGGGCGGATCGGATCTACGTGTAAATAAGAAACGTATCTCCGTGTAACACGGAGCTACGTATCTTAATTACACGTAGCCGAATTTCACGTGTCGAACGGGCCGGATCTCCGTTGCCGTGTTACTCGGCTACGTGTACACGAAACACGGACACGACCAGGAGCCCTAATACTAACCATTGAGTACTAAACCTTTACCGTCTTTATCAATCTTGTCTGTATCAATCTATAACTTTTGAATAAGCAGGCATAAAGCCTCCGCATTTATATAAAAGACTTGTTTGCATTTTTAACCCCTATAATCCCTGATCTTCCTGAGCTATCTTCATAAATACCTCCAGTGCCACAGTAAGACTTTCCAGGGACGAGGTAGATGTTAACGAGGAGCCAAAGCGCCTACTTATAATTAAACTTATAGGGTCACTACTTATTATTTTTTACTTTTTAGATGTTTTTTTACAGACTGTTTTATTAATTTATTTATTTATTTAATCTTAATTGCACAAAAACAAGTAAAAGTGGCGGGCCTAATGCCTAATGGCCAAGGATCGTTAACTGCGAGCGAAATCCATTGAAGTACTAGGGTTGCTACCCAGTCAAGTCAAGTCAAAGACAAAAATTATTTATTGAGTAGGCTTAGAAACAAGCACTTTCGAATCGTCAGTTATGCTACTTATTCATATGTATGGAGGAATGTGTTTATTTATCATTAATATCATTATATTATACTTATCAGTGTCTAGGTCACCTAGACACTAATAAGTAATAAGTGCTATCTATGACATTAAACTAAAACTTCTTGGAATTGATAAATATATTGTCAATAGATAAATTTACGAACTAGTAGGTATGTTCTTGTCATGATTGTCAATGTGACTCCGTCAAGTACTGGTTGTGTTTGCTTATTATTGCATTTTCAAATAGTTTTGTAACAATAATTAATTTAAAGTAACAATGGAGCTACTGCTTGAAGAGCATAGGTTTTTAAAAAAAGAAGATATATCGGTTTTTTGTACATTTTTGGCGGTGTTTTCAAAATTTCAATGCAACCTTGATCATCGAGGTAATCTAAACTATGTAGCCTGCCCTGATTTATTGACAGCAAATACGTAATGCAACTGTTAGTCATCAAAATAGGCCGCTAATCAGAAACTACTGCACATAAAAGGACTGTATTATTTAATTTAATTATTTTGTTTGTCAGAAACGAAGTAATATTTTTCGATCTCCATAAAAACTTTATATTTGTGGGATTACAAGCAATTAAGTCTTTTTTTTTCAGGTAACTGCAAGGCTGATTGTATTATTTGTGTTGTTTCGCCATCGTATTTGCGAAAATTATTACTCACTGTCCCAAGTGAAAAATTTGGAGAGTTTTGGATAAAAATTGTAAATACAATACAAAAATTTACCATTTAACTGTAATAATAACATTACACTGAGATTCAGATTCTGTTCAGTTATATTTATTTGTATTATTTTAGTACATAATATTTTAGTTCATCAATTTAGAACCATCGCCATCCCTAACTGGTTGTCATACGTCATTTCAATGGATTTCGCTCGCAGTTAACGATCCTTGCTAATGGCATTCTCTACAAGTCGATCAAATATCCAATGAGAAATTTACATTATTCAGTGGGTGCACAGAAAAAGAAGACAGATAAAACTAAAAACTTAACATAATATACACGTCATGTACTCGTACATATAATACTCATACTAATATATAACTTATATAATACATAAATATAAAGAAGTAATATACCTATAAAACAAAAGCAGAGAATGAACGTTTTGAGTCGGGGTTTTTTTTAAATTTTATTGTATACCAGTTTAGGAGAAATGTCACTTAAATGTTTGTAAAAGAAATACATTTTTGTGTATCAAGCCTGTACGCAGGTTGCAGGGGTGATAAGTGGTCTGGCCCGAAGGCCGATACAGTATGGTGCATTACACCTTAGTCACAGAATAAGTATAAGTTGCCTTAGTGTAAGTATTTATTCTACTAGGTACCAATTAATATCAAAGGTTAATAAATTAAAATATGTTTTCTCGCAACTGCCTGGCCTACGAACTAGGCAGAGTCTGTCAAGCTTATGACAGGCGGTATAATACACTCGCGGCGCGGATTTCAGGTAAATTTTACCCCCACTATCGGTCGGAGAAATATAACCAAGGCCACTTCCGTGCTGTCACAGAGATATCTTTCAGTAGTTGTACTATTAGTTGTTCTGTGGTAGAAGTTAAAACTGTTGGTCTGCCAGGAGACAGATGACAGCCCTATTTTTACCTAATAAAGTTACCTAATGAAACCAACTTCTTATGATATTCAGACCAATGCTGTATGCTTAGATTTTGGTCTGCCAGAATGCAGCCTGGCAGTTTTTTTGTGTATGATCAATTTTATCACTGAATTAAATCAATTTAATCGTTCTATTTATAATATAACATAATTTTAGTCAGTAAAACTAATTAATTACAAATACTCTAGTTTGCCTGTAAGTTACTTAAATAATTATTTGAATTACTTAAGAGTAATTAACCATAGCCAACTACGTTTTTTCGACATTTTAAAAGTAGTTCTAAAGATCGCCAGGGGTGCGATTTTTTTATCCTACTGACGAGAAAAATTAGTAACTTTAAAATCAATTATTGCAGCGATTTTATTAACGAGCGGGCCTTCCTTTAGGATTTTATATCATAACGCCTTTATCATATCAAATCGAAAAGGTGGCGCTCGTAAATTAAATCGCCGCACAAATCGATTTTCAACTTGGTAATTTATCGACGGTGAGATTCATAAATCGCACCCCTGGTCACCCCGGTTGTCTGCGCCCGCGCTCGCCATTCCCACAAACTCGGTACTTCGATCGATTTCCGTCATTAAAACAGCATCCCTATCAAACAGTACACTAGCTGAGGTACACAGCTGCATAGCTTTATATGATACGGTATTCTGGTTTGGGGTAAGGCAGCTGACAAACAATACATTTATGTTACAAAAAAGAGTCATTTGTTCTGTTTATAGCACCCTTGATTCAAAGTCACAAAGGGCCGTAATATCAAGGATGGTGGATAAGATTTCTTTACCTACTACCAGCGCCGCCTTGTGATTTGTGATTACAAACAGTATGAAAAAGTCGTAGTCGTAGTTCCTTATTGTTAGACCACTTTGTACTTTAGTACGCCTGGGATATCGGCGCAGCAACGTTGCCAGAATTCGTTGTCATAGGTACCTATGATCTGCAACGCCGCTTGAATATGATTCTTTTCAAGTTTTCATCTGATCGCCGTACTTAAGTACGCAGGTCAAAATAATACTTTAACAGTAATAAAAATCCCATCTTAATAAATAAATATCAAGGACAATCCCACAGAAATTGACAAATTCCGAAACTATGCTCTACAGTTTTACGTGGGTACTAGACAACAATATACATACTTATATACAGAAATTCATCGCTTTAATACATAAAAAACATCAAAGACTCGGGAAAAAATACTCGCGCTCATCACACAAATGTTTGCCGATACCTGGAATCGAAGTCAGGACTGCTAGCTTTGTAGGCAGGGTCACTCACTACTACACTCCGTTATCAAGCGGGCAGTTTCGTGGTTCCTACCATTAGTGATGTGCAATGTCACTTTTTTATCGAGTTTTCAGATATATATTTTTTATGATATATATTTCAACTACCAGTAAGCGCTCCATGCATTTATGCGTTTCTCGACTTCGTGCCATTTTTGCTTTTTGAAGGATATGTTCTGGCCAAGGTGTAGATAGTGTTCGGTGTAGGCGATTGTATTCGACTGTATAGCTACCGGTTTTGATTCACTATTTGTCATTACTCGGGTTTTATCGGGGTTCATTTGTAATCCGCATTCTCTACTATGGTGATCCAAGGTTTGAAGCATGAATTGAAGCTCTAGATGGCTCTCTGTCATCAAAACAATGTCGTCGGCAAAACGTAAATGGCTTAACCGTTTGCCGTTTATTCTAATGCCGCACTGGTTGAGCCACCTAAATATATATTCCAGCAAGGCCGTGAACAGGTTTGGTGAAATTGGGTCTCCTTGTTTTACCCCTCGTTTGATCTGGAAGTTATCTCCATTCCTTTGTAGCTTTACTACAGCTTTGCTTTTTCTATATATGCCTTGTAATATATTTATATATTTGGTATGGATAATAGAGTTTGATGCGAGATCGAGTCGAAGGCTTTAGAGTAGTCTACTAAAGCTAGGTAGAGTTTTTTTCCATATTCTCTGTATTTTTCAATTACTTGCTGTAATGTGAAGATATGGTCCACTGTGGAGTAATTACGTCTAAAACCTGCTTGCTCGATTGGCTGTTCAAAGTCTAGGGTTTGTTTTATTCTGTTCAATACAATATTTGTGAATAACTTATACATTGACTGCAGATGGCTTATCGGGCGATAGTTACTTATGTTTAGCGGGTCGCCTTTTTATATAGAAGTGTAATCAGTGAAGTTTCCCAGTCCCGTGGGATATTTTCTTCATTCATAACTTTATTAAATAATTCTGTCAGTATCGGCGTTAATGGTTCTTGTAAAGCCTTGATAAGGTCGTTAGTTACGCCGTCTCGGCCAAGGCTCTTCATTGTTTTTAGAGAGTTGATAGCATATCGTATTTCGCTCTGCATTAGAGATGGTACTTCACCTATTAAAACTGTTAGGCTTGTACCGAAAAAAAAACTGTAAATTTCAAATAACTGTCATTTTTATTCCAAACAAGATAGCTATTATTTTCTTGCTGTCATAAATAAGTGTCATTCTTACCTTAGCCATTGCTATATAAATTACTCGGATATCTGGAAAAACTTACTTTCGACAATGAATAGAAAACAACGCCGCGAAATGGTCGTTTCCAAATGGCGTATTCGTAAAGGTGACGAGAACAGGTCTGCATTTTTCAGTTCTCTTGCCCAGTCTTCTTAAGTTGTCTATATTTTCGCTGCTGCACTGCACATTCATCCTTGTATTCATTGTGTCTAAAATATTTTTTTCTATGGTTTTATCACAGGTTTCAATCTCATCTATGCCGAAAAACAGTAAATTCTTCTTTCTAGACTCTTTCTCTAAGTTTAAAATAATACGTCCTTGTTTTTCTACCTTTTCTTCTAAAATCTTGTATTCACACTCGAGATACTTTAATTTTTTGATTAATGTTTTCGGTAATTGTGTTTATTATGCTTCATTCCATTTCAATCCTTTATCTTTTTTGCTCGGCCATTTGTTTCAGTATCTGTGCTACTGGTTCCATTTTTGTTTGTTTCTATTCTCGCAGTCTCAAAGTTAGCTGTGCTTTGTAGTGTTTAATCTAAATTTTGTTGTCAGCGCCCTCTAGTGACGAGTAGCTGTACTTTGCTGTTCGTGTAACTAGCTAATTGGTATCGATTATCGATAAGTAGTCCTGTTTTTACGAGGTTCACCAATCCGCCAGCAGATGGCATGTGACGTCAAAAATAAAGTAGGATGACATTATATATTTCGGAGGTTATGTTTTATCGTTTAGCACCAAATTCACTTTAATTCCGAATAGGTTATAGTTGGTTTCATCGGTTTTTATTATCAATTACACCCACTACAGCTACAGCCACTGTGTTTGTATTCACTTCACTAATGTTTACTCGTGACAACTCCGTTATTCACATATATAGAAGATAAATCAGTTATCTAGTGATTTCGAATTCAGCTGATATAAGTCCAGGTATAACAGTATTTTGTTTCACTTTGTTATCGCTTTCGAGGCACAATAATGCAGTTTACTATTTTTAACACTTACAATTGCGGACAAGAAGTACACTCAGTGGCACACCAGCGCCAAAACCTTTGACAACAAGAAATTATTATAGCAATGTGCAAAGTTTGGCCTTCTTGCTAGTAGACAGGATGACGATCATAATGGATGGAGTTCCACTCAAAGGTGATGACTGCCAATGTGTTGATTTTTCCTAAATTTTGACTCTACGTGATCATGCGAACACTAGGAGAGGTTCTATTCTTTATCAGATAGCGAATACCACTTTTTGATAAATACTCGTGTAGTTTAAAACATAACAAAGGTCTTAACTTGTTTCATTCTTTTATACAGTCGGGTTTTAGGTTTTTAAACTTATTTTTTATTTTGTACTTTTTGTAGTCGGGTTTTAGTTTTTTAAACTTATGTTTTTATTTATTTTTTTTAAACTAATTTTTTTTTTTTAATTATTTTTTTTGCACGCGTGTAAAAAATATCATTATATAATTATTTTCGTTTATTTAGTTTGATGATACCCTCAAGTTTTTATATACAGGGTGTTAGGTAATGAGTGGATAATCCTTGAACTACGGATAGAGGGCACTTAGGACGTTATGAAAAATCTAAAATAGGTCTAGTAAAAGTCGCACGGTTTTCGAGATATTTGGACTTTTAATCGGATTTTTTGTCATTTTTCCTTATGTCCATGTTACGAAAAACCCTTAATTTCATGTATTAATTCATATTTTTTTCACTTTTTTCTTGCATGGTTAGAATCACTGTGAACTAAGGAAGTTTTTAAAGCTACATGCCCAGTTTTTTTTCATGACAACTTTTTGAGTAAACGCACAAAGTTTGTTTTTCCATACTACGTGAAAAACAAACGCGGGGATTTCTTAGTAGTAGTTCATAGTGATTCTAACCATGCAAGAAACAACGAAAAAAAAATGAATTATTACATGAACTTAGAGGTTTTTCGTAACACGGACATAAGGAAAAATGATAAAAAATCCGATTAAAATGACCAATATCTCGAAAACCGTGCGACTTTTACAAGACCTATTTTAGCTTTTTCATAACGTCCTAAGTGCCCTCTATCCGTAGTTCAATGATTATCCACTCATTAGTAATGAGTCTATATCCATTACCTAACACCCTGTATATGTAGTAAGTTATCATGCAGATTTTAACAAAAACGTAAATTAAGTGTCATTTAAAATCACACATCCTGGTTAGTGACGCAATCTTTCTAATTCACGATGGCGCGTGTTAATTGCATGTTATCGCCACCTACCGGCGTAGTTGGAAACTAATGTTTTGTACACAATATGTAATACCATTAGATTGATAACTAGGGACTTTTAACGGGCAGCTGGTTCACTAAATTGTGTTACAAGTAGGCTCTTAAAGTAATGATAAATAAAATTGTATAGTTTGTTTACAATTCGCAGGAAGGTATTTTTTCATTACTTTCATTAGGCACAATATGGTATTTTATCAGAATAACCTATCAGTTTATCTCTACTCTTTCTCAAGTTATTTCCGCACCGAAAACCCCGGGGTTTGGTAATAGGGTCGTTCTACTTTTTTACCGACAATACATCGTCATTTTTCTATATTTTGCGTTTTTCAACTATTGATAACTATGGTTTTAATTTTTGATTTTAAAATATGTTGCGTGAATTTTTATTTGGAATAATTAATGATTATTTCGGTGGTGATAATGTTTTTTTCTTTATGGTGGTTTTTCAGAATATACTGTGACAGAGTGGTCGTTTTCAGAGGAGACTAAATTATGTATTACCACTCTGTCACGCGATTCTATCAAAAACAAACTTATAAAAAAAACACTGGATAGAGAAAGTGAAAGATTATTTAGTACTAATATATGAATAAATGTTTGGACGTATATTCAAACACTAAAACATTAATAACCAATACTCAAACTGATAACGTATGGTAAAATGAGGACAGGCAATTGTCGGTAAAAAAGAAGAATGACCCAATAACTGTAGGAGGTTCTAAATGGTCTCGAAAAGTTCAGCTTTAGCCATTCTTAAATATCGAGGGATCATTTAATTATTCAATCCTATAATTCCGGAGCAATATTTTTTTTTCACTTATGGACCAAAAAAAGTGAATTTTAAAGAAGTTTATTATTTTGAAAATATACATAATTGTCACACGGGAGTTCTACTCTACCCTTTTAAATCCTAAATACTAGCCAATTGTGGAATATAACTACCAAGTCCCAAAAAAGGTCAAATTCCATACTGTGAGTCGGTGGCAAAATTGTTCATACGTAAAAAACTGCCAGGCTGCAAGCTGGCAGACCGAAATGAAGGTGAAAAGTTTCGTCTGAACTATCATAAGGAGTTCGTTTCATTCGGTAACTCGACGAGGTAAAATAGGCCAACTTATTTTAGGAATACCCTTGGTCTACTTTTTCTACAAATTGCTTTTATCCGGTCACTCGATAAAGTAGGAGTTTGACCGGCCGGCTCTCGGACTATATCCTGTTTATATCTTCACAGTAAAAAAAAATATCCGCAAAACGACATGTCTTTGGTATAAACAACAATTTATAATAAATAAAAAGACGGGTTTTGAGCAAAATTCACAGCCATAGTACCTAACCACTAGGCTACCTTGTCATCCTGTAAATCGTCACTGCACGTACTTACGTGTTGTAAACGAGATATTTTTACGCGTAAACCGCAAATCATATATTTGTAAAGACAGATACACAGATAGACAGATTGATATTTGTCAAAATTTTCGACAAAGAGTATACATATTTAATAATGAAGAATGTTGTTAATAGCACAGCAGTTTTCTTTAAGTGGAATTTATATTTATATTTAAAATAACATCGTTAACTTCACGCCAGCGTCATCTTTCCGCCGGGGAAACTAAATTCATGCCCTTATGTTAAACCTTAACGCATTCGCTGCCACCGACGCATATATGCGTTCACTGTCATAAAAGTTTGATCCTAGGCCATGCCCCCTGGCAGTGAATGCGTTATTGCAATGAAAGGTACTCAATCGTCAGGCAGGCAGGCAGCCAGGCAGGACAGTCAGCAGGAAAATGTCAGTTTCAGGAAACTGATATTAGATGCATTTTGTATAGAAACCAGGCCTGGCACAACAGCGCGTTTGTGGCAGACTTTTAAAAGTTTTAAATACTTAACAAATTCAGCAAAGGTATGTCACTAAAACTACCACAGTGAGTAAATAAGATTAATATGGAAACTCATCTCGCATAAGCCTCGTTTTAAAAGAAAGACACAAAACAAATTTGACATCAAAGGAATATTACTTTTCTCATCGTTGTGATGTGTAAAAGTGCCCGCGCCCGCTTCTTACTAAATAAACATGTTTGACCTTTATCTTATCTACACTGCTCAGAAATATTGCCACAACCTTGCCTGGAGAGAGTCGATACTTTGTTGAACTTTTAAGGCGGTTGTGACTTTTTACAACATATTCATTAAAATACAATATAATGACATTCTATACACAAGTACTTCGCATCAGCGCTCATAACACGCGGCGTCAAAATTGTGCTTAATGGCGGTTTAGCACACTCTTACCTTAGTCGTCTGTTGATCGTAAAGAAGTAAGCATGCCGAAGTGTGCCGACATAATACCGTAAAGGCAAAAAAAGATGGTGTTATTTACCACCATTAAGTTAATTTTATTTTCGAAAGATAATATACACTTAAAAGTCTAATTAGTTAGTAACACCAGTACTCGACAAAGGACCAATATTCGACACTGACTCTTATTCAAAGAAGATAAGAGTTATTCATTTGTTTTGCAACAATAAATTTAGTATAACCCTATGATCTTAGAATTAAAAGCTTCTGTCGATGATTAGTACATGTCAGCTGAAAGTGTCGAGCACTGGTGCCCTTACCTAAACCATTTAATTTACAATAAATTTAATATCTCAAATGTCATGTCAAATTAATATCATAAATGATTGACAACTATTGTCAAGTACTCCCATGTCTTTCTCTCACGCGCGTTAGAAAGAAACAGCTGAAAAGTCGTTACAAGAACATAGTCAGAAAATAAAACGATAGAGAAGCTTTGTTGGGTTCCATAGCCAAATGGCAAAAAACTAAAGCCTTAAATTGGCTGTTTTTTTTTTAGCTTTTCTGTTCACGAGATTATGAGAGAGAATTGGCGCGAATTATAGTGCCACTCCATGTCTTCCCGTGGATGTCGTTAGAGGTGACTAAGGAAATAAGGGCTTGTAGTACGGTTAGGCGATGGGTTTGCAACCTGTCACTAATACACTAGTAAACTTCTTGGCCGAGCGAGCGTAAAGAACAGAGCTATGGCAGTTATATAGCTGTCTTTTTCTATGAGCGTAAACAGAACTGCATAGTTATGTTATAATAACCCTCCTGATTGTGCAAAATTTGGTTAAAGAATTATAAACAAGTCTTTACAGTTTTTGGTATTTCTGAAGCTATGCCTACCTCACTCCGGGAATTAAAGCGTGATGTTATGTGAGTATGTAAAAAGAAATCTATTCGAACTCGAACCGACAGACGGACAGTCATCGAGTGAGCTTAGTAGTAACGGTTGTAGAAACGGGCTGTTAATTTTAGGGTTCCGAAAAACGGAACCCTTATTGTTTTTCAGAACCCTTAAATTAACAGCCAATTTCTACTCCACTGCTACCTTGTTCCAGTCAGCTTCTAAAAAATCAACATATTGCACCTTCAGAACAATAGTGACCTAATTCAAAATATCAGCTAGAATTAGTTCACTATTGTTGAAAGAAGAATACTATACAATAATAGGCATGGCAGCATATCATTAACTTTTATCAATCACAACACACTTACAAACAACCTACCCTAACTTATTACTATGAAACATATATTAAACCATAAAAATGCTTTACAACTATCTTAAATACTTACTTTGCTTTATAAACTGAAACCTCTTCTTAGACCACAGAACGACAGCTTGCAACATCTCGTGAGGAGACACGTGCGCCTTAAAGGCTCTGGGGTTCCATAGTTTCCTGAGCAACTCCCCGAACCGTTGCACAAGCAGGAAGAAGGAATCTCCGGGAGGACGTTTCACGTTAGCGTAGTTGGCTTCGCGGAGGAAGTAGTTGCGGAGTGGCCTCACTTGTGACAGGCACTGATATGGAAGAAGCAAATAAGTAAACTAATAGAATGTATAAAATAACATCCTGTAAATTGGCTGGTGAAGTAGCAAGCTTTAAAAAGCCGACTACACGTCATGTTTATTAATTTATAAAGAAGAATCTAAAAGAAATCTCGTTTAGAAAAATCGGGCCAACCGCACAGCCTAAAAGGAATAAAGGTCCATGCATACTGACGTCACACATAGTTTACAGGTCTATAGATAACATTACTCTTCTTCAGCAGTCGCGTAAAAACTAAGGATTTTTTATGTAATTTGGTCCGTTAAAGGCAGGATTACAAGAATCAAGTGTTCTTGCATTTTTTACACCTTTATATCTCATATTTAATCCACATTACACACGCTACATACATTCCAGTACAGGCAAGGGCATATCTTACAATATCTTACAGCCATCGCGTCAGATATATGGTTACACGGACTTTATTGCCAGTGGCATGACGTGATCTATACACCTTTATGCCACTGACAATAAGATATTTTTGACGTCTTGGGAACGTACATATATTTTTGCCTTTGACTGTACACATGACAGTCATTGACGACAATGTATTGATTTAAAACTCTGGTGGAAATACAACCCAATTTTATTCTTTTTTTATGTATGTTCCCCGATTACACAAAGACCGCTGGACCGATTTGAAAATAAGAAGAAAATAGTACATTTTGATACAAGTGCGGAAAGTATGTCATTTTACACGAATCCCGAAGTATCTTGGCAAGCGAGGGACAAGACTCGGGACGAGTTAGAATGACAGTTCCGCACGTGTATCAAACGACGTTTTTTAATACATTAGCGAAAAAATATTAATGAAACAAAAATAAATCTGTAAATAAAACTATAACAAGAGACAATTTTACTTTTAATTAACACAGACTTTATGAAATGGCAACGGTTGTGACCATTCAGCCAAATAAAAAAAATATCTAAATATTAATAAATCAAAAAGTATAATTCTCTATTAACCAGCGGTAATGCATAAAGGTGGATTCACATTACGCCGTACTGGGCTGGGCCCGGTTTCGGCATGGTGTAATGTGAATTCACCTTAATACGCAACTATCTAATCATTCGTAATACTAATTCAGATTCAGCCATCTCGATGAGAGCTTTTTTTTAAATATTACCTAGATACATTTTATGTGTGTATGTATGTATGTATTTAATTTTAATATTTTAAATTATATTACCTATGTATAGTCTCAATGCAAAATGACGTAATCAAAAAGTGGTTGAACATAGAGTCAGTCAAACAAAAGCTGTCCCAGAGAAACAGCGGCAATTTCAAAAACCTGCAGCTGTTTACACTGACTCTGTACACTGAATAAACGGAGTTGATACTATTTGATTTCCTGATCTTTTCACATCAGTGTTGGAGTATCAACTCCGTTTATTCAGTGTACAGTCAGTGTAAACAGCTACAGGTTTTTGAAATTGCCGCTGTTTCTCTGGGACAGCTTTCGCTTGACAGACTCTACAAACTCTTTGGTTGGATGCACGGCTTGGAAGTTGAAACAAAATTATATTTAAAAAAAATGGAAATCTATAACGCACTAGTGCGTATTATCCAACTTTCCACACGATATACAGCTACGAAAAGTACCACTTTTGAGCAACTGTGTTAAAATAGTACATTTTGATACAAGTGCGGAAAGTATGTCATTTTACACGAGCCCCGAAGTATCTTGGCCCGAGCTGCAAGCGAGGGACAAGACTCGGGACGAGTTAAAATGACAGTTCCGCACGTGTATCAAACGACGTTTTTTAATACATTTGCGAAAAAATATCAATGAAACAAAATGAATCAGTAAATAAAAATATTACAAGAGACAATTTTACTTTTAATTGACACAGACTTTATGAAATGGCAACGGTTGTGACCATTCAGCCAAATAAAAAAAAAAGTCACAGTAATTTAATTACCTATATTTAAAAATCAAAAAGTATAATTCTCTATAAACCAGCGGTAATGCATAAATGTGGATTCACATTACGCCGTACTGGGCTGGGCCCGGTTTCGGCATGGTGTAATGTAAATTCACCCTAATATGCAACTATCTAATCATTCGTAATACTAATTCAGATTCAGCCATCTTGATGAGTTGTTTTTTTTTTAATATTACCAAATAAATATTATTTAATTTTAATATTTTAAATTGTATTACCTATGTATAGTCTCAGTGCTAAATGACGTAATCAAATAGTGGTGGAACATGCAAACTCTTTGGTTGGATGCACGGCTTGGAAGTTGAAACAAAATTATATTAAAAAAACAATGGAAAACTATAACGCACTAGTGCGGAATATCCAACTTTCCGCACGATATACAGCTACGAAAAGTACCACTTTTTGAGCAACTGTGTTAAAAAATATATTTTGTTCGATTGGATACACTTTTTAGTTGGTCCCATTTCCAGCACGAAAAAATCTGATGAATCTTGGAGCATTTCAAGGAACTCCTCAAATACTATAGGAATAAATGTACGTGAACGACATAACAGTATTTTTATGATCACTAAAAGGTATCAAATAAAATAAATGTGTAAAAAAAATCAAAAAGCAAGAAATAACGTCTTTAAAAATGATAGCTAATAGGTAAGTCCAACTGAACTCGGCGTCCCACTACATATTTAACCAAAAGCCGAATTCAGATGGAAATCTATCATTTTAAAAGAAGTTATTTCTTGTTTTTTGAAGACGGTTTTTAGTTTATTACAAAAAATATTTTATCTGCACTGTTTGCAAGTACAGTCAGCAGCAGAAGTAGCTAAGCAACCCAAGAGATATTTTTTAAAATTGGTTATATGCGCTTTCATTTAAGATCTTTTATAGAGATATACTGGGTGATTTTGGAGCCATGATCAGGAATGGCCACAAGTGAATAAGATGATCATCCCGAACAACTTTTCCGATGGGACCAACTACGAAATCGCAAAAAAAACCGCCTGCTCCATACATTAACGGTGAATTAATTGAGAGTTAATGTATAGAACAGCTGGTTTTTTTTAGCGATTTCGTGGTTGGTCCCATAGGAAAAGTTGTTCGGTATGACCATCTTATTCACTTCTGGCCATTCCTGATCATGGCTCCAAAATCACCCAATATAGAGTGACTTCAACAAAAATTTGCAAAAGGAACAGATTGATATTTTTCAAACGAATCCCTTAATCGAAAAATTATTTTCATCAACTGCAATATTTTGAAAGATCGAACCAACGTCAGCTTTCTAGCACTAAGAGTCTCTGAGATAAGCCGCCGACGGACGTACGGATGCACGGACAGACGGCCGGTAATGGCAAAACTGTAAGGATTCCTAGTTTTGGGAACACTAAAAACTATAAAAAATAATGAAGATATTAACTAAATTTGAATGTTATTGTAAAAAGGGAATTCATAGTCGGTTCTAGTTACCGACTCGACTTGTTTTAATTAAAAGCAGATAAAAATACCTACATATAATAATACTGTAACAGGTACCTGTAAAATAACATTGCAGTAGTCATTCGCCTTGATGTTATTCAGGCCCACAATCCCTGGCATGTACATGGTGCCATCTATGGCCCGAGACACCTTTGTATTGGTTTCCATCTGCGTTATCTGCTCTGGAGTGAACACAGGATTGAGCACATACTTGATGTCATTTAATGATGAATCTGCAAACAAAACACACACTTCGTTGTTAAACTAGATACGCTTCAGTGCCAGATAAGATAACTCAATTGTACATACAATGCATTGCACTAATACTGTTAATACTACATAGACACACACTAGCAGCAATTTTAAGTCAGCAATAAACAAGGAGGAATCAGTCGCATAAGTTCTCACGTAAATTTTAATCACGAACATTAAGATATCAATGATATCATCAAGTTACTTAAGAACATAAAATTAGTTAAGACAAGCATCATCGAACATCCCCTTCGCCTCAAAACCACACACATTTATAACTCCGAAATGCTCGGAAGTGTTCACCTTACTGAATCAGAATCAGAATCAGAATAATCTTTATTCAAGTAGGTTTACAAATAATAAACTCTTTTGAAACGTCATAGTAGCGACTTAGCCTAAAATTGACTGCAGGTTCAAATCGCGACCGATCAGAGAAGAACCTGTAAGAAACTCTGTCGGATGTCTTTTTTTTTTCGACGTTCGCAACCTTTTGTCGTAAGGACTAAACATTTTATTACAAGCAATTCAGTCCCAAGCATTGTTATCATTTATATAGTCTTTAATACTATAATATGCTTTAGAAATTAGTTTACGCTTAACGTAACTCTTAAATTTATTTACTGATAGTTCAGTAACATTACTTGGGAGCTTATTATAGAACCTAATACAATTACCCATAAAAGAGTTTTTTATTTTATGGAGCCGCGTGAAGGGCACTGCGAGCCTATATTTATTTCTGGTATTAACATGTTTTTATGAACATACATAACGTTTTCATAAATGTATTGACTGTGCATGGTCAATATATTAATTTCTTTAAACTTATCTCTAAGCGAGTCTCTCTGGCCCATCTTGTAGACAGCACGAATAGCCCTCTTCTGCAGAACAAAGATGCTATTTACATCAGCAGCACTACCCCACAGTAAAATACCATATGACATAATACTATGGAAGTAACTAAAATAAACTAATCGAGCGGTATCTAAGTCTATTAATTGCCGAATCTTATTAACTGCAAAAACTGCAGAACTGAGTCTACCCGCCAATCCAGCAAGATGAGGACCCCATTGGAGCTTGGAGTCTAACGTTATACCAAGAAACACTGTATCATTAACTAGGTCTAGTTTGTCATTTTTAATAGTTACAGTAGTTTGACTATTTTTCACATTAGTAGTCATGAACTTTATACATTTCGTCTTTTTCTCATTCAGTAATAAATTATTAACACTAAACCAATCGACTAATTTTGATATAGCATTGTTTACATCGACATTAAACTGCTGTTGTCGTTTAACTTTGAACACAAGTGACGTATCATCAGCAAACAATACTATATCATGATTGTCCTTTATAAGGTAAGGCAAGTCATTTATGTAGATGAGGAATAAAAATGGACCCAATATTGAGCCCTCTGGTACGCCCATTGAGACCAATGACCCAGGTGATCGTACTCCATTCACGTCTACCCTTTGTATTCTCCCGTATAAGTACGTTTTTATTAAGTTTAGCGCAGTACCTCTAACTCCATAGTGGTGTAGTTTCCTGATCAATGTGTCATGGTTAACGCAATCGAAGGCCTTGGACAAATCACAAAAAATACCTAAAGCATCCTGTGACCCTTCCCAGGCATTAAAAATGTTTTTAATCAACTCAACACCAGCTTCGGTTGTCGAACGACCCCGAATAAAACCAAATTGTTTATTGTGTAATAAATTATTATACCGAAAATGTTCCGCTAACTGTGTCAAAATCAATTTCTCAAATATTTTACTGAAGTATGGATATTGGTCTAAAATTTGTGGGGTCAAAAGTACTACCCGTTTTGAATAATGGAAATATCTTACTATGTTTCATAAGATCAGGAAACTCACCACAATCAACACAGTGATTAAATACGACCATTAAGTCAGATGCTATGACTTCAATTAAGGATTTGAGTACATGGACCGACACTCCCCAAAGGTCACTGGTTTTCTTTATATTGATTGAGTTGAATGCCTTAATTACATCCAAGGCAGTAACGCGCTTGAATTCAAAGTATATACTGCATTCAGGCACGTTATCTTCTAAAAGTACAATGGCAGACGCAGGCGAAGAGTTCAAGCACTTAGTCGTGGACACTGGTATATCGGTAAAAAACTTTTCAAATTCAATTGCATGTGGCACTTTTGCGTCCTTGTGTTTCACTCGGAAAACGGTTCTTTCCGAGCATGTTTGAGAATAGTTATTTGTGCAACATGAGAGCAAAGTTGGTTTTTGCTGCGCGTGTTGATTTTGAATCCCGAGCTAGCGAAGGATTCTAGAATTGAATCATGAGCGCAGAGAGTGATTCTAGGTTTAGAATCCTGGGTGCAGCGACGGATTCTAAGACACGAGATGCAAATAACTTTGGTCTCGTATACCGCACATACAATTTTACACCTCAGCAGCGAGAAAATATAACCTTAAGGTAAAGAAAAACCAAATGCTAAAAATAAAACGACATCCCCCACCCACCCGCGCGCTGCACTACGACTACCTTTATATTGTGAACAAAATTTAAAAGGTACTTTGTCTCACGCTCGCAGCAAAATAGAATTTTGCTCACTGTCTTTAAACAGCAAAACCACTCTTTTTGAGGTGCTGAGGTGAAATAAGTATTTGCCGTTCTGTGTGCTCCGGTATATTTGAGCACTGTGGACGACCTGAACAATAATCACTTAGGCTGCGTCTGCGTCTGCGGCGATGTAAATGAGCAATCTGGATGTTCCTAACTATTTGATTATCTTGACGTACGCTACGTAATATATAACGCTGACTGTAGAATAGCATCGCGCGCGAAAAATACATAAAATTTCATTAATTCAGTTATATTATTATTTCTAACCGTGATGGGACTAAGACAACTAACTCCGAACAGCCAATCTCTTGTACAAAATTAATATCAAAAGTACCTAAGCAGAATAACATGCTCAAATTATCATAGTTGTTTATTTCAATTTAACAATAAATACATTGTTTAAAATACAGCTATACTTGACTAGTTTAGGTAAATACATGAAAAATCTAGATCTACACACGACGAATTCTCTTGACAATAGAGTCAAGTGCAGATCATTTTGAGCTCTTCGTTTGCGTAGCTTCTTCTGCTGCTGACTGTACAATAAAAGTTCTCCTATGATTATTTCTCATATTAAAATGTTAGACTAAAATGGCTTTACGTACGGCGTTTACGTAACGTTACGTTATTTAAGTGTCTTAAATTATTTTTTAAACATAATTGCGTTTATAAACACGTTATACACATAAAAAAATATTATTATAATACAGATTTATTCAAATTAGATTACTTTCTGATTTTAACTAATCGTACTTCATAGACCAGAGCGGGGTAATTTGCCGCAATGCCTACCGCGATTCCATGCGCCTTTCTCGCGTGAAAAGGACCCCGAAAAAGTTGTTAGGAAAATGTGGTTTCAGTCAATTTTCATGAAATTTAGATATGTTATAGACTTAAGTGCCCTGATCAAAAGTCCCTTCGGGTGCTACCACGGTTTCCGAATCCGTTCCCGAGATACGATCGAATTTATACCTACAGGCAGATCTATGTATTTTCCCGGCGTTGTTGTTTTAAACCTTAACCTCTGTTGTAATGATATGGAGAAGTTATCTATTGCATGTCTAATGTCAATGTCAGTGCAAAATGCACATATACCACACAAACACCACACCGACTAAATGTGGCAAGAAATAAAGAGAAGTGGCATTACAATTAGGTAGGGAATATTGTTTTGTCTGCAACGAATTATGTGCTGACATTGACATTAGACATGCAATAGATAACTTCTCCATATCATCACAACAGAGGTTAAGGTTTAAAACAACACAACGCCGGGAAAATACATAGATCTGCCTGTAGGTATAAATTCGATCGTATCTCGGGAACGGATTCGGAAACCGTGGTAGCACCCGAAGGGACTTTTGATCAGGGCACTTAAGTCTATAACATATCTAAATTTCATGAAAATTGACTGAAACCACATTGTCCTAACAACTTTTTCGGGGTCCTTTAATGTTACATTTCAGTATTATACTATGTCGAATATAAACGGGAGTACGAGAGATCTGAATTTTTTAGCACCTAGTAGCAGTTACGTATTTAATTGAAAGTGGTTGTAATCTAGTTTAGCCATAACCACAACAAGGTACTAGACATGCAAGCCGCCGACCGGTTCGAAATTCACGCCGTGCGGCCAGCCATTCGGATAGCAAACTCGCCCGCGATTGGCCGGCGCTAGGCAAACTCGCGTCTAAGATTACCTCGGTTCGTTGCCGCTCTGGCTAGTCTAGCTTTCCGTTGTTGTGAAGTGTCCGTCTTTGTTGTTTGGTGGTTTGTTGGTGGGCTAGAGCGATGCTTTGTGTCCCATGCCACAAGCATACCGTGCTCACGGGAAAAAATGACACGCCTGATGCCCCAGCGTATCAACAAAATTATATTTATCCATGATACCTAATTATCGTTTGTGCAAAGATTGCAGCAATGTTATTACAGACGCAGATGACCAAATAATCTAAATGCAAATTTTTTATTTAGTTTTTTCTTTTATTTTAACAACAATGAATAATCATTATTAGGTTAGGTATAACCATTCGCATTTTCTTTATCTGTTAGATTTTTTAACGGTTAGTTGGTCGACAAAGTACGTACAAGTACTAATAAAGCTTACTAATAATTTAATGAGTTATAGACAATATATCATCAATTGTCGGCCGAGTAGGGTGGTTGATGGACTCGTACATAGCGCTACTAACTCGTTCTCGTGTCTCGCTCTGCACTAATGTACAGTCAAGGGCATTAATATCTATACAGCCATTACGTCAAATATATGTATACATGGACCTTATTGCCACTGGCATAAAGATATACTCGTATAGATATTTTTGACGTCTTGGGAACGTATATATATTTATGCCTTAGACTATACTATTGTTCTTTATCTTTTTATTGTCGGTATTCAATGTTACGGGGTTTAGTTTAATGAAGGCCTGCCTGCCTGACAACCACTTTCTTAATATTGATTGCAAATTTCCCTTTTTCTATGAAACACAAGTGACAAATGTACTCCGTCCATTGCAAGTGCAAGTGTGATATGAATGATAGTCAACCGAACCAAAAAAACTGGGGATACGGTACTGTACTAACAACAAGGCACACAATCGCGAGGGTTGTATCAAAATAGTAGTTAGGTATCATATGAAAAATCAAACAAACAAGTGGAATAATTATAAGCATTTAGCCGAGTTTTTAAATAACACCCAACAATAATGTACATCATTAAAAAATAGCCATAATGTAAAAAAACCACTACCACCCTAGATGTAACAACTCTTAATTACGTCCTCTCGTAAACTTTTGGTAAATAGGCACTACCCCTCACAATTAATGAGATTCAATTAACAATAATAATAATAATTAAACCCTCATAATGTAGGTTAAAAAAATATCAAATATTCTGTTCAGATTATATTTGCGTGCTGTGACACCATTTATATATATATATATATATAATAAGCCTGTAAAAAAGTCGTGACAGTAAGTGCAAAATTAAAAAAAAAAAACATGGAAAAGACTAAAATATGATACTAAAACCTGTCTGGTTGTGAACTTTTAACTCAAAATCTACTGTTCAGTTTCAAATGAAATTAAATGTAATATACATTAAGACCCTGATCATCTGGCTACTATTTATGACGCATTTCTGCTTATAAGGGGGGCAAAAAGGGAGTTGAATTTTGTATGGAAAAAAGTTACCGGGTTGAACTATGTTACTGAAACTTTGTGCACATGTTCTTAAGAAGTAATAAAACTTCATAACAGGTGTTTCAGGTTTTTTTACTTAAGTCCATAATCCTTTAAAATGTTAGAATTAGTTAAATTCAAGGTATTTGTTCAAGTTGCTTTCAAAGATCATTTAATAGCCTCATATTATCATGAATATCGCCGTTTGGTTAATCAAAGATATTTATAAAAGAAACGTATTTAATATGAGCATAGTAATCTTTAATAATTTACCAGAGAATTTAAGAATATTGTCGGGAAATAGATTTAAATGTCGGTTAACGAAATGGTTGATGGAGAAATGTTTCTACAGTGTCAAGGATTATGTAAATTTTAAAGAAATTTGCAATCCAATACTTTAAATGATGATATTGGCCATAATAACAATTTATTTATAAATTAGTAATGTTAATTAGAAAATAGAATTTGAATATACCTACGACTAACATTTGTACGCCTGCTTACATGCTGAATACAAGTGCAAAAATAATTATAACACCTTATTACTGTATTCTGACAAATAAATTATTTTGATTTGATTTGATTTCTTGTTTTCGAACTTAATTTCAGGGTTTTTATAATTCAAACTCAATGCATGATAGGGAGCTGCTTATTATAAACAACATCAAAATAATGTAATACTTTAAACTGACTACTAACGCCATCTAACAATAGGCATATTAGCAGCCGTAGTGCACTTTATAAATTAATGATGTTTCATAGAAACACGAATACCAATCATTTATAACGCTTTGAATGATAAGATGTGGTCATTAAAGTGGAGGCGACCGAACATCAAAGAGGACTTTTGTCGCCATCTAGCGTCCATTCTAATAAAATGTTGAGTAACAAAACGCCGACGTCGACGATGACAATCCTCACGGACCCATGAAGACGCAGATATAAATAACTTCTACACAGACGGGGTCGCGGGCAAAAGCTAGTGTACAATAACTACCAACACAAATGAACTAAAAAGTATAGTTATATGGCGAAAGCTACATAAAATAAGTAGTCATGACAGAATATCATAAACATTTACATATAAGTAACAACACACCTAGAATCATCATCATCATCAATATTATAGAGGGCTTTCCTTATTCAGTGGCAGGCTCAATCAGTAATAAGTGATTATTCTTTTCCTTTCTTAAAATTGTTTATAGCTATAAATTAATTTAAAAAATATCCTTGTAAAAAGAAAATAATATGCAAAATTTGGGCACAAATCTGTGCCTAAGAATACAAGGTCTAACAAATAAAAAATATGTTGAGTAAATATCAAGTCATGGCAAGCAGTGTCAGTTGATTATTGTGTGTGGGTATTCGTAAGACCATAGTAGTGTTGATATTTTTTGTATAGAAACTTGAGGGCTAATAATGTTTCCTCTAGAATAGCATTTCCGAACCTTTTTTCGACCAAGGATCATTTTGATTGTTTTGGTCTTAGTAGGGTGAAGACCAAACCAGACCCCATTAGCAGTGGGTTTTCAATGGGCGTGGCGCTCCGCTTGTTATACTTACCGCACGAGGAGCTGCGGCAGACTGACTCAGATGGGGGCTGTTTCCGCGCGAGAGGGCACTTAACGTTGTAACGCCCGTCATACAACAACCAAATCGAAGAAACCGAAATACAACAGCCTGTTCTGATTATGGCTGTTCAAACAGTAAAAAGGACGATAGTAATAATATATTTCGCAAATATAGCACATAACATCTGGGAGAGTGGTGTGCTAATGAGGCCTACACACAGCGGTAGGTGACCATAGGTTAAAGAAGAAGAAGAAGAAGAATGTATATTCATTATGAGTGTAAAAAGACTTTCTTCTCTTCTTCTTCTTCTTGTTCAGCCTATAGCCACCCAATGCTGAGTGTAGGCATCCTGCATTGCTCGCCACTCATCTCGATCCAGTGCTCTTCTCATCCAGCACCTTCCCGCCACCTTGACCAGGTCGTCGGTCCACCTCATTCCTTGTCTGCCAACGTTCCTCCGCCCGGTTCTGGGTCTCCACTCGACAACAGCCTTACCCCATCTTCCATCACCCCTGCGGCATATGTGTCCAGCCCACTTCCACTTCCTTTGGGTGATAATTTTGGCTATATCGGTGAGCCTTGTTCGTCTCCGGATCTCCGTATTTCGGGCTCTGTCTCGGAGAGAGAGGCCCAACATCGCCCGCTCCATCGCCCTTTGCGTGACTTGCAGCTTATGTACCACCTTCTGCGTGAGCGTCCAAGTTTCGGCTCCATATACCAGCACGGGGAGGACACACTGTTCGAAGCATCTGCGCTTGAGATTAAGCGGTATGTTCCCTTTGAGCACGTCGGACAATTTACCGAAAGCCGCCCAGCCTAAGCGAATTCGGCGCTGAATTTCTAGGTCTTGTCCGTTCTTTTTTAGGCTCATGGTTTGACCGAGATAAACATACTCCTCCACTCTGTCCAGTATCTGCCCAAGAACTGTAATGTGGGTGGCATCGGTGTTCTTGCACATTATCTTTGTTTTTGCCATGTTCATTCTAAGACCCACCATTACTGACACGTCGTACAGTTCAGTGACCATGACTTCCAGATCTTCCAGGCTCTCTGTGAAGAGTATGATGTCATCTGCAAATCGTAGGTGTGACAACTGTTTGCCGTTGATGTTAATGCCTCTATTTGACCAATTGAGAAGCCTAAATACACCCTCTAGGCAAGAAGTAAACAGTTTAGGGGAGATGGTGTCACCCTGTCTCACACCCCTTCTCACCGGAACTGGTTTTGTTAGTTCGTGCAGTTTGACTTGCAGAGTAGCCGAACAATAGACCGCTTTGATGGCTTCTATATACCTACTGTCTACTTGGCATCTTTGTAGAGAGTGTATAACTGCCCAATGTTCTACCGTGTCGAATGCCTTTTCGTAATCTATGAAGGCTACGGCAAGGGGCTGGTTATATTCGTTGCACTTCTCCACCACCTGGCGAACAGTGTGTATGTGATCGATTGTTGAGAAGCCGCCTCTGAAGCCTGCCTGTTCCACCGGTTGGTCTGCGTCGAGCCGGCCAGTTAAACGTAGTGTGATGACTTTAGTGAAGAGCTTGTAGACATGACTCAGCAAGGAAATAGGCCGATAGTTGGAGAGTTTGGTGACATCGCCTTTTTTGTGCAGCAGAATCACTATTGCATTTCTCCAAAAGACTTTAAAAGTCTTTTAAAGTTTAAGTCTTTAGTCTTTTAGTCTTTAGTCTTTAGTCTTTTGAATTAGACAATGCTAATAGTTGGTGATTCTCAAAGAAAGAGAGTTGTTAATCTATTCAATTACCTAAGCACGCAATCTACAATTATGGAGATTAAATCAATTGTATCAATTGTATTAAGTAGTTGAATACTATTAAAAAAAAAAAGATTTTAGCTCTACTAAGTATTAAACTTGGTACTAAACCTTGAATTTCTTCTTACTGATTTCTTTCCTTATTTAATTCCAAGTCTTATTTATTGTGCAGTAATGTGTGGTCAGGGACCTTGTGCTTACAAACCTGATTATAAATACCTAAGAACATTTGTAAGAACATTGAAGAACCAAATTAAAGTGATTTACGTATTGGACTAACCTTACCTGTTACTGCAGTAAGTACTAAAAATCTTTTCTTGGTGTGACAACGCTATACGTGCCGTGTGTGAATGAATACGAGGTATATGAAGGACAGAGAGGCATAACATACAAAGGTATCCTTTGCCTAAATGCTGTTTTTGTAAAGAAGTGCCACTTCTGTACTTATACTATTATTCATTCTGTGCCATAAGCAGATAGTTAAGCGTAGTTAACTAGGTGACAACGTTCCACTGTTTAATTAAAAATTTAATCATTTTGATTTGTTGCATAGTTGAAAGTATCATAGAAAATTTGCCCTTACTTTTTGGTCCTCACCGAGTACCACAAGACCACAAGATTCAAGAATCAAAACTTTAATAAAAACCACTTGTGTACCTGTACCTTGTGTATAAACCTTTTTGTTTTGTTTCGTAAACTTAATTGTCGTTCCTCTGTTTTCTTATTAGCAATGCAGAAAACAGTTATAAGTGAAGCAGCACCCTGCTTAAGACATTCAAATAGATTTGTGAAAGCGTACCACCTCTTAGGCTTGGAACAAGGCTAGGTGGGGAACAACTGCTCTAGCAGGTAATTAATTCAGTGGTTAATCTGTCCAAATGCATGTAATATAAACACTACAGCAGTTTAAATTACAGAGATTAAAAATTCTGGAGAACATTATGTCAATTTTACCCACAACTTTACATAATTAATCTTGATCATTAGTAGCTAAGACAGTTAAATCATGATTGAACAGCAGTCTTAATGTACAAAATATAGGTTTCCCCACACCAAAAGCACATCAGTGACTCCTGAGTAAATTCCAGCATAAATATAGTAGAAATAGAGGTCTCACCAATGACTTCGTAGTTGTCAGGCAAGCAGTAAAACTTGAGCGTGTGTAAATTCAAGAACACGTGATGCCCATCAGCTACTGAATGCGTGTAGGCATGGGTGTTTGTGCCGCGGCCCTGAAACCAATTTATGATTAAAATGACTGGTTTTTAGGGCTTTTAAAATATAGCCATTACCCTATTATACGCAGCTTAGTTAATTAGTAAGAAATATCCTACCTGGAAGTATTTCCCGCAGATTAGACAAGCATAAACATTTATCCTAGTCAACGAGACAGAACATAGCTTCTCGAAGTCAAAGTCAAGCACGTGACGATTTATAGTGTCTAGATATGGGCACTGTATGTGAGGAATCTTCACCAAAAGCGCTGAACTCTCTAAAATCAAGATAATAATATAGTAAGTAAACACACATAGGTCGAACATAATTCAAACTTATAGGTTAGTGTCTAGAATTAACTTACCAGGTTCAAAGCCATTACTTTCAGAGATCTTACGCTTTTCGACTTTAGGCATTTTAACAAAACTTTATAGTACAGTAACGATAACTGAGTAAAACCTGTAATTAAAATTTTCGCTTATCTAGAAGCTGACGGACAACTTAACCACAGATTAGAAGGTATATGAACTTAACTGACACATTAGATTCACAGATAGCATAGGATAGCATAGCAATCAATAGAAATCGGTGCATCGCATCATAAAGGAAATCTAGAATAGGTACCGTATATTATATGAACAAATAATGCAGACCAACCTGAGTACATGCCGTAACTGCTTTTACTTCTAAAGAATTATGTATTGTTAATTTTGTTATTGGTCATTGCATGGTCATTGCCAAGAAGCTTATATATGAATATGACACAGGAGGATGTTCGGCGAACAATGCCTTGAAGCAAAGAAAAGTGATCTTGTATGAAGTTCCTATATTTTTTGTATCTTTCTCGATAACTCAGGATCACTCTAAAGAAAGGGACACAAAACAAAAGTGACGTCATTCTCGGTCACATTTCTTCGCTTCAAGGTGTTGTTCGACGTGCAATGTCCAGTGTAAAAAAATATAAAAGCTTCTTGGCAATGACCATGTAATGATACGTTTGCTCTCTCAACTCGTTTGTTAGCTTTTATCACAAAATAAAAACTAAAGGCATAGAAGGAGCGATAAAGTAAAAGACAGCATACAGATAGCTGATATGCACAGTCTTATTTGGATTCGGAGTGCCAAAAAGAGACAGCTCTATAGCTTCAGCTACACTAAAATGTCATAATCGTACACTGATGCCTATATAAACAACGTTTATGTGTGTGACGATATGGTTAAGGTCACAGACTAAGTAAATTTACACCAGGGGCGGATAAAACAATAATGTCGATATCGACATATTTTGAAGTTTTAAAATAATACAACATATTATTTATTACCTCGTATCATTCAAACGACTGGACGGATTTCTAATGGCGGATTTTGGGTACCAATATATGAGTCTTGAAAAAAAAAAGTGTTATCTGATTACATTAGGTTCAAAATGGTACATAACAATTGTTTATACATATCGTAGTTTAAAAATATGTTATTACTTAAAACACCATAGCATCGCCGACGTAATCATACGAAATTTACGAGATTTCTATAAACTCATCAGAAATGATTTTAATATACTAAACTTTTTAATCTACGATATGGACAAACAGTTGTTATAAACCGTTTTGAAACTTAATTTATCAGCTAACGAATTGAGTTATAGCAATACAATTGGTAAACTAGAGTATGGCAAACGAAAGCTGTCCCAGAGAAAGAGCGGCAATTTCCATAAACCTGCAGCTTTTAACACTGATTGTACACTGAATAAACGGAGTTGATATTCCAACACACATGTGAACAGATCAGGAATTCAAATAGTATCAACTGCGTTTATTCAGTGTACAGTCAGTGTAAACAGCTGCAGGTTTTTGAAATTGCCGCTGTTTCTCTGGGACAGCTTTCGTTTGCCAGACTCTAGTTCTCGATTGACTGTCGATTTTGGTGAATCACATTTGCAGGTAATCGTATGAGATGTAATGTAAGTATAAATATGATATTTTATTTGCCGTTACTGTAGGTACGCTGAATTTAAATTTTATTATAAACCATGACTAAATTTCACGAAAGAATTTGAATGGGGACATTACTCGTAGCCACAGAATAAGTAATAGTACAAGTACAGAAGCGACACTCCGTGACAGCAAACATGCGAATTTAAACCTAAACAGAACGCGTTAACGATAATAAAACAAGTGCACGGCCGGAAGTGACCTTGGTTACATTTCTGCGATCGATAGTGGGGGCGCCCCTAACGAGGCAAAATGCAGCTTAAATCTGCGCCGCGAGAGTATGTATTATTTCGCCCGCCATGAGCTTTACTGACTCCGCCCACTCCGCAGGGCTGGCAGTTACTTGTTAATTAATACGTTAATACTTATTCCGTAGCAGTTGTAAGAAAACAAATTGCATTAAACTTATTATTAATTGTAGTTTTCTTATGTAGTTTTAGTTTTATTCATCCCTAACTGTGCTAATACTGTTGCATTTGGTACACAAACAGAACTATTTTCTTTGTACCTATCTTTTATAATTGTATTTGTATGTGCAACTGTTAGTGTGTCTAATTGAATAAATAAATGAAATAAATAAATATAGTTTGTAACTAGAGACGCACTAAGCGAGATAAGCGAGAAAATACAACTTGTGCTACCCGTACTGGAATAGGTAGGTTAATGTTAGTCTAGGAGCTGACGCACGTTTTCGATAAACAATCATTTATTTTAAGGACTTTGAAGGTTCATTTTGTAATAGTTGTATTACTAAATATTTGTTGTTAACATATTATAATAGCTTCGATATAGACCTTAAAACATTTTGTTTATCTATAACAAGATGAAATAGGTATATAGAATACAGCGACAAACGCAACTATATTAGGCCCCCTGTATTGTGTTGATGCACCACAGATGTTAACATTACATCGTTAGTACATGAAAAAACGTTAAAAAAAAGTCGGATTGGTGAATTTAAAAAAAAACGTTTAATATATTCTTGATTTAAAAACAATAATTATTAATATCTTATAATAATATTTATGTTTCATCAATAACATTTAATCAACATTTGCAACCCGCGATGGAAAGCCTATTAGTCTTATTGCCTGTTTCACAATCGACAAGTAAAGCTTATGTGAGACATAAATTTACTCTTTCTTACACTTAAAAATATATAAGGAGAGAGCCAATTTTTAATGGCAGATAAATTTGTCCTTGCAATACTTAATAATAAAATTTACATTATAATTATTTGTAACTGTGACTGATTGATTACAATTACAAATGTTAAATTTTTACATATTTTTTTAACTCCTTTTTCATGTATTTGATATTTATTATTTATTTATTTATAGTTAAGTAAAAGGTAAAATAAAAATTACAGCTTTTTAACAAAAGTTAATTATAATTTTAATTTTATTGAAAATAGTCGCAAAGCGGACCTTCTTAACTTTTTCTTATATATTATATAGGTAACTCATTACTAGGGTCATGTTTTAGCGAAAATATCCATCTACATATCGTTACAAGTCGTAAAACAAAAAATAAACCGACTTCAATTTCCGTCAACCTCGGGAGTAGGTATACCCTAACAGGGCTAACAAATCAAAAAAATGTTCAAAATCAGAAACTAAAAGAAAAGAAAGAAAGAAAGAAAAACCTAATTTAAACGTTAGTACTTATATATCAAATTAAAAACTAATCTTACATCAGGCTCTTGGACTATGCAACTCGTAAAACACGACAAAATTATAAACTCGAGCATATTATTACCTATTCCGTTACTCAAGTAAGAAGGTAGGTAACCAGTATATGCTGACCTTGCTTTAGTAGGTAGTCACTATTACTGGGAGATCTACTTACGCGGAACGCTCTTTAAGTAAGGTAGGTAATAGATTTTCGTTGCGAATAAGTCGAAAACTGCGAAACTGAGGTAGGTAGTTAATAAAATAAATAATATTATTCCGCTCTTTTTGTGCCGAGGATTTAAAACTGTAATCATTGTGTCAGTAATTAAGTACCTACAGCTACTCGTAACTACCTACCTCGATCGAAGTTATAATTTATAAAATAATAATAATAATAATCTTACCTTTCGATATCTTTTGGCAGTGTAAATAATGATAGATCGCCATTCCTGTCATTTGTTAAGCACCCATATGCTATACAGTACCTTTTGGCTTTTCGAGGAGCCATAGGTACATTTATTTAAACAAAAACTCGAATTATTTTCGCAGCGGCGTACGGGCGGCGCGCTTCAAGACGAGTGCTCGCGTGACACTCAACTGATTAGCCTTGTATAAAAGGCCGCACATTGAGTAGGCAATAACGCGGAGTGTCACCGGCCTGTCGTAGCTTAGGGATGGCACTGCACCAGGTTTGAGTCTGCGCAATTTGTTAACGTAAAGATGGGTACGAATTAGAGTAACCTCGGGTTGCGGCACGAACGGCTCACCTATTTTGCTCAAATTCGTACGTGCTCACGCGCTGTACGCGAGCAGAGTGCTAGCGATGCGCGGCAAGGCTCCTTCTGTGCCTTCAGTTTTAATTCTATGTCTTTTCTTATGTCCATTTCTCCCATAGAATAAGAACTAAGGACATAAAAGTAGCCCCTTTAAACGAAAGCGCCAGATCTATACCTGTATCAAAAATTTCAATATGAATGTTCAACACGTTCACATCGTTTTCGCAACAATTCAATTCGTTAGGTAATTAAATATAGTTCAAAACGGTATATAACAAATGCTTGTACGTATCGTAGTGTAAAAAGTTTAGTATTTGAAAAAACCATTGCAGGTGTGTTCATACGAATCTCGTCAATCGTATGAACGCATCGGCTATTGTGTTTTAAATACTTAACTTTTTAAGACAACAATGTGTACACACATTTGTTACATACCGTTTTGAACCTTATTTAATAAGATAACCCATTTTTTTCAAGCCTCATAATATATGATTTATTTATTTATTTAAGCCTTTTTATTTCCTTAATAATATTAATAAAATTATTATTAAATCATTTCAAATGAACTATTAAAATTTAATTTTAATTTACGTGCATAAATTAAAACTATAATATAGTAAATAAATTTAAATTAGAGAATAGTACATTACATTACCTACCTAGAGTAAAATAAGATTTATAAAACCTAGACTACCGATATATCGAAGTGTTGAAGTGTCTGTACGAAAACGCCACTATGTCCGTCCGACTACAGGACCAGAGCACAAAGCCTATTCCTCTGCAGCGAGGAGTCAGACAAGGGGATGTGATATCTCCGAAGCTGTTCACCGCTGCATTGGAGGATGCCTTTAAGATTCTGGACTGGAAAGGACGAGGCATCAACATTAATGGCGAGTACATCACTCACCTTCGATTTGCCGACGATATCGTAGTCATGGCTGAAACCATGGAGTACCTCAGTGCTATGCTCGCTGACCTCAGCAGAGTTTCCGACCAAGTTGGCCTGAGAATAAACATGGACAAGACGAAAGTCATGTCTAATGTCCATGTTGTGCCAACTCCCGTGATTGTCGGAGGCTCTGCACTCGAGGTTGTTGACGACTATGTATACCTGAGACAAACGGTCCAGTTAGGTAGGTCCAACTTCGAGAAAGAGGTCGCTCGTCGAATCCGACTCGGCTGGGCAGCGTTCGGGAAGCTTCGCAGTGTCTTTTCGTCCAAATTACCGCAGTGTTTAAAGTCAAAAGTCTTTGATCAGTGTATGTTGCCTGTGATGACTTACGGATCTGAGACGTGGGCGCTAACGATGGGCCTCATAAGAAAGCTCAGAGTCACTCAGAGGGCTATGGAGAGAGCTATGCTCGGGGTTTCTCTGCGGGATAGAATCAGAAATGATGATATCCGCAGTAGAACTAAGGTTACCGACATAGTCCGAAGAATAGCGAAACTTAAGTGGCAGTGGGCGGGGCACATTGCTCGCAGGACTGACGGCCGATGGGGCCAGAAAGTTCTCGAATGGCGTCCACGGACCGGGAGACGAGCTGTTGGTAGGCTTCCAACAAGATGGAGCGACGACCTCGTAAGGATCGCGGGATCGCGATGGATGCGGAAGGCACAAGACCGGTCTAAGTGGAGAGCCTTGGGGGAGGCCTATGTCCAGCAGTTGACGTCTTTCGGCTGATATGATGAAACAAATTCATTGCGGGCTCAGTTAGTTTTTAACCGACTTCAAAAAAATGAGGAGGTTATACGTTCCATTGATTGTATTTTTTTTTATTTATGTTCACCGATTATTCCGTCAATTGTGACCGATTTTGAAAATTCTTTTTTGGTTTGATAGAGTATACTTTCGAGGTAGTCCCATTGTCACCAAATCTGAATTTGATGAGGGGATCAGTGAGGAATTCAGGGAACTCCTCAAATATTCTAGGCAAATATATAGTGATTTAAGTATTTTTAGTAACAAGTCTAGCATTTGCATTCAGAAACTATAACTTGGTGCAGTGAACTGTTGAGGACGACCACAGATGGCCACCGGAATTAATTAACGGTACCTATTTAAAGGGTGGCGATAAGATATTATCTCGACTAAGATAGTTGAGCGATTACAACGTAGAATATTTACTTGTTGAAATATGACTATTACATTCCCGGGGCGTTGCTTGCGGCGCTCTTGAAATGTCTTAAATTTTCACATCAACTAAGAAGTGGGACTACGTAACAGCGTACTAAAAAGTATTAAATAAAATATATAATTTAAAAAACAAAAAACCGCCTTAAAAACGCAAAAAAATACTTCTTTTAAAATTGTAGGCACCTCATAGGTGAGTCTAACTGAAGTTAGCGACCACAAATATTTTCAGCAATAAAGCCGACTTCAGTTGGACTAACCTAGTAGGTGCCTACAATTTCAAAAAAAGTTATTTTTTGCGTTTTTGAAAGGAGTTTTTTGTTTTCAAAACATTTATTTTTATATACTTGTGACAACCCTAAATTTGCGACCGAGAGAAAGGTAAGGAGGGCGTGGGGCGCTGTAGATAATTATTTGACTGCTTTTCTGTAAAATCCATACAACCACGCCGAAGATGCCCTTCTAATAGTATTTATTCTCATGGCATAAGCTCGGTATCATACGAATGTCATGTTTTTTTAGTCGTGTGTATTGTTTATCATTCGCAGGCTGCAGTTGCGACTTCGTATTTGTTAGAATTTATTTAACAACAATATATTGTGTGGTGTTTTATATAAACGTCAAAAACAATAAACAGCAATATGGCGTGTGTTTTGTTTGAATGCTAGTCTCATATATCGCGCAAGAAAACTCAAATCGAAAAAATTGCTTTCAACGTTAAGGCGGCATATATTGAATATAATTCAAATTGTAATCGTCAGATAGCATTGTTAAAACGTAGAAATGCAAAATATCACTATCCGAAGTAAACATGTGTGTTCGAAATATATTTAACTAGAAATTTATTGTTTTGTTATATGTTATAGTAGTGACGTTAAAATTTCGTAACGATAAATCAGTTGCAAAATTGAATGTTGTTATTTATTATTAAGGCAATAAATTGTAATATTCGAAATATGGTTTATTTTAGATTCCTTGACAACGATAATGTGAAGCCAAGTTAGAAAGAAGCTATTTCTCGACCAAATTTGGATTAGCTCATAACATTTAGAAGATGACTGTTATGGTGGCACTCCACTTGGGGTTGCGTGTCGCGTTGCGTCGTTACCCCTCTTCATTTGCAGTTAAAAGGAAAAAGATGCAACACGAATATTTGGGCAAGGACCGCTAAATGAAGAGCCAGCATTACGATAACAAATTGCGCAGACTCAAAATTGGTACAGTGCCCTCCCTTAGCTAATGTTCCCACTTAAACGCTTCCGTGAGATTTAGTCATGGTTAATTATTAAGCTGAAAAAACACTCACTAGCCAATTCAGCGCACTTACCTACAGTACCGGCAAATATAATATCATATTTGTACTTACATCTCATACGATTACCTACAAATGTGACTCACAAAACTTGACAACTAATCAAGAACAAGTTGACCAATTGTATTGCTATTATTCAATTCGTTAGCTGATTAAATAAGACTACAAATAAGATGCCCTCTGAAGTAGTATTCGGTACCTTAATGAGCGGTGATTTAAATTCAGCTCTCAATGAGGTCTCGCAACACACGGGAGAGCATAACGATATAGGCACTATTAGAAAAGAGGTAAAAGAAAGAATTGACAATGTACAGATAAGGCCAGCACACTGTTACAATGAAGGCGAACTTGTAAAAATTACCAAAACCTCTTTCAACAATGACGGCAAAAGCAAAAAGCTGCTGCCGGCTTATATTGGACCATTTCGAGTGTCGAAGGTATTGGGAAACGACCGGTATCAGATAACATCAGTACCTTCGGGGAGGGAAGATGGCCGATTGAAAAATGCCAGGCTTTTACTTTTTATTTATTCTGTTTACTGATTTACTCTATTCACTTGACATTGGCGATATCACTGTGTGGACCGCCATTAATTAAAAAAAAAGAAGAAGAACATCAGTACCGGGGTTCAGTAACATGAAGACTAGGAATGGCTTTGTGGTGGCAGCAGACCGTATGTTATAAGTCTTTTTAGAGTTGTTAGTATTTCTGTAGCTCCGCCTACCCCACTCTGAGAATGAAGGCGTGATGTTATGTATGTATGTATAAAAGTCTGCTGTAGGTTTTCATGCCGTAATACCTAATATATGTACCTACTTTTACATAAATTATCTTTTGTTAAAAGCACTCTAATAATTAAACTTAGTCATATTTTCCAACAGGTCTTGTAAAACTTACAATAGTTTGACTTATTACCATGACGGATTTTTTTTAAATTATTTTATTTATTCAAAACAGATCTTAATCTACTAACATTGTGCTAGCTACTTACAGAAGCCTGTGTGGCTTATTCGTAAGCAGAGAGTCGCTTGACATATTTTTTTATCAAACACTTAAAGTAATCTAAATCAGTCGCTACCTATCCTGTTCCATGTAAGTAGCATGTAAGATATGTAGTTACTTTTAAGTACATTTTCACAATAAAGTTGAAATTAAATTGCTTCGATTATGCACCTTCTATGAAACACCGAGTCAAGAGGTTAAGACGGGCATCTCAAACAAGATACGTCGATTAATACGGCCTTCAGGATTGTAGTCTTGAGTCACACATGCCATGCTCATGTTGGAATTTTGCTTTCCCAAAACCAAGACTTGAGAGACGGCGCAATCTCGAGGAGGTTGTCAGTACGGAGTTAAGGTTGTGTGATTACTGGATGGCTGTGCCGTCGCGATCCCGCACCGGCCAGTTGTCATGCGCGGGAGCGGGATGGTGATATGTCTAGTTAATTAGAATGAGCAGTTGGGGTTTTAGAGCCGTTTTCAATCTGGCGTTTTGCTATGTTGGCCCATATTATGGTTGCCTTTATCGCGGTGGATAAAGCATCCGTCACTCTCGCACTTACGTACTGGTCAGAAAGTGACAGATGTCTTATCCATGTGTATCCACACCGATAAACACGACCCTTAAAGTTCACAGGTTTATTTTTAATCTGCTGAGTAGGTATAGTTTGTTCTAGTTAAAATTACCAAAATGCACTTAACGTGGATATTTACAACTTCTTTTGTTGAGCTTTGTTATCTTTTCCTTTCATATTTATATGAAAGGAAAAGATAACAAAGAGACGTAAAAAACTAACTGAAGAGTGGCACTTGTACTGTTTGAGTAGCTCAACCCTTCTTGATCTTTGAAATGCATTCCCGTATAAAAATGTTTACCAAGTAAATCGCACTGATTAGCCTCATTTTCTGTGGCACTGGATTCATTTTCCCACGGTCTAAACATATTATCCATGTTTTTTGGTTTAAGAATTGAGCTGTGTTCGTTGACAATCCGGTCACAACTGAACATAAACTTGTGAAAATCATGCAAAAAATATCATTTTAGAAACGCACGTGCCCTGTCGTGTAATGCCCACTAACAACATAAAAGTATCAAGATTGTGTGTTCACAGTATCCTTTAGACCTACCGTCACACCTGCGAATTTCTTTTACAACCCCACTTGAAGATAACAATTAAACAATAGAGGTTGCTAATGGTTGTCTTTAAGTGCTTTACGTCATCTTAACTATAAAAACAAAATAGAATAGAACAAACTATACTTAATGGAAAGCAAATTGTTTTTTTTTAACTACATAGAGTTTATTTATCTCTTTATTTCGGGAAGTTAAATCAGATATGGTATGTGGTAATTGTGAATTGTTAGTACCACCCGTCAAGAACATATTAATCTAGTAAAATCTAATCCAGTAAAGTTTTCTTTTTATTACCCCGAAAATGTATACTCATCGAAGATTTCACTGGAATTTATATTTCTGCCGCAATTTAAAAGAAGGCGACTAAGGGTCTTCCCGCACCTATCGACGCGGAATCGGCGTTAGCTGATCAAAAAACTCTTATTACGTAGACGAATTCGATAGGTGTGGGGGAATGTAACTGTGACGTAGTAGTCAAAGCATTGTACACTCCATTGATGACCACATTAAATTTAATTCTTATGCTTTTACTATGCAGTTAGCTTAGCTGCCTTCTAGCTATTACGGTAGATTTATGGATTTATGCACTTGAGTTCGTATAAAAGTATACAAGATGTAGAGAAAGACTTATAATTCCAGTAATAGGTCTTCCTAAATAGGTTGTATTATCCGTCAGATTGAGAGCGGCCTAGGATCCCATTTAAAAGCACGTGATATAACACATGTTTATTTAATTTTGTTTATTTTTATTTTCGGACAAGGCACAGCTGTATTTGATTGATAGAACGTTGGTTATTTTTACGATATTTAATTCGGAATATTATTTTGATTAAACAATTGTGCATACTCAAAAGTTATGCTAGCAATTGAAAGCAAATGTATTTATATAATTTCAGTGTATACTACTCAGCATTATTTTGATTGGGTCGAGGTATAAATTATGTTCTTTATTCACGATCATACCACCATCAGCATCACATTTACATGATTAAAATACATTTATTAATAAATACTACGAATCTTTAGTTTAAAAAAAAAATATAGACTACAAATTTATACTCTAGTCGTAACAGTTAGAGGAGTATAATTTTCTTTATTTTGAACACCCTGTATAGATTACTGCTATAACTGAAAAGAATCACAAACAGGGATACTTAAACGGTTACAAATTAGGTACTTACAGACACTATAACAATTATTAACAGCCGTAACCTAGTTTTTGTTTCTAGTTAAAATCTTATTAGGATTTAATACTACAGTTTCTAATTAGTCTCTAAAACAAGTATAAGTTAGTAAAATTGTTACCAATGTTTTCTTACTAGATATGGTGAAAAGGTCGCACAATATGCATAATTTTACCTAAAATTAGCTCTTATAATAAAAACTAAAACAGTTTCTAAATCTACTTCTAACAGATATCTAATATGTCTAACTTTTATATCGCTCACACTCACCCCTCATCGCTTGCTTGTTGTGTACTCTACTTTATAACATCCTTTATTTTTGTTTATTTTGCCTTTTGTTCTATACTTTGCTGTTTATAGAATTTTCCAATATACAGCATGTTTATATTGCATAGAATAATAAACATTTGTGTTAAGAGTGTTTTTTACAACGACGTCTGTTAATATCATGTTATGGTGCTTTTAATGTCAGTGCTCTTGGCACTCTTAACCCCATCTCAAAATAGATTTCTGAGTTTTGAAATAAAACTAAGCCGTGTTAATTGTGTCCAAACCAAATGGCCGACATATCAATACCCATATTTATTTTTATCTTAACAAAATCATGAAGTCCAAAAAATACCTTAGTAAAATCTCCAAAAACTATGTACTGTGTAAATTTAAAATTTGAATTGATCTTTTGTAAAACGTGTTTGGTTTTGATGCAGTTAAAATATTCGGTGTCGTGATACATTGTTCTTAAAGTAATTAGAAGCTCCCCAATAAAGAATCTTTTCAAATTGAATTCCAATGCGTGTTTAAACTGATATAAGAACTGAAACTATTATTGACTTTTTAGACGGCCACGGCAGTAACGGAAAAGGCAAAGGCTAAGACGCCGAAACGGACGCCAGTAAAGCAAAAAGAGGCGCCGCCTCCCACACCCGCCAGGCGGGGCGCGCGGGCAGCCGGCAGAGGTAACTTTTGTTCTTCTCTTCTAAGGTGTTATTCTGTTCGTTCAAACATCAACTCGACAGGCAATCATTGGCCCGAACGCGCCAGTAAGGATCATGAACTTGGAATTATTTTTTTGGTTTCTGGTTAAAATGACAACAGCAAGAGTTTAGATAAAAAAATATAGGTATAACATCCTGATAATAAATAGAACACCATTGTAGTAAATTTGTGGATTAAAAATTAGAACACCCTTGTACCCTGTAGTGTACTTTTAGGTCAACAACTAAAAATCCTCGTCTTGTCTGTATAATTGCAATTAGAACATCGTTCATTCGTTAACATGCATCGTGTTCCAGAAAGCAAGCCGTCTCCGATAGTGCCGTGCCGACGCCATCAACGTCGACCGGCAAGGCGACGCGCACGCCCAGGAAGCCACCCGCGAAAAAATAATACGCAACCTCACTCCACAGACACTTCAGTTCAAGTGAGCGGACACTGTGACAAACAGTACCGAGAGGTTGGATTGTACTCTAAAAACAATTGTGTCTTCTAAAATATATTTATTTTTACAACCCCTGACTCCTGCATAATCATGGTGTACTTTACATTTTGTATTTTTATTTAGACCGAACCCTTAGTTTGCAAGTTTTAATCGGGGGTGTATTTATGAAATGACCGACTTAAGCAACGATGAAGTACAGTAGTCATTTAGCACAAGTTCTGAAAGATTGTTATTTAGGAGCCGTGTGGCGAATTATAATTAGTTTCTTATGCACTATTGTGTAGTTTTGGCTGGTATCGATCAGGGCCTATTTGTGTGAATGGCGCTCAAATGGAAATGTCCTTATGGGGCATATAACATAAAAACACGGCCATGTTTTCTTTCAGTTTAATAGTGATCGACTTGAAAAATTGCATCACACTTTTTTGTAATGATACACTGTATGGGAAAAAAAATATGATTTAATTTTACTAATATTTACTAACGTATTTGTAACAGTTTTTAGTATTAACTGTAAATAATTACAATATAACTAACTTGAATGTTAACAATGTTACTTTGCTCTTTGGTCCCAAACCTGGGGTGTCCCGGTCACTGGCAATAGTAATGCAACGTTTTATATAATTAGGCTAAAATTTGGAATTTTGCTAGACTATTGACACTAGGGTACGTTAATCTGTAATTGCGAAGTTTTGTATAAAATCAGTACAAAGAATTTAAATATTATCAGAGCGAGTGGACACGTTTGGTTTCAATAAGAGTATATTTTGATACAATTGGTTTACTCTGAATCGTAACGTGCTGCCGAGAATTGACTGGTGGAGGTTCTCCTGCGATGAAACTGAAAGGATACGTGTCATCTAGCAGTCTGGACCAAGCATGTCGCGAGTAGCGTGGGCATAATTGAATCAATGTACAGTTGAATACTAAATTTTAAGCCTCTACTTCTGCTTGCTCAGAATCTTCAAGTGTAAAAATAGATAACGAAATCTATTTGCGGTTTTAAACTTACTTCTACTGAATTTCTCTTCATTTGTTAAGATTGTTTTCCCGCATTTTGTTAAATGTTTTCCATTATAAGTACTCTTATGTTGTTACGTTAAGCTAAGGTTCCACGGTTTGTCGGTATGTCGAGGGATGCTGCTACATTTTAGAGCAGGATAGATATAAATATGTCAGTTACGTAGAGCCGACGGACCGCGGGACCGCAGCTGCAACGACCCGACCTATGGGCGTGCGAGTGTGTGTGTTAGAAAAATTAAGTACCTACAAGATAGGTGGTATTTCTATATAGGTTAATTATTAAAGAGAGGATTAAGCTTAGAATATAAATGATTGTGTGTGCATTTTCTGTTTATAACGAACGTACCAAGTGGGAGTTGCACCGGTCCTCTGGTACAATAGTTGTATATATTCTAGCGTTTTATACAAAAAATATATCAGTTTGAGAGTACTATTGTAACAGAAAGTCCACAAATTACAAAATTTATATGCAATTCAGAATTAAATATAATAATTTAAGAGAAAAGTGTTTTGATTTTTCCAACCTTCAAGATAAGAGCAGTTTCAGACGTTTTTTCTGCGCGTATAGGCTCGTTTTTGTACACTCGTGAACGCGCGTTTTGCCACGCGCCAGGCGCGCTTGTATTGTAAAGCTGCGTACGGAAAGCGCGCACGCTGCTACGCGTAGTCTACGCGTGTGTTTACGCGTACATTGGAACAAGCGCGTCCTCTTTGACGCGCGGCCTAGACTGACGAAATGAAGCGCATATGACATGTAATGCGCGCAGAAAAAACGCGTCTAAAACAGCTCTAAATAAAACCATAGAATAAATACATGGACACATATTCAAAGAGCGGAATTCTTCATAGCAAAAATCAAACTGTCAGAGGGATTGACCAAATCAATATCTTTAGACATACCTTCTAATCTGTGGTATGAAACCCTGGGTTCATGTTGTGGCACTAGCGGTGAATGATGATATTGGCTCAGGTAATGATGATAAAGATAGTGATTAAAGTTATGTTAAAGTATAGGTAATTCAATCAATGTCATCAAATGTTTATTTTTATTTTAGTGGAGCGCCATGGCATATATATGTGTACAATATCAATCTTAAAGCATGGTTCATTTAGAATTGGTACATATTACCAAGGTTATAAAATTTAAAATAACTAATGAAATAAAACATTTAGTATTATAAATTGTAAAATATGTATTATTATTTTACATTTTACACTAAAAATATTCAGTTGTCAAAACCATGTATGTAATTCCGAACTTTTTTCGTAATAGATCCCATCATCTTCTGAACAGTGCTTTTATTTTGACGACAAAGACTACTATTGTATACTTGGGTATAGACTGGTAACTCTGCTCTTTTTTCTGTTCTTGTGATACCTACGTGCTGCCATCTAGTTCGTCTAGTTAAAAGCTCAGTTATGCGTATGTGTGTGTAGGCACGTGCTTACACAACCACATACGTAAGTTATTCGCTGACCCCTTTATTCATACAATATCACAACAGTATTTAAAGACCACTAATTAAGTTAAGATGCGTTGTTGGCACATATTAACTATTATAAGTTTAAACACTGTTCAAATATTATATGAAAAAGGGGTTAAAGGTTGATTTAGTGTAAGTAATACAAAAAAGAACATATCAGGCGTGATGGCAATATTAATTACATTGAAAACTGATAAACTCCAAAGAAAATAGTCAACATTGATCTAAGTAGTCAACGCGATACGTTTTGGTTAATTGAATAAGTTGGGGCAGTTACAATATAATTATACTTAAAACACATCGTTCATTCGCGAAATGATGAGCTTTTTAATTACCTACTTATTAAAACGGTTTGCCGTAAGTATAAGTAGTGGCTTTACCCATTCCGCAAATGAGCGACGGGCATTTAATTAATATTCTGCGCCGCGCCTGATCAGTTCTTATTTGAATAAACCAGTGATAAGTTGACATCTTTTCTGCCATCCACTGAATACAGGATCCCTTAAGAACGACAAAATTATAAGTCCCGTGACATCCCTGGCGAATTTCACCAGGTTGTAAAAAAAACCATTGTACAGACCATTATTTTCCCAATGGTTTTTAATAGCTTATATAACTAATTCTCTCTGTAAGGATCATATATTTAATGGGTCTTCCTTATGCTGCGGCCGTATCTACTGGCATCTCATTTTTAACAAAGAAAGAAAGATACTTTACAACAACGTCTTAACTACTTTTAACACGAATATTTTTTAAATCCCCAGATGAGGTCGCAGCGTACCTATTTCGAGATTTCGAGGAATGCAACTAATTACACGTCATGTAAACATATGAAAATGTAAATAAATTATTTATTACATTGAAGTTTATTGTGTTTAAAACTAGTAGGTACATTTGCATTAAAAGTATTTGCTAAATCCATAACAATAACATCATTTGAGTAACAATTTAATGAAGATACGTTTTCAATACAAATTAGCATAATTGTGATGATGACCCATATTGAACATGTAAACCTACTCTAGTAATAGAGATTGTAAATCTAGAAATTAACATAAAGTGAAAAAATAGTTACGGACGTGAGACCTTAAGGTTCCGAAAATTGAGCTTTGTTATTAAGCCTATTTTTAGATGGGTTACTTTTTTACGACTATGATTATAAATTACTTAATTTTTTCCATTCATTTAGCACAATATTTACTTAAGGTTGGCGTCATGGTTGGGTATCAATTTGTAAGGGGCGTTTTCAATGCTTACTAAGAATGTTGGACGTTGACTTTTATATCCGACTTTTGCAGTGCAAGCTTGTCCCAAATAATAAAAAAAACACATCTATCCTATTTGCATGATAACTTTTACACCTCAGCAATTGTCTAAGCTAAACATATGATAATTACAAATACAAAACTGAAAATAGAGAATTGTGACAATCAGAAATGAGCAGATCCTTTGGAATTATACAGTTCTCTGGGGGGGGAGGCAATTTTTGAAGCACATCGACGAAAAATTACTAATTTTTAAATCAATTTATGGAGCGATTTAATCTACGAGCTGGCCCACATTTCGGATTTGATTGATTTATCACAACGCCTTTATCATATCAAATCCAAAAGGTGGGCCCGCTCGTAGATTAAATCGTTCTGCAAAAAAGGTGACCTGTCGCTTCGCCGAGTTTAATTACACAGATTTTCCTTTCGCAGACAACTATTGGCAGACCTTTCTTTTGGCCGAGTAACGTTTGGTATAATTTCGTTACGCCTATTATTTGTTTCGCCGAATAGTCGGTAGACAGTAAAGCGATACGCAGAGTTACGTTTAGTCGATTGTTTGTTTCGTAATTGTTTAATTTTACCCAACAACTGTTCGTCGAAACATGATATAAGCAGAGATGTGACATGCCATCATTATTGTTTAGTAGATTTAAGGTTCAGTCGATTTTGGTTTCATCATTTTTTCAGTTAAGTAACTGTACAACTGTTGCATTTTTATGGAAGACTAATCAGGGCAGATCCGACTCGGATAGGTTAGGTTAGAAGGTCAAGGCTGGAGCCAAGCTCCGAGGTTATTTTTTTTTATCTTAGTAAATAACAAACACAACAAAGTCAAATTAAAAATAGGTAAACTATTAATAAACCGAGCAGTTACTTAGGGCAAATGATACTAAGGTACATTGGAACTTGACAAATGACAACAATAATAACATCAAAACTTATGCGGGTACATAAGGAAATCACGAAGAATTTATACCGCCACTAATCAGTGTTTATTACACGGCATATAAAACCACCAATGATGTCATAGCGTAATCCAGACACATTCGCAGTATTTGATGCCATTCCCAGTGCAAAACGAAAAGGTGGCAAACAGTTAATATGATGATGAATAATTGTTGAACCGTTCAAAAGCGAACAGTTGTTCGAACAAACATTCAAAATGTGTAGTGATTAATAGGCTAAACGAATTTCTGCCAATAGTGGTTCAGGTTACTGACTCATAAGCCAACTAAAACATCAGCTAAAGGTTGAGTTACGAAACGTTAGTCTGCGAAACAATACATCTACGAACAAATCCATCGGCATACCGTTACTCGGCGAAACGTTGTCTGCCAATCAATAATCTGCCAAATAATTGTCGGCGAATCATTAGGTAACCCGTTGCGCAAAATGATTTCAAAGTTAGTCCTTTTTGGTCGGTGAGCTTTAAAAATCGCCCCCCAGAGAGTCGATTTTTGAATGCCACTTGTGATTATTTGATTTTTGTAAAAAATAATAGGTGCCAAAAGATTTTAAAGTAAATTTGTCAAAGGAGCTAAACTCTTGAAAATGGGAAGAACATGAACACTCAGTCTGATCTCATAAGCATCGAAAATCTTGCTGAAAATTATACAAAACCGATTGCGAAATAAAGCAGAAGAATTAATTGGCGAAGACCAATATGGATTCGGTAGAAACAAGGGCACAAGAGAAGCTATATTGGCTTTACGAATGATAGCTGACAAAAGGATGGATTTGGGCACATAAGTATATAGCTTCTTCATTTGGAAAAACCTTTGATAGAGTTGATTGAAGAAAGATGATGGGAACACTAGGCAAGCTAGAATAGATTATAGTGATAGGTGGATTATCATGGCATTGTACAAATATCAGGAAACGGTTATGAATATCGGGGAAAAACAAGGAAAAGCAAGGATGAGGCAAGGAGTGAGACAGGGTTGCACGATTTCACCATTTTAATTTTTTATATCACTACATAGTATAAAACAAAGTCGCTTTTTCTGTCCTTATATCCATATGTATGCTTAAATCTTTAAAACTACGCAACGGATTTCGATGCGGTTTTTTTTAATAGATAGATTGAAGAAGAAGGTTTATATGTATAATACTTTAATCCGGAGCGGAGCGAGGGCGGGTCGCTAGTATTTATATAAAGTCCCATTAATAAAGTCAAAAATGATAATGTACAGGCAGTAAAATTTAATGGACAATGTCATGCAGATGGAGTATTGCACTATATGTAACCGAGGCGTGGACTGGACTCTAATACAGAGGGATAGAGAGAGGCGGGAGGCGATTGAGCTGTGGTGCTGGAGAAGGATGGAAGGCATTAGTAGAACGGAAATGTTATCCAATCAAGAGGTATTGGCGAGAGTAAAAGAAAAGAGAAGGATATTGGAGAGTATGGAGATCCAGAAGAATTGGGATGATTGGCCATTTATTGCAGCACGACATGCTTATTAAAAGGGATCGTATCATAATATATAGAGTTCAAAATACCTAATGGGTCATAATACGTAATGTTCATAATATACTGGGTGGAAAAAATGTATGGGCCCTGGAGGGGATCTACCTTAAATTATTTAGTTAGCTCACGTTACTGAAAGGAAACATTCCTTTATTTTTTAAAAGAAACATAACTACATTCACGGATCTTTTAAAATTCACCTGCCTCAACCGAAAATCGAACCAACTAAAATTTAAAAAACAAACTCGCGCTATTTTATTTGACGAATTGGGAGCATTATTGTACAGGATACAATTTATCCAATAAACATTTCACCTTACACTCATCTGTTGTACGAGATACCCATCAAATTGAATATTTATTACAAGTTCTTTATTAATTATACCTAGTACTGTTCATTTGTACAAGAAGTAAGGGTTGCGGTAGAAAATGTTATTGGGAGCAAACACCACAACACTTTGCAGAGGGCTGGCTACACGAAATGAATTTCAATTTAAATAGTAAGTTTGTGTATCCGGAACGAGGGGATCATTTCGAGCAACTTATCAGTTAAATTATTAAGATTCTTTTCTCTTCTTAATATCCGTCTACGTTAAAAAAACGTTTCATGTTTATGTGTTCTTCGTATTGATGATAAAATAAAATTAATATTAGTTTTCACTTTTTTATTTCAAAGACCAAATGTTTATTGGACAGATTTCATCCTGCACAATAATCCCACCGAATCGAATAATAAAATGGAGATATTACGAAAATAGTTTATAGGGGCAGGCCGCTTATCGTCACGATGTTATTGTTTGTTACTTACTACCCTTACAAAACTGCGCAAGCGACGTCAGTTCCGTGTTTGTTTCGAAGCGAGTGCTTGTTAAGTAACGTGTTACAACAATTTTTTTATTATATTAATTGATAAAAAAAATGGCTCGGCGAGAAAAAAATACTTCTGGACAATCGTGAAATGTTTGATGTTGTGAACATTTACTTTGTGAGTAGTCAAAACATTGCTAACACCGTTAGGATTTGGACTGAACGATTTCCTAATCGGCAGGCCATTACGCGCTACACTGTAAGGTCTATCGTTAGCAACCTATACGAGTGGGGTACTTTTGAAACGCCACGCCATGCTCAAGGAAGAGGCCAAAGTGGGCTTGCAGTGGGTTTTAAGCAGGCTATTCTCCAATTCAGGCAAAACGCCAAAGAAAACTCTTGCGGTTTTGTAATCCATACCGTTATCTGTAGTTAAATGCCATTTCAGAACGATTTTTAACAACAATAATCTACAATTTTTTAACCTAAACCGTGTTTGTAATCTTTTACGGTCCTAAGCCCGTAACAAGTATGAAGGGAAAGATGAATCATAACATTGTGCACGGTGATTACGTCATTAAAGTCTCGGTAAACACGGCGCATGGAAACCACAATTCAGAAAAATAATGGGAATAATTGAAAATGCTATTTGCTATTTCTCTGACTTCCTTAGGTTTTTTAATTTTTTAATAAGATATTCGGATTCAGCATTAATTGTACTATCTCTCCTGCTTTAAAAGTTATCGACCAAAAAAACACCCTGTGCATCACACGATGTTGTGAAGAAAATAATATAACCCTTCTTTTGTTACTAATGCTATCATTAGTCTTGTCATCAGATAGATAGACAGACAGACAGACAGACAGACAGATAGACAGACTGACGGACGGACGAACGGACGGACGGACGGACGGACGGATGGACGGATGGACGGACGGACAGACAGACAGACAGACAGACAGACAGACAGACAGACAGACAGACAGACAGACAGACAGACAGACAGACAGACAGACAGACAGACAGACAGACAGACAGACAGACAGACAGACAGATAGGCAGACGAATTTATAATATATCAATGACCCGCCCTCGCTTCGCTCCGGGTTATATTATACCTACATTAAGTACTACAAACATAAAAATCAACAAGTGTAATAATTCATTTTCTTTTTAAAGTTACTAAAAGTAACAAAAATTTGCGCTTTAAAGCTTAATATTTCCTAAATGAATCCCTTAATCAAAAAATTGTGTCAACAAACCCGTAATGTTTTTGAATGACCTATCCAACGATACCCCACACTATGGGGTAGACGAGAAAAAAATACATCCCTACGTTACGTTTAGGGGAGGTACCCTAAAAATTTAATTTAACATTTTAGTGAACCACTTTGTTGGCGTGACTAATATGCATATTCATGCCAAATTTCAGCTTTCAAGTACTTAGAGTCTGCGCTAGGCAGCGGACGGACGGACGGACGGACGGACGGTCATGGCGAAACTATAAGAGTTCCTAGTTTGACTACGGAACCCTAAAAATTTAGACAATTACGCCGTAAACGTCGTTTGTTGGACGAGCGTTTGGCTTTTGGATGTTCGGAGTTAGTTTTCTAGGTCCAGTCGTGGTTTTAAAAAGTAAAGTAACTGTGAATAAATGGAGTTTAGTATTTTTTTATGGTCTCACCAGATGCATAGTTTCCAACGGCCTGTCGGCCTGGTTGAACGCAGCCTAATCGTTTAAAATTGATTTGATTGATTGATATAGAATTGTTTAAAAACGGACTGTAGGACTGCAGCTTAAGGTAAACATTTCCGAGCATTTCGGAGAACACTCGTTTATATCGCAATTCCCTAAGAGGGTATAAAATATATTTATATATATTCTGGAATAAAGTATGCTATGTATGTTAAATATTATTCAATTAAAATGTATCTGCGGTTAAGTAATAACTAGATTTAGCCTGCGACTACGAGTAGGTAGATCAGCGTAGAACATCGCTATGGTCTATCTCGCTAGGGCTGTATGTCATGGCCAGAGGTGAAGCACGCAGCCTAAATTAGAACTCGATGCTCTCTGCCCCAGCTATGGGAGTGATTTAACACGTTCCCTGTCCGGGTGCCCCTAATGTGGGGTCATGAACCTTTTTTTGCAGGAGTCCGTGCTTCCACTATGGGGTCACATCCCCATAATGAATGGACATTGGTCTTGTGACATTGTCAGATCGTTTTGTAGGGGGACAGTGAACGTATTAAGTAAATTCTATGCTAGAAAGAGAGTTCCCCTTGTAATTTGTAACTCTGGAGTCACCCTATCTGTATGCCATATTAAAAAAAAACCGATCGAGTGGTTCAGCCATGAAAACATATCAGACGAACGAACACAATCAAAATTTAATGTAGATTAGATATCGTATATCGATCGCTATTCCCTCGAGAACTACAAAACAAATCGGAAATAAAAGTAAGTATTACTTTGTACTCATCAAAATCAGTTCAGCGAATCCTAACAGACGGAGAGACAGACACATTTTCACATTTATCATATGAATAGTACGCCCATTCTTAGTGAATTTCCCTTTGAATTTTGTCCGAATACTTTTGGAATCTGTGTTTGACCCATCCATTTGAATTACCGTCTACAGTCCGGTTGTAGCAGCCAGGCACGCAGCACACCTTAAAAGACATCTTTTTTTATTCTTATTCTTTTTCTTTGTAATTATCCTGTAGGTGAAATTAAAAATTTGTTGGAAAATGACAAAAAATGACAAGGCAGACAGGTAACTTATTGTGTTGTCATTATTTTCAATGTAAATTAATTTCTGCCATTTTTGAACAGCATATGTATTTTTATAAATAACAATAGTAAATAAATTTCCTTTTTTGCGTTATTATTCAGTATTTAATGGTTCCTAAAGAATGATTTTTTTTTATTTCAGGAGCAACACTAAAGTTTTAGGCAAGTCCATGCAATAATGAAATATTATTCGCATAGTAGGGTAGATGGCGCCACCGGCGGGTGGCGATTGTGGCAAACCCCCACTAATGTACTAAGTTGCCATAGCATGCATTTAAACATCAAAAGGTTGTCAACAAACCGTGATTGTCGCTTTTGAAATAAGAATACAAGAAACATTTTTTTGAAATTAATTTATTCGTGCCAATTCTAAATGAACCATGCTTTAATTCGAACCACTCTGATTTCCAAATTCAAATATCGTTACGAACACATGCTGCTCATAGGGCGATCCACGGGTTAAGTCAAGATATTTGATGATAAGAACAGATTTACCTACAGGAATATTATATGAAATGTGTTATTCATTTATTAAATATGGTTAATATGTGGGATTGGGAACAGGTTTGCTCACTCGTATATAATTATATTGAGATCATGGTTGATCACAAATTTTTCAACACGTATTTTAAATTTGATGGATATGTATTAAGAGTGGGAACAGGTTTGCTCACTCGTGTTTTTATTTCGTATGAAGATATATAGGAGTGGGATCAGGTTTGCTCACAATACATATATTGTATTTTTTTTTTTTTTTTTTTTTTATGTTAAGGAGAAGGCACACGAGCACTCAGGCCACCTGATGGTAAGTGGAATCTGAGACCCATAGACATTTGAATTCTGAAGACTATAATCCCAAGACCTCAAATGCGTTGCCAACCCTGAGGACTATGATGGAATGCCTCTATGCTAGTAATTTCACCGGTTGTCTTATCCCCACACCGGAACACAACAATGCGAACACTGTTGCTTGGCGGGTGGTTAATGGATAAGATGGTGGTAGCGATCCGGACGGACCCTGCACAGGGTCCTACCACCACTAAACCTAGACCTAGACCTGTATAGACCTAGATTTCTGTGTATGGGTGATAATTATGTTCAAGTGGGATCAGGTTTGTCCCTTTGTACAAGTTATCGTACCTAAATGAAAATATATATAATAAGAGTAGGATCAGGTTTGCTTACTCGTATAAAATATAAATAAATATATAAAAATATACATGAACTTTATCGTAGATTTATAACCAGTAATTTTTACGTTGCTTTCTATTACAAATTTTTAGTTTGGTTTTGGTTCTAGTACAAAAACAAATATACATACATACATAACATCACGCCGTCATTCCCAGAGTGGGGTAGGCAGAGCTACAGAAATACCAACAACTCTAAAAAGACTTGTTGATAATTCTGTAACCACATTTTGTACAATCAGGCCAGAAGTTTACTAGTGTATTAGTGATAGCAAGCCCATCGCCTAACAATACTACACTCGGCGTCAAAAATATCGCCCCTCCGCGAAAATCAGATTCAAGCTAATCTAGACCTTAGCGAAATTATGTTACATAATTAATATTAGTATCAATTAAAAGCACGTTTAATGTGTTTTAAATTAAAAATGTTTAATTTAAACAAAACGTAATGGCTTGTGAATCAGAGCGTTACGAAAAAAAAGTGCACAAATACTCGTTTGAAGGGTCGCGAGTTGTGCCCTTTTCCAGGGGTATAAAATGCCTGTACAAGGTCAAATGTCAATCATTCACTATCCAGACGTCGAAGAGAACACATCTAAGGAACTCAAGCAAGAAAACAACCCTCGAACATGGAGACCACCGCTGCTGAATCAGCTCAAGTGGTTGCACTACTGCAAGTAGGAGTTCGGCAGTGTGATGTCGCTCGGCAACTCAATTTAAGCCGTCATGCTGTCCGCCGAGTATTTCAGCGGTTCCAGGAGACTGGGGGCTACATCAGAAGACGTGGGGCTGGTCGGCGACGCTGCACATCCGAAAGAGATGATCGCTTCATCGTGACATCATCTCTACGCAATCGCTTCGCTAGTGCTGTTGAGGTGCAACAACGCCTCAGAGAAGCTCGGACAAGATCAGTTAGCATCTCTACGGTTAGAAGAAGACTGCGGGAGAAGGATATCGTGGCTCACGGGGCTGCTACAGGCCCAATGTTGACCGCACAGCATCGCAGAGATCGCTTGCAATTTGCCCGCGACCACGTCGATTGGACGTTTGAGCAATGGAGGCAGGTTCTCTTTACCGATGAGACGAGAGTCTGTCTTTATTGCATCGACAGGCGGGCCAGAGTCTACAGAAGGTCGGGCGAACGATTTGCTCAAGCCTGTATTGAAGAGACAGTGGGCTACGGAGGTGGCTCTTGCATGTTCTGGGGGGGCATGTCTATAGACGGCAAAACCGACCTTGTCTGCGTCTCCAGGACTGGAGGCACTCGCGGCCAAGGGTCCCTGAATGCTCACCGATACATTGCCGAGATCCTGGAAGAGCATGTGATGCCATATGCGGGTTACGTCGGCTCTGGGTTCACATTAATGCACGACAACGCTCGCTCCCACACTGCATTAATTGTTCGGGATTATCTGGAGGAGGTCGGGATTCCCGTTTTGCCGTGGCCAGCCAGGAGTCCTGACTTAAACCCGATTGAACACCTTTGGGACGAGCTGAAGCGACGGGTTCGGTCACGAGATGCCGCCCCTACCACCCTGCAAGATCTTCAGGACGCAGTCATCGAAGAATGGGGCAACATTCCACAAGAGGACATCGTAAAGTTGGTGCGATCAATGAAAGACCGTTTAGAGGCAGTGATAAGGGCAAGGGGGGGTAACACTAGGTTTTAAGTTAATTTTAGGCACTTTTTGTAAAATTTTGTTATCCATTTATTGTTGTAAATTTAAACTTGAATAAACATTTTTCAACTGTTCGCAATGTCATTTCCTTTAATTTTTGACCCCAAGGAATAATTCTTTTTTTTTTAAATTTTCCTGAAAAAACACTTTATTACCTTTCAAATGATACCTAACAATCATATTGTTGTCCTTGATCAAATAGGGTTTAAAGTCGGTTGTAATTATTTTCCGAGGAGGGGCGATATTTTTGACGCCGAGTGTACAAGCCCTTATTCCCTTACCCCCTTACTTATGAACGTGAAATATGCTTGGAATAGTTTATGCCATGCTTTCACGGTGTGTTCAGTCAGAAGAAAACTGTGATTTCGAAGAAAAAATATGGATTGGGGCAATAATTCCTAGATGGTGCTTATATCAATAACCTAGTGTCCAGAAACGTTTCGTTTTACGCATTTTATGTCAAAAGGTATATTTTATTAGTATAAGAATATTTAGATAAAACGGTATGAAAATAAATAATAATGTAGTTTGGTTCATTAATATATAAATATTTCAGAAATCAAAAATTTTAACTTTAAAACCGTAATTTATTTTGTACATCGACCCATTCTGACATAAAGTAGCAGTAAACTAAAACGAAACGTTTTAGATATATCTAGTCGTCAGCCGTCCATTTTATTTGAATTACTTTCTGTTTGTGTTTGCAACGTGAGAGTGCGCTCCTGTGTTATTCCATGTTTTAATAACGACCCTGCTGTTTTTTGGACTCCGACGACCCTCCCTGTTCTGTTTTACTTTGGCATCGTTTCCTGGACTTTGATTTGCTCACTATATTGGTTACCGGCAACTATGACTGGAAAGGCCGATAGAAAATGTTGTGTGCCTGATTGCGGTAACACGCGTAAGTACCTATTATTACAGTTATTCACTAGATAAAATAATAATGTAAAAATAAATCCAGCCTATGGGTGCTTAATCACCCAAACTCGTGCTGCACAAGGGCTCTCCTCAGAGACTGATTTCTATTTAAATTTCTTTCATTTTCAATTAATATTTTATTATTGCCACGTGTTAATTTTTCATACATATTTATATTAGTAAGTGGACCTGAGTAAGATTATAACGAAGAGCTCAAACTAAAGGAAGGTGCGAAAAAGAATGTTTTTTCCATGTTATTAATGTTATCTTCTACATACATTCTCCATTGCTTTATTTTATTTTACATGAAATGGTGTGTCTTTGCTGTGACTTATCGAATTTGACTACCGACAAACGAAAAAGTACTTAACCAATTTAATTACAAGTTGCCTTTACTTTAGATCATTATTTATTACATTAACCAAAGTTGAATTAAACTGATTTACAAATAACCTCCTTGAAATTAGACTTTGTTAAAGTCCAACCTACCATTTTGATGAAAGTCCTTTCAGAAACTTTAGTTTAATATTATGGTTTCAGGATCAGAAGATGTTACTTTACATGTTTTTCCAAACCCGGATAATGAACCCGATAGGTTTCGCACGTGGCTGTATGCTATTGGGGGCGATATCTTGGCATTAGATACCATGAAAATATTTAAACATCGTAAAGTGTGTCATGCTCACTTTGAACAACAATTTTATACTTACATCAAGCAAACAATTGGCGGCCGATGCAATCCCATCACTACATTTGACAGGTATGTTATATCTTTAATTTCTTGTTTCATCTTTTATTGTAGAGATGGACCTTTTGGATAAAGTTTGACCCTTTTAAGATCATTAAAAATGTACAGGTTTCTTTGCAATGCTTTTAATTAACAAAAAGAGCATCAGGCGCCATCATGTCCTAGCCATGAAGCATGAGAAATACAATATTAATCTTATAAATTCCTTTAATTATTTATTTTGTTGCTTAACATCATACTTAAACTGCCATGAAATTGAAAATTAATGTGAGATAATACAATAAAATACAACATTAAATTATGTAGGTTTTCATGAGATCAATTGTACTTTAGTTTTGATGGTTTTTTTTCTACGCATATAAGTATGTACTAGACAAGGCAACAATGCCAACAATATAGGTATATATCCCGAAAACCTTGAATCCACAATTTTCAAAAACGTGATTAAGATTAAATATGGTAGCCTAATAAGATCATAATTGATTTTGAATATATATTATATATGTTTCAGATAAAGGAATACTGGACCGTCGTAGTAAAGAGACAGCTTGATAATCTGTTTGATTCAGTCAATGGAGGACACCAAAACTTGAAGAGGAGAAACTGCATGCCACTACTGGTACCATTAACGCCGACATCGCCGCATCAAAGAGTCTGGAGCCATTCAAAAAATGTCCTTAGGACTATGAAATATGTTGATGAGCGTGGTAGATTTTGTGTTGTGCCTTCAATAAACAATTGGATACACACAATTGAAAATTTAGAATACTTGAGAAATCAGTTTTTTTTTATGTTAAGGAGAAGGCACACGAGCACTCAGGCCACCTGATGGTAAGTGGAATCTGAGACCCATAGACATTTGAATTCTCAAGACTGTAATCCTAAGACCTCAAATGCGTTGCCAACCCTGAGGACTAAGATGGAATGCCTCTATGCTAGTAATTTCACCGGTTGTCTTATCCCCACACCGGAACACAACACACACACAGTTATTTGCAAAACACGAATTAAGATCCATTTGGTTACGGCACTTTAACCAGGACCCCTTGGAGAACTTTTTTGGATGCATAAGAAGCCATGGGGCTAGAAACACAAACCCAACATGTGCTTCTTTTGAGACAGCGTTTGCTTCTTTATTAATAAACAGTTTGAACTGTATGCATTCTCCAGGGGCCAATTGCGAAAAAGACTCGTGTCAAACATTTAAATCTTTAAGTAAAATATTTTTAACAAAATGGATCAAACTCGTTCAAATGAAAATGAAATAAATTTTGAACATGTTAGTGATCACATCTTGGTTGGGATCGAAAATAAAATGAGCAATCCTAAAATTATGGCTCAAATTGAGTATGTGACTGGATATGTATTAAGAAAGATAAAAAACATATTCAAAAGGTGTATGATTTGTTGCAAAGATTTATATGATCTCAATCAAGCTAGTACATACATAAAATTAAAAGAATTTAACAAAAGAAAGGCTTATCGTACCCTGCACAGTCACTAATTAAATGTTTTTCTGATATCCAAGATGTGGTCACAAATATTATTGCAACTGACTCAGGTATTCCGAACATAAAGAATTACATCAAAACAATCTTATGTATATAATGAAATCGGGAATGTTCGCGGAGGCGCACACGGACGGCTTCGCCGCAATAATGCGCAAACGGTCCGCCTCTCCTGGCGAGGCTCCGCGCTAGCCCCAACAGGATCCTGAGCGTGTTCAGGGACCGCTGGGACTCCGCGCTGCTGCGCCGGTGGACGCAGTTGCATGTTTTTGCACCAGCAGTGTGACAAATAGTCCCTTTAATTTTAATTTAGATTTTAGTTTTAATTTTTATAGTTATTTTGTTTTTGTTTTAATTTAAATTTAAATTTTATTTTGTACTGAATAGTTATATGGATCATTTGTTAGTCCTTTACCTCAAAAGCATAAATTCCTTGTAGCGATTCACCGAATCGCATTTCACCTCGGATGAACAAAACTTCAATAGAATCTTTTACTTAAAGCAATTTTTCGCGTGGCTTTTTACATTAGAATAATTATTTTGTAGCATTTCATTTTTCTTGTAGTATTTTACCCTAGACGCAATTCGTCGCGATCGGTGTTTGTTTGGGATTCTATTTAATTTGACGCGTTAATTGATGTTCGCACTAAATTTCTGTATCATTTTTTTATAAACGTGTTTTGTACCTGTAGTCTCATGTCTTAAATGCTATCAAATTCATTGAAATATTATCATCATCGTGTTGTTACCGCGACGCGAGCGTCTCCTGCAGCGGGACCGTCGCGCCGCGCCGTAATAAGCGCGCGAAGACTTTGACTAAATAAAACAATTAGATTTTATGATCGAGGTAATTATAGTAGATTGGCGAACTATGATATAAAGCGATCGCAGCGATATGCTATTACAAAATATGCGATTGAGGTATACTGTGATTTAAAATATTTTCTAATAATAAAATTGACGATCGAAACCAAATGAAACAGTAAAATAAGCGATCGAGGTAAAATGCGACTAAAACTATTAGCGAACAAAAAAAAATACGACTTTGACACAAAGCGAAAATAAAATACACGATCGAGGTGAAATGCGAATCGGTGAATCGCTACAAGAAATTTATGCTTTTGAGGTAAAGGACTAACAAATGATATGGATTGACATCTGAAATAAATGATTTGATTTGATTTGTATATCATGCGATTTTAATTTTATCACTTCCGATGTTCATAAAAATTTTGTTGGAGTGCTTACGGTTCTGTGAGGTCGATGAATGATTGTTTTATTTTTATTATTATTATTATTATTATTATTATTACTTTTTACTACTTATACAACGTTTTCCTTTTTTAATTATACACATTTATTATTGATATACCATTTATCCTTATAAGTAATCACCAAGAATTATTGTAATGAATTTTATTTTATTATGGTTTTAGCCAAAAAAAAAAAATGCACGTGTTTATTGATTTTATTTAATTTGTCTTTTTATGTATTGTTTCTATTCTAATGTTATAATTAATTAGATTAATTAGTGTAATTGGTGTAATGCCGTTCTAATTAATGAAATAAATAAATAAATAAATAAATAAATAAATAAAAATGCAATTTTGGCACAATTACAAGATTTATCATGTAGATTCTTTTTGTACAATTGGTGTGGACACAAATAAAATTTTGAGAGGCTCAAGACAAGATTTCAACCCCGAAGATGTGGTGCAGAACATGTCTTATAATTATTTCTTGAAAAGAAAAAATTAAAGTTTTGTATTATTATATTGGTAGTTTTTTACTTATAACAACATTTTTCTTTACACTAACATAAATTGCTATGGCAGTGTGAAGGAAAATGTCTGCGACAAAACCGCTACACACGAAGGATCGGGAGCATGCATATACGTAGCGTTATACCTAGGTATTGTTATGTTTCTCAAATAAATAGTTCGGGCAATGAACGCTGGAGGTCGCTTTAGTTCCATAGCACCGACTGACAACTCTATTCCTATATATTCATTATACTCTATGCATGCTTTGTCACTTTCTGTCAGATGCAAATGTCACAATTACAGATAAGGACAAAGCATGGCATAAACTATTCCAAGCTTATTCCACGTTCATAAGTAAGGGGGTAAGGGAATAAGGGCTTGTAGTATTGTTAGGCGATGGGCTTGCAACCTATCACTGTTACTAGTCGCCTCTTACGACATCCACGGGAAGATATGGAGTGGCACTATTCTAACCCGGAAACCAAACAGATTTTTTTTTTAAATTAATGTAGAACTTTAAACTTAGAACTTGATGTCTTGTAATAAGAAATTATTATTGTGTATTGTAAATTAAAATAGATTAAGTGATATCTTTGTAGTAATGAACATAATATAAAAAATAAAGACTGACCGTTGAATTTCTTGCGGCGCTTCTTCTCAGCAGGTCTCCTCTTGGGAAGCGTTGCTTATGATAGTTCCGTTCGATCAGCCGAGTGTTAGGTCATCATATGATACGTGTATGGGGACATGCACGCTATCAGGATTGTCGAGTGTTAGGTTTTATTTTCTAATACGTATAAACTTAAAATATAATAAATAAGAATATCATTTGAATAAGGTAAAGGTGGTGATAGTGGTAAAAAGGCAGTCAGTTGACTGTAGGTAGTAGCGGATAAAAAGGAAAACACTAGGTCACTAGGCTGATTGAGGCATTCGGTTTGGAACGTTAACAGTGGAATATTGTGATGTAGTAAATTAATGAGGAATAAATACCAAGTGTGATATCAAGTGATTTCATTTAATAGTCACCGTCGATAGTGGTGTTTAAGTATTAGACTTACTGTAATTTTTCACGTGTAACTAATTCGCCAGAAAGTATCAGAGTGATCCAACGTTCAAATTTTGAAGTTCAAGGAGGACCTCTGGTTAAAAAATGCTGGTGTAAAGTCATGTAATCCGAACTTTGTGTTATAAATACTAAACTTTTTACTCTACGATTGTACAAACATTTATTATATACCATTTTTAACCTTATTTAATCAGATAAAACAAAAAAAAAATCAAGCCTCATAATAATGGCACCTAAAATCTGCCATTAGAAATCCACCCAGCCGATTGGATGATACGAGGTAATAAAGAATATGTTGTTTTTATAAAACTTCAAAATATGTCGATATCGATATTATTGTTTCGGCAGTTCCTGGTGTAAATTTACTTAAATTATTAAATTTATTGTGATATAAACAATATCTGCACACATAAAGGTTGTTTATATATGCAACAGTGTGAAACAGTGTTCGACCATGATATTTTATCATAGCTGTAGCTATAGTCTGTCTCTTACTGACTATGCATAATATATCAGCAATCTGTATGTTGCCTTTTATTTTATCGCTCTTTCTATGCCATTCGTTCTTATTCTATGCTATCTGCCATAGATTGTACCGCAAACAGACAAAAAATAATACAAATATTAAAAAATCTTTTAGTAGTCTGTGGATGACTAGAAGTATTGAATTTATTCAAGTGACAGGAGAATATTCACCAAATGTAAGAAGTAGTCGAAAAGGATAATAATTGTGCGACAATGGCCGCCTCAGGAGGAAATATCGAGTGGTCTACAACTATAAAACCCATTTTAACAGCTTTGTATGGCCCGTTTTTCGACAAAAACGATGCCGTGGAAATAATACAGTCGATCATAAAAAGGTAAGTTTTTATCCCTACCCTTACTGAGCGTTTTTTAGACTGCTCCAGATCCGATCCCTCCGTATTATTTCGAATTTTATATATAATTCTACTATTAGGCATTCTACTTTGTGTGCGTATTTTTGTTTGCATATAAATTATACGGACTGATTAATCTGTAGCAGGTCAGTGCAGCTACGGCGAAATTTCGGTAAAGCCGCAACCGGTACCATATTATATTTTGATAATACATAGGTGATGTGACTCAAACCTAAACAATATTCTCCCATTTAGAACTTCAGTACAATATATTTTTATGAGAAATCTATCATTAGTGTCTTTTATATTGTATTTTCAAACTATCCTAATTTAGGATTCAGATTATATTTAGAAATTTCTAGAAAGCTCACTCTTATACAGGGTGTTGGGCAGGTTGTGTGCTAAATGAATATGGCGGGTAGGTAGGTTTACTTGCAACACACTTTAGGCTGATAAACACTCATCCTTCTCACAGGTTTTTTATTTAGTTTTTTAATTTTTATGTCAACATTTCCCAAAAGTGCACAGTTTTCTTTACATATCTTTGTTTAATGTCGCAGCAAAAAGGTATTTGTATTTATTTAATAATAATAATAATAATAATAATCACAGGACAATCTCACACAAATTGACCTAGTCCCAAACTAAGCTCTAGGCTTGTACTATGGGTACTAGACAACGATAAACATACTTATATAGATAAATATATACTTAAATACATAGAAAACATCCAAGACTCAGGAACAAATACTCGCGCACATCACACAAATGTCTGCCCTTACCGGGATTTGAACCCAGGACCCCTAGCTTCGAAGGCAGGGTCACTCCCAACAAGGCTAGCGTGTCGTCATTTCTAATGTATGCTTATTCTATTAATATCTTATTTGCATTCCCATAGTAAACAAAAAAAAGGTATGAGCTGACGTAGTGTGATAATTAGAATATAAAAGTTGCCAAGCTCAACTTTAGGGCACAATAAAAAAAAAAGGAGCTTCTCGTATCTTCCAATTTCACAAAAACATCTCCAATTTATGACCACTCAAACAGTATACCACAAATCTAGAGTCACTACAAATTTTCTAGCAAAAAAATGGTTTCACTCTAAAATAGTAGTTTACATCACTTCTTTGACGTTAAGTGAACTTCCTTTATGAAAAAATAAATAAATAATAAATGCAGTCAGTAAAACAAGTTCATTTGAGAAAGAATTATAAAATACATTAAAAGTTATCTACAATGATAAAAAATGGTAGTAAAAGTTAACATTTATTTTCACCATAAATTTGAGTTTGATGACTTTTATTGTCTAGTTTTCATACTTTCTCGGCTCTTTTTTTTTTGTTTACTATCGGAATGCAATTGAGATGTTAGTAGCATAAGCATACATTAGAGATAAAAAAAACACAAATGCCTTTTTGCTATTATATTTAAAAAAAGATATGTAAAGAATCAGAATCAGAATCAGAATAATCTTTATTCAAGTAGGTTTACAAATAATAAACTCTTTTGAAAGAACACTGTGAACTTTAAAAAAATCAAAAAAATAATTAAATAAGAAAAAACATTGTGGGCAGGATGAGTGTTAATTAAGAATAAAAGTATAAAAAGTTTATTTGCTTAATAACACACAAGTATACATAAAAAGAGATATCTGGCGAACCCCAAACTAGGCTGAGCCTGTATATGTATCTTGATATGATAGGGTCAGTAGCCACTAGTACAGTGATGAATGCTGAGCATCTTGCAGATATTATTATAAATACAACTATGCATATAGTCTGGTGAACGCTTTGCGAGACTTAATTTGTAACTTGCCAGGGAGACTCTAAACATATGTTTGGCCAATAGTGCGTTATAACTTGGTAATTTTTTTAACTCTGGATGTGCTTGACCTACCGCTTTTAATACATACAGCCGCCTACAATTAGCCTTATATTGTAATGTTAATGTTTGTACCATTTTCATCAGAATTAATTATACGGAAATAACACAACCTTTCGAAACCGGCCATGGCACGGCCACTCGCAACACTTACAAATCACACATTGATCACAGACTTACATCGGGTTAGGCTCGTAAAACACACTTTCCTGAAATATGCACTTTCTGTGAAGGTGCACTTCTTTAGAAGGGTAATTTTCTCGGAAGGTACACTTTCTCTAAAAGTACACTTACCGACATGTACACTTTGTCAATAGGTGCAGTTTCCCAGAATGTGCACTTTTGCAGAAGGTATATTTTCCCAGAAAGTACACTTTAGGGCTAGGGGTGTCCCTGTTTTATATTACTAAGGGTTTCTATGAAATAGTGCAAATGCAAACAGACGGACACACAGACGGACGGACAGACGGACAAAAAGACCGAAACTATTAACGTTCCGTTATTATATTTGGCTACTTTGGATACTTCTTACTTCTTAATGTGCACTTATTCAAATAGTGCACTTGACCAAAACGCACGCTTTCCCGAAATATACACTGTCCCATTTTCTCTTGTTATATACATCGGGAAAGCGTGCGTTTTAGGAAAGTGCACTATTTGAAAAAGTGCACATTTCGGGAAGGCCTGCATTTTTAAAAAGAGGACCGAATGAAAAAGTGCGCATTTCGGGAAAGCGCGAATTTTGGGAGTGTACATTTTGCGGAGAGTGCACCTTTGCAGAAAGTGCACATTTCGGGAAAGTGTGTTTTACGAGCCTAACCCCTTACATCTACAGTTTCTAGCACAAGAAAAAGCCAGAATACATTTCATGTTAAAAAGAAATGAGATATCATTTGCATGTTTTCTATTTAATGAGCTTTATTTTATGGGGTATTTTATAAAACACTTCACATTTGCAAAGCAGTGAAAAATAATAATTTAAACTTATTGTAAACCAGCATGTTTGCTGTTTTAAAGGTGGGTGTGAATTAGAAGTCTCGGGTTGGGGCACGCACGGCTCACCTATTTTGCTCAAATTCGTACGCGTTCACTCGCTGTGCGCGAGCAGAGTGGCGGCTGGTAGGACCTTGTGCAGGGTCCGTCCGGATCGCTACCACCATCTTATCGATTAACCTACCGCCAAACAGCAGTGTTCGCATTGTTGTGTTCTGGTTAGGGGATAAAACAGCTGGTGAAATAACTAGCATAGAGGCATTCCATTTTAGTCCTCAGGGTTGGCAACGCATTTACAGTCTTAGGATTGCAGTCTTGTGAATGCGAATGTCTATGGGTCACAGTTTCCACTTAACATCAGGTGGCCTGTATGCTCGTTTGCCTGTAATGCCATAAAAAAAAAAGAGTGCGAGCGGCGCGCGGCGAGCCGCCGAGAGTCGGTCAAATGCGCCTCAATGTGCGTGCTTCGCGTAATTTGGACGTGTATCCGAGCGTGCCGCGGGCTGAACGGCTCGGTTTCGTACCCAGCTTAATAGTTGCAGCGATGACTTATAATATTTATGTTATGTTGAATAATATGGTGAAATTGCTTGTCTGAATAAAGTCTCGACTTATAACCAACTTAGAAAATTGAGATTGAAACGATCAGGTAGACTCTGATCGTTTCAATCAGCTTCTAAATATGCTGAATTCATTTTTGATATTAAATTTAGACATTTTTATACAAAAAAAGATAAAATATAAAAATTTAACCATTTTTTTTTTTTTTTTAAATCTTTAAACTTTTATATGATAACTATTTGATAAAAGTTATTTACATATTTAAAAAGCCCATTCTTTCTACATTTTAAAATGTATGCATATGACATATTTTAAGTAATTAGCTTTAAAAAATAATACTTGGCGTGGAACCAGGATTACAATAAAGCCATAGACCTGATTTGGACCACAATCTCACTTTACGGGAAGCGATAATGTCGTTCAAGATGGAACATCTTTCCTGGAAAATTCCTGTTATAATAACGCCTAAGGTTAGCAGTAACTCTGCTAAAATAATCGTCAATTTAGTAATTTATCCATGCAGTATATCTAAGAGTTAGCTCATAATAGAGTAAATCAATTATTATTTTTATTTTACCCTATAATGGGAAGATTTTAAATGTTGCATCCGCGATAAAAGCCCACCTGTTTATTTCAACGTGTTTGTTTGTGGGACTTAAACATTTGCAACATGTCAAAAGATAAAAACAAAATGATTGTAATTGAGCAGCGTGCAGAATCAAAGTTGTTCACTAAAGAATATACTGTTACAGATGAAACAGCATTTCTATGTTGTTGTGTTTGGTGTTAAGACATAATAAAGGGGAACAGCAGAGGTTATTCGATTTTGCTTGATTATAACACCTGTCTATACTGCTCACGCTAAAGCTAGTCACGGCCGAAAATGGCTTTAAAGTAATTTATCCAGATTTATCCCTCTGCAGGATCTCAGGAGACCAAGTTTTTCTACCTATGACCAAATAAAGGTTGATGACTATATGAAAATCCATTGTTTTTATACTATTTTTTGATTAATGTAACAAACGCTACTTATAATCAAGAAACAACAAAAAAAAAAATAGTCACAGGGAGTTTTGGTTTCATAATTAGGTACATTACTTTTGAGCCACCTCTCGTATTTGGATTCAAACTTAAAACCTTTATCTGTTGGCACAGTAGCCAGGTTGCACTGAGACCCCATTATGCATGGAAACAATTAATATGGAAAAAAATAAACTTGTTTTTATTCAGCATGCGTTTTCAATCCACGAAGGCGCGACTCGCCTCTTAACTTGACGTATTTACCTTTAACTAATATTATTTTTGTTTTTCTTTCAACAGTGAAAATGAGTTCCTGAACCATGCAGAGACATATGATCTCTTCTACACATGTTTTGCGTGCCTTTCTGCACATTTCATAACAATAAATGCAAACAATTGTAAGTAACATTGTTCTTTGTCAGTACTGGCTTTTGACTTTTTCCAAGGGGTTTTTCCAAGAGGTTCATGTAGTCGGCACAAACATTTATTGCAAAGACTCACGATTTGAAGTATTGGATCTCTAATAAATAAATATTATGTAATGCGATTTTTAGTTTCATGTTTCGTTTGAATGATGTTAGGTATGTCCCAATTGTGTTCTCTGTGAGGACAATGATGATGCCCTACTCCAAAATATAAATTTAAAACTTACGTTACCAGAAACAACCTCTCGATTTAGTAACAAGGGATGAGTAGATATTGGAGCATGCAGTATTTAAAATACGTCACCCACTGTGCAAGTGCTATTCAGCTTCAGTTGAGTTTGTTTAACTCCATCAGTCAGGGTTTCTTTCTTTCAGTGTTGCCTGACCAACTGGACACGGCGCGCGACGCTTTTCGCGTCATACTTCGGCAGATACTTAAAAAGCTTTCTGAAGCTGGCGTGAGCGCTGAGGACACATCTGCAACTAGTGCAGCTCCCAATGTCTCAGTTAAGCAGGTAAATAATATAAAAAACAGTTAGTGTAGGATGTCAACCGTGATCATACAGGCGCCTAAATATGCACAGCTGAGTAGGTATAGTCACCAGCAATAATATATTTTACAACATTGCGCTTAAAATTATCTGACACGCCCTTATGCTTTCAGTAATAAAGACGTGCCAGATATTTTTCAGCCCAATGTTCTCGCAACAAACTGCAGTGTAAACTAACAATAAGTATATCATATAAAAGCAGAAATCAGAAAAAATAATGGATTTTGAATTCAAATGCAACCATTTTTTTTTCTTTGATTACAATAATTGAACTTGGTTAAAGCTTTAAAATACACAACGGGCGAGATAGGACGGCGACGCGCTGGCGGCGCGTCGGCGTGGCATGCAGATTACACTGCGGGCGTAACCTGTCGCGTCGGTCCCGCCGGATCGGAATCGGATTTTACGATTTTAAGCTCCATTCCTATTGACTTTTAAATCATGGACTTATCATCTTTATACTTATTGTTGATGACCCAAACCGTATGAAATAACGTGGCCTCACGTACAACACGGCTGCCGGTCGTCGGGCGTAACGTACTCCCGTCCAGGCGGCTTAGTGTACACAAAAACAAACACTCATACAACACAAACGGGTCGCGCCCCGTCCCTTCGGGCGCGACGGGGACGGGCCGCGGCCGCCTGCGCCGCGCCTAGTGCGACGACAGTGACGTCTATTACTGTAAATGTACGAGTATGTCTAACTGATCATGCCCCGCCGGCCGTCGCCGTCACATCTCGCTCGCTGTGTTTTGAGCTGTATAGTACATCATCTTACACCTTGTCACTATTTTCTTAGCTGCTGCTGCCCATCGTCGGTCTATGCGGAATCGAAGGCGGCGGTTACGCTCAGCTCGACCTCGTCATCCTCACATCGATACTTAAGAGCGCGAAGCTGCCTGCTCACGTCTCTGTGCCTGGTGTGTATTCTTACGCTTATGAAAACTGGTTACTGTGTACTTACATAAATTGTTTATGTAATTATATTCAAAGAGCGGAATTCTTCATAGCAAAAATCAAACTGTCAGAGGGATTGACCTAACTGTTTTATCGACTTATCGATAAATATTTGTCACTTAACGAAACAAAGTTAAAGTAATGAAATCAGGCTTTTGAATATACATACAAACAAATTAACGGTGTCCCTAATTAGCTGACCGCCACAGTATTTTAGTATAATAGTAAAGAATAAAAGAGAAAATACTTTTTTTTTAAATTTTCTATATGAAACTTATCATTAAAAATTAAAAACAAATATTGCTAAGAGTAGGTAACTAATCTTCATTCAAAATAACAAAGTTGAAATCTAAATCTGTACTAAATATGTTTTCTTCATCTTCCCTGTAGTAAAAGAAAATAGTCATTATTTTTTCAACATTGTCACCTTTCAAATTACTCCTTTTTTCATTGTAGATCCATTTATAAGATGAAAACGAGCGTTCTACCTCAGTTGAAGTAACAGGAGCATATTTGTAGTACTCGATAACGGTGTTTTGGCTGTAATCACTTTTTTCTATAAAATCAGCATATTTGCGTATCATGTCGTAGTCCGGAATTCTATCTAGTACTTTTTCAAGTTTTATTTGCACTGTCTGAGATCCACACCAATTTAGAATACTTCTCACCTGGTCAAGTATTAGAAGAGAGTCTAATAAGGATAAACAGGATGTTTGTAATTTGATTATTGCGTGACGTAAAATGCCATAACTTTCTTTTATGTACAACAGATCATTTCTCAAAATATTCTGCTTAAGTACTCTTTTAGCTTCTCTTATTGCAGCCGACTCTTTTGAATTTAAGGTCGAAATTACTTCTGTAATACATTCCAAATTTTCTGCATAATATATAGCTGCATTAAGCCATGTGCCCCACCTAGTTATAATAGGTTTTGGACGCAATGGTACGGATGAACAAATTTGTTTGAATAAGCGGACTCTATGTGGAGACTAAAAATATTTTTTTACGTTGTATATTAAGGCGTCAACACTTTTACATTGAGATCGTATGTGCTCGCAGACTCTATGTAATCCATGTGCCAGACATGTAACATGTAGTAGATTTGGAAATGTAGCTTTTAAGATTTTACCAGCCTTTAGCATGTATGCGGCACTATCAGTGCTCAAAACAAGCACATTTCTAACATGCTCATTATATGAATTGTGCCAAATAAACTGCAATTGCTTTTTTAAGTATTCGGCCATTGAGTTACCATCAACTTTTTCAAAAAAATTACTTCCGATTAAGTAAGATTTGCTACAAGAATTTTTCTTTAGTTCTCTTACAATCAAATTAGTGACACTTTTGCCCATCCTATTTAATGTTTCGTCGACTGTTAGCCATATATATTTTCCTATCAGGTTCTTGCGTATGTCTTGAACTGTTTGTTGGTAAACTATATCTAAGTATACTTTTCTCAGCAATGATTCATCCGGAAGTGATTTTGATGTACAGGAACAACAAATATGTTTTTGCTTTTTTTTTATAATCTGTGGATTGTTAATCTTTTTCCATGGAATATTGCACGAAACTAAAAATATGATTAAATCTATATAGTAATGTGTCTGAACTCGTACTTTTTGAGCATTGTCACGAATGAGTTTTACTCACTAAATGACTTTCAACACAATGTTTCTTTAGCTGATGTAAATGAACGTCACATTTAGAGCAATATATTGTGGAAGAATCTTCTATGAAACTAAGAGAAGAATCTTTCTGTATCTATTTTTTTATTGTTTTTCTTTTAGGACTAACCGTTTTAGTAGCACGGCACGGAAATCACTCATGAAAACATAAATGTATAATACTAGCCACCCGCCAGCGGCTTCGCTCGCTGCATTTTTTTTTTACATCACTAGGGTATGAAAAATAGATGTTGTCCGATTCTCAGACCTACGCGATATACACACAAAATTTTATTAAAATCGGTCTAGCCGTTTCGGAGGAGTTCAATAAAGTACACCGTGACACGAGAATTTTATATATTAGATGTAAATTTATAATATCTGTAATAATGTCACTAATTATTTACAAAATAGGTGACTATGATACTTACTTACCTAGACGTTACTGTCCCATTGCTGGACAAAAGCCTCCACCCAGTTTTTATAGAACCGGTCCAGTTCGTCCTGCCATCTCTTTCTTGGTCTGCCTCTTACTAATATATAAAGTTTAAAACTTAAACTGATATTAATCATCATCATGCCAGCCGGCAGTTATTCGCTGTTGGACATATACTTCCTATCCTATTCTACCATCCCTAAGAATTGCGATAACTGGACCTTACAATCTTTTATTTATGAATGTAGATGATAAAACGAAGCAGATTATAGCAAAGTATGTAGCGTATAGTTGGCAATCTGGTTCTAAAACTTGTCTGATGTAGCGTTGATATTGAACGTATTTTTATTATATAGCGGATGCTGCGGCGTCTCCCGCCACTCAAACCACCAGCACCGAGAAGCAAACGCCGTCTACGACGCAGCGTCGCTCTGACGCACTTCTGGAACAGTTAACGGCGCCGCTCAAAAATGCCGGCGCGTCGATGATATCACCTCAGAATCCTACGCTCACAGTCGTCTCTCCGGGAAGTAAGGACAGCTTGGAGAGCGGGAAGGAAGCGGGTGCTCCACAACAGTCTGCCAATGATATGAAGGTGAGGCATTGCAAAGAACTGTCTTGTAGTCTACTTCAAAGGAATTGTATCAGAAAAGGTTAAAAATGACAATAATTATATTGGGAAGTAGTCTCAGTGTATAATTTGGACTGGCTCAGTTGTAGTTATGACTGATTTTTTACTCGTTCTCTTGCCTGCCCTCCTTATACCGAGGTTGTTCACAGTTGGGGTTCAAAGTGCAATGCAAACTATCTTGATCCGAGAAAGTGTTAAAAATTATATGAAAAAGATATTTTTTCATGGTATGATGAAGTTAAATGTAAATGATATTATAACAGAAATGGGTGTCGGCCACCGCGTCGTCCCTGCTGATGGAGCTGCGCGCCGGCTCCGTCATGCTGAAGGTGTGCTCGTCGCTGCCGTGTCTGCAGCGCTACCTCAACCGCTGGCTGGCGGCTAAGGAGACCGCTATGTCGCCGCAGTTTCACTCTGACGTAGCGCTGTAAGTTAAAAATGCCTTTACTTTTACTTGAAATTTGACCCCAAGTTCGCTTTTAGGGTTCCGTGCTTCAAAATGAAAAAACCCTTCGTCCCTTATAGGAACACTTTGTTGTACGTCCGTCCGTCTGTTATCTCAGGGACGCGTGGAGGTATCGAGTTGAAATTAAAACCATATACGGATGCTGTTACGCAAAAATGTGTCGTCCCACAATTAATTAGCAAATAAAGGTCAACCCAGAAGAATGACCATGACAAGGGTTGATACTTTATTGCTAAATAGTTGTGGATTGACACATTATTGCGTAACAGCGTCCTTATTTACTCAGGTCTACAGAAGTGGGAAGCCGGAGCGAATAAAAGCGTATGGCCTGTATGCTTGTTTGCCTCCTCCCGCTCGTTCCCTTTTTAAACCATAATTGCAAAATATCAAATTGCTGACATAAATGCTTATCAAAATATCAGATTCCCGCAATACCAGTATTTTTGTATATCATGTTACTTTTTATATCAGTTTTATAAAATGCCATTTACTCAATACACTATGTTCCCTATAAAACCTTAAGCCCAAAATATCAAATATCGAAATCACAAGAATCGCAAAACACTTAAATATTTTACAAACCTGACTCGGAAAACACAATTTTCTCGAAACACCTTGATCTCGCCTCAGCATGATCAAGTAATACTTGATTTTTCAAACAGCAGATTTCCGATAAACCAGATTTTCGATATACCAGGTTTTAAAACACCAGATCCCAGAATACCAAATATCAAACAACTACGGTCAGGTGTACCCACGCAAACCTTTAACAGAGTGTAAAAAAACACCTAATGTCATTTAATTATTTCTTAGTCCACTACAGACACTATACCAGACATAGAGGTACTTTTTGTTTTGCATTCACCCAACTAGCTTTAACCTGCGACTTCGTTTGCGTTAAATACAAACTTAGTAACTCTTTTTCTCTTCTTTATGGGAATAGTTGTAAAAAATGCTGATTACTGTTTAATTTAAAATATGTTAAATTCATCAAGTATGGTTTATTTTCATAACTTATTTTTATTCAGACTGTATTCGCCAATTGCTAATGATAATGTACACTATTTATAAATAGATGACAATTAAATTTTGATATTTACAGAGTTGGTTTTGTTGTTTAACCGTACTTTAGTAATCTACCAAAGTAAAAATTTGGTGTTTTAGGAATTTAAGCATTCGGAAATCAAGTATAATCAATCAGCATCTGGTGTATAGAAAATTAAGTAAACTGGTAATCTGGTATTTTGAATATCTGGTAGATTATGAAACTAGGTGATTCAAGCACATTGTGTTTTGCCGGCCTAGTGTTATCAAAATCTGGTATTACGGGAATTCGGTTTCAAAGAGAACATGGTGTTTTGAGAATGATTTGCTATGGCAATCCGACATAAAAAGTAAAACGGTAAAAAGAAAGTCTTGTATTATGGGAATGTAATTTTTCGGAAATCGGGTAAGTAATTCGGCAACATAGTATTTAGCAGTTCTGATAATTAGGGAACGAGCGCCTCCTCCATGCCATAAAAAAATAAACTTTTTAAATGGAGGACGACACGCTAGCCTAGTTGTGAGTGACCCTGCCTTTGAAGCTAGGGGTCCTGGGTTCAAATCCCGGTAAGGACAGATATTTGTGTGATGAGCACGAGTATTTGTTCCTGAGTCTTGGATGTTTTCTATGTATTTAAGTATATATTTCTCTATATAAGTAAGTTTATCGTTGTCTAGTACCCATAGTACAAGCCTAGGGCTTAGTTTGGGACTAGGTCAATTTGTGTGACATTGTCCCCTGATATTATTATTATTATTATTATTATTAAAATGGATGTCGATTTTTTACTTCTCGAAAAGCAGTACTGAAGAGACGCGGGTGGTTACTGTTACTATATGCTACCTTTGCAGTTAGTGTTAACCACCTTCGCCATACATGGCATCACTGATATAAAATGAACAGTGTACCTAAATTAAGTATGAAAAAGTTGCTTTGAAAAAATTACGTACACACACATGACATACACGGTATAATTTACGTTAGAAATCAAAACAGTAAAAATTAGCTTGCTAATACCCATCGTGCAAAATTAAAACAAAACAGAAAGTAACCAAATTAAAAACATGCATTGCACAGTCTGCACATAGAAACTCAGAAAATCAAATTTTGCTTACATTGTACAAATTCGTGCAACAAAATTAACAACCCATGGGGCGGCCCACGGCCATGCGCAGTCACGTTTTTCCCTCAATACAATTGTACATTCTTATAAGTTTGTACGAAATACTCGGAGCGCAGGTTCAACTCTCAATTGACCGGCTGTGTCGTAGTGTTTACGTTTCAATAATTCACAGCCAACACTTCCTGGTAAACGAGGTGCTCGTGTGCCGCCTGGCACTGTCGCTGCCCTGCCTGGAGCCCTTCACGCCGGAGCGCATAGAGACGCTCAGTGACGTCAGCACCGCCTGGCTGCTGTGCGCTACTGCTCAGGTGAGCGGACCTAACTATTACGGCACGCATATCTAGGCCAACCCCCTATATTACGAATATAAAAATATTTTCAATGAAAATCATGTCAAATTGTATACTTTAATACAATTTGACATGATTTTCATTGATTTTTTTTTATTGGTAATGTTTTCCCACAATGATTGGAGCCCGATAAAATCAACAACGATTGTTACGTTTGTAGGAACCAAAAAACAAGCATGGAGCAAATAATCGGTTAAATAATCGTAGTTAGCGTTCATTTATGCCATACCTCTTTTCTGTGTTCTACAACTGCACGGCTAGCACATGACGGAACGCGAGTTAAGTCGCGCGCGAGATAGACTACCCGTCATTGTCTAATTAGAACGGTCAGAAGAAGACAGGTAGACTATCTCGCGGGCGACATAACTCGCGTGCTGTCATGTGCTACCCGTGCTGTTGTTTATTAATATCGATAAAACGCAACTTGTTAAGCCTTCTATCCAAGCTGATAATATGCATCATAATTAAGATATTTGTTACTTTAATTTGTTTATGATATGTTTTATTTCATCTACAGGCCTCCCTGTATCTTAAGGACGAGGAGAGCGAATATCAAACGGCGAATCTGGTCGAGAACGCACTCAGCTTGTACAACACTGTCGGGGAGACATTTCGGGAGTCAACTAGAGCGGGTGGCTATGTAAGTAAATTAACTTTATGCATGTATGGCTTGAAGAAGGCAAACGAGCACACAGGCCACCAGATGGTAAGTGGGACATGTGACCAATAGACATTTTGTATTCCCAAGACTACAATCTAAAATTGCAAATGCGTTCCTGCAAATACCGAGACCGCAAATGCGTTGCCAACCTTGAGCACTAAGATGCAATGCCTGTATGCTAGTAATTTTACTGGTTGTCTCACACCGGAACACAATAATGCGAACACTGCTACTTGGTGGTAGGTTACAACTATATGATGGTATATTGGTTTACTGACTCTAATCTTTTATAAATATAGTGTCCCTTGCTCCTTTCTTAAAAGTCCCATTCGCAAAACCTCCCCTCTCAAATATGCCGTTCGCAAAAGGGTGAGCACCAAAAAGTTGGACTAAAGTTAAGCGTAGTTAACCATACAAACAACGACGACAAAAAAAGTTCAGCTGTGCGGCGAAAACTATCCTTACAATTGTATGGCTAGTTTTCGTCGCGCAACGGAAAAGTTTCATAGCAAATAGAATTGCGTGAGGGTGAAGTTACATCTATCAGCATCGAATCGCATTTTGTAATACAAAAACGCAATATTGTACGAGATGTGTCCGCATCTACTCACCCTTCCGCATCGATTCAGCTTCAGCATTATAAGTAAAAGTAAAAGTAAAAGTAAAAATGTTTTATTGCCATATAAAGAAATAACAAGGTTTAACAATTAATCGGCGACCCCCACACTAGGCAGAGCCTGTATCGTGGGAATCATGACTGACACGAATTACCCTTAAACAAGTCGGCTTGAGAATAAAGAAAAAAACAAAAGTACTGAAGAAGTTTCACCAAAATAATACTTAACATCAAAGGAAATCGCTGTGTGTGTGTATGTGTGTGTGTGTGTGTGTGTGTGTGGTTTTCAAATTACACTTTTCAAGTATCGCATTGTATACATGTGGGAAAATAAATGATTTAAAACGCCTAGCGAACGCAGAGCGAGCAGTGGGTACAGATGCCTTAAAAATACGTTTCCTTAGCATGTCAGGGTACAATGGCGAATTAATAATCTTTCTGTGCATATAAACAGTAGCTCGCATTAAGAATAATCTGCGGACACTAAAAACTCCTGCCTCTCCAAACAAGCTTTCAGTGGGGTACCGCCGCGGTTTCCGTAACGACACCTTTAATACCGCTCTTTGAGCTCTTTCCAGGGTTATCAGGGTAGATTTTGAACACCCTCCCCAGGCAAGGATGCAATAATCGAGTACAGGTTGACAGAGCGCTAGATACACCGATTTTAATAGTTGTTCATTCGCGACTTCTTTTAAGAATTTCATTGTATAGATTAATTTCCTTACTCTTGCCGCTGTTATCGCTATATGCTTTTTAAAATTGAGGTTTTCATCCAATGTAACGCCAAGGTACCTAACAACTGAAACCCTGGTGATACAGTCGCAAGAACAAATTTGGGGGAGATCTAGGTAAGTTCCACAGTTTGAGGCATGTATTTTTAGGCCACACATGAATTCAGGAGGACAAGATGCTGCAGTTTTGTGAAAACAAAGGAACTGCGTCTTGGCTGCATTCAAAGTCAAGAGGTTTTGTTCCATCCAAGACGCAATCCTTTTTATACCCGTTTCCGACGCTATTTGTGCAGCCTGCCATGAGCGGCCGTGAAACACTAGTGCGGTGTCATCAGCGTAACACAGCATCTCGCCATTACAGAGTTCGAGGGACATAATGTCGTTAATATAAGCGGTAAAAAGTGTGGGACCCAAAATACTTCCCTGTGGTACGCCGAAAGATACCGGTTTTAGGCTACTATAATTGTCACCGACTTTAACACGTTGACTTCTATTTGTGAGATAGCTCGAAAACCAGTCTAGTGCCAAACCACGAATGCCCAAGTTTTCCAACTTCTTGAGGAGTATAGGGATCGATACTGTATCAAACGCCTTTGCTAAATCAAGAAAGACGCCGATACAGCACCGGCCTCCATCTAGGTGATCCACAACGGTATCAGTCAACAAAGTAACCGCTTCTTCAGTGGACTTACCTTGGCGGAAACCAAATTGGCGGTCTGAAAGGAGTTTGTTTTGTTCTAGGTATTTTACCAGACGTTTATTCATTATGCGTTCTAGAAGCTTGGAGAAAACTCCTAGAAGAGAAATAGGACGGAAATTATTAGGGACATTTGAAGGGCCGCTTTTGTGAATGGGAATCAATGTGGCGGTCTTCCAAGCCTGGGGAAATGATCCAGACGACATGCTCTGGTTAAAGATGGCAGCGAGCGGGTTTGCTATGATTTCACCAACTTCTTTTAGAATTCTATTGCTTATACCATCATAGCCAGGAGCGCTGTCCGAGTCGAGGACATTAATAATACCAAGGATCTCTTTCTCGTCCGTGGGTTCTATGTAAAAGGAGTCCAAGGTTGGCACATTGCACACCCTTCGAGCCAATGATTCCTGACTTTCATTCAACCTTGAGAGAATGGAGTTCGCCAGCTCAGTACCCACATTCGTGAAGTAAGAATTGCAGATATCAAGGGACTCGGTAGCAGAACGCCCAGAAATTACTAAGTTTTCGGATACCGAAAACTTGGGGGATTTGTGAGTTATACGGTTTATTGCACTCCAAAGTTTTTTAGGGACATTTTTAGTTTGTGTGAGTACATTTCTGTCATGCTCTATCTTTAATTTCCTTATTAGGGAAATGTAGAAATTTCTGTATCGAGTATAAATCAGCTGTTTCATGGCATTATTGGAGTCTTTACGAGCATCAAGATGTAATTTATCCCTATGTTTCGAGCATCTAATTAAGCCAGGCGTCATCCAGGGCCGCAGAATAACTTTGGAACGACTGACTGTTACCACTTTAGAACATTTAGACAAGGCATTTGCAACCGAAGTGGAAAAAAACTCTACGCTCGCGTCCATACCAGAATCACATAAAGTTGGGGCCCAGTGAATAGATTTTAATTCAAGTCTTAAAGAATCAAAATCGATCACAGTTTTTGAGCGTCCTGGTTTAACTGGCTTAGGCAAATTAAGAGAGATACCCACCATGGTTAGGTCATGATCCGTTAAATCCGAGGCGCAGACAATAGACTCTGCGGTAGATTGTGCTGGTATAAACATGTGATCAAGGCAAGATTTAAGGTGTGTTGCGGTATTTATACTTGAAAGAAGTCCGTGTTCCGCCATTAGACACAAGTAGTCTGAGTTTTGGGCGTTTGTCTGCCCTGTACTCAATATATCAATATTTAAATCACCGGTCATAACAAGACAGGGACTTCTTTCGTAAGTTTTAAGTACAGAGTCAAGTGATTGAGTAAAAGCATCGAGGTTACGAAAGCTGGGAGACCTATATACACCTATGACTGTGAAGAAGTTTGGAACCTGAATGATAATGCAGTTTGCTTCATCCACTTCAATCTCTGTGAATATTGGAGACCACTTTTTATTAACGTAACCAACTACTCCACCACATTTATTAATAAATTTATTTGATCGAAAAGAAGTATAACCCTGTAGTTGATGAATAGCAGAACTCTCATTTATCCAGCACTCACTGAATACGATCACATCAAAATTAATTTCTAACCTTTTTTTTATTACTAGAAAATTGTCAAAATTTTTGCTTATACTCCTAATATTTAAGCTTAATATTTTTAGATTATACTTAGATATGATTTGTGAACAGTTTTCAGGAAAAGAGATAGTATGGCATTTCAATTCATATGTTTTATCAATAACTTCTAATAGTTCTAAGTTACCCATGGGAAAATAATGACAGGGTGGCATATTATATATAAAATTTTACATGAGACGGTGGCCATGCTCATACGAAAAAGATGATATCTAAAAACATTTGTTAAAAACGCGACTGAGAATGCATATCTAGACTGAGTATTACGCTGCAACGCATAGCTATTATTATAATTATAATAAAAAATGTGTATGTAATTGTGTGTCAGTGGGATTTGTGTGTACGAGTGACAGTATGTATGTGTAATATAGCACAATAGCGTTTGAAAAATATTAAAACAAAAAATAATGAAAGAGGTGCTAATATAAAGCGTCGGCCCCAACGCGGGCCGCGGATGTTGACTGCATCTCAAGGTCGTCACCCGTAGGCTCACCTGCCACTGGTTGGTCCGGTGCAGGCACAGTTTGCGCCGCGCAGATGGGCAGCCTGTTGAGGTCATCATCAGAGCGGATGAGGATCGCTGGACTTCCGTTTCGTGCGTCATGCTTCCTGACGAGAATGTTGCCATTTCGAATCCAGCAGTATTTGTATCCACGTTCCTTTGCGACGAGTCTGGCGCTACGAAATAAGCGCCGGTTTGTGCTAGTGAGGCGCTCATTAAAGTAGATCTTCTTGTTAGAACCATGCTCGACGATGTCTCCGCTCTTCATGTTACGGCGCACCTTCGCTTGATTTAAGAATTCATCCCGTTTAACTCTTCGGACGAAGGCTACAGCGATGGGCCGCTGCCAAACTGCAATTTTCTCTGAGTTATTGCGCTGGCGCTTGGGGCCAACCCGCGATACACGCACCAAATCTGCGTCACGAAGCTCGATGCCCAGTTTCACCGCGGTGGTCAACACCAAGTGATAAGGGTTTTCTTCTGGAGTCTCATCGAGACCAAGGATTTCCACCTCGTTACTCAGACCTGCCTGTGCTTGGATGCCTAATTGATATTGTAAATCAGCGACAGTAGTCTTAAGAACGGTGTTTTCGTTTTCTAATTTTTCCAAGATTTTAAGTCTCGAGTCGTAACTAGATATCTTCTCACATAACCCGTCCAAACGAACCTTGAGTGAGTCCCACATGTCGGTCGCGCTTTGACGCAGGAGATTAATTTCCGATGATAAGGACCGAAATGCATCAGCGAAGTTCACGCTGTCGCAGGTCTCGGGGCTTGCTCGATGTTGAATTTGGCCTTTTTTACGCACCGTTACGTTTTCTGATGTCCCTCGTACAGGTGTGTGGGAGTTGTCGCCCCCTCGCCTTGCCGATGCGGTGCAGTTTGGGCAGGCCCAAGTCTTGACTTCTTCCTTTGTAATACGCGCCGCATTAGTACAGGCTGCATGGAATGATTTCTTGCAGCTCTTTGTGGTGCACGTTATACATTCTTCGTCGTTTATACTTTGCAAACACCCGGCACAATTCATGGTGTCCGTACCAAGTTTTCAAAAACGATAGTTAAACGACAGTTATCTCGTATCGTGGTACGGGGGCTATTCACTACGATCGCGGCCGAGTTGAGATAAGAAAACCGGCCGGCGGTGGCCTACCGGCACTAGAACGAAATTAACACAAATAATTATAATCTTGACGCGATAATTGCACCTCTGGCACAACACCACTATGCAAACAAACACTTGAGTTGGTTTGTTGAGGATGTAAGCTTTACTTTGATGTAACTTTTGTGCTGATTTACGGGTTTATACTAATTAAAAAAAGGAAAAAAAAGATGGACGAGTCTGTATATAGTGTTACTCGTAATTAGCCGCGCGGGTAAGTGAAACTATACATACTGAAGAATGAATTATACAAGATAAAGCATGAGAACGGCTGCTTGAGACGTGAGATTAGATGCTTGCGAATGAGAATACTTGATTGCGATTGATAACGGCTGCTTAAGCGTGAGGCGGGGTGCTTGCGAATGGGAAAGGTTGCTTACAGAAATGAAAGGGGGAAGAGTGCGGGCGGCCGACCGCGTCAATAACACAGTCTTTTTTCTACAGATATGCAGATTCTAAATTTTGTATTCTTTCTGTAGTGTTGGTTTTAATAAGTTCACTAGTATCTCAAATTCTTCAATCGTCATACGTAACTTTTAAATTAAGAAGGCTATTTTTTTAAATCTGCCACAAGTGCTACAAAACTTCCATTGATAACCCTATTTTTCCATAGAGGATTAATCCAGGGCCTCTATTCTACTGCGTTATTACGATATCGCTTTTGACGTGTTTTAGAATCGTTTATGTCACTGCCGCCATTATTGTAAATGACGTAAGAGTTATCAAAACGTTGACAATACGGAAACAGGTCACAGACGATATCGTTTTCAATCTGTAGAATCTCGGCCCAGGGCTGGAATTCAACAAGGCAATAACGATATCGTCTTTGACGTGTTTCCATATTGGCACGTTTTGATAACTCTTTATGTCATTTAAAATAATGGCGACTGTGACATAAACGATTCTAAAACACGTCAAACGCGATATCGTTACAACGCAATAGAATAGAGGCCCAGGGCTTCTATTCAGGTGCGTTAAAACGATATCGTGTTTGACACGTTTAAGAATCGTTTATGTCACAGTCGCCATTATTGTAAATGACATAAGAGTTATCAAAAAGTTGACAATACGGAAACAGGTCAAAACCGATATCGTTATTACCTTGTAAACAAAAATTGAAACGATTAATCATTACTCAACAACTTTGGCCGTCAATCTAAAACATAAATGGGTGGTTGGTATATACATATATATGATAGGTTACGTGTATATTTGCATTCCTCTGGCTATTGTAATGTAATATATAAAGAATATTTTTTGTCACTGTTATTTGATTTGATTAGCTATTATTCGGTAGATACTTGGTACAAAAGGGAGCAAACTGAAAATCAGCGCTGCGCAGCAGTCCTGCGAGACTACGGCCGGCACCAGCTGAGTTTGCTCCTTTTGCTGCAGTAAAAAATATATATATATATAAACTGTAATTTATGTGTCCAGCAGCAATAAATATTTTTTCATTTCATTTCATTTCATTTCTTGTAGAATTCCAGCCCAGGTCCTTCGTCTTTTGCGTTTTTTCCTTTTATTTGCTTCTAGAATACACGCTAGGACAAAAAAGTTTATAGTTGACCTATCCATGACGGTTTTCAACTTCAACTGCGGTGTCGTGATAGCAGATAGCATGCGATACTTTAGCATATAAAAGCATGTGATTGGATACTTTAGCAGATAAAAATATGCCATAGCACCCTATAGCAGCTGAAAACATGTGACAGCATACTTTAACAATATCAACCAGCTAAATGCGATTCGATGCTGATAGATGTAACTTGACCCTGAGTTAGCATTCCCAATCTTTTGGACTTTACCCAAAACCGTCCTTTCAAAAAATTACTTCCCATATCTTTCGAAAAACGTCCTGTTTGCTTAATTTATAATGGATACATATTTAAAAAGTACAGGAATAAGTTAATTCATTAAAATTCCTGCGCGTAGGTCTTTTTCAGGGGTGCCGTTTGATTTGTATAAAAACTTTGAGCATAATTTAATTTATCTACGTTCGAAAATCAAAATAAACGTTTAGTACAAAAACAAATTGTGTAAGTTTATCAGGTATACGTTAAATATTCATTTATCAGAACCATAATTGCCTAGTTATTATGCTTTCAAGGTAAATTTTTGGCTAGTTTTATTTAGGTCGTCATCAGTATATACAGAAGTACTCTTTGACGTCCCATATTAAATCATTGGCAGACGGGACGTCACAGAGTACTTCTGTATATACTCCGTGTAGCGAAAGAAACATTTTCCATAACGGGCTTTCTGCAAAAGCAACTTTTACATATGGGTATTTTTTTTGCGAAAAGAGGACGTTTTACAAGTAGGACATTTTGCATAAGGGACGTTATGTGAATGGGACGTATTTTTGGTTGTGTGAAGGGGGCTATATGCATCCTAACCACTAAGTTTCATCTTGAATAAATAATGAAATTAATTTAATCTACCTCAGTCAGCTCAAACTGATTTACTGCAATGTTTCTATTAATATCGTAGGACATCAATCAAATGATTATTAATTAGAATTAAGCTTTATTAAACCCTTAAATGCATGATTTAATTATTTTTGACGACTTTTTTTCAATAAATTATTTTAAAAGAAATCGCTGATAGGTAGTATTTTGCGAATTGTTTGTTACGAAGGAATCATCGTACATCATGAATTTAAGGGTTGTATTTGTATTTGTATTTTAAAGGCGGGCTGGTTTCCGCAACTCGACGTCTAGCGCCTATTTTGCGTGTGGGTGGGATTTCTGTGTTTAATCGAGCCATCCCAACTCCTCGAGGAAACTCACCAAACCTTTGATGTCTGTGGTTACCTCGGGGAGACACCTTACCAAACTGAGGTGTTTAGCCCTGTACTGCGCCACCCCGGTGCAATGTAGCACGACGTGAGCGGCTGTTTCCTCTGTCTCCATGCACGCTCGGCACAGAGGACTGTCTGTGACACCTAAGTTAAAGAGATGTTTGTTAAATGGTCCATGGCCAGTTAGGACACTAGTCACCGTTCTCAGTCGAGATTTGCTAAGACGGAGGAGTGCCTTGGAGAGTCGACTGTTAATAGTAGGCAGTGCTTCTCTCGCCTGTCTACACTTATCATGACTCACCCAGTATTTAGTGTGCAATCTCTTGGTACGATTGAGCAGCAGTGATCGAACCTTGCTAAAGGGTGTTAGAATGATCGGTTCGGGGCCTATGGCCACCATATCCGATCCTCGGCGGGCAAGTTGGTCCGCGGCATCGTTACCTCGGGATCCACTGTGACCCTTAATCCATTGAAGGGTCAGTTGATTGCATTGACAGACCTCCATTAGTCGTCTGTGACACTCGTAGATTAGCCCTGATGTGAAGGTGTAACTTCTCAGGGCCAGTAGCACTGCCATGCTGTCAGAAAGGATACGGATGGAGGTGTTGGTTACCTTCCTAGCAGAAATGGCAATCGCCGCAGTTATGATACCCATACATTCGGCCTGAAATACCGTGTTGTGGGTTCCAAGTGGTGTAGCAATTGACATGTTCAGGTCATCTGAAAACGTACCAGATCCTGTTCCTTTGTCAGTTTTGGAACCATCAGTGAAGACCCTTAGCTCCCTAGGGTTCAGGCCTTCGTAGTTGTCATCCTCGCATAACTGAATTTTGTACTTCTTATCGAAGATCATTCGTTTAGGAATCCTATCCGTACCCGCCCTTAGTAACGGAAATTCATCGTATACCTTGTCTAGGCTGGCTGCGTGTTGAACTCCGTGGTTGAACCAAAGGTCAAGAGCTCGTAACCTTACCGCAGATAGAGCAGCCTCCTGTTGAACATAGAGGTGAAGCGGAGGTAGATCAAGCATAGCCTCCATGGCAGCAGTCGGTGTTGTCCTCATGCCGCCGGTAGTGGCCATGCAGGCGAGTCTCTGGAGACTTTGCAGCTTGTTGTGGACAGTAGTGAGGTTAGTTTTTGGCCACCAGACCAGCGCCCCGTAGCAGAAAAGAGGTCGAATTACTGTCTTGTACAGCCAGAGGATAACTTTAGGTGAGATACCCCACCTGTTCCCTACCATTCTCCTGCACTGCCAGAAGACAACACTTGCCTTTTCTATTCTTTTGTTGATATGGCTACTCCAGTTCAGTTTACTATCAAGTGTTAGGCCTAGGTACTTACCTCAGGTGACAACTGAAGCTCTGTCCGGAGTAGTTTGGGTTTGGTAAAGTTGCCAAGAACTCTTTTCTGAGTAAACATTACCATTTCTGTTTTAGTTGGGTTGACTGACAGGTCAAATTCCTTACACCATCGCTCCACCATCCGGAGAGCGGTCTGTGTCAGGTCGCAGACTGTACTGGCAAATTTACCTGTTATCAGTATGGCCAGATCGTCGGCATAACCAATCGTGAAGAAGCGTTCAGAGTTAAGCTTGGTGATAAGGTTGTTAACCACCAGGTTCCACAGCAGCGGTGAAAGAACCCCCCCTTGGGGGCATCCCCTCACCACAGCTGCGGCTTGTGACTCCCCCGCAAAGCGCACGATTCGTTTATTCAGCATGTTGGTGATCCACTTAGTTATGGCAGGTTCCACTCCATGGTTACCCAGGGCGGTTCCTATACTGGTGAAGTGTGTTTTGTCGAAGGCGCCTTCAATGTCAATGAATGTGCCGAGGCACATTTCCTTGTTCTTGATTGCTTCTTCGATTCGGCCCACGACCATATGGAGAGCCGATTCTGTAGATTTACCTGAACTGTACGCATGCTGATTACCATGCATAGGTATGTCCCTCAACGCCCGATCTCTCAGATCCCTATCACACAATTTTTCCATCGTTTTCAGAAGGAAAGATGTGAGACTTATTGGTCTGAAGGATTTGGCGTTTGTGTAGTCGCTCTTACCTGGTTTGGGTATGAATGTAACGTTGACTTCCCTCCACTTCCTGGGTACGTATCCAAGTGCCAGACAAGCTCTTAGCAGCTTAGTTAACGTCACCAGAATGTGATCCAGTCCCCATTGCATGAGAGCAGGAAAGATCCCATCGGGACCTGCCGCTTTGAAGGGTTGAAAACTGTTAATGGCCCATCTTAGTTTATCTGAAGTGACGACCCTTTCAGCAATGAGCCAGTTGGAATCTGCTGCGGTGTGCTCTTCCTCCTGCCATACTACATTGGTCAGCATTATACTGCCAGGAAAGTGCGTTTCCAGCAGAAACCGCTGTGTCTCCGCAACAGAGGAGGTGTAGGAGCCATCGGGTCTGCGTAGCGTTCCCAACTGTGACGTTGATTTACGCGACAGAGTTTTTCTTACCCGATTGGCCTGATCTAATGTTTCAATGCCACTGCAGAAGCGCTTCCACGACGAAGAGCTCCAGTACCGTAGGCGTTTCTTATACTTAGCCTTGGCTTCGTAGTAGTTGTCCCAGTCCAGTTCAGCTGTAGTGTTCATAGCCCTGTTGAGAAGTTGTCTGACCTTACCCCGAAGTCTTTCCAGTTCTGGTCCCCACCACGGGTGACCCTTAATGGATGTCCTCGGCTGTGGGTTCAGAGGACAAGCCTCATGGTAGCAGTTCTCCAGGGTGTTAGTAAGGTTGTTTACCTGTTGTTCAATTTGCGACGTATCCTGAAAGTCATCCATCGATGGTAAACGTGCGAGACATTTACCGAGGACTGACCTGAATTTACTCCGATCTGTCTTCCGTGGATTCCGTCTGGGAATTGGTGCGGGGAACGATGTCTTGAGGTCAAAGCGAATCCATCTGTGGTCTGAGCAGGATGCCTCTTTTGAGACCCGCCATTCCATAATCAGTTCGCTGACTCTTTCCGTGGCTAGGGTTAGGTCAATTATCGTTCTACATCGTCTGTTTACAAAAGTCGGTTCCGACCCTATATTTATGATGTTGAGGCTTGTAGATATAAGGTATTCAACCAAGATCCTACCTCTGTTGTTGCTGGGTTCCATACCCCAGAGGGGGTGGTGTGCGTTGGAGTCGGTCCCTATGAGGACCTCGAGACCGGCTCTCTCGCAGTGGTTCACCAGCAAGTGCAGTTCGTGGGGCGGCGGCTCGTCCTCCTCGTGCATGTACACCGAGACCAGGACTAGTTCTTGGCAGCCTGTAGATGGTGGTAATTGGACCAGTATCGCGCACAGATCTCTAGAACAGAATTCCGTTAGCGGTTGTGCCACAATATTTCCAGTAGTAATTTAAGGGTTAAAGCAGGTTGTGCAATCTTGTCGCTTTAATGAGCAGCATTTAAATTAATGTTTTTTTTTTATGCCACGGAGAAGGCAAACGAGCACACAGACCACCTGATGGTAAGTGGTACCTGAGATACATAGACGTTTGCAGTGTCAAGAGTGCACTTCTTACTGCTGTATAAATAAACGAATGTTGGCTGAGTGTTCATCTCAAGAGACGTTAAATAGTATCTGGGACCTGTTGCATAATGAAGTTACAAGCTATGGTATTAGTGACTTTCGTTGTCACTCGTACCTTTATGTCGCATAGTAAAGTATAAGTTACAAATGTACTAGTAAATAAGTAAGTAAGTAATAATAATAGTGTTTCGGCTTGTAACGTATAATTCTTTGTACCATAATAAAATGTGATACATATATACTGATGGTTGCAAAACTGAGTCAATATTAGCACCTTAGTAGAATGTAAATAAGTTGATGATAGTTAAAGGTATTTTTAAATGTTTAATACGACAAGTACTCCTTGAAATTTGCTACAAATACTCCTACCAAATGATTTACCTGTCATTTACAGTTTTTAAGTAATTTTATAGTAAAAACTTGAATTTAACTTTTTTTATTTGTCTCTTATTTTAATTCTCTCTGTGGCAACCCAAAATAAGGACTAAGAGTGATAAAATTAAGTCTTTTTAAAATAAGTAGAAATTTATTAAAATCGGACATACTTTTGGTGGCAGTTATTGGCAACATTACTTCGGTGCACGGTTCACTTTTGCACCGAGACAAATTAGCCATACAAACTGGTTGTTAGTTCACTATGATAGGGGATTAAAATTCTGCATTAACTAGAAAACTGCGTCCCTGGATACCTCATTTTAAAAAGAATGGAATTCTCTATTTTATATAGTTTTCTTATTTGGGGTTGCCATAGAGAAAACTAAATTACTAGTATAAAACATAAATTGATTTTTTACTTTTTTTTGGTTCAACTTCTTTAAAAAAAAAAGACTAATAAATTATTTATACAGCAGTTTTGTAGCTTACTTCAAGGATAACTATTCTGTACTAAGCATCTGAAAATAGCTTTGATTGTCATCGACTTATTAACATTCTACTAAGGTGCTAATATTGACTAAGTGCCGTGTTCACCAACAATTAAACGGACGATTAGCAGTTTAACGGGTGTCAGATGTATTGATTAACAGCTGATTAAGACTTAACCGTCCGATTAATTGTTGGTGAACACGGCCCTCAGTTTTGCAACAGTTATATATATATACATATATATACAGTCGTGGACAACTAATTAGGGACACTTGCGGCAAACATTGTGAACATCTAGTTATACCCTTACAAATTTCAAAAACGGGTAATTTCCCGCTTCGATTTATTTTCAGTGTTTACTTACATTTGTATACTACAGACAATTATACGAAATTAAAAGCAAGGTATAGTAAATAAAATATTTAATAAGAAATAACAAACAAATGTTACTTTTAGGCATTGCACAGCTGGACATTTAATTAGGGACACCGGGGAAAAAAAAAATTAACAACAAAAACGGACGTATTTACGTATAAGTAAGTACGTAAATATGAATTTTAACCATCCTCGACTGAGATTAAAGATAAATTAATAACCCGTAGCAAAGCCTTTATTTTTAATGACGGCTTGACATCGGCGTGGCATGGACGATATCAGTTTGCGGCATAACTCCACAGGAATGTTAGCCCATGCTTCATTGAAGGCTTCGTAAAGCTCATTTAATGACTTGGAACGATAACCAGCAACCCTTTTCTTGATCTCGTGCCAAAGGTGTTCGATTGGGTTAAGGTCTGGGCTATTTGCCGGCCAGTCTAGAACCGATACTGATTGAGTGGTAGGGATCGTCTTGACCGATCTTGCAGTATGCTTCGGGTCATTATCGTGCTGGAACGTCCATATAACCGGAAGGTGTTCCTCGGCATAAGGTAACATGGTTTCTTCCAATATACTTTTATATTGAAACTGGTCTAAATTTCCCTCAACTTTGCGGATGGGCCCGCATCCAAGTTCAGAAAATGACCCCCAAATTTTGATGTTTCCTCCGCCATGTTTTACTTGTTTTTTTGTGAATCTTGGATTCATTTCGCTGTTTACCGGCCGTCGTACATAATGTCTGCCATCTGATGATACCAAATTGACCTTGGTCTCGTCAGAGAACAACACATGTTGCCACTGGGAATAAGTCCAATGTTCATATTTACGAGCAAAGGCCAGACGTGCATCACGATGTTGTTTCTTTAATAAGGGTACTTTGCGAGCTATTCTTCCAACCGTTTCTTCTAACCGTCGTCGTACAGTCCTCGCTGACACGCCTGCAGTTACGTGTGCCCCATATAATTCACTTTTTATTGAAACGGAGCCTTTAATAGGATCGGCTTTTGCTAATCTTACCATCATCCTGTCCTCTTGGGGCGTTGTTTTTCTTGATCTTTGTTGTCTGGGTACATTTTGTACAGTTTTATTGCGTTGAACATGTTGCACTGCATTATACACCAAGTTTTTAGAGCATTGTAAATGATCTCCTATCCTCCGATAAGACCATCCACGCTTAACAAAGTTAATAACAATATTTCGTAATGTTTCATCACAGTTTTTCTTTTTACCCATCTCTTTTTCTATAAATTACGCTCGAAAGAGGAATATTATTTACTTAAATGCCGCGAAAAGAACAGAATATTAGAATACCGATTATTCATGCCAAGTTTTTAAATTTTGAAAATAGAACACAGAGTAGAGTGCGTCCCTAATTATGACCGGCCAGTGGGTTTGACAAAAAAGGTTTGTATTGTATTTATGGTACAATATTTATAAAATTTGTAAATAAGTACATATATTATATTATTTTGTAAAGAAAATAACTTTTACTACTTACCCATTATTGAAATAAAAAATAATAGTTTTTTAAGAAAAAAATACTTAAAACGCAATATGAAATTCAAAACTCGGTGTCATCACCAAGTGTCCCTAATTAGTTGTCCACAACTGTATATATATATATATATATATATATATACATGTGTATGTATCTCTATCTTTGTCATTTGACTTAAAGATATAATGACATCAAAATTTACATTTATGATAGTACACAATTTGATCGGTTTACATTTGGCACACTTGTTTCTTACAGTTTGAAGTGTGCCAAATTAAAATAATAATAATCCGACTATGAAAAAATGCCCGGTCGGTGATAGAGACAAAACATAGAAATCTTTTTTTGTCCTCTTACCGGAATCGCAATAAGGCTATATTTCTCTGCCAAAGCGTGTCAGGCCCTTGGGACAGAGCATCGGTAATTTTAAAATTATTAGTACCAATTTCACCATACGATGTTTTTATTCAATCGAGACCCAGTGTCGCCACTTTTAAAAGTGTGTGCGGTTTACGCTTACGCTGTATGCACTACTACAAAAACAACGTTCTCATAATTGGTTACAGTTTACGAAATAAAAGCGCCATAACATCATTCTGATAGTAGCACAAAACTCAGCTTTATGTTTATTTCGCAACGTCGAGAAAAGCTGAAGGGTCGCTTTTTTTCCATGGTAGTCTAGCTACTCAACGTAAGGTAGCGTTTACTTAATGATTAAACGAACTTACCTTACGTGAAGTTCTATCATAATTATACGAGCTGCTTCGTCCGAAGAGATTAGATATAAATTCGTAGTAACACGCATCGTGTTGCCATTCAACCACATAGTTATAAGCATTTTTTTTTTTTTTTTTTTTTTTTGTGGGTACGTCTGTTTTCTACCCGTACACTCCATCCACTTGCGCACTCATTTAGTTGAAAGTCTAAGCTATCTTTAATTAATATTTCGCCCTTGTTGGGTATGTAGGGCGGGAGGGATCTAATCTCTTCGGACGAAGCAGCTCGTATAATTATGATAGAACTTCACGTAAGGTAAGTTCGTTTAATCATTAATTATACTCCTGCTTCGTCCTCGAGATTAGATATAAATTTGTAGAATTTGAAAGCTAGGTGAAATGTTAACACATGGCGATTCAATCAAATTGTATTTATTACGTCGTTACCAATTTAACTAATGTAAACAATACATTGTTCACTGATTTCAAATTTTAATTATTTAAAATCGAAACAGCAAATTCCGTCTGATTTTCTGATATAACATTTCTATTATAAAATCTACCGAATACTTGAGAGTGACCACTCCACCCGGCAGTTTTTCGAATCAAATCGATATTTACACCGGATCGACGCGCGGCTGACGTCGCTGCATGCCGGGTGGAATGGGCACTGAATATTGTCGTATTTATTCCGCTTTTTGTCAAAGTCTCTTTAATCCATCGGCTAACGCTTTGGGAACCCACAGGCTTGTAAGGTTTTTTAAAACTTATGAACAGACGATCGTTTTCATTTTGTCTAAATGTTTTTGTTAAATTTATGTAAGTCAATAAAGTTTCCGCTGGGCAGACCTCAGGTCTTTGACTAAAAAACGGAATATTAAGACAAGGCTGCAAAGCCCCAAGTCGTGAAGTTTTGATCTGATCGGGAATTTTAATCATGATCTGATCGGATAAAACTTCAACGTTCTTAACTCTTATCAGTGACAAAGTCTGCACTCTATGTGCGGTTATTAGGGCCAATAAAGTTACAGCTTTCTTTGTCAAGTCTTCAATATGTATCTTATCATTTGGATAAAGATTTGATAGGTAATCTAATACTACAGTTGGTGACCAAGTTACATTATACTTAGGCAAAGATGGTCGAAGCCTAAAAAAGCCCTTAAATAATCTTATTACACGGTCATCTGATCCAATTTTTGACCCTAAAACTAACGACAATGCTGATCGGCAACTATTTAAAGTGCCGTAACTTGCTCCACTATTAAATTCTTTTGTGAAAAAATATATAACGTTTGGAACAGAGGACTCGTAAATATCGTTATTATGTTGGGTAAAAAAACGCGTCCAGCGTTTTAATGCCGACCCGTACTGTTTGAGGGAGTTTTCGGATAGTGAAGCCATCATGATCTCTATTGAAGCGGGTGGTACACATCTTCTTAATAACGCCGTCCGGATAATTTCCCTGCTACCAGGTTGACTTTGGGATGGCTGTCGGGCACAAATAATAAAACATTATCGTGAGAGAAACTAATGACCTCAGAGCAAAGCAGACTTTGAAATAACGGATACCAGGGCTGCGTGGGCCATACTGGTACCACAACTATGCCTTCAGCTTCATCGTGAATGATCTTTCGCAACATCTTCAAAATAATAGCGAAAGGAGGGAAGGCATAAAAGAACATGCCTGCCCAGCTTATTGTAAAAGCATTGTTCGCATATGCTTCTGGATCTCTGTGCCATGATACAAATTTTTCACACTTTTTATTAATTCTACTTGCAAATAAGTCAATTTTAGGATGTCCAAATTTAGAAATAATCTGGCTGAATGCATAATTGCTTAACTCCCATTCAACATCTGGATGGGTTTTTCTTGATTCCGCGTCTGCTATTTCATTGTCTTTAGAGCTAATGTAAGCTGCAAAAACGAAAATGTTTCGTTTTTCGCACCATTGCCACAGATCTTTTGTCACTTGATTGAGATGGGGGAACCTGACACCGCCCATACGGTTGACATATGAGATAGCAGTTGTGTTATCTATCCTTAATAGAATTTGACATGCTGTAAGATGCTTGGCAAATATTTTTAGTCCGAAGAACGCTGCCAATAGCTCTAAATAATTAATATGTTCTTTAGCTTCACTTTTACTCCATAAACCACTGGCGGTCTTGTTTCCGCATGCTGCCCCCCACCCTTTTTTACTAGCGTCTGAGAAAATTTCTACACAGTAATTGTCAACCCTAATGGGGTTTACCGAATCTTTTATTTTGGATAACCACCAGGTGAAATCAGAATGCAAACTTGAGGGTAGCGTCATATAGGAGTCATAATCCTCCGTGTTAAGTAAGGCAAGATATTTACACCTTTCCATTAGTTTTGTATAAAGCCAGCCATATTGCATGGCAGGACAGGCTGATGTAAGTAGACCCAACAAACGAGCAAAGCCGCGAATTTTACATCGTTTTAGTTGAACAAAGGTATCTAATTCCTTTTTAATAAGCATTCTTTTTTCATCTGGGAGCATTATCTGAAATTTTTTCGAGTCTATAACAAGGCCAAGATATTGACAAGTGGTTTGTGGAACAAAGCAACTTTTTTCCCTGTTAATAACAAATCCGAGAGATTCAAAAATACGTTTTGTCTGCATAATATTGTTGTGACAGTCCTCGTAAGTACGGCCTATCATACAAATATCGTCTAAATAAATAGTTGACATTAGGCCCTGTGACCTCAATAACGACATTACAGGTTTTAGTAATTTCGTAAAAACGAAAGGGGCGGTACTTAGACCGAAAGGGAGAACATTAAACTGGTAATATTTACCTTTCCAACGAAACCTTAAATATCTTTTAAAATTATTGTCAATTGCCACTAAAAAATAGGCATCTTTAAGATCTATATTGGCCATATAACAACCTTTTGTAATTAATTTAAGTGTTGTACGTAAGTCTTCAATCTTAAAGTGTTCAGTTAGAACAAACTTGTTTAGCGACTTAAGATTTAAAATAAATCTACTTTTACCGTTAGGTTTTTTAATTATGAAATAACTAGATAAGTATTGGCCCTCACTATAATAACATTCAGTAATGGCACCGTTATCTACTAGTTCGTTAATAGTAATTTGATAATCTAAAGTTTCAGACTGAGACAGTCTTGGTAAGCCAGGTATGTAATTTTGTACGACAGGTTGCGAAAACGGGATCTTGTAACCTTTTATCCAAGATAAAATAACTGGATCTTTTGTTAAAACAGACCACTGTTTATAAAACTGAGAGAGTCTACCCGCAATGCGTACCTCCTCTATTGGCGCGGCGCAGGTGCTCGAGGTCTCAGCGATCGCGTCGGCAGTGGTGGCGGCCGCGGCTGCCAACCCTGTTGCCAGCGCGGGGGGAGCGGTGCTGGTACACGCAATTGGTTCCTTACTGCAGGGTTTACTCCCCTCACTATCGACTGAAGTTGATTGTTCTGAGGAAATTTTGAGTTTTTTGGCGGGTACTTTTGAAATGATTTTTGATTTAAAAAAGGCTTCGAAGTCGTAGCCTTCATATCCGACGCCGATTTATTGATGGCTTTTGCAGCCTTGAGTGTATCTGCCAGTTTTTCTCCAAATAAAAAACCATCTATTTCCGTGTCATAAAGCTGATCTTTAAGTTCCTTTTTCATAGAAGAACATATGAAACTACGTCTTGTGAGAGACTCTGTGTGTTGTGAGTCACACATAATGCGGCCTGCTTCTATAAGAAGTTTTATTATAGTGGGGTCTTTATTTTCTGATGCTAGGATCAGAGTTAAGGCCTCACTTAGGCAAGAAATAGCGGCACCCTGTTGTTTTTGTTTACCTTCTAAAGCTTTGTCTTTTTTTATTAGCGCATCAGTCAGTGCAGCTTTGATCTCAGGATTGAGAGCTGGTGCATCTATCTTTTTGCAGTTGATCGGAATAATATGTTTATCTAATAATTCTTTTTTGGCTTCCTTTGTAAGGCCCGAAGTGGAAATGTGCTCCCAGCGAACAGCAAGATCGCTTTGAATATTAGCGCCATATTTTTTATCCTTTGAGGGAGTCTCTCCCAGTAACGACAGGATTTCTTCGTCCAAAGCAGGTATTTCTGGTTGGTCGGAGGGGAGTCCTTCCAGGGTTTCCCTGATTTCGGGTTCACTAGCGGCTTGCGAAGGGATGATTGCATCATCACCTTCCAAAATTTCTGCACTGGGCAGGTCAATTAACGGATTTTCGTTGTAGTCTGAGAAAGATACAATAACATAACATTCAAAGACCTGGACGAGGTCATTATTCTACAAAAATTGTTTGTTAAAATTATGTTACTGAAATACTTATTTTTGGGTATATGTTACCGAAATCATAATTTATGGCCAGTATTTATAACAAGAATGTAATGTACTTATAGGTGAGGTATTAGTCCTTGTAACTAAAAACAGCACCAGCAGATGTACACAACACCTTTTGTAACGAGATAGTCCTAAAAAACTATCCACTTGTTACCTTATTTAATTTAAATATTGTTTATACATTTCCAGCTTTTTTATATAAAATACTATGATGGTAACACTCCTTTCAAGTGTACACTCACATTAATATACAAGTATTTTTAATAAAAATTTCAATTGTAGTTATATTAAAAATATATTAACGATATGGAACTCACTGGCGGCAATACCCCGTTCAGGTGTGCACATTCCTAGTTTCATATCTATTTTTAGAATTTGTTCTTACGGCTTACCTAACTTAATTAAGAAACGATAAGGTAAACAATGTCGGCGACACCCCATTTAGGTGCACACTACATAGTAATCTAAGTAAACAAATATGTTTACTTTAATAATAAGTATGTTTAGGTAAATACCTTCTTGAATTGGCGGAAGCGGTGATAAATTCGGTGAAGAACTTTCACACGAAAGAACTGGTGAACATTTTCTACGTCGCTGTAATTCCTTTTCTAATTTTCGTAGTTTTCGACGAAAATACTCGTCACTATCTTTGTCCTTTCTACGTTTGGGCATTTTGAACACTCACACAAACTTTTTTGAGCGATGAAAAAGAGAACGTGGTGAACGGCTGAGCACAAAAACGCGAATGGGTGCGCAAGTGGATGGAGTGTACGGGTAGAAAACAGACGTACCCACAAAAAAAAAAAAAAAAATGCTTATAACTATGTGGTTGAATGGCAACACGATGCGTGTTACTACGAATTTATATCTAATCTCGAGGACGAAGCAGGAGTATAATTGGTTACTTAGCTGCCATCTAGCGACGAGTATAATCTTGACTATTCAGTGCTAGCTGGCGTCGAGACGGTAGTCCTCAAGTCTCAGAATGTTAGTTGAAACATTAATAATATTCGATTCTCAGACAAAATCATCCTTTTTGTTTAACTATTAGGTCATATGATTAAATTATTTAAACTTTTACATTAAAGGGCTAAAGTGACACTTTTAGTCCTTGTTTTTTCTTTTCAATTTCCTTATAATTAAGTAAGACTTTGAAAACCATACACGACCGACCAGCGACCAGCGCTCACGGGTTATGACGATATTTACTAGCAGCGGTGCGCGTTCCTAAACGATTCAGTAAGCTCACATCATGGCGGTATCTTTTTAACCATAATAGGTAGCCAGCTGAGGTTTTCCAATAAATTCAGAATACGTGTTACTATAAACTCTATCGTTCAGAATAAAAAAATAAATCCCCATCCCCGTACAAGAAACTTTAAAAAACATTCATTGACTAATTTTATAAAAGTAGAAAATCTAAGACAGCTTCCTAACTGTATGTTAAATTAACCTTTTATAATACTTAATTCTCATAGTTTATCAACGAATTAAATAAACCTGCAATATTTGTTAAAAAAAAACTTCGATGTTATAATTGTGATGTACAGATAGATAGGTAGACATATTAAATCTAATGAATGAATTATTTCTGCAATACAGTTGAACCGAATTTCGATTTTAGTAAGAACCTATTTACGTACGCAATTCATATTTACTTACAGTGTAAAATGTATTATATACTCGTACGTTAAAACGGAAATCTAATTGATTATAGCGTAAAAAAATACAAAATTATTTTCCTTGTGTTTTATGCGTTTTATTCTATTGATCGCTGTAGAACGAACAAGACATTTCTCGATAGTCGATAAAAATCGCATTCGCATCCTTACGCTCGGAAATCCAAACAAACATTAATATTCATTTTAAAATAGAAATAATGCTTAAAAAAAATTATTTATCCGTGGTATGTTATGCCGCTTGATTTTAAATTAACGTTTGCACTTCGAATTTGCAGTCTTTTAAGCTAATAAAAGTCATTTTAACATTTAAATGGAAGTTCATCTATTGACAGCGATCGGTCGGCGACTGTGACAGCGTTTGACGTGTCTTGAACTGATATGGCCATTTTGACCATATCGAGGCGTCACGAATCACGCCCCCATAACATATCTCCCTTGTTTTATGATCTGAGAGAAGAAGAAGAAGGTACTCTACTCACTCGACATTCGCGAAATGACTGCGTATATCGCGGTGGACCGCCATTAATAAAAAAGAAGAAGAACATCGTATGGTGAAATTGATACTAATAGCCTCGTAAACAACGTTCGGATAAAGTCGTGCTTTGCGAGTTTTCCCGATGTCGTATGAACAATCATGACTATTCCGCTGATAACGTACATTTATTATAGTAAGGTTACTGTTTCTAGACCTGTAATTGGTTGGCTTTGGGTGTAATAACTCAATTGTCAGGTCGCAGGCGTGGTCTTCGAAATGCCAACTGTTAAATTTCATCAAAGTTAAGGGTCGGGTTTAAGGTATAATTTTAAATCAAGTGATACATAATGAAATTTCACTCCGGTCAAACTCGGATGATAAAGTTAGAAACACAAGATTAGGGGAAATGGGACCATTACTATATTATGTTATGAGTTCAAGGTGTAACCTTTTTGTGTACAGTCAAGGAATTTAATTTGCAACCCACCTAAGGCTCAATATCGTACAGCACACTGTCACCATAAGAGCTAGCATACGTATTAATTCTCTTCACATTTTGTTTGTTAATAAATATTTAATTAGTTACTACAGCAACGTTATATCACCATCGGGTTTAGTTGGTTTTACTCGTATATCCAGACAAGGAAAGTCACACGTCTTCGAATAATAATTGAACAAAATAATTACATGTAATATTAACAGTTGGCTAACTTGAGAGTCTACCAACCTGACAACGTGTCACTTCACCCAAAGTAACTGTAGAACTATAATAAATCTGTGCCGTAACCTAGTGATCATTGTTATAACGCGTCATCATTAGTTATCACTCTGAATGATGAGCTGAGGCGGTGAGACCGGCACAGCTATCTGATAGAATGAGACTGAAAAACGATGTCGATCGGTCATTCCGATAAATTAAGTTTATTACCCCCTCGTCTGACGCGTCAAGACACACAGATCTGTGCTCAAAATTTGCATGGCATTTTTTTTCAATTTTTTTTTGCTCTTATCATAATCCGAAGAGACTAGGGATTTGTTATTTTTTTCACCTCTGACTGACGATAGGGATAACTAAATGACGTTTTTCCGGACATTTTATAACGTAACGATAGCAACAGAAATTATGATTGGTCATTCATTTTGACATCGGAAAAACGAAAATCCCACCATTTTATCCGAACGCCTATTGTCACGGTGTACTGTTTTGATAATTTGCTATGGCTATATTTAAAACCGCTACTAGGCTATTAGGCGAAGGCTAGACGTACAATAAATATTGTTATCCATCAATATTTATCTCATATTGTGATATATATTGTTCGTCTAGTCTGCTATATTGATGGATGACAATATATGTCACATAAATCTAGATTTTTGGATTCCGGTTTGCCAATTTCTGATAAATATTGAGATCCGTCAATATACTGAACTACACGTACAAAAAATATTGAGAAATGTCAGTACGCATCGCGACAGCAATGGAGACTGACGTGCTCTTTTCTTAAAAAGGGGGTTACTAATGTCAGAATGTTTTCAAAACAAGCGACAGGCGTACGAAAATAATTTTCGTAATCTTCTACGTCATTATTCAGTTTAATTTCAGCCAATAGATTCAAGTGTGTGTATTTTTTTTTTGTCGCAGCCAATTTTTAGTCCACTGCTTTCTTTTAACTCTTTTTTTTTAAACTTAATGCTAAAATAATAGCGAGACAAGCTTTAGTTTTTGTCTCCATATCTACACACGACTGAACTGCACGAAACGCGTTATAATACTGACGTCAAAAATATTGCACGTGTAGCCTTGGCACTCTGAATCCCTGAACAGATTGTGATCCATCAGTATTTGCCAATTGACGGATAACAATATTTATTGTACGTGTAGCCTTCGCCTTAGGTGATAAAACGCCCAATAAGCTAATCTCAGTCGTTGTTGGTCGTTTTAATAGGGTTGCTATGGCAACGTTTTAACAATGAAACAAATTATTGGTAACGATTTGCGTTCGTGCTCGATCGTGTTATCTCGGAATCCAAAAATGTCAGCATTCGTTAACCTGATTTGCATAACACGGCCAAATTACGAATAATGGCAAGTGGCGCAACAATCCCGTGTTGAGGCTGTCCAACTACTAATAATAAAGGTGTATATCAACTGTTTCTTTTGGCATATTTAAAAATTTAAATGAATAGTACTAACTTGTATTAAATGATACCTTTCAAATGACGAGTGGTTTTTTTATAGCAAAAATGCGTTTATAAAAGTAAACATCACGGGACAATTTCACACAGACCTAGTCCCAAACCCTGGAGGGTTGTAAAGTGTCATTCTATGGAACTTGCTAACTATGTAAACAAGCCGCCATACTAAAATTGACATTAGATGTCAATTTCAATATATTGTTTGTTTACATAGTTAGCAAGTTCCATAGAATTACAGTATAGGCACTATGGGTACTAGACAAGATAAAGTTACTTTTATTGAGAACCAAATACATACATGGAAAACATCCAAGACTCGGGAACAATTACTCGTGCTCATCGCACAAAATATATCTGCCCTTACCGGGATTTGAACCCGGGACCACAAGCTTCGAAGGCAGGGTCACTACCAACTAGGCCAATATTTAAATGCTACATTTATACGGCGTGCCCCGTAAGTAACGACAAACTAAAAATAAATAAAGAGCATCCCCAGGGCTACCAAAAACTATATTCAACGATTTTTTGTATTTTTGGAGATATTGATCATTTTAATCTGAATTTTTGTAATTTTTCCTTATGTCCATCGTCCGCAAAACCCTTAATTTGGCAAAAATTAAAAAAGTCGTTAATGGAAACCCTATTTGATTATGAACCAGCGTAAAAATAAAATATCAATTAATAAAAAACATAAAGTGAACATTATATGTTATATCAGTGGAGTACATTGTTACCTTTAGGCGAGCCAGGACAGATTCGAAGTAAGCCAGTTGAGATTCAGGTCAAAATCTGAGTAAGTGCGATTCTGGTGAAGGTCAGATTTGCCGTAGGTCTTTTTCGGAATCAGGCTATTTCGGGATGCGACTAATGAAGTAAAAGTCAGTTTCTCATTTAGTTAATTTCTGAGTAGGACAGATTCGCAAGAAATTTCATCCATGACAGTATTACGTCGGATTCGTAATAAGCCAGATACGGAGGAACGCAGTTTCTTATTATTAACGAATCTTATCATGTCGCCTTCAAAATATATCAGATTCTTAAAAAGATGTGTTCTGAAAAATATGCTTTCTTACTAGGTATTTTTCTTTGTACATTATTTTCTAAAAATCCCAGGTATAATGGGCAAGTAAAAACACTCGGTATTACGTACTAAATACTTTTAAAATGTATATCAGAAGTACTGGGCTGGGATTCTACACGGTAATAACGATATCGTATTTGACGTGTATCCGTATTGTCAACGTTTTGATAACTCTTATGTCATTTATAATAATGGCGACTGTGACATAAACGATTCTTAAACGTGTCAAACACGATATCGTTTTAACGCACCTGAATAGATGCCCTGGCCACTTTACGATAATATTAGGAGTAACTATTATATTCTTACTGATAATTTCAAATTGACATTGAGTTAATTTCAAATTGACATCGAGTTCAGGAAGCTACAATGGAAATGGTCAATTTTAAAATAATAAAAACCGGTAAAGACCGGCCCTGCGTTCTTCTTAACGGTTACAAATACTGTTACCAACTCGAAAACAAATCAGGAACGATCAATTTCAGATGTTGTAATAGAAGTATGTGCAGTGCATCTTTGACAATGACTTCCTCGATGACGAAAAAAAAAAAATCTAAACTAAACTAACTACTTATAAATTATTTTATTATTTTTCATTAAATATTTTAATTTGAGAACGTACATACACATACATAACATCACGCCTTCGTTCTCAGAGTGGGGTAGGCAGAGCTACAGAATACCGACAACTGTAAACTTATTGATAATTCTGTAACCACATTTTGCACAGTCAGGCCAAGATGTCCACAAGTGCATCAGTGTCAGGTTGCAAACCCAACACCCAGGTTGCAGGTTGTAATTTGAGAACGTGATATGTTTTAATTCCCTTTGACTGTATACTCGCCCTATCTACCCATAACTTGACTGACTTATAATCTGTCCTACTACGAATATATCCTAAATAATATCTAATCAATCTAGAATCAGTCTTACTCAGAATTAGACGTACTGAAATTCTGGTCTCATTACGTGTCTGACCTACTCAGAATCCGCTATTATAAGAATCAAACGTGCTCAGAATTTGACTTAATGAGAAACTAACGTTTTAGGATTGCGACTAACTCAAAAACTAACCTATCCGAAACCATACCTACCAAGAATCCGGATTAAATAGAAACTGGTCAAATTGATAGTCTGACTTACTCAGATTCAACATCCATCACTCGTCTTTGTCTAAAGCCTCTAGTTGTGTTCTAAAACGTGCTCGCACATGTATGTGTACAGCAAGATGGATGCCATGTTGAACATTTATAAAAGCGTTATTTTATCCTGTTTTTTTCTACCTGTCTGACATTATTACTACTCTCTGACATTAATACTAAATAGAAGCTAATTTATTCTACAAAGAAATAATTTTATTAAAATACTATTTTCAACGTACATACATATGTACATAACATCACGGCTTCATTCCAGAGTAGGCAGAGCTACAGAAATACCAACAATTCTAAAAAGACATGTTAATAATTCTGTGACCACATTTTGCACAAGTAGGCTAAGATGTTTACTAGTGTAATTAGTGACAGGTTGCAAGCCCATCGCCTAACAATACTACAAGCCTTTATTCCCTTATTCGCCTCTTACGACATCCACGGGAAGACATGGAGGGGCACTATTCTAATCCGGAAACCACACGAGACAAAGAAAACAAACAAATTGTATGAAAAACATTATTAGTCAATTTGACCAACTTCTGCTGTTCCTTTTTTTTTCTCTAAATACCATTAAATGATCCTTACATGAAACCGACTCGATTCACACAAACAATTGTCAGTTTTATTAATTGTTACGGACAATTCGTTCTTGAAAAATAGGTAACTATGCCAAAAATGTTTTAACAAAAAATACCGTTTTCTAAAACCGTTAACCATTATATACCTCGATTTTACACTGATTCCGAGATATTTTGACTTTTTCGTTTTTATAATGTATGTAACGACATTTGTAACCCGAACGAAAAATAAAAAATAAGAAAACAGCGCCACTTTTACCAAGAGTTTTTTTTTAGCCTTTTTTTTTTAATATTTTTATTTAGTTTTATTTATATTTTTTTATTTTTTATTATTTAATTTTGACTAATCGACCTGAAACCGGCGACTGTTTTGTGAATTTTGCTGTAAGAGGTTTAGAATATCGCATATTCACGAATCGTTTTGACGTCTTAAAGGTTTGAAAAAATTACAATTAATTGCTGTTAAAGTTGTCTAAAAAATGTATGAATTACTTTTTACCACCTTGATATATATTTTTGGTGTAAAAAAATAATTAACTTTGTAAAATTTTATAGAAAATGGTCAAAAAATAGTTTTAAATTTCGGCGGCTTAAAACACTCGTTCATAAAATTAAAACAACAGTAATAAACTTCAGTTCAAAATCAATCCACTACCTTAAAAAAACATCCAAAAATTCAAAATAAAATAGCAATATATCGCTTTAATGCAATAGTGCCACAAAACAAAAACAAATACAATTTGATTTAAAATGTTAAGTAAATTGCGTTCCGAATTAAAATGCAACAATGACTCATTTTGGTTTGTGGCACTATTGCATTAAAGCAGCGATATAATGTTTAAAAAAACCTAAATCCCGAATTTGAATTCGCAACAAAAATAAAAAAGTAGCTCGTTCATTCGTAACTCATTTATTCGATCATAACTGAAATGATATGTCATGATGTGCATTAAAACTTATAGAAAAGCAGTATTTAAACTGTAAAATCACGAAAATAAGCAAAACCGGCAAAACTTGTGTACGGCCTCTTAAACAATACAATTTATGAGTACTAACGATTATGAACTAGTAAGTAACTCTTTGCAATATTATTAGTATTTTTTTTGCAACACAATTTTCTTTTATCAAACAGGAAAAGTATTATGCAAAAAAAACAAGTTCACGGATAAATTTATTTCTAGTAACTTGTATTTAGAAATAAAATAGAAATAGAAATAGAAAATATTTATTCAACGCACACTGCACAACACAACAAAAAAAATAAACATGAAAAACATTGCGTTGAACAGGATCCCTCTCAGCATTGTGCCGCAGTCAAACCGCGGCGCTGATTTTCAGAGGGACCCTGACTTAAAAAACTAACCTTAATTAACAAAAAAAACAAGTAACAGTAAACAGGCAACAGGTAACATAACAAACACTAGCGACAACACACACATTTATTTCTATTATTGTGAGTACCATTATGCAATAAGCCCCCGTTGTCTCTCGAAACGGGCATGTCCGCCAAGATAAATTTGTTATTACGGCCCTAAGACTGAATGCATTGTAAACCCTGAGGACTTAGATGGATGCTTCTGTGCTAGGCATTTCACCGGTTGTCTTGTTTTCACACCAGAAAACATCAATATGAATAACGCTGCTCGACGGTAGGTTATAGGATAAGATGGTGTTAGCAACCTGGACAGTCTGTACAAGATCCTACTAACCATCTTAACCTCTACCTTAGCATTGGTGTCAACTAGATGTATTATGGTCTCGCCAGGTATACCAGAATCACCTGATGAACGGGGGTTGGGTGCTTCTGTGCGGGTTGCACCACGCGCTCGCGGGGGCTCCGTGTCCGACCACTGCGCCGGGCAAGAGCCCAGCGAAGACGCAGTCCCGACCCTACAACCTTACTAAAATGTGAGTCTAAACATGATAATATTATTTTCACACCACCTGCTCGACAATGCCAAATTACATATCATGCAAACCTTACGCAAACCAACTCATTAAAGCCCTTGGCTTTAGCCGGGGTGTAATGTTGTACTGAATCTCATTATAACTCGCTGGGTTGTAATATTTTCACTTTTCATAGTTCTTATTACAATTGCCTTAAAGTCTAATTTCGTAATAAAAGATCAACTAATACTCGAAGGCCGGGCGCGGCGCCGCCGCCACCGCCGCGTCGAACCTAATTTGAAAATCGAACATTTTCTAAAATCGAGCTGGCCACGGCAAGCTGAATGGAACACATTTGAAATTAAACAAAAGCCGCGAGTATTGTAAGACGCTGCAATAAAATACATTGGTGATAACTGCAAAGTTTTAAATAAATATTGTCTTTCCACAACTGGACTAATGTCTCAAATATCAATTTTCACTTTTAATTTTAATTTACTATAATAAAACGCTCGCTTTTTTATTGTCTCGCAAAAGGTGAGAAAAGTAGAGTACACTCCTCGGGGATAAAGCTGTTTTCGTCTTGGGCGCGCTTGAACCCCTCACTGCGCTCAGGACTCTTCTTAATTCCCTCGCTTCGCTCGGTAATTAACTCGTATCACCCTCGCTGCGCTCGGGAGTTAAATCTGGAGTCCTTCGTTACGTTCAGGATTCAATATCGCGCCCGTGACATAAAACTGTGCTTTATCCCCTCGGTGTATAATCTACTATTTCCTACTCCTGTACTTTTATCTGTCATTTATATAGTCACGAACACTAATATAAGAATATAGATAATATGTCTGCAGAACATTCCGAAGAAAAGTCTATCTAGTCTATTCCCCTTAACAGCACTTGTGCTTTTTTGAGCCAAAACGACATGCCTAGCTGCCAAAGCTTACACCTAGGTAAATTTGACCAATCAAAATACTTCGAAAAATTAATCCACCAATCACAATACACATTGACTGTCAATCGGAACGTTAGGTTCTTTTTGGTATGTAAACTCTTTTACTAATTTAACTCTTTAAAAAACATGGTATCAGCCAACCAGAATGCAGCTATATTAAAATCGACCAATCAGGTAAAAGAATTCATTTCTCAAATCATTAGGTGTTTTTTAGACCCTATTTCACAAGTTAAATCGATTGTGCAACTTTTTTTAAAATATAAAACCTGTCAAGTGCACATCAATTTAAAAACAAAGTTAACCATAGACACATATTTTGTCGTTTTCGAATGTTTGCCGCTCGTTTGTTGTTCTGTGCTTCGTTCGTTCGTATTCTAACCTAGGTATATTAATAAAATTTTGTTAATTTAATTTTGCATTTTATTTGAAACCTAGTCGTAGAAAAAGTATTGTATGCAACGGTGTATAACTAAGTCAAAAAATACTCGTGGCGTCTTGCTTTACGATGTTCGCCTGCGGCTCACATCTTAACCACACCACTCGTCTTTTTTGACCTCTCTTATACAACTGTTGCATAAACTACTATAATAACAGTCTAATGAGCAAACCCCGTTATCAGTGTTGCAGGTCCATTGAAAATGTTAGGGTTAACACTGCCTGCACATAGTTTTAACAGGTACCTATATTTAATTTGATGCTCCTCGTCTATGTTACGATTGAAAAATGAAATTATCACAGAAGCGCATGACACAACTTTCTGATCTTTACCCAGCAGGCTCAACTAACCGTTAAAAGTCTTAAAATAGTATTTCAGTAATATGAATATATTATTGTATGAAAAAAGAGTATGTATGTATGTAAACTCTTTATTGCACAAACAAAGGATAACAAAGTAATTAAAAAACAAAAATCCGCCCTCAAAAACGCAAAAAATGATTTCTTTTAAAATTGTAGGTACCTACCTAATAGGTTAGTCCAACTGAAGTTGGCTTTTTTTGTTGAAAATATTGTGGTCGCCGATTAGGTACTTACAATTTTAAAAGAAGTAATTTTTTGCGTTTCTGAAGGCGGGTTTTTTGTTCTTTAAAACATTTATTACATTTTATACTTTTTAGTGATCATAATGCGCTGTTACGTAGTCCCACTTCTTAGTTGATATGAAACTTTGTTATTTCAAGCGCACCGCAAGCAACGCCGCTGGGAAGTCGTAGTCATATTTCAGCAATTAAATATTCTTTGTTGTAGTCGCTCTATATCTCAATCGAGATATCTTATCGCCACCCTTAAAATAGGTACCGTTGAGGAGTTCCGGTGGCCATCTATGGTCTTCATCATTAGTTCCCCTTCACCAAGTGGTATTTTCTGAATGCAAATGCTAGACTTGTTACTAAAAATACTAAAATCGCTATAAGTTTGCCTACAATATTTGAGGAGTTCTCTCAATTCCTCACTGATCCCGTCATCAGATCCAGATTTGGTGACAATGGGACCACCTCAGAAGTATACTGTATCAAATCAAAAAAAAAATTTCAAAATCGGTCTACAATTGAGGGATTACTCCCTCAATTGTGTACCATACATTAAAAAAGAACATACAGTGGAACGTATAACCTAAAGAGACAAAAAAAAGATACGATAGGAGATTAAGAGTACTTTTGTTGTTTTCGTAGTTCCACTTATAATTATAATCATTCTAAAAAGTTCTGATTTGGAAACAATTAACATTTTAAACTTGAATGTTTAAAACATTACGTTACACGCTATATTACTAAATAGGTACCTAATCCATACCTAAAGAACAGACTTAAAACTTTTATTCTTTTTTTAAATAGCTTACAATACATTTTATACACAGCAAATTGAAAAAAAAAAATCTTTTAAAAAAGTTAAAAGAAATCATGGATTTGAATGTAAACTACGCGTTTAATGTAAACTTTTCGATTTTTTACGGGCTTAAATGAGATTATTCTGTTTTTAAATTCCATAGACCAACAATGTGAGGTGATTGTTTCATTAATTTGTCAATAAAGATTAATGTCGTAAACGATTCGTTTAGTTCTTTTTCAATTAAAATTATTAATCACCTGAATCATCTCGCTGAATTTTCCCAGTTTATATTATAACGGAACTGTTGGCAAAATTAGAAGTAACCCGAAAGCGACGCGGAAATGGTTCGTAAATTTAGTACATATAACTGTAATAGACAGCAATATTTTTCTAGCAAAAATGTTTTACATACCAATATGTCACATTGACAACGAAATAAAGATTGTGCGACCACCCTATGACTTAGTTTCATTGGATCTGCAACTCTGATAACGGGTTTTGCTAATGAGACAGATAAACACTGCTGTTTTATTAGTCGATGATCATTTTCATGTGCGTCCATTTGATTTAAAATGCCAGCTGGAGTCAGTGGTCAAGGTTTTCACACGTAATGTTATAAAGAAATTAGCTGTGCAGTGTTTAAAAGTGCTGGTTTTTTGTAATCATTTTACTAGATATATTAAGCGTAATTAAGACAGAAAAGGTAGTGAATGAATGAATGTGATGTTCAGGGCTCGGACAAGTCATCGCAAAACAATCGCAAGACGGCAATAGAACAAGATCAATAGAATCGCATTATGTACAATATTATTTAATTATATTTTTCAATTACATTTATTTTTCAATCAGATTTGTTTCCTAATATAGGATTCATCAGGTATTTCCCACGGGCACCACAGATACTTTTTGAAAAATGCCCTGAAGCGTGAATTATTGAGTTGATTCCATGGAATATTAACAGAAATTAGGAACATCAACAAATCGATGCAAAAAGTTTCATAAGAAATTTCTGGCGGAGCTGTCTTCAATTTGTGATTTTTTGACCTAATATGTTTATCAATATTATCTTTTTTTTACTGTTTAATACGAATGTCACATGCTGTACACAATATTTCCTTGACATTTTCCTGATAACGGAGCTCGGGGTAGTCCTTAATCCACTTATTAATTGTATTTATTTGCACCATATTTAAAATATTTAGAAATAACCATAATTAAGCAAATATTTGTTTAAATTGTCACCACAAAACTGTTTCAAGCCACTTTGACAAATCCATGACAAGTATGCGACTAAAAAGGTCAAATGTTAAATTATAAATTACGATAATAATTATATCAGCTTTAGATAATAATAATCTTAAGTCGCGACTCTATAATAGTCTTGTCCCATCTCCATATCAGTTTCTGCGATGACTTGTCTGAGCCCTGGTGATGTTATTACACGACTAATTGCAAAACAAGGTAAGTAAATGTATGTATAAGAACAATAATAAACGGGTTGATAAATCTACATTCTAAAAACTAGTTCATTAAAAAAAATGGATTAAGGGATTATTAAAATCTAAAAAGGTTGTATCACAAAATACGAAATATATTTAATAACTAATAATAAAATAATTTAAAAGTATAATAATTTATTAAAAAATAATCATAATAAACTGTTTACATAAAAATAGTATCACATAAGTTGTACTTACTTAAACGACTGAAAATACTTTTATTTAAAACATTTGTTTTGATTGAAATATCAAAACACAGAAATAAACAATTAGAACAGCAAATTTTTTAACAAAAAAATGGGGGTAAAATGAGGGTGCGTATTAAAACATGCTAATATAAGTTCCATGCTATACCTGTCTATGTGGGGGATAAATTCATCTTTTACTCTACGATAGCAACAATTGAATTCCAGGTTTAATTGCAACAAAACACTTAATAACTGGAATCAATTATTGCTTCAGCATACCAAAACATAAGACATCACACCTAGCTACGGTAAAATTAAATAAGGTCGAAAGCGAGCCGTGTCAGTATTTCCGTAATAAAGGCCGCATATTTTTGATAACGTAAGGACCGTATCGTTAATGATGGAAACAAGTTTGAATTGCTCTAAAAAAAAGTTACATTATTTTATCTTATCTGTCATATGTCAATCTGTTAAGAATACAGTTAAGTGTTAAAACTTACTATAAAAAATTGTATAATTCGTATACATTGCAAGATGAAGGGTCTCTCAGAGAAAAAACGACATTCAATTGTGACCAAATACTGTAAAGAATCACGTATAACTATGAGAAAGATTGCTTCAGAAGAAGGGGTTAGCCTGAAAGCTGTTTACAATACGATAAAAAGGTTTAGTATGAATAATACTTTAAAAGTTTTACCTGGTCGAGGTAGAAAACGAAGCCCTTCATGTCCTAATTTGGACAAAAAGATATGCGAATAATTTCTCAAAAAAAAGAGATATCGATTCGGGATTGTGCGAAAAAATGTCGTACTTCTATTGCAATGGTTCAGCGTGCCAAGGAACGTAACTTGCTTGTAACGTATAAAAAACAAAAACAACCTAAACGCAGCAAAACCCAGGAGTCTTCTGTCAAAACTCGGGCTCGGAAATTGTACGACCAAATTTTAACTAAAAATGAACAATGTATTATAATGGACGATGAAACCTATGTCAAACTTGACTATAAAACCCTACCCGGACCGCAGTTTTACACCGTAATAAAAGGTACGAAACTACGAAGGTCTCTAAAGACGACAAATCCATTTTTTGCGAGAAATTTGGGAAAAAAGTGATGGTTTGGCTAGCTATTTGTCAATGCGGCATGAAAACGTCTCTGTTTTTCGTAACGGGAAACTTAAATTCGGATGTGTATAAGAAGGAATGCCTTCAAAAGCGGGTACTACCACTCATTCGAAAGCACAGGGGTCGTACATTATTCTGGCCCGATTTAGCTGCGTGTCACTATGCTCGCCATGTGTTGAACTGGTATCGAGAGAATAATGTAGAATTTGTCACGAAATCATTAAATCCCCCGAATTGCCCAGAGATCAGGCCCATCGAGAAATTTTGAGCTCTGATGAAGGCAAAGCCACAAAAACAAGCTAAACCAACAGATAACATGGACCAATTCAAAAAAGACTGGATCCGTAGCCACAAAACTTTCAAAACAGTCGATGTCCAAGGGCTAATGAAGAGCATCAAAAGGAAAGTGAGAAAACTGGCAAAGGGGATCAATAAATAACTAAAAGTATTTTTTATGGTTCACTTTGAAGATCTAAGAATCGCGTACTTTAAGTTTTTTTTTTGTAATAAAAAGTATTTATACAGATTACACCATTTTATTTGTTTCCATAATTAACGATACGGTCCTTAGTTACGAATATTCTTATGCATAGGTACTCCAATGGTCACAACTTTGGTAGATGTAATTTCGAGGTTCCGATACATGTGATACACGCCCCGTACGGGTATCCGTGTTGCAGCGCCGACGGTATTAAGCGTCCGAACTACATGGATCTGTGTAATACCCGCGTTTAAGTCCATGTTTAACTCTAGGTCCGGATACCCGCGCGGGCGGGCCTTAATCACTTAATTACCCGTCCGCGACGGTTTGAGGCAGGCCGTTATTACAAATCCACAACACAGTGTGTCAGGGATTGTAAAACCGGTTTTATTCAATACCTGTATTTACATTGTCAAACTATTACCGCTAAAAAATACGAGCCCCAATGCAAAAGAGTTCGTCAAGTCATAGATTGTTAAGTATATGAATCTTATATCAACTCGTTTTATTTCTAGAAAGGCATTAGCAGCAAACGATTTATACAATATTATACTCCATAAATACAACGTTGCTTTTACACTATTGCACAATAAATACATTATAAGAAAAAAAAACCTATATATATATTAATTCATATTATGGTTTCGCAGAACAGTTCGGCAGGTTCTTAATTGATGCAAAATAGTTCGTACATGCCTAACGTTAAGCCTCTTAAATTTTATTACTCAAAAAAATAAACAAGATTTAAATAAATAAAATTAATAAATTAGGAACCCATTGTCATTTAACATGTCAAAGGGTATATATAAGTACATACCCCAAGTATTTTTCATTATTATAAGTTATTAATTAGAGCAACATGGGCCACGGAAAACCAGTCACAGAAGAAGTCAGGAAAATTATAATTTCCAGTAGTGAGAGTGGAAAATCTACCAACCAAATCGCCAGAGATTTATTACTGCCAAGATCTACTGTCCAGTCAATCATTGAGCATCGCAAGAAACACGGCACAATTTCGTGTTTGAAGAAGTCGGGTCGACCGCGTATGACGAGTGCCGCTGAAAACCGTGTTTTAAAGAAAATTATCAAACAAAACCGCCGTGCTCGTGCGGGGGAACTTACCGTAAAATGGCGTGATATGATCCAGAAAGACGTTTCAGTGGATACCTGCAAAAGGGTTCTCAAAAGAATGGGATATGGTTTTAACACGGCCAAGGAAAAACCTTTACTAACGGAGTTACAGAAAAAGAAGAGGCTGAAATTCGCTCTCGAGCACTCAAACTGGACTACTGAGCAATGGCGTCAAATAATATGCAATGATGAATCAAAATTCGAAGTAACTGTCGGCGACGAACGGAAAAAAATCATTCGAAAGAAAGACGAAGCATTCATCAAAGACTGCATTAAGAGAAAAGTGAAGTTTCCTGGGTCTGTGATGATATGGGGTTGCATGTCGGCACAAGGGGTAGGCCGCCTGCATTTTGTAGAAGGGACGGTTAATGCAGTGAAATACCAGGACATTTTGAAAACAAGTTTAATTCCATCTATTCCAAGCTTGAAATATGAAAATGTCTACACTTTTCAACAAGACGGGGCTTCTTGCCATACTGCGAAAACCACGAAGACTTGGCTCGAGTCTAAAGGAATCCCCACTATGGAGTGGCCGTCGAATAGTCCAGATTTGTCACCCATTGAAACATTGTGGTGGAAAATGAAAAAAAAATTACGCAAGTTTCCATCGAGGTCAAAAAGTGATTTAAAAGAGAAAATAGTCGCTGTCTGGGAGTCTATAACCCCAAAAGAGTGTGAAGAGTTGGTAAAGACGATGCCATTGAGAATCAAGGCTGTTCTTAAGAGTAAAGGCGAGACAACTAAGTGGTAGGCGAACTATTTTGCATACTCAAGATCGATAGCCGAACTATTATGCGTTGTCGTTGATAGAAAAATTGTATTTTTTTTATTTAAATACTGAAATAATTTTAATTTGTATTATGTAGGAAATAAACTTGATTAATTTTACAATACTTTTTTTTATTTCTTGCTTCCATGCTATTAAAATTACTAACTAGATTTGACTTTGAAAAAAAGTTACTTTCAATTTTAAATAGTAGTAGTTTCAAATTAGAGGTATTGTTGTCATTCCGCTTTTGTTTTTATCGCTATGTATACACTATTTACAGTATTAAATACCTGTATTCAATACCGCTATTCAATGCACCTGATAAGTGTGAGGTGAATTAGACTGTAATTAACTGCAATTTCAGACTTGTCTAAGGCGAGTCTAAGTACACTTTTGAAAACCGTCCAGATGCAGGTAAGAATCTTAAATAAATATCAGGGGACAATCTCACACAAATTGACCTAGTCCCAAACTAAGCTCTAGGCTTGTACTATGGGTACTAGACAACGTTAAACGTACTTAATTAGAGAAATACATACTTAAATATATATAGAAAACGTCCAAGACTCAGGAACAAATATTTGCGCTCATCACACAAATATCTGCCCTTACCGGGATTTGAACCCAGGACCGCTGGCTTCGGAGGCAGGGTCACTCCCAACTAGGCCAACGTGTCGTCACGTTGTGTAAGACGTCACGTCAGTTTTTTGTAAGAGCACCGAAAACATCCGGTTATACCTCATTTAAAACCGGTAGTCAGAATACCGGTAACGATCCCTGCAGTGTGTACCTGGATAAGGTGCACAAACGAATAGGGATGAAACTAGAAGCATTTCACCGCCCAAAAATAATAAGTTCGGCGTAGTTTTTTTTAAATAAAAAACCATTGATTTGATGTCAACCCTATTGGAACAAAGTTAAATATCTTGCCTCTTACGAGGTCTATTAAGATGAAATAAACGGTTTTTACATCCGAGAGCATTTTCTGTCAATGTAATAAAGAAATATGAACAAAAACAAAGACGACACATACATAACACATGACATTACCTAACAACATAAGCATCTAGTTTCATCCCTATTCGTTTGTGCACCTTATCCAGGGATACACTGTATAACTGTAATTAATTATAAACGACGTCTAATACCCGCGGGTAATTAAGATCCGTTGATCCGTATCAGGGTATTAACACTTGTACTGACTACACGGGCAATTTGTGGTCGGGCAACTATACACATCTTGCTCTAACTAACGAAGTAATAGTAAGACAGCAATAGTTACCGGCCACAAATTGCAGTAAAACATGGCCTCTTTCGAAGCCCCATAAGTTACACTCTTTCAGCAAAGTTTAATGAAAATGTGTTTATTGTTAGGCAACAAGGGCTCGGCGCGGTGTGGGTCGCGCTCGGCGGGCGCTGCCTCGCTTGGGTTGGTGCGCTGCTGAGCGACGCGCGGCTTGAGGCGCTCGGCGGGGGTGAGGCGGGGCCCAGCGATCCCGCGCCACTGCACGTGCTCGAGCAGCTCACGGCGCACCAGCGCGAGCTGCGGCTGGCCAGTGCAGCGCCACTTCACCAGGTACTCATAACGTTTTGGTGCTGCCCGCGCCTCGCGGCGTAACGGATCGAGTCTCGGGACCACTAGGTACTACCACCAGGCACCAGGTACAGTTGAGTACAAAAATATGTATACAGTTGAACATCTTATTCCTGCCCAAAAAGTCAGATAACTTTGCTTAATCTGCGTTTCCACAAGCATACTGTGCAAGCCAGCTTCTGCGATTAACGAAGATTCAAAATCTTGGACTAGAGGCCTAGTTCACGATAGCTTGTAGCTTGTATAAGAAGTCGAAATCTCTTTTCAACAATATGAATTGAAAAGAGTCTTCCACTTTGTAATACAAGCTATAAGCTTTCGTGAAACGGGCTCTAGGTCCCTATTTCGCCAATTGAGAATCGAAAATGGCGTCTAACGTAACCTTTTCCCGTTAGCTTCTCGTCGCGCTCAGCGTGGTGTGCTACCGCAAGGCGACCAACCTGAAGCGCACGGTGGTGCAGAAGCAGAACGCGGACACCGAGCCCGACCGCTCCGACTCCACTGTCTACTTCCAGGACATGACTCTGTGCTCTGAGGACTCCGAGACTGACGACGGTATGACGTTCAGGGGAAGCCGCACTTTTCATTATAAGAAAACTGTAACTTGATAGCTTGAAAATCTTGTTACCGGCCGCAACGTACAGTCGAACTCATAAGTAGCTATTTTAGTATCTTGTCGCAGCTATTGATATACTGAATTCAAACGACTCTTATTTTAATACGTTATTACCAGAGCTTGGATTTTTCATGGCAAAACAAAACACTATCGTAATGTGTCTAGTGATAGAAACATCATTTTAATTCTTCATCGATATCGATAATTGTGTAATAGAATAAAAAACGTGACCAAATAAAATAACGTACCTATACTACATCAAAAATATACATAGTTTGTATGAAGTTATATAGAAACATATTCAATTTCTTTGTTATAATCTACGTTAGTACCTACACACAGCAGCACATGACGTTTTATTCGTGTAATGGTGATAGGAGTAGATAATCATTTATCACTATAAAGCCATTTATGTATACTAAATGTACGTTCAACTTCACTTGACGTCAAGGGAGGAAATTTATAAAATTCATTGTAATTGGTATAATTTTTACTTTTAGTACAATTTTCAGATATTTCTCGAAAACTTTCATAATCAGTATTTCGTTCGAGCACAGCTTTAAATTTACCACTGTTAACACTTTACTCCAATTTAGGTAACAACGAACAGTGTCCAAAATAAGGAAGGATTCCGCAATGGACAAAGTCGTACAATGCAGTTGTTCTATCGAAGAGGCTATTACTTCGTATTTATCTCTAATAAATTTTAACTCCTGTCGTAGTTTGCTCTTTTGAAATCATTTTTTTGCAGTTCTTATAGCAGCCGATTCGTTAGCAAGTGTGGAAACGACGAAAAGTTTATTTTATTATTGAATAAATAACTTTTATAAATAATACTCGATATCGATAAAATGATGTTTCAATCACTAGACAGATTACGATAGTGTTATGTTTTGCCATGAAAAATCCGGGCTCTGGTTATTACGATAAGGAACTAAAATGTAAATCTAGTTCTGAGTTCGACTGTACCTAAGTTTTCGTACAGGAATTTAATAAACAAAACATTTGCGGTGGGACTTCTAAAGCTGTCAGGTCAAGTGAATAGCTGTAGTTAAACTATTATTTATTACACTTTTTTTTAAATATTTTCTTGACTTTTCGCACCCTACAACTGGGCCATGTCCAGCAAAAATTTACAAGTGTACTACTTAACAAAAATGTCCTTTGCCTTAAAAAGTTGAGAATTGAATTGAATTGAATTATTGTTGAGTATTTTAGGCGGGTTGCCTTGCCTTGTTTTAGACGGTTGTCTCAAACAAGGTAATGCGTCGGGACTTGACAGAAGCATGTGGAGCTAACCCCATGTCCTTCTCTTTAGTCCACCAAGGTTCAAACTCTTTAACCAAACAATAGTCCTCGCGTGTGATATCCGTGGACTTATTTCTTTAATAAGTTCATGGTGATTGTCTAAAACTCGACATTGGCAAGGAATGAAAGCCATTAAGAAAAGACAAAATGTCAGAAATAAAACCTTATTTATTTTCACTTAAGTATCTTAATGCCCACTACAGACAGCGAACTGCTGTTCGGTCTGTGGTTCGAGTCGACGCTGGCGGCTGCCAACGCCACAGAGAGCAGCAGCCTGGTTCGAACCGGCGCCGGCGCGGAAGGCAGTGACGACGCGGAGAAACCTGCGCGGCCGCACCAGGCGCTCGTGCCAGACAAGACTGAGCCATACTCTGTAAGTGATATGTTAATTGCTATAATTTACGTACGGAAAAAGTCGAATAAATACCATGAGTGGATTTGTAATATAAATATTAAGTCGCTACTATGACGTTTCAAAAGAGTTTATTAATTGTAAACCTACTTGAATAAAGATTATTCTGATTCTGATTCTGATTCTGAATGTACTCTAGCAGGTTTCTATCTAATAAATAATTAATTGAAAAAAATGTACTTGTTAAAATAATATTATATAAATGGTCTTTATACTCATTATCTACCTCTTCAGTTAAGTCCCTACTCATTTCAAGCAAATCACAGAATAAGAACTAAAGGCATAGAAGGAGCGATAAAATAAAAGGCAACATACAGATAACTGATAAGCACAGTCTTATGGGGATTCAGTGTGCCAAAATAAGACAGTTCTGTAACTACAGTTATGATAAAATGTCATGGTCGTACAGTCAAGGAATTCAATTTCCAACCCACCTAAGGCTCAAATTCGTATAGCTAATTGTCACCATAAGAGCTACCTAGAGCACGACGTTACTTTGACATATCGCATGCATTGTTTCATGTTAGTAACTAGGCAACCGATTAACTACGTTCACATTGTGAACTGCGGCTCTATGATCCCGACTCCCGACGGTAAAAAGCATATCGTAGTTAATCTGTTTTGGTATTGTTATGACGTCAGCCGCCATTACTGTCAAGAAAATAAGAGCTATCAAAACGGTGACAGCGATAACAAATTAACTACGATATCGTTATAACCGTCATTAATAGAGAGCCTGAACTTTGGGACGCCAAGGCACTTTGCCAAAACTAGAGTCGAGGATTCGTTTGTCATCTCGCTAGTTCTGGTGATAATTTAATAAAACCACAATTTAAAAACGTTTTCTTTATATTACTCTTATAATTAACAAAAACAACCAAACAAAAACATCATTTTAGGTCTCGATCACTGAGCAAGGTCTTTATAAAAACCATAACGACACTTTTCAGGGGAACGAATAAACTAAATGTTAATTTAAAAAAATGTCTATTTAAAAACGCGTATATCCACCTTCGTTTTGAATGACGTCCAGAAGACGTTCCGGCATAGATGCGATTAATTGTTCACATATGTTAGTGCCACGAAAATCTTCCCATACTCTATGACAGTGATTGATAAGTGCTTCGCGTGTTCTTTCATTTTGATTGTCCCATCTTTGGACCATGATGCCCCAAATATTCTCTATTGGGTTCTAATCAGCACTTTTTGCAGGCCAAGGAATAGCTTTAATATGTGCTTGGTTGTGCGTGAACCAGTTTCGCACAATTCTTGCGGTGTTGATAGTTGCATTGTCTTGCACGAAATCAATTTGAGGAACCTCCTGTTGCGGATAATAAGTTCGCAAAGTCGGAAGCACACTTTCATTCAACAGGTCTACATAGTCCTGAGCGGTTGCTCTATGTGGCAAACTCACGAGTTCTCCAACACCTGCTGAAGAAATCCAACCCGAAATGTTTGCAGTAATTCGTCCAGATGCATGATTAGCCACGACGTGGTCTTCTGTGTACCGGGTTCGATCAAACCGCCACAAATGTAATCTTCCGGTTTGAGCACTTGAGAATGTCTTTTCGTCAATAAAAGCTGTAGCCGTCCAGTCAAAATTAAAATACTAGCGGGCGAAGTGAAGTCGTGCTAATTTATGATTCTCGGTTAAGGCATTTTTTTCGCAGGCCGCCTGTGATGCAAATTCACATCATGTAGGCAATTTCTGATTGTTCTAGGATGCACGTCAAACATTTGTGAAAATCGTCCCGTTGACGAAAAGCCATCAATAATGTATTCCCTTCGCATTAATCGGCGTTGGTCTTCGGCTATTGCAAGCGGGCGATGGTTATTTTGCCGTATATCGCCGTACCCAACGGCGAACTGTGTCTCTACTCACATTTAACTGACGTGATATCTCATGAATCCCTCTTCCTTCTTGGTGTAACTACACTATTTGAACTCTTAATAGTTCACGGTTAGCGGCAAGCATTTTATTTTTCAAATTAATAACGATTTTTTATAATATTTTACAATTTTCTCGATTGACACTGACACAGTCATGTCAAGTCATGTTCGTTAGAAAAGCAAATAATAACTTTACGCAAAGAGGTTATCTGTAATATTAAGTGAGAAGTGACAAATAAAACCTCACTGCTGCTGACATTATGCAGAGTACGCTGATCGAGGATTCTGTTTGTGTTGAGAACATCAGGGCTATGATCAGGGAAGAATTGCAGCGTTCCTTGGAAATGGGCCCGCCAACCATAAATAGCAATTCGATCTTTAACCAAATTGAGGCACTAATGAAAACGGTCGCCGCACTTACAACAAAAATTTGCGTCCTAGAATCAAAGGTCGACTTAGTTTTAAATCACTTGGATTCAACAAAACCCCCCACTGGGCCTACAGCATCCACCAGTTTCGTGTCATGCGCCGACCCAGCAGCACTTATCAGTACTCCAGCATCCGGCACACCTATATCCACCACTAGCACTGCTACATCCGATCTTGCGGAATCTGCCAAATCAGTGCCAGGCCTTGGCGGTCAACAGATAAAACCAAAGTCTGCGCGTTCCAAGGGTAAGAAAGGGGCTTTTTCTCTTCCGGTTCCAGCAGCTTTGGGAGGTGAATGCGAATTCTTGTTGATTTCACCCAATTATGTCAGTATAATGGAGTGGAAAACGAACACGGTAGCATCTTGGATCTTGTATTAGTAAATGTTGCGCTGGGTTGTGCCGTGTCCGAGTGTATTGACCCGTTAGTGCCGCTAGACGCATATCATCCTGCGCTTGAGGTGTCCATTCATGTGCAAAGTCCGACTGCCAATAGTAGCGAATCGGGGTTAAAATTACTCAGGAGCCAGCACTGTTTTGGAAGCATGTTCGTAATTTGCAGAGTAAGCGGTCGCCAGTAGGTACTGTAAGCCTGGTAGGCGCCTATTCCTAAGCGTAATACTTTACGCACTTTTAACTAAGCTACGTAGAATAAAAGTATACGTCTCGCAGTGTTAATATATTCTTTCATTTATTTTTAACGTTTAAATATACATTAGTTCACATGTGAATGCCAACGCGGTCCGTTGGAGACTCTCGAGCGTCCCCTGAAAACCACCGGCGGGCATTCCATATTTCGAAATCTTTTTTATTCAAAAGATTTCGAGACATTTCGACATAACAAAATAGAAAAAAAGAAAACAATGAAAGGAGTATGTACTGCTACATCCTTCTTACATTACAGTACTTACTTCCATTGTGGCAAATCTGTAGCTGGCGAGGAGGCAGCGAATCTTTTTGCTGATCACTTCAGTTCGGTGTTTCATGAAAATACGCCTCTTCTAGATGTTTCCCGCGCCAGTTTGTATGAGACTCCTCTTCGAAATGTAAATATTTCACTGAATAGAGTCACTTTTAGAGAATTGCACCAAGTGGTGCGACGGCTGAAGGCTTCTTCTGCCCCAGGACCTGATGGGATACCCACATTTTTGGTTAAAGACTGTGTATCGGCTCTTAAAAAACCCTTACTCTACTTGTATAATCTGTCTATACTTGAGATGAGTTATCCCGCAGTATGGAAAGTATCGAGAGTAACGCCGGTTCCCAAAGTTGTCTCGTCTACTGAAGTATCATCTCATAGGCCTATCGCCATATTATCAGTGTTCGGGAAGATCTTGGAGGGGTTGATTAACTCTCAAATCATTTCTCAGGTATCGTCTTACTTGACGGACTCGCAGCATGGCTTCCGCGCTGGGAAATCAACTGTCACTAATAATACCAACTTTGCTGACTTTGTCCTTCAGCATATGGATAAAACCGGTCAAGTAGACGCGGCCTATTTCGACTTTAAAAAGGCATTCGATCTCGTTGACAACGACGTTTTATTGCAGAAACTCTCAGCTTTTGGTTTCAACAAGTGCCTCTCGGCGTTCTTCGGCAGCTACTTGAAGGATCGAAAACAATTTGTTCAGATAGGGGGTTATTCATCAAGGGAGTATTATACTCGGTCGGGGGTGAGTCAGGGGAGCACACTTGGCCCTACCCTGTTTCTCATAATGGTTGATGATCTTCCGGCAGTTATCAGAAACTGAGTGCTTATTGTTTGCCGATGATGTGAAGGTGTTTGCGGCCATAAAAGGGGACCCTGATTGTGAAGCATTGCAATCAAATATAAACGCTGTGTCTGACTGGGCAAGTGATTGTCGTTTAACGAAGAGAAATGCAAAGTTATCTCTTTCTCGCGTTCCCCAGTAGCTATAAACTATTCCTATAGTTTGGCAGGCAACCCAATAGACAGGGTTCTTAGCATTCGAGATTAAGGTTTGATTGTAGATGTAAAACTCGATTTTCATCAGCATATCATCCGTACATGCAAGAGCGCTAGTAGAGCCTTGGGCTTCATTATGCGTACAGCCTCGCAATTCCAGAGTGTCACGGTTCCTATTGTCCTGTACAATGCTTTTGTACGCAGCAAGCTTGAGTACAATTGCATTGTCTGGGATCCTCTGGTATCAAAGTATCGTCTGCTTGTAGAGAGAGTCCAGCGGAGGTTTTCTCAATACTTGTACAAGAGGATGTACGGCTATTACCCGTTTTTGTTTCCATCTCTCTTTGTTTCAGGCATGGTTGGACTTGAAACCCTGACCCAAAGGCGAAAGATGCACTTGATTGCACATTACTGCTCTCTCTTGCAAAATAGAATAAATAATCCTTTGGCTCTAGGGCAGTTGACTCTATTCGTCCCGCAACAGTATGTACGGACGGGTACGCGCCGCCGCCATCAGTTGTTCGCGGCATTACCAGGACTAAGGACTCGCAGAGCCAGAAAATGTCCAACGGCCAGGGCAATAGCGCTGCTTAATGAATTTCTGTCTGAGGTACAAGATGCTGACGTGTTCGCTGATGGATGGGGGATACTCTTGTCTAAATTAATGTTATTTTTATCTTAACTTTTTATAATTAACGAACTAGGCGCTTTGGTTAAAAACTGTAAGTCTACCTTTGTAACTTTAATTAAATAAATAAATAAATAAGACGTATTGACATTTCAATACTATCACTGAAATAAAATTATCGACCTTAATGCATTGCGAATGTCTAACGAAATTTTAACGAAATGGGTAGGGCATTAAATTCCTTGACTGTACACTGTTGCACAACGTTTATGTGGGCAGATATGGTTTAGATCACAGACGAAGTAAATTTACACCAGGGACGGACAAAACAATAATATCAATATCGACATACTTATTTTAAAGTTGAGTGCTTCCCATTTGTTCCATGGTACTGTGACGTCGTAGACCAGAATGAGAAATATAATGTGCTAATTGTTTCATGGAACATTTAGGCTTCAAGTTTATCATTAGTTCTATGGAACTGATATGCCCTGGAACAAAATGATAAGGCAGATTCGCATGATGTTCTATAGAATATATGGGAATAGTATTTTTTTATTTGTTTCATAGAACTGTAATTTACAACTAAAAAGCCAACGGGTTGTTAGGTGAGTGTCATGTTCGACTTTAGTCATAATTTGCTTGAGTTATGTTCTGGTTTGGTCATATTTTTTCCCCTTTAGCCATATTCTGTTTAAGTCATTTTCTGTTTTAGTCAAGTTCTTGTTTCGTCATGATTTTAGTCCTTTTAAGTCATATTCTTCTTTGGTAATATTCTACTCTAGTCATGCTCTGCTATAGTCATATTCTGCTATAGTCATATTCTGCTTTAGTCATGATCTGGTTTGGTCATACGTGAGGTATTAGTTTCAAGTATATTGCCAATCAGTAAATAATGTATTTCATTACAAAAAAGCGATTCCAAAAAAAACAAAAGCTCTGTCTATTGTAGAAGCTCATGAAGGCCGTAAAATTATATCTATGTGCATGTCGCTACCGTTTCTGTCCAATAATAACATAGCCCAAGGGTGTTAAGAAGAGAAGCCATCTATTTTGACGTTTAAATTCATCAGAGCAAATACAAAATAAGTACATAAAACTGTAAAAAACATAAACAGACAATTACAACTATTGTTGATGAGAATTCCCTTGGGAAAATTTGAGTTATTTTGGTGGCCGATTGTAAATATTATAGAAAAATACATAGAATATAAATAGTCAGCTTAAATTAAACACAAGTTTTTTTTTCCGTATTTAGTTTGAGGTTGTTGATGACAAGTATGTTTGTTTTTTTTTCCATTAGTAGATTGATGTCCTTGTCCAGTTTAAAGCTAAAAACGAGAGTCAGTTTACATTTAGACTGCGTCAGGCTTAGCCTTTAGTTCCAATGCTAGTAGTAGAATCGCAAACAAACATTTCTAAGTAGTTTTTCATGATGGAACAAAATGGGAAAGGTGTATCTTATTTTGTTCTATTGCGTCACTGACAAGTAAGCTCGGGTGAAACGCTAGTACGTAGTTCTACAGAACAGTTTGGGACAAAAATTTGTTTTGTACCATGACGTCACAGTACCATGCATAAAAGTTATTTTTTTCAATCATTTTAAATTTTATGATTTCTAACGGTTAAAAGTTACATGAAATTCTTATTTTTTATTTTTTTTACCGCGATTGTTTAAATAAATGTTATAAAAAAATGCATTGCTTATAAGATAATCAACAATCTTTTTTTCCTAATCTACTTGTCGATATAAATAATGATTTTTAAGAAAAAAATGATTCTATTCAGAAAAAGATGTTAATTAACTAATGGAAAAATGGGGATAAAAAATTTTCGCCGACGGATTATTGTTATATTTATATATCCCGATAGTACTATTTCTTTATTCTTTAATATTCATATTTAATATGTTAAAATGATTTTTATTGTTAACGTGTCCGAATGACAAATCGCGAGCGGATGCCAGACTACCCGCTTTTAGCGCTATTTTCAGGGCTCTGTAAAAATTATAAATATTTTAGGAAATTTCCTCTTCTTTTCAGATCTTTTTTCAAATTTCGAATATCTTTGATAGTTTTTGAGATATTAAAAAAAAACCAAACCCCTACTTTTTCTTTTAATTGTTTATAACCAGAGCCCGGAATTTTCGTAGCACTTTTGGGCTGTCATAGGGACTTCTCGTCTATATCGACTTCCGATATACATGTGTATATCGATAAATACAGAATACATTTTTTTAAATATGATTACGAGTAGAAGTAAACAACATGCAGTCTTATCGCGAATGAGCGATCTCTTCGAGACAAGATAAAATTATGACTATCTATTTAATTTATAGATAAACTAATGATGGAACACTTGTTAGCACTAAAACTGACTTTGAACATGAAATTGACAAATGTTAAAACACTGAACTGAACTGATTAAATGTAGAATTGTTAACTATTAACTTTTCATTGCAAATCTCTATTAAACATTTTCAGCCACTCAAAAATAATATAAAAGAGATCGCTCTTTGGCGAAAAGACCGCCTGTGGTTTACCTTTACTTTTAATCTTCATTGATATGTTGTGTTGTGTTGTGTTATTATTATTATTAATTATTTTTTTATGTTTGAAAGAAGGCACACGAGCTCTCAGGCCACCTGATGGTAAGTGGAATCTGAGACCCATAGAAATTTGAATTCTAAATAATCCTAACACCTCAAATGCGTTGCCAACCCTGAGGACTAAGATGGAATGCCTCTATGCTAGTAATTGCGAACACTGTTGCTTGGCAGGTGGTTAATGGATAAGATGGTGGTAGCGATTCGGACAGACCTTGCACAGGCTCCTACCACCACTTATAAAATGTGTCGATACAATTATGTATATCGGAAGTCGATAAACGAGAAGTCCCTATGACACATAAAAATTTCTACGAAAATTCCGGGCTCTGTTTATAACTTTTACAATTTTCATCGGCCCCTTATGGAACTTTTTCTTAAACTTTCTACATAATATTCCGAATCGAATGACACCTTGATCGTAATTTTCGGAGACTATACAAAAAATTCATCCAAAAAGGTACATGTTGACCAGACTATTATTCTCGAAAGGAATCACTATAAATTATAAAACTATGAGATAACCCAAATGGTCCGCTACTCCAGTTCATCCGATTGGCGACGGAAGTGTTCGTGCTGCTGACGGCGGAGGTGATTAGCGAGGGCTCCGACAGGCTCGGGCCGGGTGCTCTGCAACTGCACGATGCGCACCAGTCGCTGCTGGCCGCGCTGGCCAAGGACCTGGACCGGGAGACCGCAAGGACTGATACTGGTAATGTCGGCTATTTATTCATCCCAAACATAATATGTATAGTTCGACATGCTAGCCTAGTTGGTAGTGACCCTGCCTTCGAAGCTAAGGGGTTCAAATCCCGGTAAGGGCAGATATTTGTGTGATGAGCACGAGTATTTATAGGAATAAATACTCGTGCTTGGATGTTTCTATGTATTTCACTATATATTTCTCTATATTAGCAAGTTTATCGTTGTCTATTACATACAAGCCTAGAGCTTGGTTTGGGACTAGTTCAATTTGTGTGACATTGTCTTGTGATATTTATTTATTTTCATCACACATGCTCAAAAAGGGTGTTATAACACCCAGGCGAATAGGGCAGTTATAGCCTATTTACCTCCCAAGGGAGTTATGGGTTTAGTTATAAAATATAGCGACCCGCCAGCGGCTTCGCCTGCTGCAACTTTTTTTTCTTGACAATTGTTTTTTTATATATAATTTTGTTTGTTTCCTTGCAAATGTGATGAAAAGCATTGTGGGAAATAAGGGGATAACAAACTCGAGTCATTAAAAGCCCTCCGCCTTAGGCGTGGGGCTTCTAATACTCTTGTTAGTTATCCCCTTCTTACTTCACTTGATGCACAATGTACTATGAAGTTGAAATGGAAGGCACCATTCATTCTTAATAGACTGATCTTGACGCGTCACAGCATATAATATAATTACTAATCTATATGAGTAATATAATCTAAAAGATTCTCTCTATAGAGAAGAACGGAAACTCCATACTACAAAAACTTCACTTGCACGTATACTACTAGCGACACCGTGAGCTGTAAAAGAACTTATAAATAGCGAGCTATTCAAATGGCACCCGCATTGTCAAATCAAAATAGACAACTTTTAATTTTATACAGGGTAATTTTTTATCAGTGCACAATCTTTAACATATGATTTTATATCGTTAATATAATATATTACGACAATAAAACGAGTTTAAAAGATTTTTTTTGTTGCATATTATCTCTCTTTTACCTTCTCGTGTGGACACAAGTCACACTAGAAAATCACTTTTTACAAACCTCAACAACATAAACCTTTTTACAATTAAACTAGTTTTTTCGAATAGCGAAACTTCAGCTGACAGCGTTATGTCACTACAATTTTTGCAGTAAAGACAATTTTCAACTAGGATAAAATCTCTCGCGATGTCTTACGCATATTCTAATGTTGAGTATTACGAAATGGTCCGTATGTACATTCTGAGCGGTGAAAGTTTAAGAGAGGTTTAGAGGATGTACCCAGACGAAAGTTTACCTCGACTTCAAAGCCAAGGATACGTAAATCCACCAGTACCAAACATGCGAACAATTATGGCCGGCAATAGCAGACTATTGGCATACACGCCCAATTTACTACCTCCCGGCACGCTGATGGACTTGGTAGACCTCATTTGGCATTAGAAGCTGAAGAAGAAATCTTCGAATTTATCGAACACGGCCCGAGAGCCAGCGTACGCCGCAAGTCGTTTCGGTGTCAGCCAGTACGCTGTGTGGAAGTTGCTGCATTCTGCCGATCTTCACCCTTATCACTTTCAACCGGTACAACAACTTCATGAACCGGACCCAGCCGCTCGTCGAGGGTTTTGTGAGTGGCTTCTTAGTCATCCCGATGCCAACATTTTATGGACTGATGAAGCACTGTTCACCCGTGTTGGGATTTACAATGTACATAACGAACACTGGTGGTCATACGGTAATCCACATAAAGTTAAAGAAAATCACCACCAAGTAAGGTTCAGTGCCTACGTGTGATCGGGCATTATTGGGAATAAAATATTAGGACCCTATTTTATCGAAGGCCGTTCGACCGGAGGAACCTACCTGGATATGTTACAAGGCGTAGTGAGTGGAATATGTTCCGATAGCCTATCTACGAGATTTTTACTACCAGCATGACGGTGCTCCACCCCACTACGCAACAACAGTGCGAAACTACCTAAATAACGAATACGGAGACAACTGGATAGAGCGTGGAGCACCTCGGGTGCCGTGGCCAGCCAGAAGCCCGGACCTCACGATGTGTGACTTTTTCTTGTGGGGTGAAATCAAACGTCGCGTATACGACGAAGAAGCCCAGAGTCTCGACGATCTTAAAACGAAAATAATATCTGCATTCAATGGTATTAAAAACGAAATTCGTGTTTTAGACAGACTAAAGAGCAACTTACTAAAACGTGCACGGCTTTGTATAGAAAATAACGGAGGTCATTTTGAGCATTTGTTAAAGTACGTTTAGTTTTGTATTTGTATTTTTTAATAGTAGATTATACACCGAGGGGATAAAGCACAGTTTTATGTCACGGGCGCGATATTGAATCCTGAACGTAACGAAGGACTCCAGATTTATCTCCCGAGCGCAGCGAGGGTGTTAAGAGTTAATTCCCGAGCGAAGCGAGGGAATTAAGAAGAGTCCTGAGCGCAGTGAGGGGTTCAAGCGCGCCCAAGACGAAAACAGCTTTATCCCCGAGGAGTGTACTCTACTTTTCTCACCTTTTGCGAGACAATAAAAAAGCGAGTCTACTAAAAACAGCGTTTTATTATAGTAAATTAAAATTAAAAGTGAAAATTGATATTTGAGACATTAGTCCAGTTGTGGAAAGACTAAGTTATATTTTTATTTGGTACGTTTATCGAAGTTGAGGTAGAGTTTATCTGAGTATTGTTCACAGCTTCAGAAACTTGCGTCTGAGGGTCGTTTTGTACTGTAAAGGTTGGAGAAGATGGTCCTTGAGGCAGTGGGCTTGATGTGATGTGTTTTGAGGTGGATGGCTGTGGTGGCAAAGGTGTCCAAGGATCATCATTATTAGACGAAGTTTTTAGATTTATGTTTTCACCAATACGACAGCTTATTCTATTCTTGTTCTGTATAGAATTTTCTATGTAGCCCTCCGCTACTGCATCGGATTTCCAGCCACCGTGTCGTTTTATCTGGGCCATGTCTGCACCTGAATCTGCCAACAGACTTGCCGATGTTCTACGAAAAGAATGGCCCGTGTAAAGCCCGGGATTTTGCAATTTCAAGTATTTTGCAATTTCTTTTGGCATGGCGCTAATTTTATTTTTGCCAATAACTTGTCTGGTGCATTTGCCATTGCTGTAACCTACAAAAAATCTGTTGGTGTTTATGTTAGAGGGGCGTAGATCTTGGTACTTTTTGACAATTCTTGCATACTCTTCACGAACTATGAATGACCGTTCTCTATTTGTTTTGGTATCAGGCAAGTTTACCAGCAACAACTCTGAATGCTTTTCGATATCATTGACTTTTATGTTTACGAGTTCATTTCCCCGACAAGCGCCATTCACTCCAAAAATCAACGCCACCTTTAACAAATAATAGGAATGTAAATTAACAAAAAATCTTGAGGCAAAATAATTGGGTAGTCTTAAAATGTATTTTTTTAATTTTTGGCATAAAATAAGCCTTTTATTTATTACTAGCTAGTATAAGCTAGTATAAGCTATCTCCATTTTAAATTTCATCCAAATCCATCCAGCCGTTTTTGCGGGAAGAGGTAACAAACACACACACTCACCTCACACACAAAACTTTCGCATTTATAATATTAGTGTGATACATAGCACTTAATTGACGCAATTGTAGGTACTAGAAATTTAATCAATAAGTAGGTGGTATTCATTCATACTCACTTTTATGGCAAGATAGCTGTGGTCGGGAGCTTCATTTAGAAAAGTTTCCACATTTTGAGTTGTACTTTTGACTTCTTTGATTGATGACCATCCGATTTCCTTTTTAAAAATGTCAATAACTTGGTATATGTATTAATCTGGATGTCGTGTTTAATGCTTATTGTCGACCTGAGCATAGAATAGATGCACCACAGGCTGCTTGACTTCTTTGTGGATGATAAGTGCTGGAAATAGACCAGAAGCACTGATTCAGACACTGACTTTGCACCTTTTCCAGTTTTCCATATGTCGAAATCGTTGTAGGCTTTCAGGTATTTTTCCTTTGACTTCTCTGGGAGTAGATTATGAACAATGCCTAAGGCATCTAATTTAATGGACTCCGGAGTTAAATCACTTTCGTCACTCGACATTTTAACAGATGTTTTCTTTAATTTTGATATATTTATTTAAAACTTTGCAGTTATCACCAATGTATTTTATTGCAGCGTCTTACAATACTCGCGGCTTTTGTTTAATTTCAAATGTGTTCCATTCAGCTTGCCGTGGCCAGCTCGATTTTAGAAAATGTTCGATTTTCAAATTAGGTTCGACGCGGCGGTGGCGGCGGCGCCGCGCCCGGCCTTCGAGTATTAGTTGATCTTTTATTACGAAATTAGACTTTAAGGCCATTGTAATAAGAACTATGAAAAGTGAAAATATTACAACCCAGCGAGTTATAATGAGATTCAGTACAACATTACACCCCGGCTAAAGCCAAGGGCTTTAATGAGTTGGTTTGCGTAAGGTTTGCATGATATGTAATTTGGCATTGTCGAGCAGGTGGTGTGAAAATAGATTTTAATAATTTCGCTGCTGGTGTGGTTCTTATTTAAACAAATTATAAACACAACATAACTGACACTGTTAACTGACTACTAGTGAACCTTCTTATCAGTAGATAAGGTTACAAGTGTACAATTAACTGTGTTTGCATTTGCTTGTAGTGAACAACTAAATATTCAGTTGAACATGTGTGTACGAAGTCTTTTAAAGTGATAGTTTACTTAATGATGACATGGGTTGTCAAGCTGTAGGTATGCGATACACTGTATTGATATTCGAAATTTGAAATTTCATGTACAGCTTTTCAGACAACAAGTACCTCTTCTTCTGATATTCTAAATTTGAAATTTTATTTATTACCTTACTTAACAACACTTCCCTCTCCTCGCACCTCTGCATTAGAGGGTCCATGAATATCGTTAAGTTAGTGGAATCATTGAATCGGCAATATCTCTAATATTTTTTAAGCTAGATTAAAAATAAGAACATGTGTTATTGATTAACAATAGCGAAGCAAATATTAAAATTTGTGCACCTATTAACAAAATATCCTGTGTAAAGAAGCGAGTACAAAGCTGAAGGACAAGTTAGCATTAACTTCTTCAGCTTTAAACACATTTCTACAGATAAGTAACTTATATAAATAAATGCCTACAAGCATTTAAATGTAATGAATACTCAGAAAAATACATACAGAAATTATGTATTTATTATTTATGATTCAATAAGAACATTTTAAGATATATGTATTAATGTCTTATTTACTCGTACCGCAACCAAAAAAAACACGTGCGTGCGTGTGTGCGTGCGTGCGTATCTTTGTTCTACACGCTGAAACGGCTGGACAAATTTTGATAAAAAAATATGGAGGTAGCTGACACCCAGGATTAACATATAGGCTACTTTTTATCCCGAAAAAATGTAGTGTTCCCATGCGATGAGCATGTAATTAGCGGCTGGGCCAATTTTGATATAATTTTGTAAGAACGTAGCTGGTACCCTGGATTAACATATAGGCTAATATTTATCCCCAAAAAATTCAGTGTTCCCGTAGGATGAGCAAGGTTTGAACGGCTGTACCAATTGTGATAAAATGTTGTATGGAGGTAGCTTACACCCTGGATTAAACATATAGGCTACTTTTAATCCCGAAAAAATAAATTGCTAATTTTAAAGCAGCACTTTTTGTAATAGTCAGTGGTTATGAAACTACATAATAAAAATACAATAATAATAAAATGTTGGAGAGACTGTGACTTAGACCATTATATAATCCACAATACCAATATTTATTTGTACACCGTCTTCTGACAGTCTTTACGGTTTTCTCCTGTTAAAACCATTTTACTAATATTAATTATACAAGCCAAATTATACCTTATTACATTATGTTTACTTAAAAAAAATCGTTTTGTATTCAGATTGGGACAGTTCTGGGGTTATTTAACTTTGGCGATTTTACTTGTTAATAATAAATGCTTGCCATACAAAAACAACTCAGTGCTTGAAGTAATAAGGCTTCCTGACTACTACACATAGAAATGAGTTTCAAAAGGTTTTTTTTCGACGAAGACGATATTCTAATGTGCGTAAAGCAGCTTGTAAAAATATGAATACAGTTGTGATATTGTAGCAGGAAGCGAGTGAAGATTGACAAAAATAGCTGGGCAGGAGATTAAAGGTATGGTAGAATATATTCAGCGAAAACTCCCACATACCCATAGATACGATTTAATATTTATTTATAATATTATAATTACAAGTAATTAAAAAAAATGTTTGAAAATATGCATTCATTGCAAAGATACAGAGCTTGAATGACCCGATTTTATCGTGTACAGTCTGTAACGACTTATACAGACTGGAGCGCCTACGTAAGTTTACATCATTAAAAGTATCATAATTAAAGCATTTGTGTGCAAAACAATTTTTGAGTGCAAGTAATGTTTTTAATAATTGTGAATTTATTAGGAGTAAGTTCACTTTTGGCATTATCTTAATAAAGTGACGATAATATTCCGAATTTTACTATCCGGGTTAAGCGTGCAGTGCAGACGTGTATAATATTTATTTTTAAATAATTAATTTATGTGACAACCTATAATAAGCCTTATGCACTTACACTTTAGTGATGAAAGTGATTGAACAATATTAGTGGTATTTATATCCCTACGCTCTGCGAGACACTTTGCGATAAGAAATACAAAACGAGTTCGGCGCAGTAACTACACGACACCACGGAGTTACAATGAGCTTACTTCGCTCTCCGACTGGATGCGGCAGTAGTATGGATTTCGGCGGATCGCAACCCAATTTGTCAACAACCTCTGATCTGGATACTCCACAAATCACGTTTCGTAACAAAAGAAAACTTTCAAATGACAGTGACCATATCATGTCAGAACTAGCAGATCTAAAAAAGCAGATGAGTGATATGATGTCTATGTTAATCTTGAATAATCAAAATCAGACAGATAACATGAATAAACTCTGTAAAGATGTTGGGAATATAAAAAACCAAGTTAATACTATTTGCAGCAGTATTGACAGCATAACTATAGAACAAGAAAAACTGAAGATTGAAGTCAATACTCTCGCAACATGTATGAACAACACGGATAAGAAAGTGGTATGCTTGGAAACTAATATTGAACAACTAAAGACATCTCTCAGTGAAACGATCCCCGCCCCAGTAGCCGTCTCTTGTGAAAATTTGATTACCGAGCTTCAAGAACGTAACGTAAGGAGTAAAAACATCATAATAGCTGGCCTTCCAGAGCCTGCATCCGAACTACCTGAAAAAGCGCATTATGATACTCAGGAAGTTAAAAAAATCACCGCAATGATTTACAAGGACTGTCCGGAACCGCAACGGATTTTTCGACTAGGGAAACCAAAACAAAACAACACCCGCCCTATCAAGGTGTGTTTTAAATCAGAGGAAACGGCCAAATGTATTCTTCGTATGCAGAAAAACAACCAGTTGGGGACTTTAAAGATATACTCAGATCAGACCCCGTACCAACGAGATCTATTAAAAAATCTTAAACAAGAATTGGAACGTCGCACTTTAAATGGGGAACCGAATCTCTGCATCAGATATGTAAAAGGGGCTCCTAAAATTCTAGAATCACAGGCAAAAAAGTCCCAAGGAACTGTCTCGAACGTCAAGCACTTAATACTGGTGGCTGTATCTCGTTTCAGAATGTTAAAACTTATACGGAAATAAAAATTAACGAAAAATCTTTAAAATGTTTTTACGCCAACGTTCGGAGCATTGTGAAACCAGGCAAATTCGACGAATTAAAATGTATTTTAAAATCATTTCAAACAACAATACATATCATAGCCTTATCAGAGACATGGATTAAGAATGAAGACGAAGCCAAAAGACTTCATCTACCAGGCTATACGCATTTCTACAACTTTAGACATAATACGAGAGGTGGTGGCGTATCAATTTATGTGCATAATAACATTAAACATCATCTAATTGAAGAATACAGTACAAACGAAAATCACTTCGTGTGGGTTCACATAGATAAGTTTTCACTAGATATTGGAACAGTGTATAAACCAGAAAGAACGAACTCCAATGTGTTCCTAGAGGACTACTCTCTCCAACTGCAAAACAAGAAACGAGTGCTAATCTTTGGGGATTTTAACTACGATTTACTTAATTCTGACCGTGCCACAAAGGACTACAAACAAACATTACAAGAAAACGACATCAAAGTTCTAAATAAAATTGATAAAGAATATTGCACGCGGGAGACCCCAACGACCCAATCAATACTTGATCACGTATGTTCCAACCTTAAACACCACGATTTCCATCTAGCTCTTATAGACTCGGCAATGGCCGATCACAAACAAATTTACCTCGAGGTCAAGAAATACCAACCGCCCTTAAAAAAAAACCTTAGAGTATAACGCTATTGATTATGAACAACTATTCAAACACTTGGACGACGCTAAGAACAATAACAATATAATTTATGAAAACCTTGAAAATAAGTTAATTACATGTCTAAACAAAAGTAGAATTACTAAACGAAAAATTTTGAATCCACCAAAGCAAGACTGGATAAACAAAGAAGTTATACAAGCAATAAAAAGAAGGGACCACCTAAGGCAAAACTATAAGATTAATAGTATGGACGAGAACCTTAAGGCTGCACTTTATGAAGAAAGGAAAAGAACATCAGAATGCATTAAAAATACCAAGAATACCTACTACTTCAAGGCTTTTAAATCGTGCGCTCACAAACCTACAAAGATGTGGAAGTTAATAAACGATTTATCCAATAACAGAGCGAAGGACGTCACACCCCCGGGTTCTCTACAAACGGATATAGGAACTGTAACGGACATAAAAGACATTTGTGAACAATTTAACATTTACTTTTCCACAATAGGGCCGTCTCTTGCAGCTAAAATTACTAAAATTACTCAAGTAAATTACCAAAATAATAAAGAATATCAAACAAATAGTAACAACAATATTAATCAGCTTAAATTGACTACACAAGGTGAAATTAGTGAGATAATAAATAACCTGAAAACTAATACCAGTTCTGGAGTTGACGGAATCACAGCTAAAGTAATAAAATGTGCTAAACCTGTCATTATGGATGAACTTACGCAATGTATCAACACATGTCTAGAACAAGGGACATTTCCTAATAACTTAAAAATAGCTAAAGTCACGCCGATTTATAAGTCAGGAAGCAAATGTGATCCGGGGAACTATCGGCCAATCTCGGTCCTTCCAGTTGTGTCGAAGGTTTTTGAAAAAGTTATTTATCTGCGTCTGGAGAAATTCTTGCAATCCAAAAATTTTCTATCCCAGAAGCAATACGGTTTTAGGACAAAATCTAATACTCTTGCTGCAACAATAGACATTGTAACGGAAGTTAAACTAAAAATAGATGAAAAAAATATTGTATTAGGCCTTTTCATAGACTTAAAAAAAGCTTTCGACACGGTAAGCCATGAAATCCTTCTAAAAAAATTGAGCAACCTAGGAATAACCGACAAGGCGTATCAACTTTTGAAATCCTACCTCTCAAATCGTGAACAAATTGTTAAAATTAATGAACAACAAAGCAGCCCTAAACGGATAACCTGCGGCGTTCCACAAGGATCATATTAGGCCCTCTCTTATTTTTAATTTACATTAACGACATACAAAATCTAGGACTAAAGGGGGAGCTAGCACTATACGCCGATGACACTAGTTTATTCTATTATGGCAAGTCTATTGATGTTATAATTTCAAATGTACAATTGGACCTAGATATTCTAAATGCGTGGTTTAAAAATAACCTATTATCCATAAACATCTCAAAAACAAGTTTTATTATTTTCAAACCTAAAAACAAAAAGATCAGTGATTTTAAAGAACTAGCAATTGATAACCAAGTAATTCACAGGAAAACACATGAGAAATATTTAGGACTGATACTGGACGAACAACTGTCGTGGAAACCACACCTCGAAAAACTTAAATCCAAACTGACATCTCTTACTGGTGCACTGCGCAGTATCTCTCGTTGTCTGCCACGGAAAGTTAAATACTTAATTTATAATTCACTGATAAAACCGCATTTCGACTATCTGATCGAAATTTGGGGCACTGCAGCTAAAACAAATCTAAAATCCTTACAAGTTGCTCAAAACAAACTTATTAAATGCCTATTTAACTACAAATATCTTACCAGTACGAAAAAAATATATTCGGAAACAAAAATAATGACCATAGCACAAACATATCAATATTATACTTGTTTACTAATACGCAAAATTTTACAAAAAGACATCCATACAAAGATAGCTTTTACTAAAAAACACAAAGTCCAGAAAATTAAATTACGCAATGCTGCTCACTTAGTTTTACGTTCCCCGAGAACAGGGTATGGCAAAAGGAACTTACTTTTTGAAGGTGCAGCATTATATAACAAATTACCAACCGATATTAAAGACTGTAAATCTATGTTTAGTTTTAAAAAGCGCCTAAAGTTTCACATACTTCGTAACATATAACTTACCAAATATAACATATAATCTATGAAATAATTAAGTAAATAAAATATTAAATAATAAAATAAAATAAACAATACTATAAAAATATTTTATTTATAGTAAAATTGCATTACAACAATAATATAGCGTAATAAAGATAAAATGTAAATAGCTCATAATATAGTAAAACTGGATGATAACAGTATTAAAATTAAAATTGGGTAAATATAAAAATATGTATGTAATTTGTTATTTAATAATACTCCTAATTTTCTTATCTGATAATGTTAATTTAGGCGACGCATGCGCATCCACTTATCGCATCCATTATTGTAAAATTTGCTAACCTAGCACCTTTTGCCCTTGGTATAATATCGATGCATAGCAACCTACCGTACTGAATGAAACATGAAAGTACCCACATGATTAATTTAGGTGGGTTGTTATTCATCTTATAGAATGTAAGCACGCACGTTAAATTGTAACTCTAAAAAATGTATGTTGTGTTCTCATGTAAGTGAATTTATGTAAATTCTTATGAGAATAAAGATTCTTTAACCATAGAAAGTAGGTAGTTAAGAAAGAACTAATAACTAGCGAAACTTTGTAACTATGGTTCACCTCGGCTCCCGCGGCCTATGCTTCCACTTCTGGGTACTAGACAACGATAAAGTTAGTTATATAGAAAAATACAAACTGAAATACATAGGAAACATCCAAGAACTTTTTGATGAGTTTTCAAAATTTTTAAGTCCTATTTGTAAGCAATTGTATGGAAAAAAGGCAAGCGTTTCTAATTATATGGCCACCACTGTTGATAGCTGTTAATTTGCCCCGAAGGAGAAGAGTTACGTCAACATACCGTTTGTGGTTTAGTCTATCTGATACTGACGGGCCGATGTGTCAACCTGGTGATTTTTCCCCAGGCACTATATCGCCGTGCTTCGGGGCGCGCATCTGCGCGCTGTACGCGTCGTTCAGCTCGGCGCTGGTGCGCTACCTGCACAACTTGATCAGCGCGCCGGGGTTCGCGGCCCTGCAGCCGGCGCTGTACCAGCAGCTCGCGTGCCCGGCCGTCGAGCGCGGCAACATGACTCCGCTGCAGGTACAACCAAACATAACCTACATGCTGTTCTGTCTGCATCGTTCGAGTCAACATCAACGCCATCTACGTTACCTTGGCCTTGTTACTCTAAACACATCCGCTAGTAGACTTACGGACCTTCCTACCTTTCTCTGGTCTAAATGGAAACTGTGGAAAAAAACCGGCCAATTGCGAGTCGGACTCGCACACGAAAACATTCGTATTACCGTACAATATTGGGGTCGAGCAAAAACCGCTGAACATTGTTTTGTATTAGGCCCCTTTTTATTTTCAACTTAATTTTATTATGTTTATTTATTGTTGTCTACCTATACAATAATAATAAGATATACATCGATTGCTATGATCGAGCAAAAAACGCCAAAAGCGCATATTATTTATTATGGAATTTTATATTTAATTTTATTTTTATTTATTGTAAAGCGTAAATGGAAATATAGACTGTGTTTTTTTATCTAGTATGTTTCGTGGGATATATCGCCCTCACAGACAGGCGGACGGATAGATGGACAGCGAGGGTTAGTCCCGTTGGTACCATTTACGTACGGAGCCGTAAATAGAGCAAAGTGACTTGTAGGAAAAAAAATAGTTTTAAAACGTATGTCCGCTATATTTTGATAATTATTTTCTGAAATTATTTGTGATTGTCTGATTGTAGTAGGAGTACAGTCGAGTTCAAAAGTATGTATACACTTTAGTACCTTGTTTATTTAACGTCATGTTTAAACTGCCATATGAAATTATCCAAGCGATTACAGTGACAAGGTACTAAAGTGTATACATACTTTTGAACTTGACTGTACATGGGACAATCAACACATTGGTACATTTAAGTATGTCTTACTCATGCAACACTTAAACCAAAGCCATTAGATTCATTGTCAGTACAAGTGAAAATAAGTTATCCAAATCAGAATAACATTTTAGCCAACTTAGGGGACAAACCACTATTTTCACACAACATTGGGAACAACATGGTCCACTAAGTAACCAGTGAAAGAAAATATTTTAATTAATTGATATATATCTACTGGCTCATATAACACTGTTTATTTGTGTAATAAACAGTGATTGTACTTTTTTTAGCATTTTTGGTTCTATGAAGTCAAATGATACACGACAGCGACCTAGGGTTATCGACGTGTATGCTGTGATTAGGTAACGTTTAAAACACAATTTCAAAACTATGTTGTCGTTGAAAATAAAACAATTTTTTTTTACTTAATCTGTAATTATAATTGTGTATAACATTTGTTCGAATAAACATGTTGTTCTATATTCCATTTTTTGGATTTTATAAAGGTATCACAGTTTCTACAGTACACTTTATCGTCTATTATTTTCAAATCTACGTAATCTTTAAATACTTAAAGCATGTAAATGAGTAGAATAAATATTAGATTTGTCAACATGGGTGCGGGTTTTCATATGCCTCGTCTCAATATGTTTCGATCGTGTATTTTTTTTAATACAATAGGAACAAATATTGAAGAACCTTTCCTTAAGAGGCCGTATACAAAATTCCGCCGGTTTTGCTTCGGTTTAAAAACAAAAAAGTAGCTCATACATTCGTTGAAAATCGAAATTAGGTTTCGTGTTGTTCATTAAAATTTTTGTAGAAGTATTTGAACTGTATAAAATCACGTTAATCAGCGGTATCGGCAAATTTTCCCTCTTAGTAAAAAACTATGCTTACATAACAGTTTCTCCATTGTGTTTAATCAGTTAATAATAATTGCTTAGTTTTACACACAAAATCAATGCAACTGTTCTTAGCATTTGACGGGATGTCAGTGAAGAAACAAAATTACTTCTATATTTATGCACTGCCATTACCTACGCATTATACTGTCTATGCTAATATATAGATAGTAATATATCAATCCCTAATCATAAATATGAACTATAACCTGAGATAAGGATTTATTGCAACTGTGTTACATTTTCCCATATAGTAAATTAAACCTTCATTTCATTATGCAAATTGGGTTGGGCTTTACATTTTCTGAGAATATTTTCTGTATTTCCGATTTGTATAATACGCTATTTTATTTTAATTTTTGTTTTTATTGGATTCTTGGTTCAAACAATTTAATACTGGGCACTATTGACAACCCTAGCACTGCACCGAAATGGTAGAAAAAGTACGACCACTGGTAATAAAAACATCAAATATTTTAAAGCAAACCGATTTAGTTTTTATTTATACTTAACAGGTTCCCTGTCCCATGAGCCACATGCGCCTCATGCGTGGTTTTACTCGTACGTCCATGAGGCACATGTGCCTCATGGCTAAAGATAAAGATAATGCAGATTTCTTTATCTATAAATATATACACATATGTATACCTATCTATCGATGACTATATGACACAAAGTATCATATTACAGTGATCGGAATTGGTAGTGCCATTACGCGGGACTTCGGTGCGTAAGATTAGTATGGATATAATTTTTAACCCCGGGATTAGACATGAAGTTTGTGTTTAAAAAATGTTTAAAAAACATGTAAAGTGAAATGATGTAAGTATGTAAAATGTGGTTCCAGTTAAATGCCCTGAATGAAAGTCTCTATAGTTGCTACCACTGTTACCGGGTCCCTTTCAATGTTTCGACTGATTTTGTACTAGATAACAAAGTAGGACTTTAATAAGTTCCAATTATCCTCTATCTATTTTTAACCTATTTTGTGATAAGCTGGCCAGTTAAATAGAGATAAAACGACTGCAAATGTTAACTTCATATGCACGTCAGTGTCATATGCAATCTGTACCATATAAATATAAATTCAATAATCGCAAAAGTTACCGGACTTTGTGATATTCCTATTGTGACTATTTTGGCTGACCCTTACTGGACTCCGATTTACTTCTGATAGGACTAAGTAAAGTCTTGTTGGTTTAAAGAAGAACAGTATCAGATCTTTCTACCTAAACTAAACTCTAAACTTATTTAGTGGCATGTAATGTGCTAGCAGTAGTGAATGGGGAGACTGCTTAGAAAATATGTGGGGTGAATCCTATGAAAATCAACTCGATTGTGTTCTTCTATTACGAGGGTGACACTGAAAGATTTTAAAGCTGGCCACTTATAAACAAAATAATTAAAAAATAAGTTTAAATTTTGAAAATGGAACTTTTTTTCTCTTATTGAGTATGAATTTTATTCATTTGTCATTTGTTTTACGATTCAGCGGCAAATTGAAAATTGTCTGTGTCACGTAGGCATGAATTTAACGCGAGAAAATTTTCGTGCAATCATTTTTCATGACTTTTGATATCATTTAAGTCAACAAGAAAGTTATGATAGACTACGATTGGCCTTTCCCGATGAAGCCCCATCTCGTGCCACTGTTTACAATTGGTTTAATGAGTTTAAACGTGGTCGCACTAATCTCACCGATGATCTGCGTAAGGGACGGCCTTCTACGGCGACGACTGAAGATAACATCAGTGTTGTGCGGCGTATGATAGAGACTGATAAAAGAGTGACCTATCAGCAGATTCGGATAAGCTTAGGCATCGGTATGAGTCAAGTGCACAAAATCCTACATGAACATTTAGCGGTCAGGAAGCTTTGTGCCCGGTGGATACCTCGTAATTTGACCGAGGCCCAAAAACTCCATCGTGTTGATTGGTGCCGTGAAATAATAGAAAGATTTAACGCAGGTGACTCAAATGCTGTGCTCGACATGCTTACGGGTGAGGAAAGCTGGATTTACTGTTATGATCCCGAAACCTAAAGACAATCTGCTCAGTGGGTGTTTTTTTTTCTTCTGAGGAGTTGCCAACTAAAGTGAAGAGACATCGATGCGTGGGAAAAATGATGGTGGCCTCGTTCTTCGGAAGGACAGGTCATTATGCGACAATTGTTTTAGAGGATCTAAAAACAGTTACTGCAGAGACGTCAGACGTGGAATTACTGGGTTACCGCCGTATAGCCTCGACCTCACACCTTGCGATTTTTATTTATTCCCGAAACTTAAAGAAAAACTTCAAGGAATACGTTTTGTGGACGCCGAGGAAGCTGTGGCAGCGTTTCAAAAGGCCGTCGAAGAGACCCCTAAGGACGAGTGGGCGAAGTGCTTTACTCAGTGGTTCCATCGGATGCAGCGATGTATTGACATGAATGGAGACTATTTTGAAAAGATGTAATAAAACTAATAACTTGCTAGTTTACTCAGTTTTTGATTCTCTAAGAACTTTCAGTTTGACCCTCGTATGTACCGATAGCGTTGCGTATATGTTGAAGGCGGGGCGAATTTTAAAAAGTGTTTTACCAAAAATGAAACAACATGCTTAGCTCATGCTCTGCATCGGGTGGCAGAGCAAATAAGATGTCCATATCCGGATGTAGACACCCTGATCGCTAACTTGAAAAAAGTATTTTGAAAGTCTCGTAATAGTGCCTTTACCTCCTAAATCAGTAATCACATGGTGGGGGACCTGGCCCGCTTCAGTGTCTTACTATGTAAGGTACTTTAATGAAATAAATACGATCTTGTTACGATTAAGAACTTCAGATGCAGTTTCGATTAAATAGGCTAAACAAGTGCTTAAAAAACCGAACATTCAAAAAGATTTAAATTTTATTTATGAAAGTTTTAATATAATCGAGGTGGTTTTAACTCGGTTACAGGAACGTAATATCTCAATGGTCGATGCCGTAATAGATTTTGATCAAGTTAGGATGGTCATAAATTGGTCTACTAGTTTACCCGTAGAAACCAAACTTGAAGCGGTCATGGTTCGAAATCCGGATTTAGATACTATAAGAGAATACGCAGAAATTATTTCAAAAGAAACCGCATCGGGCGACAACTTGCCGCGCTGACATCAGTAAACGTTGAAAGGTAATTTTCTACATATAAATGGATATTAGACGTCAAAAAAATATATTGACAGAAGAAAATATTGAAAAAAATATAATTTCGAAAAAAAGTAAGGAATAAAAGATGTTATATAAATTTTATTATGTTCATTTAATATAGTGATGTTGATGTTTTGTGTTTTATTGAATGATTGTATTATTGTCAATTGTAACTGTTAACTATATTGTATAATGCCAAAAAAAAATACATTGCGTTTTGAAGCTTTTTGCGAAAAAATACGAATCCCGGAATCCCAAGTCTTATCCATATTATGTACAATGTTCACCCGAAATGGCACTACCTATTCCGACATTATGATTAATAAAATACTTGAAGGCAATGACGTCTCTTATACGAAACAATACTAAATTAGATTTTATTATTACTATGGGGACGTGTCGAAAGAACGCTGCACATTGCTTCGGGAAAAAAAGTGTACAAATATAGTTAATTTTTTTACGCTAATTCTTTTCGTTTTTCGTGTTGACATAGTCTTTTGATATTTTTAGGTTATTTCTGAGCATGGCAGACGTTTTTTTATTCCTAATGTTACCTTACAGTGGTATACATTATATCCACGTATTATGGAGTATACACAAGGTTACACCAGGTAAAGGTATTATTAATAATGCAGGTGGGACCCCGCGTAGTGAAACTGCTCGGTGGCATGGTCCTCAGCAAGCCGGCGGCAGAACGCGAAAACAGCATCCTCGCGATGTGGCACAAGATCGTCAACACGCTGCAAGAGTGCGCGCTGCAGCCGCAGCCGTCGCAGGACCACGATTACGAAGGTACCGTTACTAACAGATACATAACTAAATGCGATATTAATACTTCACATTCATCGGTAGAAACCTAGAAATGAGACTAGTTGATATAATAGTATGAGTATATTCGACTCTCTGTTATTCATGGGATTAATAATAGTCGCCTTCAAATAAGTTATGGATGCAACGCATAATTAGGATGTATGATGCTCGAGTCTATTATGTATGAGGACACTCTGTTTGTATCGTAACCTAACTTCGGCATGCATATCTTTTGAGCTTTCAATTGTTGGACGTTCTGTGCTCACTTCGAACGCAACGAGGTTTAAGGCTCGTTTTTACATCAGTGCCAAAAAAAAATTACGTTACGTAGATGAGAGATTTTAATACACGGTACTCTCCACCTATTACTTTGCTGTGAGTAACTACAGGTTTTTGACCGCTTACGCTTTAATGTTTTTATTTGGGTACAAACGGTACAATATAACTAGGGTTAGGATTCTCGTGGCATAAATTTATGTTTGTATGACAAGTAACGCAGTGGAGTCGACATTAATTACTTTTTATAATTGAATGAATGACTGAATGGTAAAGTCTTAACTTATGTAAAATTTTACGTAAACTATTTCCATGAAATAATTCGACTCGTTTCTGCTCATTTCATCAAATAGGTATTACACCTTTTTGGGTTGACTAGAATTCTCTTCAAATAAAGTCAATCACTATGACATTTTTATATTGTCAATCATGACAATTCGCACATATAGTAGTCTCATTAATTTTCGGAAGCAAACATAATTTACGAAACGTTGTCGACGTGACCTTAAACAATAAATAAAATGAATTTTCGACAAGTTAGAACAATTCTGCGATGGATAGAACCATATGAAGAACTTGTATATAGCGAAGAAAGCAATACTATAAATTGTTCAGCTTGTGCAGTAAGTCTAACGCAGATGAAAAATATAACGTTCTTAAACACATCAATAGTACTCAACACCGAATGAACTGTGGCGACCAACATGACTTTGTTTATGACTTGTGCATATTTCTCATTGCGTGTAATATTCCTTGGAATAGGGTAAATCATCCGGAGACTCGAAAGTTTTTTAAAAAGTACCTTCGTTGTAAATGCACAAATTATAAAAAGCTGCCGGAGCAAAGTATTTTGAAAAAAAATCTATTTGTCACAAATTTACATGGCAATAATGGATAAAATAAGACTTGCAGTTTCCGATAGTAATATATGTCTCACTGTAGACGAAACAGTTGACACTGTTGGCAATTGTGTCGTAAACGTTATTGTTAAATCTTTAGAAGATACATTGCAAAGACCGTATTTGTTAGCATGTAAAGTTGTGACTCTAGTAAATGCTAATACAATTGCTTCTGTGGTTGACGAAAGCTTAAGGTTTTTATGGGAAGAGAACTACACTGAAAATATAAATAAATTTTTGATATTCTGCACAGACAGTGCTGCGTACATGCTTGCCGCTGGTAAGATCTTAAAGAAGACATACACCAATGTTAAACACGTTACTTGTTTAGCTCATGGTCTTCATAGAGTCTTGGAGCAAATTCGATCTGAACACAATTTAGTAAATACTTTGATATCAAATGTCAAGAAAATATTTTTGAAATCGCCCCACTGCGTCCGACTTTTTAACCTCCTAAGGCCTCTCGTACAAAAAATTGAACATAATACGTTCATTAGACAATAGACCTATTGCAAAGGAAATAAAATAGGTTTTCTTTTGTTTTTAAGAGGGACAATCAAACTAGAAAGTTGACTCTATTGCATTTGTAATAGGTTCATATTCCATTGGCAAATTTCGTTGTATGGTGGGTCTTAGGAGGTTAAAGAATATGCTCCTAATATACCATTGCCTCCAGAACCGGTAATCACTAGATGGGGCACCTGGTTACAAGCTAGTTTTTATTACGCTACCTACTTTGAAGATATAAAAAAAGTTGTAATGCAGTTAAATAGTACAGATGCTATTGCTATCAGAAAAGTTCAAGCATTATTTAGAAATAAAAATTTGAAAAATAAGTTAAAGTTTATACAAGATTGCTACGAAATTATACCAGACTCAATAAAACTATTAGAATGTACAAATATTTCAATAGATGAAAGTTTCCTAATAATAGACATTGTAACAAGTACACTGAACTCGCATGGAACTGAGGCTGTGCGAAATAAGCTGGAATATGTATTAAATAGAAGACTTTTACGAAGTTAGAGATATGGTAGATTTTGAAATGAAACTAACTTAAGGTAGCGTATTTTTTGGCTTCAGGCATAGTTTGAATTGTAAGAAAACCATGTTTTTTAAAAGTTTCAAACAACATATTGTTATGTTTTTTTATATTTAATATGCTCCACTATTACCATAAATTTCAAATTCCATGACAATTTAAACAAAGTACTTTTTTGTTTAATTGTTATAAATCATTCATTCATTCATTCATTCAATCATAAAAGTATCTATAATAAATAACGACTCTACTGCACTCTGTTCAAAATTGCCACCAAACATCCCAACTCTAAATATAACACAAAATACACCGTGTTTTTTTGATTTACGATAACTTCGGCATATTGTTAGGTACACGTATAGAAACTACGTGGTACATTAGATTTTAAAATATTGCAAAAAAAAAAAAAAATGTTTAGAACAAAGTAATTAAATGTTGTGTCTTCAATCATTCTAAAAGGGTCTTTAGAGTTAACTCATAGCTAGTGTCAAATACGTCAAGTCAGCGTGACATACACACACACAAGTAAAGATAACACTTGACAGGTGCACGATCGCTTGACTTGGCGGGAAGTATCTTGCTTACTGTGTAAGAGGTCACCGGTTCGATTCCCAGGTGGGTCTCTTTTATTTATTAGAGTTTTTTTTATAAATTGATATTTTAATTACCCAGTATTTAACAATAACGTGCGTATCATAATTACATTTTAGGATAGTTACATTTTTATCGTCGGTTGAGTGCAAACAAGCACCCTAAAATAACAAAACAAAGTGAAAATTTCTTTATTTCATAAATGGATTTAGCAGATTGCTCTAATTTTTAATATTCTCATTCCTCTTGTTTTGTATTCACCTGGGGCCTGTAACACAGGGCATCCTAGCTCAGTCCCCAGAGCAGCTGCTTCACCTTGTAGTTTTATTTTTATGTAATAAATATTTTTTCATTTTTTTTTATCATATCATAACTAATTACTTAATGGTTTATAAAATGAAAAAAAAATTCGTTGCGTTATTTAAAATAGTTTTATTTAAAATTTAGAGTAAATGGCCGCACAAACATCAACAGTCATTTTATTTATTAGGCACCTTATGATTTATTACAATGAAAAACCTAGCATTACTTAAAACTGTAAAAAAACATATCAACGGTATCAAACAATGAGTATAAAAACAAATATCGTGCGTATTTACAACGGATTTCACAAAACTGTTTAGAAATCCTTCAAGCGGCATGGTCTGCAGATCATAAGTTATCACAAAGAACGAAATCACCTTCTGTTGAGTAACAACTTTTCAAGTATTTAATTCTAGGTGTACAAATAAACATACGGGCACTTTTAACACAGGATTAGCCAAGCAAAGAACGATACTGTGGGTGACCGAGGCAGAAAAAACAAGAGCTTTGAATAGTGAATTATGTACGTGTCTCGAACAATTTTTTTTCTAAAAGAGCACGAAATTTGGTCAGAACATCTTCGTCCGTGGTGTGGCTCGTTTAAACTGTTCCCGAGGGAGTTTGTTTGTGTGTTTATTCATCCTGAAAGTCCGTTCTAACTATTGGTGACACAATGTTTGAAATCGGCACAGTAGTTTTTGAGTTTATCCATTACAAACATACACACATACAAAAATACAAACCTCTCCTCTTTATAATAATATGTTTATCCTAAAAGTCCCTTCTAACTATTGGTGAAATAATTTTTTAAAATTGACACAGTAGTTTTTGAATTTATTCATTACAAACGTACACGCACATTGGTTAGCTACATTATTAATACGTTAACCAAAGAACCTTTTATGATAGCTAAGTACCTACTGTGAATGTTTGAACCATCAAGAAGCCTAAGCTATTCAACCTAAACAACCAAATTAAATTTATTTAAACTAATGTAAATGATTTTCAAAATGACCACCTTCATGCTCTAAACAAAGGTGTAATCGTGTGCGTATCTGACGATTTAAATTAACTTCAGTAGCACGCATGTCATCAGCTACTTCCCGAATCCTTATGAGTAAATCTTCTCGTGTTGAAATTGGTTTTGAATATACACGCTCTTTAAGAGTTCCCCAGACGTAAAAGTCCAGGGGCGTTAGATCGGGAGACCGAGGACACCAAGCAAGGGTTGGACTACCGCGTCCAATCCACCGGCCGGCGAAATTTGTATTTAAATATTCGCGTATCCGAAGAGCAAAATGTGCAGGTGCCCCATCATGCTGTATCCAATGTGTACGTAGCGTTTGTAATGGTAATTCTTCAAAGTAATCCATAGAATGGAGATATTGTAAAAATTCCAAGAAATTTTCACCGTTCAGTCTGCTTGGAATTTCTACGGGACCTATCAGTTGGTTATTTAAAATTCCTGCCCACATATTGACCGAGAACTCATGCTGAAAAGAAGACTCTCTGGCTAGTTTAGGGTTGTGCTCTGACCAATGATGGAAGTTTTTTGTATTCATAATACCTGCTCTTGTAAATTGTGCCTCGTCCATCCACAATACCTATTTTCCCGATGAGTTGTGGATCTTCTGTCAAAAGTGTGTTCATTCGTTGGCAGAATGCAATTCGTGATAAGTTATCGTGTGGCAAAAGGCCTTGCACTTTGCGATAATGAAATGGATGTAGACCATACATACCGCTTCCAAACTCTCCAAACCTTATCGTGATTTACATTGTAAATTTGCCCCACACGTCTTGTTGACAAGGTCGGATCTTCAATTATTGCGTTCATGATCCCGTCTTCGTCCTGTACTGTCAAATTAATATCCCTTTCGTGAGGAGTCTTTTTTAAACTCTGTTCTCTAAATCGTCGGTGTAACTGTAACAATAATAATTACGGTTTGTTTAACATAAAATAATCTTAACATAGTATAAATTAAAGTCGCTTCCGGTGTCTGTCTGTCTGTCCCTATGTATGCTTATATCTTGCAAACTACGCAACAGATTTTGATGCGGTTTTTTTTTAATAGATACTTAGAGTGATTCAAGAGGAAGGTAAAAAAAGAATAAAGGAAGGTAATATTCCCTCGGGAACCGCGTAAACGAGCTCCACGCGGACGAAGTCGCGGGCAACAGCTAGTTACTAATAAATGAAGGAATAAAGTACACATTAGAAATACTTACATTTATGAACGTATGAGGGTTAGGCGTCCGTCGGTCGGGATAACGCCGCCTATATTCTCGTGCCGCTTCAGAAGCATTGCTGTCACATAAGCCGTAAATGAAGTGCATTTAAGCTTCTTCCTCAGGACGATAATTAAAACGAGGCATTTTTTATTTATATGATTTACATTTCCTTGACATTGTCAGTTTACATTGACACGTAGGTATTCAATATCATAGACATAATCATTAGTGTGTTTATGATTATTCGTAAATAGGTTTTACTAGACCTCCTAAGACTTCGCGAATTAACGTAAAGCAAGATAGAAGATAGGGCGTCGTTATAGGCGGTTTAACCCTCTTTGATGAAAAGAGACAGCTTTCAAAATACAGCAGTTACTGAGGACTAGGAAAACCAACTTGAATTTCATTCAATTTAATGTCATGTGAATACTCGTATACGTAACATAAGATACCTATTTTCTTTAACCTTCGTGTTGTACCTATAAACCTAACAATTGAAAACTCTTTACTCATAATAGGTAATTAAAAGAAAATTGTTAGGTATCAATTAAGAGCCTTTTACATTAGTTTAACGTGATTAAATGATTAATTTTAATAATTGAATATCTTTATAACCGTACGAGTTATCATATGTCTGTCTTCGGGAAATTAGCTTAATTTGACTTGAAGAACGTGCCCTTAAAGTTATCGTAAATCAAAAAAAACACGGTGTATAATAAAACTTCAGTCTAGCATCAACCAGTAAAGTTACCACAAGTTACAAATACATACAGTTAACAAAAGAAATGCGGGTACAAACACAAAGACCAGTCCGTGAGCTCCTAAAAGAACCTTCGGATTTTAGAAGCATACTTCGGGTATTGACGATGACACGCGATAGTGATATGCGGTTCTGTTCTGTAATCAACTTGCAAAACTTTTCGAAGTTACCGTAAAAAGTTATGCAAAGAATAACCATCAGTACAAAATAAATCTTACTGTAATAATATTACGCTTATTTATCTTTTTCTAATTTTAATACAATATGATTTTTCGTCATGTTACATTCTTCCTTCGTTAATTTAAATAAAGAACACCCCGCTCTCACACACTACTTTTGTTTGGAACTATATAGAGCTGTTATACCCACCTGTGGATTCTTAGGAACTACATTTATATATATATATATATATATATATATATAAAACGTAATAACGGAAAAGACATGTCTGGAGGCGGTTAGAACATTAAAAAAGTGTATATTCGCTAGCAGGCTCTGCTAATTCACATTAAATTAAATTATATTATATTATACGATCTTTTGTGTTCACTCTTCTTTTGTACCGTGTGGTACCGTGTTAAATATGCACATAATACACGTGACACGACCTATTGAGATCAACCTATCATCACGGGCAGGAATATTGTAGCGAATAGGCCTGATATCGTGCTGCTGGGATTGATCACCATGACACCATGATGAGAGGTATGTTCACCAACAGCTTAACAGACGATTAGAGATTAACCGCTGTCAAAATGTATTGGTTTGATGCAGCCAATTAAAATCTTGGTGAACACTGACGTGCGTGGCTAAGAAGAGGAAAAATCGAAATTAGAAAAAAATAACTCATAATCAGCTCATTGTATTCTATTCTGAATCAGATGGCTTATAATACAAAACGAATTTGTTTATTTCAGAATTTTAAAAAGCATCTGATTATTAAAATACAAAAACAACAAACACATAAGACGATAGAGTATCAGTTGTGTAATTAATTTAATTGAGGATATGGACCTACTATAGGTAATTGATCCTAGTCAATATCAGTCATTTGTATTAATTATAATTCGATCACTGTAGTCGTCTATAACATTTTCGTATTTTCGAAACTCTTCCTCGCACTTCATTGCGTGCTGGCAAACTTTTCTCCACTCATCTGAATCAATCATATTTACCTTCTCTTGCAACAGATTCCTTACCGTTGTCATATTCATGTTAACGTTGCGTTGGGCTACGTATTGCTTTAACTGGGACCATATATTTTCAATAGGGTTAAAGTCTGGGTGATATGGAGGTAAACGGAGCACAGAATGACCCTGTCCAGCAAGTATTTTATCTGTTGAGTATTCCATATGTTCGTGTTTGTGTTTCAGGATAATGTCATAAATTCGTGGTTTTGTAAAGTTCGGATTAACGGGAATGTCACGTGTTGTTAACCAATTTAACATGACTTGTTTTCGGGTATTAGAGTTTGGAGGCTTTTCTATCTATTTGTTATGATATGGGGCGTTGTCAACTACTAAAACTGAATTTGGTGGTAAATTTGGAATAAGTTGGTTTTTCAGGCATTTTTCGTAATTTTCATTGTTCATTTCTTTATGATAATCACCAGTTGGATCTGTAGATTTGTACATAAGCAACGCACCAGGTGTAAAGCCATTTTCACTACCGGCATGTGCTATTATAAGTTATAAGACGTTGGCCTTTGGAAATAGGTTTTTTAATTCCTGCGTTACTAGAATCTGACCAACTTTTTCCTTTGATGTGCGATGTGTGTATGTATGATTCATCCATATATACTATTTCTCTTCCTTCATTTCTCTATTTTTTAATATTGTCCAAGTACTTTATCATTTTTAGTCGCACATCATGTTTTTCCGTTAATGTTTTTCTGTTATCTTTCGTTTTGCAGTACCGAAAACCCTTCTGAAGTTCTGTAGATTTTTTCTTAATGTGAATGTAGATCCCTTGAAATTGATTGCTTCTATTAATTTGAGTCGCAAATTTTTCAGATTTGGCAGCTCTTTGAATTTTGAATGAAATTCATAAACCATTCTTATGATTACATCGTAATCAAAACTGTCCAGATTCAAAGAAAATTCCTTTTTAGGTCTACTTCTCTTGGGTGTGTCAAATGAATTGTTTTGGTCTGCTTCGTTTAATGTACTTTTCGAAATCCCGGTTGCTTCTATAACTCGGTCTAGAACCTTCTTAAAATATTTACAATCAACACTTTTCTTGAAACTTTCAGCTTCTTATAAAAAAATATTTATATACTTTATAAACAATTTCCCGTGATTGGCTATTTACAGAAATACCCTGTTTAAGTTGACTCCCCATGGAAAACAATGTCCGTAAAATAACAAACTAAATAAATAAGTAAGTGGTGGTTTTATCTGCTCTATATAAATCAAACAAAGAACAACGAGAGTGCACTCTTCGCGTGATGGATTGCTACTAAGTCAAAAAGACAATTGTCATTTTCTACTACACGAATCTTTCCGATTTCCCCCGAAACCCGAAGGTTCTTCTAAGAGCTCACGGACTGTAACAAAACAAAGAAAGAAAAAGTACTTATTTTACCAAAAGCGAAGCTTTAACTACTAAACAAGGAAGTGACCAATTAAATATATCATTACTGGAAAAACACTTGTTGTATTTGTTACATGCTCTAATTATAAATGAGTTCCCAGCGTATTTAGAGCGGGTAAAGGGAACATGAAGGAGACAGTTTATTTGACGTGTGTTGGGACGAGGGACTCTAAAATCTATTTTACTTAAAGATAAGAGGAGTCAATCTTATTTGTTTGTTATGCCGAAATCAACTTATTATTTAAGAGACCACTTTATTAATTTCATTTTAAGATTTGGTATAATTTACTGTTCTTTTCAGATTTAAACGTGGAGCACGCCCAACTGCTGGTCTACCTCTTTCATTCACTAACTCTTATGCAGAAAAAGTCTGTCTTACTAATGACTTCAAACGCTATAATCAAAGTGAGTATAACTTCTACTGGTCAGTATAGACCTAAATCCGCGTGGCTTGCTTTTTATATATGTCCTTCTGTAAGTTAGGCAGCTATTACTACTCATGTTTTTAGTGGCGATACTGTTACTATTCATTTATAGGTTTTTAGGATATCTATTAACACGTTTAACATTTATCCAAGGTGGTAGAAACATTGGCGATAGTTGAAAGGAAGAGAGCTATGAACTTGGCGCCGCATCAACTTATCCTCACCACTCGGTTGATGGTCCTATTGGAATATCTTATGAGACATTTGTATGACGCCCCACAGACGTTACTACAACAGGTACGATTTGTAAATTATTATTACTATGTTTATTTCATTACTTGGTAGCCTGGAATAACACGTTTGATGAGGTGACTTGAGAAATAAACAAAAGAGTTTGTTTTTTAATAAGCAAAAACCTTTTAGGGCTCACTCGTACACCTTTCAGACCCAAATAACCTCTATTCAATAATACAGCCAAGGTGTTTGTTAAATTGTAGCGCTTGAATGTTAAGTCCCTAAGTTATCTCGTGCAATACGTTTTGCAATTGTGAACACGAAGAGTGTTTTTTCGGAGATTTTTTTTTCTGAGCTGAATGTCTTGTTGCATTACAATTTTTGAAGCAAATGTGATTTAAGGTCGTAATTACTTCCTTTCGTGCAGATCGAATGGAACCTTGTAATAGCGACGGGCCTCGTGCAGTCCTCGTCTGACCCGGGGACCATTGGCGTGAAAACGACTACGGACACCGGGCACCAAAAGACGCGGATATACTGCGAGGTGCCCCACATTGAGCAAGCGTACAGACGGCTGGCGCTCAACGAGACCTCAATGCGGCCTAAGTTTTACGCCCTCACAAATTCGGAAATTAACAACCAGGTAAAACTAGCTTACTTTAGTTGCCCAGCGAACTCGAACAAAGTTTTAGCTAACCGATATTATTTTGTATTTGATTAACCAGGAAAACCCTAAGTTCGATGGCCTCGCGTGCAACTTCGTGCTCGGCACGCCTCACAAACTCAAATACCCTCTGCTCCTGGACGCGCTTCTGTCACTTCTGAACTCCGCGTGTGTGTGCGACAACCCCGCGTCGTTGTCGTCGCCGGCGGCGCTCACCGCGGCTCACTACTGCTTCCAAACTGCTTGGAGGTAGGCTTTTGTGATAACAAATGCAAAAACAACACTTCACTGTAGTTTTTACGGCGCAACAAGCATCTGTTGTGGACCTGTAACGAGAATAGATTACTTGCTAGCAATGTTCGCGGCTTAATAACTGTTCATCATCAGGTGGCCCACGAACTCGTTTGTGTACTAAAGACAAAGCAAAAGCAAAAAGTAAAGGCAAAGTATTCTAATAGAGCTGTCTTTTACCACGAAAACCTATTTACCGATTTACCGTAATAACACATTGTTGCAGAGGGTCGAAAGTATGCAATTCATGCGCGAGTCTTAAAGACCCTTTAGTATTTTGCGTCTATTAAATACCCTTTCTGCCGAGGTGTGCTTTTCTCAACTACTGCGAGAAAATAAAACAACAAATCATAATTACTTACTTTAATTATAAATAAGTAAAGGACATGGCAAGCTTCTGCCCTAAGCATGTATAGAAACGTCTTAATAGTTAGTAACATTCTAAAATTAATTTATGAATTATTACATGTTTATTTTTTCCCTACAACTTTAGTGATATAATCAAGTAATTAAAAGGTGTTTACATGGATTTTCATGGTTTTTGTTTGCCATCGAGACCTGACAGATAAGTCAGATAACATAGATTATGATGATCCGTTTTACGTAAAATGTGTACAAGGAACTTGCATTTAAAGATAAAATAAAACAAGCGGAACTCTCTTTCTAGCAAAAGGAGTAAGAAAGAGACTTCCGCTTGTAATTTGTAACTTGTACTTGTAGCTTCGTAAAACGGGCCTCAGGTGTCCATAGAAGCTTTCGCTAAGAAATAAAATTTATATTTTAAAATTGTATTAGTTCAATGTAGAAAACAATACTGAGATCTTTTTTCTCTGTAAAACTTCAGTTGTTTCTTATTTAGGAATAATAAACAAACCGGTTACTCGCAAGATGTCTTTTTTTACCAAATATCTCAATAGATGGCTCTATCAGTATGCTACACGAAGAGAGATTATAAATTATCATTACTGGATAAAAAATGAACCAGTTATTTTGAATCCGTAACGAGACTCAACAATTTTAAGCGTTGACCCATTTACTATAATATATAATCGATTCATTCTTGGACTACTATTCAGGAATATTTTATAATATTAAATAGTTCTGGCGAATGCCAGTCTTACCTTACCTACACATATTAGGCCTAGTGCCATGAACCCTTAATGCCGTAGGTACATTAAAATTAGTGTTTACTATACAGGTACCCGACTAGCTTACACTAGGGACTGCAACGAGTAAACGCCGACTGACTATCCACTGGTTTCGTAATAACACTAATAACCCCGTGTGGTTGCCGGGTTAGAATAGTGCCACTCCATGTCCTGCCGTGGATGGCGTAAGTGGCGACTAAGGGAATAAGGGCTTGTATTACACGACATACTATTATTACTCATAAATGGTACAATAGAAAAATATATATATTTATACTTAGATATCCAATATACATTATTTAGTAGAATGTATTAATTGTAATTAGAACTATTCTTTATAAATGGTTTTTGTTCGATTTATGTATGGGTCATCGATTTGACGTTATCAAAAAATACCAACAAAACACAATGAAGGAACACATGAAGGGAAACCTTCCAACGTCACTTAAGCGTAAACTCATGGACATGTGCATTCTTCCCATCCTCACCTACGGAGTACAGACTTAGTTTTTGACACATACCTATTCAGAAATCTGCCCTCTAGGTTTGTCAGAGAGCCATGGGGCGTAGTATTTTGGGAGTCAAATTAACAGACCGCATCTGAAATACAATAAATACTACGCTCCAAAACTAAAATACCTGGGCCTATTGCATAATAAAGTACAAGCCCATACTATTAGTAAAAATCTATGCAAAACCACTAATACGATTAGCTTGTACTTTATTATGCAATCGGCCCCTGATGTAGCTCAAACAGCCACCAACCTTAAATAGGAATGGGCTGGGTATGTCAGACGCATGCCGGAGGAATTGTGGGTGTAAAGTGTGTAACCAAGCGGGTCCCACGCCATTGATTTCGGCGACGTGGCAGAAAGCTCTAACTGGCCCTGATGAACGAAAGACGACGCCAGGAAAATAATAATATGGAAGTACAAAAGAAAACGATAGATCTTACCGCTGTGCCGCTAGCGTCCAGTTCGGCGCAGTCAGAGGTCTTCGGTTCAGTCGATTCTGTCTCGGTCGGCATGCACTGGTTGTATTAATGGTTTATGATGCCGGATCTCATGTTTCATCAAGTGGGTGCAAAAATTGAAAATGGTTATCTTAATTATATTTGCGAACATTAGTCTAAATTAAGGGGATCGTGAGCGAGTTGACACAACACTGTCAAAAGTATAAAAACCTTCAAAAATAGAACGAAATTTGAAAGAAATGTGGTAGCGGCAAAGCGGCGGGAAGGAGTCTGGGAAATGAGGCGGGGTTAGGGCGTTAACACATTGAATTAGTTTATCGTAAGCTGTTTGGTCAATGCTTATTAGTGTGAGAATGTTTGTACCTCTACATTACCGTCGTAATCACTACCCTCGCGAGCAAAAAAATGGCGACAAATATTTTCCCAGTCCTCAGCAGTAATAGTATTCATTCGTTCAGTTGCTAAACTCATAATGCCTTGCATGTTTAAAGAAACGTTTCTTTTCGCTACATATCCTTTTACCATGGACCAAATATTTTCTATCGGATTGAATGTCGGGTGATATGGTGGCAATCGTAAAACGGAGTGGTCATGTTCTTTTAAAATTGCATCTATGTGGTACTCACGAAACCGCTCCTTATTTTGTTTAATTAAATCATACAAACTGGTTTTGTACATCAACGGGCTATATGAAATGCAATCCATCATTTCTTGTACGGGAATTTGACGTTGGAGCACGATTCAAAAGTTTGTTGTGATAGGACGCATTATCTACGATAAGTACGCTATCCAGTTTAAGGTTCGGTATTAGTTTTTCTTTTAACCATTTTTCGTAGTTGACAAAGTTCATCTGGTCATGGTAATCTCCCGTTCTTTGGTTTGCCTTAAACATTAACAAAGCGTTGGGAATAAAACCATCTTTTCCTCCTGCGTGCATTATTATTAACCGCTGGCCTGTACTGATTTGTTTTTATACACCAAATTCTGTTCCATCGGTCCAAGCCTCTCCGGACACATGTGAAGTGTGGATTCAGATTTCATCAGTATAAACTAGTGGTCTATCGATATTCCGCAATTTTGGTAAAGTAATTTATTCTTAGCAGTCGTATGTTGTGTCCTTCCATTAATATTTTTCGGTTGTCCACGGTCTTTTTCCATTTAAATCCTAATTTTTGTATTTGTTTTCGTAAGGTGGAAATGCCAAATTTGTAATCTATATCGGATTTTAACCCAGAGTGGAGTGGCTTTAAGGTTGGAAATTGCTTATGGGACAGATGAAAATTGTAAATAGTTCTCCGGATGACTTCCTGATCAAAATGGTCTACTGCTGATGACAGACAAGTACATAACTTTTTATTTCTCGGGGAGGTGAATTTCTTTGTTGATACGAATTTCTCACTATTGCTATCAGACACAATGTTATAAACAGTAGAGAGACAAACACCTGTAGCTTTTTCAACTAACTGGGCAGCCGTGTAAGGTGAATTTAAATTGTTCTTCAGTTCAAGTTCAAAATATTTATAACAGTTAAAAATAATTTGCTTACTTTGACTCTCAATCGGAACAAAATTACTCACTGCCATATTTTTTGAAAATTATGTAACTTACACTTAGTCGTACGGGCTGACACAAAATTATTCTGATAATTGTGAGAATACAATAAATAATATTCACAAATTGACACTGACATTATTTTGGTATTTACTTCTTCAATATATACCTAACAAACCTCTTTTTATGCTGATAGTACGAGAAAATAGAAAATTCAAATATAGAATGCCTGTAAACATACAATACTATTACATATGCAATTCCATGCTCTCGTTAATTTATCTATACTTCGTATTTCCACCCCTGGCCCTTATCACAGCATTCAGGCGGTTTTTCATGGATCTTATCAGCTTTTTGACAAGCTCCTGGGGGATGGCATCCCACACCTCCTGTAGAGCCGTCTTCAGCTCCGTAACATTTGAAGGAGCTGGATCCCTCTTCCGATATTTGCCTTTTCAGGTAGTCCCAGAGATGTTCAATGGGATTCAGGTCCGGGCTGATGGCTGGCCAGTTCATGGTGGTAATGCCGACCTCGGCAAGGTAGGCTCGAGTGATCCTTGCGGTATGACAAGGGGCATTATCCTGCATCAGGTCGAACCCCTCGTCATAAAAACCAGCGTAAGGAACAACATGCTCCTCAAGGATGTCAGTGATGTATCTGGCAGCGGTCAAACCACCGCCACGGCCCCCACCAGGTACAAAAATGATTTCTGTACGCCCTTCGATGGAAATGCCCGCCCACACCATGACGGAACCTCCGCCATAGGCAACTGTTTCCTTGTAACAGCATTGTTCGTACCGTTCTCCTGGCCTCCTGTAGACGCTTCCTCGTCGGTCACAGCCATTCAAGCACACCCTGGACTTATCACAAAAAATAACTGGGGTCCATTGCTCAATGGTCCAATTTTCGTGTTGATGAGCAAATTCCAGGCGTGTTTGGCGGTGACGTGGGAGCAGTCTGGGGCCCGTGGCGGGCCGATTTGGTGTCAAGTTAGCTTCCTTGAGTCTTTGTCTTACTGTGCACTCGCTGGCAGTTACCCCTCGTACAAGCCGAAGATTCTGATGGACAGTAACGCCGGTCTGGTGCCGATTTCTGAAAGAGGAAGTGACGATTAAGCGCCCATCCCTCTCAGATGTACCTCCGGCGGCCAGAACCAGAGGGCTTATTGTCTAACGCACTCGCAATCACGATCGTTTTCATTTTGAAAATCGAACGCTCGTCTGCATACAATATGAAAACAATTGCTCCATTTTGAAGCCGGTTGCGATTGCGAGTGCGTTAGACAATAGCCCCTCTGGTCTCCGTGTCAAGGCCCAGTCTCCCGAAACCGTCGGTAAACTCGGGATACTGGTGACTGGCTTAAATTCAGCTGGTCAGCCACGAAGCGTTGGTTGTGTCCCTCTTCCAGCAAGGCCACGACTTAGGCGGCTTCAGTCATGGTGGTATCCAATTCCTTCAGGGTTTTCGAGTAAGGTCGTTAGCAGAGATGTGTACCGGTCAACTTCAGATAAGTGACTGATGACATTTCCCCCTCCTACCCCATATTAATGGGGTCAAAAAGGACACACATCGTACGTTTCGGAACGAGTAAATGATCCAAATATCGGGAAATGAGACATAACTTGGAAAATCCTGGGCAGATTCCCAGGGTTCTTGTTTTTTTTAATTGTTACACGATCAGCTTACGTTTGGTATATTTTTTTTTAAGATATTCTGAATTTCAATTCAAGAGATACTGGGCGGAGAACCCAAACGTGCAGCTTGAGTCGATTTTTTTGATCGCGAGTGTAATCAATCATGTTTGCAATCCGCTTTCCGATTTAATCTCTAAAATGAAGTCGCACATTTTTTTCTTTAATTTTTCTTAATAAGAAGAAAGATAGTAACAGTATCCCAAGAGTATCCTCCTGCTATGGAATGGATGATTTAACTCTTTAACGTATTTCTTTTTATAAGAATAAATCGCAAACTTTGGTGGTACGCAAAATACAGATTTTTTTAGTGATTTTTAAGAAAGATATTTAAAAAAAAAAATGAGTTACAAGACGACAATAAACAGGGTGTTGGCAGATCGTGTGCCAAAAGAATACGGCGGCTAGGTAGGGTCACTTGCAACACACTTTAGGCTAATTAACACTCATTTTTAATTATTTTTTTAATTTTATTTTGTAATTTGCCAAAAAGTTTTTTTACATACCTTTTTTTTAAATGTCGCAGCATGAAGGTATTTATATTTTTTTTTATCTTTAATGTGTGTTTATTCTATTCACATCTTATTTCTATTCCCATAGTAAACAAAAAAAAAGATATGTACCGACAAAGTGTAAAAATTAGAAAATGAAAGTCGTCAAGCTCAATTTTACGCCACAATAAAAAAAAATTAGGAGCTTCTCGGATCTTCCGATTTCACAAAAACTTCTTCAGTTCATGTCCACTCTCTCTGGCAAAAAAATGGTTTCACTCTTAAATGGTGGTTTACATCACCTATTACTTCTTTGAAGTTAAGAAACTTACTTTTTGAAATAAATAAATCACTACATAGTATAAAAAAAAGTCGCTTTTTCTGTCCCTATATCCCTATGTATGCTTAAATCTTTAAAACTACGCAACGGATTTTGATGCGGTTTTTTTTAATAGATAGAGTGATTGAAGAGGAAGGTTTATATGTATAATACTTTAATCCGGAGCGAAGCGAGGGCGGGTCGCTAGTAAATAATAAATGCACTGACATTAAATACCTGTATGTGCTTGGTATATAAACTTGTCAAAAGCGTCTAAAAAAAAATAAAAAAAAAAATATCAGAAGACAATCTCACACAAATCGAACTAGTCCCAAACTAAGCTCTAGGCTTGTACTATGGGTACTAGACAACGATAAATATACTTAAATAGAGAAATAAATACTTAAATATATAGAAACATCCAAGACTCAGGAACAAATATTCGCAGGGTGTTAGGTAATGAGTGGATAATCCTTTTTCACAAAGTTGTCATGACAAAAACTGGGCATGTAGCTTTAAAAACTTCCTTAGTTCATAGTGATTCTAACCATGCAAGAAAAAACGAAAAAAAAATTGAATTATTACATGAACTTAGGGGTTTTTCGTAACACGGACATAAGGAAAAATTACAAAAAATCCGATTAAAAGTCCAAATATCTCGAAAACCGTGCGACTTTTACTAGACCTATTTTAGCTTTTTCATAACGTCCTAAGTGCCCACTATCAGTAGTTCAAGGATTATCCACTCATTACCTAACACCCTGTATACAATAGGCTATTTGACAGGTTTTTGAAAACCATCTCAGATTATTTGTTGGTGTTTATTGAGTACTCCAAAAGTGGTAATTTTAAATTATTTTATGTATTTCGTCTAAAAAAAGGAAATAAAAATTCACTTTTAAAATATGCCGCCAAAACGCTTTCTTGGGCAAGATGGCGTCGCACAGGAATCAGTGACGTCAGTGGTCAATACATAAACAAACTGACATTGGCTAATCATAGCAAAGTCAGAAAAACAAACAAACGTCAACTGTTGTCTCGGGTGGGCTCTCACTAAACACTCTAAGACGAGAAAAGAACCAAATATTTCAGCATATAATATTACTCAAGACGAGGCGATAATGGTCCTAGATCTCAGCCTGTCCGAACGGACGAAGTGCAAAAAAAAAGTGGGCTCTCACTCGAATTGCTTAGCATTCTGCATTTCTGCCGTTTGTATTGTTTTACCTAAAAAATGAACTACAAGTGCTGTGTAGAGCAAAAGTGCACGTCGATAAAGACACCGGAAAAACTATTTGTGACTGTTCCAAAAAATGTCATAATACGCAAAAAGTGGTTGCAACTTGTTGGCAGAGATCATTTAGCAGATTCTTCAGTAGTTTTCTTCTGTGAGGACCACTTCGATGTAAGTAAACATTTTAATATTAACTTTTGTAAAGACGTAATATCAATATTGGTTATTTATTTTACGAATCTGATTGAGGTTATAGTTAATTGAATATTGCACTAATAATCAGATGCTCGCACGGCTCTGGTGGATACTTCGCCTAAGGAGCCCTTGAGTTCTACTTGCATAATGAAATTTGAATCATAACAAAGACCCACGAGTTGCAAAAGCTACCTTACAGTAAATGATTTTACTTTTTAACTTGCTACTAACACAATTTTTACATATAAGTTTAAAACGGGACGGAGTTTTCGTTTCTTTGCATACCCCTTCCAAACTATTAGAGATATCAGGATCAAATTTAACCCGTAATACTACATCTAACTAACTAACAATGGGAAAATGCTTCACTCTATTTAGACTTGCCCAGGGATGGCTAGTGCACCTAGTTTGAGTATATATTACTATGTTTTAAAATAACTTTCATATTTTATTACAGATGCAGAAAGACATAGCAAACTACTATGAGTATAAAATGGGATTTACCCAGAGAATGAAATTGGTAGATGGAGCTTTGCCTTCTAAATTAATTTCCCAGCAAGATCATACGTTTTGTGATATTAGTACTTCTCTACCGACAATTGCTAAACGGCCAAGGCTGCAGGTCTTCCAAGAATGTGAGAACATTCCACCAAATGCCACTGCAACTGTGCAAGAAAAAGAAGAACCTGTGAGCAAAGGCCCCATAGTATTAGGTATGTCGACTTAAAATCTAAGGAAGGAATAAGAATACTAAATATCAAAAAATACAGTTTATTTTGCTATTAAGATCATAAAATTGTATTTACCATCTGGTGGCCAAGTGCTTGTTTGCCTAGTCTATGAAATATTTTTTTTTTATGTTTCATGCTTAAATGTATATGTATGTATTTTCCTTTTTCAGAGTCACTGCAAACATGGGATAAAATTACATCCACAGAACCTGCTGTGTCTGCAGAAAAATCCGTTTAATTTAAATTTAAAGAAAAAGTGAAGTTTAGAAGCAAGGCGATGCAGATAAAGATTTTAACAAAAGATGCTTGTGTTTCTCCGAACAAATATTCTACAACATCCAGCTGCACATCCCCATTCAAGATCAATCCATGCCGATCGATAAAGCCATCTACAAGTGGTATCACACACAAGAAGATTGGTTTTATTAAGGAGGAAAGATCAGACAGTGATATCTCTTTGTATACAGAAGGCCCAAAGCAACAATCATCATCATCATATACAGTTACTTCTTCCTCCAAGGTTTCCGATTCTGGTACGAATATTTCAGACACAAACAAAGACATTCATAAAATGCAATGTTTGCAGCACACTTTACGTCTTATTGTCAGAAAGCCTATAATGTATATTGGAATCTCCAAAGAATCTTATTACATAATCCACCTACTCCATAAACACACTCAAATACCGCATGAACACATCTTACTGTGTTTAAAAAAAAATAGACTGAACAGTACTTTTTCAGAACTTGAAGATAACTTTGGCTTATGACTATCATATGCCAGTAAATTATTTTTGAAGAATGTTCCAGTAATTGCTAATGTTTTACGTCCATTTCTAGTGAACATAGATAACCATTCAATCAAAAAAACATTACCTGTATCATTTCGACATAATTATTACAATGTAAGTTGTATAATAGATTGCCTGGAAATTGACATACAAAAGCCAACCAAAGCCCTTTTTCAAGCTGTAACTTGGTCAGAATATAAAAAAAGGGAATACAGTAAAATACTTAATATCATGCACACCTAATGGTTTAGTTAATTATATTTCACCTGGTTTTGGTGGCAGAGCCAGTGATGTTACTATATTACAAAATTGCAACTTCTTGGATGTCTTAGGACCAAGTAACGTTGTTTTAGCTGATCGAGGATTAAAGCATGTTGAACAAATATTGAATGCTAAAGGGATAAAATTGTTAAGGCCACCTAGTGTTGCATCTGGATCAAACTTAAATAAAGCTGAAGTACGGCAAACAAAAATTATTGCTAGTTTAAGAATTCACATTGAACGAGTGATACGGCGAATTAGGGAATTCCATATGCTGAAACAACACTCTGTAATTAATAAAAATTTCCTAAGACTGTTAAATGATATCATTGTTATAGCATGTGCACTTATTAACATACAAGACTCTCTTATAAAATAGTGATGTGCCATTCCTGGGATTTGAGAATTTGTTATAGGGAGAACCGCCCTAATTCCGGCCCCGTCCTAATATCGGCCGTGTCGAAGAAATCGTGGCGTAAATTAAGAAACGTCTAATAATATTAGGATATTATTGCACCAAAATAGACCTTATGTCATACACAATAGAAAATACCAACATGGAGTTGAGATTGTGAAATGATGACTAGTTTAAAACAGAAAAAAGCCTAAGGAGCCGACATTAGGGTGGTGTACCCTATTTGTGTTGTTTCTAGGTAAAGGTACCGCTGGGTCGCTTGCCATAAGGACATGTTTAACAAGTTACAGATGCAAACAAATTTATTTATTTATCAACAAGCAGTGATTGTTACCTTTAACTTGAAAATGACACATTAAATGAATGAATGAATGAATGATATTTATTTTCCAAAGTAAGTCACAGTATACATTGCGTGTTATGTCAAAGTATCAGAAATTACATTGAAATCGTCAAAAAAAAAAAAAAAAATGAAAAAAAAAAAAAATGGTTAAATGGTTTATGTTATGAGTTATGACCAAAGAGCGGAATTCTTCATAGCAAAAATCAAACTGTCAGAGGGATTGACCTAACTGTTTTATAGACTTATCGATGTTACGGATTAATATCGCATTAGGTATCCATAATCAACTTAAAAGATTATTCTGTAACAATTGACCTCTTTGATAAGCAACTTGCATCTCCATATTAAAGTAAATCATGTCAGCGTCACATATGTCATCTCACTTGAGTTTCATGAGTGATTTCCGTGCCGTGCTACTAAAATGGTTAATCCTAAATGAAAAACAATAAAAAAATGGATACAGAAAGATTCTTCTCTTAGTTTCAAAGAAGATTCTTCCACAATATATTGCTCTAAATGTGACGTTCATTTACATCAGCTAAAGAAACATTGTGTTGAAAGTCATTTAGTGAGTAAAACTCATTCGTCACAATGCTCAAAAAGTACGAGTTTAGACACATTCTATATAGATTTAATAATATTTTTAGTTTCGTGAAATATTCCATGGAAAAAGATTAACAATCCACAGTTTATAAAAAAAAAAAAACAAAAATATATTTGTTGTTCCTGTACATCAAAATCACTTCCGGATGAATCATTGCTGAGAAAAGTATACTTAGATATAGTTTACCAACAAACAGTTCAAGACATACGCAAGAACCTGATAGGAAAATATATATGGATAACAGTAGACGAAACATTAAATAGGATGGGCAAAAGTGTCACTAATTTGATTGTAAGAGAACTGAATAAAAATTCTTGTTGCAAATCTTACTTAATCAGAAGTATGTTAGAAATGTCCTTGTTTTGAGCACTGATAGTGCCGCGTACATGCTAAAGGCTGGTAAAATCTTAAAAGCTACATTTCCAAATCTACTACATGTAACATGTCTGGCACATGGAGTCGGCGAGCACATACGATCGCAATATAAAAGTGTTGATGCCTTAAGGCGAAGGGTACGGCAAAATTATGAAATCGAGGTGTTTTCGGATAAATTTCTTGGTAAAACTATAGGAAGTGGTAGGTTTAAATGATAACAATCTGAAGACACATATCCTCAAGTTTGGCTCTAGCTCATTTATATAGTTATCTTACTCATAGTAAGCTCTATATACAACTTTAAATAAACCGTTTTTAAAAAGTTTATATTGGTTTTATTCCGGCTGGGCGATTTAGTCTGTTGCCAAACTTTCCACACTTCTTTTTAAAGGCTTAATGTGTGGCGTGAGCTTAAATATTATTAGTTTTAATAAGAATTTCCATGTTATATACTCAAAACATATATGCTCCTAATGAAACAATCAACTAAATGTTTGCTCTTAAACTATGACTAGGCGTTTTGAAGCATTTTGTTGAATGTGGCCAAAAAAAATATAAACAAACTAAAAAAAAAGAGTTTAAAATACTCAAAAAATAAACAAAACTGTATTTTAAACAAAAGCTAAAATATTTTGAATAAAAATTGTTTTTAGTGTTATATAATGGATTTGAACTTGCATTCACGTTGGATCAGTAAAATTTCGTAAAAGTTATAACTACGTATATAGGTACCTAGGTACTCAAAACTTCAAAGCGATGAAAGCGACGTTGCGAGCTCGGTTTGGGTTGGCGTGTGGTGTGGCGGCCGGCCGCGGCGTTGCCAGATCGTTGGATTTATTTGTTTCCTTGGTTGACAGTTTGAATGTTTCAAACTTTGTTTTGCTCCTACGGTCAGTCAGTTGTCACTACTTTCAGTTGTGAGTACTTGTGAGTCAGTCAGTTGCGTTCTAGTTCTACTATTCCGTGCGAACAAGTAGCTACTGTAGTTGTTTTATATTTTGTCCTTTGCGTTGTTTTGTTTCAATTGTGTTAATTATTTCTTTTGTAATTGACATTCGTGTTTTATACGTGTGAAAATGGGGAATAAGCGGGGCAGAAAACCTTCTGCCTCAATCAAGTTGCTTCGGAAACGTCGCGGTCGATGCGGGCAACAAGCAAAACAGCAGCGAGATTCCGCTGTACAGTAAGTACTTACAAAGTGTCCATAATATGCATTTCAAAAGTAAAGTACATTACTTACGTGCCTATATAAAGACCTCATGGTTGCGGCTTTCACATGGGCAGCAGTGTATCAACTGGGAATAGCATAATTGATTTACCAACCATGAAAGTTTTTGGCTCTTTTATTATACTTGGATTGGCAGTTACTATAAATATAAGTTTTAATTTTTGTTTTAGGCCTTCTACCATTCATATTGAAAATCATAATCCAGTTTTTACTTATACTTTAGACATCATTAAATTAATACTTTTTTCTCTTAAGTACGTCTAACATAATAAAGAAAGTTTAGAGTGTATGAATGGTTCTTACTTGGCATTATACAAAGGTAGATTTGTAAACTTCTGTATGTTTTGTTTGATCTATGATCTATTACAAACTACTAAACTACATAGTTCCAAAGCCAGCTGTCCTGGGTTCAAATCCTGGTAAGGGCAAATATTTGTGTGATGAGCACGAGTATTTGTTCCTGAGTCTTGGTTGTTTTCTATGTATTTCTCTATCTAAGTATGTTACCATTGTCTAGTACCCATAGTACAAGCCTAGAGCTTAGTTTTGGACTAGGTCAATTTGTGTGAAATTGTCCCCTGATATTTATTTATTTATTACATTTATTTAGTTCTCTTTATTGTTGCAGGTCGACATCTGGTCATGGTCATTTTGATAATGATTTTGATGTAGTGTATGGTGATAATATATCCAATGGTTCTGAACAGTAAGAAAAATATATATTGTGAATATACATGTTATACAGGATGGCCAATGTAGATCGGTCAGTTTGGGCAAGTATGAAACTATAAGACATGATTTTATTGACAAGAAAAACTGCATTCATATATTTAAAAGAACTAAATCTCTGGTTGGGAATCATAAGCAAAAGTTTTGGAAAATAAAACATACATTATTTCTATTTTGATATTGATTGTGTAGGTGTTAAGCAGTAAATGTTACTATGAAACATTAATTTGTGTGATGAGCACGAGTCTTGGATGTTTTCTATGTATTTAAGTATATATTTACATACATACCTACATATATACATAACGTCACGCCTTTATTCCCAGAGTGGGGTAGGCAGAGCAACAGAATACCAACAACTCTAAACTTGTTAATAATTCTGTACCTAACCACATTTTGCATAGTCAGGCTAAGATGTTTAACAGTGTATTAGTGACAGGTCGCAAGCCCATCACCTAACAGTACTACAAGCCTTTATTCCCTTAGTCGCCTCTCACAACATCCACAGGAAGACATGGAGTGGCACTATTCTAACCCGGCAACAACATGGGGGGTATATATTTCTCTTTATTGTTGTCTAGTACCCATAGTACAAGCCTAGAGCTTAGTTTGGGACTAGGTCAATTTGTGTGACATTTTCCTGTGATATTTATTAATTTAGTAGGTGTTTGAAAGTACAGCCATTTTTTGTATACAAAATTGAACTCGTTTCGGTTAGATTTTACTATTGCGTTTTGTATCTTTAGGTGTCGAATTTGTGTTGGTTGTCATTTCAAACACCTACTAAATTGAATTAAACTATAGGGTCGAGGATTATCTAACAGACAAAAATGCTTGGCCTAAGATACATAACGTAACATAACTAGATTGATACTTAGATACATAACGTAGCTTACTAACAATCTAGTCTTGGGGACATGGTTTCTGTGTTTCTGTAGGAGAATGTATCAAAACTTTATTTAATATTTTTTTTCATTTAGTTTTGCACCGCCATGGGTAGGTATAAATATTATTATTATTTTATTTATTTGCTCCTGTGTTTATTAGAAGTTTCGACACGTTTTCCTGCTTAACTATGCATGATGTAAATATTTTGAAATTTTATTAATTGGTTGATATAATGCTAGGTTAAGTTCTATCATTGTCATAAGCAATATTAAAAAAATACTGACTGTTGAGTGTCTTGTGGCGCTTCTTCTCAACATTGGTCTCCTCTTGGGAACCGCTGGTAGAATTTTGACGTTTAAAAGTGCCCGTGCGGCCTACTTACTGAATAAACAACTTTTATCTGTTATCTTTTTTATCTTTAAAGGATATGGTGAACAATGCATTTTATTCATTTTAGATAACATATTTCATAGTAACATTTACTGCTTAAGTCCTACACAATTGATATCTAATTAGAAATAATGCAAATTTTACTTTTTAAAACTTCCGGGTTTGTTTCCCAAACTGAGTACCTACTAGTGTTTGTTAAATCTAGGCATGCAGTTTTTCTTGTCACTAAAATCGATGATATGGATCCTAAGAACAGATCTTTGTATATCTTACAGTTTCAGACTTGCCCATACTGACCGGTCTACTACATGGGCCACCTCTCCAAATTAACATAATACAATTTAATCTGCTCTTTAATTATATGCCGTAATAATTAATTTTGAATCAATTATGAACATGATTGTATACTTATGTTTTTTAATCTGCTATTTCAGTGACAAAAGCAATGAAACAAAGTATGGGAGAAGAATAGTTAATGTATTGCAGTTTTTTACTCAATTGCAAGAAATATCGTCCCATGGCCCGTTGAATTGCGGGTTACAAGCAGTTGAAATTATATCGCAAACTCGGAGTGGGCTCATCTCACTATATGCACTTAAGTGCAAAATGTGCAATATGACATTTCAAATGAACAATGATATCCCTACTGATGTAATGGATCTCAATACTAGTGCAGTAGCAGGCACAGTGGCCATTGGATGTGGATACACTCAGCGTACTGATTTATCAGCTGCTGTTGGCCTAGTTCCCATGTCCAAAAACTTTGTATAAAAAACATGTAAAAAAAAGATTGTTTACTGCGAGAAATTATCGACCCAAGGTTTACCCGAAAAATGGCAATAAGGGATCCAGACTATATAATAGAGGCCATGAAGGAACAGAAAAAGAAAGAAAAAATAAGAAAATGAAAGCTATGAAGCTTAAAGGAAAGAAAAAAGAAGCCCAAAAAAGAGAAAACCGGACCACGAAATTCTCGACGAATCGCCGCCTTGCCGTAGACCACGTCGAAAATAAAATATTTGAATACTTTTAAAGTACCTAGTATTATTGAAAAAGTTTATTCCCCTACTCCTGGGCCTCTATTCTACTGCGTTATAACGAAATCGCGTTTGAGGTTTATGTCACAGTCTCCATTATTGTCAATGATAATTATAAGAGTCATCAAAACGTTCACAATACGGAACCAAGTAAAATTAGATACACGGTAATGACGACATTACCGTGTAGAATCTCAGCTCTGTCGGGTATGGCTAGCACATCTTGTTTTTTCTAGCTCACTCATTGCGTCTGTATCGTAACAGACTAGTAGTACGATTACAGGGCTGCGATTCTACACGGTAATAACGATATCGTTTTTGACCTGTTTCCGTATTGCCAACGTTGTGATAACTTTTTTGTCATTTACAATAATGGCGACTGTGACATAAACGATTCTAAAACACGTCAAACGCGATATCGATGGAGGCCCTGTAAGTTTACCATTGACAGAGAGTTTGCCTTAATTAAATTTTCAATTTTCAATACCCACGTCTACCGATTTAGTATTAAGTATTTTATTTGTATGAGATTAATATGAAGGCAATCAATCTGTCAGTGGTAAACTCAACATAATTCTACTGTAGTAGATAGTAATCACGTAGAGGTCGTTTTACAAGAGCTGGCACGAAACCATGAAAAGAGGGAATGAAAGTATGTACACAACTAAATTTTTGGTTCGAGATATAAACTGTCTAAAAGATCTGCACTCGCACAATCCTAGTAGACCAAATTTTTCTTTGATCTAATATTTATGCCAGCTATTCAAGAAACAATCTTTACGTGTTAAAAAATAGTACATTTCGATGCTAGTGCGGAAAGTATGTCATTACTTCACGAGTACCGAGATATCTTGCCACGAGCCGCAGGCGAGTGGCAAGACTCGGTACGAGTGAAGTAATGACATACCGCACGTGAATCGAACGACGTTTTTTAATACAGTTGCGAAAAAATGAGAAAAACAACAAGTAAGGAATTCAAAACTTTTATATTACTAATTCTGTAACATTATTGTAATACAGTTGAAGAATAATAAAGTAGTATAAAAATCAATTTATTTAATACAGTTCTATCATATTTATTATTTATTTACATAATAATTAATGGCACAATTTGTACAATTATTGAGTGTGATATTGAAAGTTTTCGCTGGTAAATTAAGTGTTTGGCTGAGTGAATTATTAATTTCACATGATTGTGTCTCTGGGTCCTTATGGTCCTTATTGAGCTGCGATAAATGTTGTTTGCCCTGTTGTGGTTTGAAATTTACAAGTGGTTTGACTGTTTAGAGGTGCCTGGCTGGGGTTCATAATTGCAATTCAATTTACAGGCATCTGGTTGAAAGTAATAATTTACCTCCGGTTCAGAGGGTTGAGGTTCAAACACGTACTGTTTAGAGGGGCCTGGTTGGGGTTCAAAACTGTCAGGGTTGTCCGGTTGAAATGTGGATACTTGCTTTGTTGGAAACTCGGCTGGGTTCGGCTTTATATTAATTGATGATGATATTTTTTGTCCAATTTTTAATTTGTTTTGTACTGAATTTTCAATGTATCCCTCTGCAACATTATTTGAACGCCAGCCACCATGTCTCTTCAGAGTTGTTATATCACCACCAGAGTCAGCGAGTAAGGTGGCTGACGTCCTTCTAAATGCATGTCCTGTATACTGATCAGCATCGGGCAAATTCAAAAACTTGGCAATTTCCTTGGGCATATTACCAAATTTATTAAGGCCTATGGACTGTGCTGTGCATTTACCTTTCTGGTAATTTTGGAAAAATCTGTTACTTTTGCCCTTTGATGATCGTTGACATTGATATTTTTTGACAATTTCGGCAAATGGGCCATCAACGGTAAAAGATCTTGGTATTTTGTTTTTGGTGTTAGGTATTTGTATTAGTAGTATATTTCCGTGACTTTCAATATCTTTCAGTGTGATGTTCGCCAGTTCCTCACGCCTGCAGGCTCCACAAACCCCAAATATGAGGGCAACCTACAAACAAAATCACGCTTTACTTATAAAATCAAATGAATTACTTACTTTATGATGAACTAAAATCATAAATTTGAGTAAAATCATACCTTTGTAGCAAGATATAGATGATCTGGAGCATCATTAATGAACTTTTCCACGTTTTCTGCCGTTAATGCTTTTGATTTTTTACTTTGAAAACCTGTAGATTGTCTCTTTAAAAATGCAGTTAATTTATTGTAAGTTTTGATATCAATATCATTCTTTATCTTTATCATAGTTTTCAGCATCGAGTACTTAGACCACAAGGTAGAAGCTTGGTATTTTTTCGACAGTTCTAGAAAATAGGCTATAACAACGTTTTCTGAGAACGAGTTTGCCTTATGTTCCGTTTTCCAGTTCACAAACTGTTCATAAACAGCAATATACTTATTTTTCGATTTTTCTGGCAAAGCACTCTCATTTGCAATTACAGCCTTCTCACAAATGTCTGGCGGTGTTAAAGAAAACTCTGATTCACTCATTTTATATTCAACTTTTTGAAAACTTAAGTTTGGTAAACAATTAACTAACAGTCTTTGAAAGTTTGATCTCCTGCTCCCAGTGAAAATTTTTGACATTGAAGAGGTGTTTTTTTATCTTTTATTTGACTAAAATGGATTTGGTTATTATTATTGAACCCACACAGTTTATTTTTCAAATGCATTTTCTATAAGACATAAACAATTGTAAATATAAAACATTTTACTATTATTAGCTAAGTATTTGTGTATGTATATTTAAAAAACAATATTGAATGTTGCCGTTGGAAACTTAAAATAATCTTGCAGTAAGAAAAAACGCCTCTTCTTTGACAGGCGTTTCGGCAGCTATTCCGTTCCATTCAGACAACTTATTAAGAACGGGTTTTCAATATTCAATATTAAAAAATAAACGTGTTATAACGATGAATAGGTAATTAATAAAACATGAAATATGTATATTTTTCGTATTCTTACATTAACAGTAGGTTTTTATGTTGATTACAACGTTTAAAGGAAACTAATATTAACACTTATCAATAACTAGTCATGAATTGGAACAAGTATAAATTTAAAAAAATTGGAAAAGTAAAACGAACTAGTTCGCGAAAACGAACTTTCCGCACGATATATAGCTACAAAAAGTACAACTTTTTGAGCAACTGTATTAAAATAGTACATTTCGATGCTAGTGCGGAAAGTATGTCATTACTTCACGAGTACCGAGATATCTTGCCACGAGCCGCAGGCGAGTGGCAAGACTCGGTACGAGTGAAGTAATGACATACCGCACGTGAATCGAACGACGTTTTTTAATACAGTTGCGAAAAAATGAGAAAAACAACAAGTAAGGAATTCAAAACTTTTATATTACTAATTCTGTAACATTATTGTAATACAGTTGAAGAATAATGAGGTAGTATAAAAATCAATTTATTTAATACAGTTCTATCATATTTATTATTTATTTACATAATAATTAATGGCACAATTTGTACAATTATTGAGTGTGATATTGAAAGTTTTCGCTGGTAAATTAAGTGTTTGGCTGAGTGAATTATTAATTTCACAAGATTGTGTCTCTGGGTCCTTATGGTCCTTATTGAGCTGCGATAAATGTTGTTTGCCCTGTTGTGGTTTGAAATTTACAAGTGGTTTTGACTGTTTAGAGGTGCCTGGCTGGGGTTCATAATTGCAATTCAATTTACAGGCATCTGGTTGAAAGTAATAATTTACCTCCGGTTCAGAGGGTTGAGGTTCAAACACGTACTGTTTAGAGGGGCCTGGTTGGGGTTCAAAACTGTCAGGGTTGTCCGGTTGAAATGTGGATACTTGCTTTGTTGGAAACTCGGCTGGGTTCGGCTTTATATTAATTGATGATGATATTTTTTGTCCAATTTTTAATTTGTTTTGTACTGAATTTTCAATGTATCCCTCTGCAACATTATTTGAACGCCAGCCACCATGTCTCTTCAGAGTTGTTATATCACCACCAGAGTCAGCGAGTAAGGTGGCTGACGTCCTTCTAAATGCATGTCCTGTATACTGATCAGCATCGGGCAAATTCAAAAACTTGGCAATTTCCTTGGGCATATTACCAAATTTATTAAGGCCTATGGACTGTGCTGTGCATTTACCTTTCTGGTAATTTTGGAAAAATCTGTTACTTTTGCCCTTTGATGATCGTTGACATTGATATTTTTTGACAATTTCGGCAAATGGGCCATCAACGGTAAAAGATCTTGGTATTTTGTTTTTGGTGTTAGGTATTTGTATTAGTAGTATATTTCCGTGACTTTCAATATCTTTCAGTGTGATGTTCGCCAGTTCCTCACGCCTGCAGGCTCCACAAACCCCAAATATGAGGGCAACCTACAAACAAAATCACGCTTTACTTATAAAATCAAATGAATTACTTACTTTATGATGAACTAAAATCATAAATTTGAGTAAAATCATACCTTTGTAGCAAGATATAGATGATCTGGAGCATCATTAATGAACTTTTCCACGTTTTCTGCCGTTAATGCTTTTGATTTTTTACTTTGAAAACCTGTAGATTGTCTCTTTAAAAATGCAGTTAATTTATTGTAAGTTTTGATATCAATATCATTCTTTATCTTTATCATAGTTTTCAGCATCGAGTACTTAGACCACAAGGTAGAAGCTTGGTATTTTTTCGACAGTTCTAGAAAATAGGCTATAACAACGTTTTCTGAGAACGAGTTTGCCTTATGTTCCGTTTTCCAGTTCACAAACTGTTCATAAACAGCAATATACTTATTTTTCGATTTTTCTGGCAAAGCACTCTCATTTGCAATTGCAGCCTTCTCACAAATGTCTGGCGGTGTTAAAGAAAACTCTGATTCACTCATTTTATATTCAACTTTTTGAAAACTTAAGTTTGGTAAACAATTAACTAACAGTCTTTGAAAGTTTGATCTCCTGCTCCCAGTGAAAATTTTTGACATTGAAGAGGTGTTTTTTTATCTTTTATTTGACTAAAATGGATTTGGTTATTATTATTGAACCCACACAGTTTATTTTTCAAATGCATTTTCTATAAGACATAAACAATTGTAAATATAAAACATTTTACTATTATTAGCTAAGTATTTGTGTATGTATATTTAAAAAACAATATTGAATGTTGCCGTTGGAAACTTAAAATAATCTTGCAGTAAGAAAAAACGCCTCTTCTTTGACAGGCGTTTCGGCAGCTATTCCGTTCCATTCAGACAACTTATTAAGAACGGGTTTTCAATATTCAATATTAAAAAATAAACGTGTTATAACGATGAATAGGTAATTAATAAAACATGAAATATGTATATTTTTCGTATTCTTACATTAACAGTAGGTTTTTATGTTGATTACAACGTTTAAAGGAAACTAATATTAACACTTATCAATAACTAGTCATGAATTGGAACAAGTATAAATTTAAAAAAATTGGAAAAGTAAAACGAACTAGTTCGCGAAAACGAACTTTCCGCACGATATATAGCTACAAAAAGTACAACTTTTTGAGCAACTGTATTAAAAATACTATTTATGTATTTACTTATTTGATAAAAAGCTATTTTTGACATTCGTTCCTGAATTTGAGATAGTATATAGAAAAACGCAAATTTATTATATTGCTCGGCCTAATCAAGCGCCATCTAACAGTAAATCCATGCCTGACTCTTGGACAAGTAGCAATATGTGGTCGATCGCAGAGCTTACTCGTTAGATGGCGCGCGAATTAAAATTTTACTCGTCTGCCCGAATGAGCAAGGTCAATTGCCCGCCCCGTCGCCTTAATATACAACGTAAATCCATCCGTACCATTGCCTCCAAAACCTATTATAACTAGGTGGGGCACATGGCTTAATGCAGCTATATATTATGCAGAATATTTGGAATGTATTACAGAAGTAATTTCAAAATTAAATTCAAAAGAGTCGGCTGCATTAAGAGAAGCTAAAAGAGTACATAAGCACAATAATTTGAGAAATTGATCTGTTGTACATAAAAGAAAATTATGGCATTTTACGTGACGCAATAATCAAATTACAAACATCCTGTTTATCCTTATTAGACTCTCTTCTAATACTTGACCAGGTGAGAAGTATTCTAAATTGGTGTGGATCTCAGACAGTGCAAATAAAACTAGAAAAAGTACTAGATAGAATTCCGGACTACGACATGATACGCAAATATGCTGATTTTATAGAAAAAGGTGATTACAGCCAAAACACCGTTATCGAGTACTACAAATATGCTCCTGCTACTTCAACTGAGGTAGAACGCTCGTTTTCGTCTTATAAATGGATCTACAATGAAAAAATGAGTAATTTGAAAGGTGACAATGTTGAAAAAATAATGACTATTTTCTTTTACTACAGGGAAGATGAAGAAAACATATTTAGTACAGATTTAGATTTCGACTTTGTTATTTTGAATGAAGATTAGTTACCTACTCTTAGCAATATTTGTTTTAATTTTTATTTTCTGTTTTATTCTTTACTATTATACTAAAATACAGTGGCGGTCAGCTAATTAGGGACACCGTTAATTTTTTTGTATGTATATCCAAAAGCCTGATTTCATTACTTTAACTTTGTTTCGTTAAGTGACAAATATTTATCGATAAGTCGATAAAACAGTTAGGTCAATCCCTCTGACAGTTTGATTTTTGCTATGAAGAATTCCGCTCTTTGGTTATGACTGTATTTTTGGATTATCTATAGTAGTACCTTTTGCAAGTACTATTGAAAGTAAAATAGTAGTAGTATTCCTTCCAAAGGCCAAAGGAACTACTTCAGATAAACCATATTATTTAGGTTTGTGATATATTGAATAAAACAATAATGAAAATTAGAAACAAAGTTTAATTTATTTAATTATAAATTACAAATACATAAGTAAGTACCACTGAAGTATTCATCTCATAGTTATACATTCTTAAGAAATACTACGAATTAATAAAGGATAAACATTTGCTTTCCAGAATGATGAAACAGTTATTAACAAATTAGTAACATATTCTTCATCAAATTCTATTAGTATAATAACAACTTTTTTTGATTTTTCAAAATCTGGATGTGCAATGCAGAAGTACCCCTTTTTCAAGTTTGTCACATACATTTGCAATTGCACTTGAGCATAGTGTTTTAGTGATCATTCCATCATTAATATAATTGACTTTAGTTTTCTCACTAGTTGGGCATTTAACTTCAAAGACGGCATTTGAACAAATTCCACCTGGAGTAGCAGCAATCATAGGATACTGATGAGATAGGAACCGTCCACAGGGCTTGATTTTCTTTTTAAGTTTGTTCTGCACTGTCTTTAAAACTGAGGATTCTAATTTTCTACCTCTTTTCATGGCAGAAGTGTCTGGTGTTTTGGCACCCATGAGTGTAGCTATTAACGATCCGTCTATTGTTTGGCAGCGACTAACTTCAAAGGCCTTAGCTGCTGTAATACGGGCATATCTTAAGTCATACCACAGAGGACTTTTACTTTGATTTCTAGTCGAGCTTTCTATTAAAGACAGGGCAGTGCTATCAAGTTTCTCTCCTAGAATAGTAATTAATTTATTAACATTGTGTCTTACACTGTAACTCTCTTGAAGAAAGGAGTGATGAAGTGAGAACTTCCGGACATCACTGTGATTAAAATCTTTTTGGTATTTTGTCAGCTCACATTTGGACAGTTTCCTCTTTTTTGCTTCTTGCAGGTACTCTGTAAGAAGACCTGCATTAGGATTTTGGTTTGGAGTTTTTGCGTTACATAGTTGTTCAACAGTAACATATTTCATTGTAGTTCCAACTCTGGAGAGTGTTGGTTTCTTCCAGTAGCATTCTACCTCAGTACAGGATTGTTCTTCGCTCCGTCTATGGGTCCACATTAAAAATGCTACTGCATGTTTGCGACCCCCAGAAGAAGCTGCGCAGTCCAGACACTGACAGCTCACAATTTCACCCTTTGTCTCATCCACCACCATAGTCGCCCTGTATGAACTGGCTCGTACTTTATGTTCAGGGCAGATCTTGCATTTGACAGTGCAAATGCCAGACTCACGGTGGAGTTGGACGTATCCTATAGCGTCATCTCCATAAGACTCTCTTGTAGACCTGCAAAAGAAAATAAACTATTATAAACATTAAATTCTCGTATAACTTAGTCTAACCTACATTTTTCATGATTAAAACAGGGCTAGTTTAATCTTTAGGTAAGGTAAAGACACCAGTACTCGACAAAGGACCAATTTTCGACAGTGATTCTTACTCAAAGAAGATAAGAGTTATTCATTTGTTTTGCAACAATCAATTTATAACCCTATGATCTTAGAATTAAAAGCTTCTGTCGATTATTGGTGCATGTCAGCTAAAAGTGTCGAACATTGGTGTTGTTACCTTACTGTTATTTTACTTAAACAGGGTTATGGTAGGTTACTAAGTAAATTGGTAACATACTTACATTGCTGTTTTTACATTTCGAAGCTCAGCAGCATAAAAATCGGAGTTATTTTTAAAGAAAACGCCGACCATAATCGCATCAACTTTAGGCAGGTTTCCGCTGTCTGCCTTCACAAAGTTGCTCTCCGTGATGAGATAGATCACGAAACCGAAACCGCCGAAACGTACAAATTATAAAACAACTATCGACTCGATATAATATTAGCAGTGGTAACCGCAAGAACCGATGAACGTAAGAACAGAACGACAACGACATGAACGACAGATGCAATATTTACAGACATCACAGATTACAGGATATACAGACATCCTATAATCTGTGATATTTACCGACCCTTGACGTCATCATGGATTCGACGCCGTTTTCGATAAAATGGCTACAGATAAAAAATTACCAAGTTTTATCGTGGTTTTTTGGATAAAAGATCCATTTTTTTTAAGTAAGAATACCTTAAATCGATTTTAAAGCTCATAATTTATATGAATATACATAATTATTACGTTTTTTTTTCACCTTGTCAAATAGCCTATTTATACAGATTTTTATTTGATTTTATTTTCATTGGTTTTTAAGGTCGGACAACAATGTTGTCGTGAAATTAGTTTTTTTTTAGTTCTTATAAGTGATATTTTGTGACCCCAAACCTTACATTTATGATACCTTATGCACGCCCCAGGCGCCAAGCAGCCCGAAAATCATGGAATTGTGCGCTTCGTGTCGTGGCATCTGGAGCACGTACAAATAGTGAAATTCCTTTCTCAGGCTCATTGTAAGCATGCCGCCGGCGACTCCTCACATGGACAAGTTACAAGCCGGCACCGCGGCCGACCTGCCGTCGCCTCTGCCCCTGCACGCGATCATCTGGGCTCCCAGGGCGGACAACAAGAAGGTGTTCAATCCATGGCTCAAGGACGCGCTGGTCAAGCAAGGAATGTATACTCAGGTAAGTTACGAATACAAGTTAAAGTTTAGCGATCCAACCAGAATCTAATTGGAATACACCTGTTTTAAACAATACATGTAAATGTAAAAATGTTACGAGAGTTGGCTTCTGGAATCGATCCCAGCACATTTTAAAATGACGTTCCTATGATATCTGCGAGGGTAGTTTGAGAAGTAACTTGTTTTGCCTACGGATAGATGGCGTTAGCGTCATATCTTTATTTATTGATAAAGTTAAACAACTCAATAATCTACCTGTGGCGTCATGTTATTTTCGGCAGGAATTTTAGATTTGACAGTAGTTGAAACAAAAGTGATCGGAGTAACGCGGCAAATGGAGAAAATTGGAATTCGAGATGTAATTCAGTTCTTTTTTTTGGAAGGTTAAACTGCAAAAGAAATAAATTTAAGGATTTTACTTACGTTGGGTAGCTCGTGTCCTTCCTACGAAACAGTTCGACTTTGGGTAAATGAGTTTAAGTGAGGCAGGACTAGCATTGAAGATACACCTCGCCCTGGAGCCCCAAAAACGGCGGTTGTACCCGAAATTATCGATAAAATTCATGATTTGGTTATAACCGACAGAAGATTGAAGATACGCGAATTAGCTGAAGCCACAAACATCTCTTCTGAGCGGGTGCATTTTATTTTGCACAAAGAATTGCACATGAAAAAGCTGTGTGTAAGATGGGTGCCGCGGTTACTCACTCCAGAACAAATGCGTATACGAATGCGGACATCTGCTGACAATCTCCAGGTGTTTGAAAGAAATCCAACGGATTTTATTCGCCGTTTTGTTACAATGGATGAAACCTGGATCCATCACTATATCCCGGAGACGAAACAACAGTCCAGACAATGGATTAGTAGTGGTGAGCCAGCTCCAAGAAAAGCCAAGGTCATTCCTTCTTCTGCTGGAAAGGTGATGGCGTCTGTCTTTTGGGACGCAAAGGGAATTCTCTTATTTGACTACCTTGCGAAGGGAAAAACCATCACTGGGGCATACTATGCATCCCTTTTGGACCAATTACAGGAGGCAATTGCCGAGAAACGGCCAGGCGGCAAAGAAAAAAGTGATGTTTCACCATGACAATGCTCCGGTGCATTCTAGTCGCGTCGCGTTTTTCAAAAAATGGCGGAGTTACGATTTGAACTGCTTCCTCATCCCGCTTATTCGCCGGATTTGGCTCCTTCGGACTATCACCTATGCCCGAAAATGAAAAATCATTTATTTGTCTGGGCAAAAATTTAACTCGAACGAAGAGGTGATACAGGAGGAGGTAAACGCATATTTCGAGGGCTTTCAAGAAATACATTTCCGTGAAGGCGTCGAGAAGTTGCAGAAACGTTGGGGCAAGTGCGTCGAACTTCGAGGGGACTATGTGGAAATAGTACATTTTGATACAAGTGCGGAAAGTATGTCATTTTACACGAGTCCCGAAGTATCTTGGCCCGAGCTGCAAGCGAGGGACAAGACTCGGGACGAGTTAAAATGACAGTTCCGCACGTGTATCAAACGACGTTTTTTAATACATTTGCGAAAAAATATCAATGAAACAAAATAAATCAGTAAATAAAACTACAAGAGACAATTTTACTTTTAATTGACACAGGCTTTATGAAATGGCAACGGTTGTGACCATTCAGCAAAATAAAAAAAAGTCACAGTGATTTAATTACCTAAGTATTTTATGTTTAAAAATCATAAAGTATAATTCTCTATTAACCAGCGGTAATCCATAAAGGTGGATTCACATTACGCCGTACTGGGCTGGGCCCGGTTTCGGCATGGTGTAATGTGAATTCACCTTAATACGCAACTATCTAATCATTCGTAATATTAATTCAGATTCAGCCATATTGATGAGAGCTGTTTTTTTTTATATTACCTAGTTATGTGTGTATGTATGTATGTATTTAAATTCAATATTTTAAATTACAATAATATTACCTATGTATATTCAATATTTTAAATTATAATAATAGTCTCAATGCTAAATGATGTAATCAAAAAGTGGTTGAACATGCAAACTCTTTGGTTGGATGCACGGCTTAGAAGTAGAAACAAAATAATATTTAAAAAAAAATGGAAAACTATAACGCACTAGTTTGTAATATCCAACTTTCCGCACGATATACAGCTACGAAAAGTACTACTTTTTGAGCAACTGTGTTAAAAACTCTTTAGTTGGATGTACGGCTTGGAAGTTAAAACAAAATTATATTTAAAAAAAAAATGGAAAACTATAACGCACTAGTGCGTAATATCCAACTTTCTGCACGATATACGATATATTGAAAAATAAAATATACACATTCGCTATTTTGTTTTTTTTTTCATATCAAACCAAGTTACTTCTCAAACCACCCTCGTACAGTCAAGTTCAAAAGTATGTATACACTTTAGTACCTTGTCTATTTAACGTCATGTTCATAGATCGTTATCGCGGGAGCAAAAACAAATCTGTTATAGAACACATATAACAGATTGCTTGTTTAGTAAACAAGGAATATTATGCCTACGCATTCTAAACCTCTAAGAAGTTCTTCATATTTTACACGACGTTTTCTCTGGATAGACATAGTTGGTCAAAGAAATTTTCATAATAAGCCAGCAATGAGTAATTTTTTTTCAACGGTTTCATTTAGTTTTATTGCATATATTTGTTTGTTAGTGGCTGTTAGCTTCAAATCTTGCAATCGATTTAACATACACGTATTGAGACCCCGTGACCATGCAGAATTACGATACCATCGATCTTTAAATACTGATACTGTAGATGGTACTGCTTAGCTTAATGACATTGATACTAGATGATTCATAAAAGGTTTTAAAACTTGTTTTTTACTTTTTAAATTGAGGATGATGATACTCAGTAGGTATTTAAAATTATCAACTTTGTATTTTTTAAGGCACCTTTCCCATAGAGACGCGCCACTATGCGAGTGTCGCTTCTGTTATTGCCTATTTGTCTTAATCTTTGAGTACTGTCAAATCGTATTTTCTCCCGCGATAACGATGTATGGTCATGTTTAAACTGCCATATGAAATTATCCAAGCGATTAAAGTGACAAGGTACTAAAGTGTATACATACTTTCGAACTTGACTGTACATATGTATATTAAAATTAAGAAATGACTTAATTTAACCCATTAAGGATTACGCTATAAGGGTAAGGATCTAATAGTTAAACCATAGTTAAGCGTAGTTAACCATACAAACAACAAAAGTGAAAAAGTTCCATTGTGACCCGAAAATTCTCCCTACAAATATATCGGTAGTGAGTTAGCGTGGCCAACTTTTTGGTCCTTACCCGTAACAAGCCGTTTGTGGATTAATACGTGGTGTCCTGTAAGTAGTACAACCTCAGATCATAGAAACAAGGGAGATATGCTATGGGGGCGTGGTTCGTGACGCCTCGATATGGTCAAAATGGACATATCGGTTCAAGACGCGTCAAACGCTGTCACAGTCGCTGTCAATAGATAAACTCCCATTTAAATGTTAAAATGACTGTTATTAGTCTAAAAGACCGCAAATTCGAAGTACAAACATTAATTTAAAATCAAGCGGCATAACATACCACCGGTAAATTAAATTTTTAAGCGTAATTTCTATTTTAAAATTTTGAAAAACGTAGAGTGACGTCACGGACGGTAACACACACGGTGCACGCTCGTGCTAACTCGTTATCTGTTTATTGTAAATCTGTTAACTTGCTCGTATTTTAGTTATCAGTACGTGCGTCTGGGTCCAACTACCCTGTGCGATTGTAAAATTAGTCTATGAATGTTTTTTAAGTTTCTTGTACGGGGATGGGAATTAAATTTATTATTTTGAACGATAGAGTTTATAGCAAGACGTATTCTGAATTTCTTAGAAAACCTCAACTGGCTACTTATTACGGGTAAAAAGATACCGCCATGATGTGAGCTTAATAAATCGTTTAGGAACGCGCACTACTGCTGCTAGTAAATGAGGTCATAATCCGTGAGCGCTGGTCACCCGGGGTATCACGCCCCTTACGAAGTTTAAAATGAAATATCTCGAAAACTTAACGTATCAAAACTATATGTACTTCTTTTTTTATATAAAGTATACAAGATCCGTATTCGATAGTGTTTGTTACGAATGTAATTGAAGGTGTTAATAATTTCACCAACCACTATAATAAGTATGGGCTGGTCCGATTTTTTTTAATTAAAACAAAAAATATAAGGAATATAATAAAAATTTATTTACAACTTTTCAAAATATTCCCCTGCTACATCTATGCACTTATGCATTCGACTAAACCAACTTTCAAAACAGGAAAAAAACCGTTTTTGCGGAAGGTCAAAAAAAAGTCGCCTGAATTCGTCCACTGCTTCATCCGCCGTCGAAAATTTTCGTCCACGTAATGATTTTTTGAACCGTGGGAAATAAAAAAAAAACACACGGAGCCAGGTCAGGGCTATAGGGGGGAGGTGGTAGCAGTTGCACTCCTGATTTGTTAAAAAAATCCTTGGTTCTGGCAGCCGTATGAGCAGGAGCGTTATCTTGATGAAAAATGATTCCCCGGGTTCCACTACTTGGACGACTGACGCTCAGCTACTGGAATGCTTGTGGCAAATAAACTTCGCTATACCATTGACTGGTAACCATTTCCGATCTTCTAGTGGAATTACGGCTACAGGCCCATTTCATCGAAAAAAAACAGCAACCATTTTTTTGTTGACGCTTCGGCCGCGAACTACTTTAGTGGGTAAAGCATCTTCTTCAAAGACCCATACTCTCGATTGCTGTTTTGTAAATGGGTCGCAGCTGTATATCCAAGATTCATCGGATGTCACAATGTAGGTCACTTGTTGTGAATTGCCTACTTCGAATTTATTTAGCATAAATTTGCACCAATCGACACGTCTATCTTTTTGCTCCTGTGTGAGAGAATGTGGTATCCATCGATACGCAACCTTCCGAACTTTAAGGTGATCTTGCAAAATGGTTGAAACTGCCTGGGATCCAACCTTCAGTTCGTTCTGAATCTCACGCTTGGTAATATTTCGAGATTCCTTGATTAGCCGCTCCATCCTGATGACGTTTTCTGGAGTGACTGCCGTTGGCGGTCGCCCCGGTCTAGGATCATATTTGACGTCGCTCCGCCCACGCTTAAATTTACGGAACCAGTAACTGACAGTGGCAAGAGATGGGGATAATGCCCCAAAAGCACTGGTTAAATTTTCATGAGAATCCTTGTAAGTTAGCCCTCGTTTATAATTGTAATATATCATAGCACGAAATGCTTCCCGCGTTACCTCCATTATTGCGAATAAAAAGTAACAGACAGTTTTTTTTCTTATTTCATAACAAAATAACTGAATGTTACTGCCAGTGAAATTACACAAAACAGTTTGTAATGAAATTTGCCTTTAATCTGCAATAACATTAAATCAATAGGATTAATAATACGCCGTTGACCGCCTCGGTGGAGGTTGTATGCCTAGCTTGCCCTCCACCGTGCACTCCAACGGCAGGGACACCATCATCAAAATATATGAATATGTATCTGGCTGTTAAAAAAATAAAATAAGGAAGAAATGTGTCACTTTAGCCCTAGGTCGGTATAGTAATTAATGTAAAAGTTTAAATAATGCAATCATATCACCTAATAGTGAAATAAAAATTATAACTTTGTCTGAGAATCGAATATAATTAATGTATCAACCAAAATATTACATTGGTTATCGAAGTATTTTTAAACAGGCTTGGTGATAGTACGAGAGCCCACGACCAAAATTTTTGTCTCATAGCAATACGGCCAAAACCGCATAAAATCGATAGATACGATTATCCTGAACTCGAAAATACCAATATCAGACATTTTCCGCGTAGCGTTTGATCTGACCGAATTTTCAAAATTGTCAAAGAATTTTACCGAACTGCATCATAGCAATATGTCTGATTTGCAGACTGTAGTTGAATGATAGTTCTGAGATACCGGAAACATATTTTTCAGACGTTAGTGGTGTAGCGCAAACCCGTAAAATCACTTAAAAAAATTAAAAATGAGACAAAAAAAATGTCTCGTAGCAATACGTCTGAAAATCTTTTTTATTAGTAAATTTTGGTTATTTGATGCGAACAAAACAATTTTCAGACGGAAATGTGAATGCATTAAATTTTGAGACCGTTTTGAAAATGTTAACAAATTTTACCGATCGGTATCATAGCAATATGTCTGAAAATTGTTGGACATGATAAAATAAGTTGTCCACATGTGCAAAAAATTTATATCAGACAAATTAAGTGTAGCACCTTCTCTATCAGACAACTTTTCGATACTCAGATATCATTTAAAAATCGTATTGAGGCATCTTGAATTTTCTGTTACAAACCAATGAATACGTTGCGACCCTGAATTTATTAGATGATAATTAACAAAGAATTTACCCGAAACCGAGTTTTCGTTTTATTTAAAGCACACTTGAGTAACTTTTACAAAAGAAATAAGTAATGACATCTGTCATCTGTCAAAGTACATATAATAGACAAGGGAGATTCTTGAATATCTATGAAGGCTGTAAATTTAAAAAAAACCTTTAACAGAGGCGTCGGCCAGGCGACTACGAAACGTTATTTTCGTTTTTGGGAGTATATGCTACACTTAAAGTGTCTGAAAACAGGTTTTTGGTAACCATGGCAGCAATACGAAAAGTTGAAATTTTTTTCGGCTCGGTCGGCTAAATTTGTTGACATTTTCAAAAATGCGCTCAGGCTATATGCTACGCGCAAAATGTCTGAAAACAAACTTTTTCGTAATACAATTATAAAATCTATGTACATTTTCACTATCAGACGTATTGCTATAATACCGACTGTCTTTTTTTTTTGACACAGCAGAAATGGCCTCCCACGCAGTTGCTACACTTTCGACCGTTACTACACACCTAGTCGGGTTCAGAATCATACAATCTAACGATTTTATAGGGTTTTTGCCGTATTGCTATGAGACATGGTTTTGGTCGTGGGCTCTCGTACTATGACATTCTTACTTGAGTAGCAGACAAATTACGCACGCAGCTTGAAAAAAACGTTAATTGACTTCGCTGTAATCGTAGTTCTTAAGTTATTCTTATTAGACTTAAGGACTTATGTTTCGACGCCATCTAAATAGTCAAGATTATACTAGTTGCTAGATTTTAAAAGTGGCGACACGGGGTCACGATTGAATTTGCGCTCATGACATATCTCCCTTGTTTCTGTGATCTGAGAGTACGACCAACTAAAAATAAATATAGGGCATCCCCATGTACATATGTTTAACGATTTTTAGGGATCCGTATCTTGAAAGGAAAAAACGGAACCCTTATAGGATCACTTTGTTGTTCGTCCGTCCGTCCGTCCGTCCGTCTGTCCGTCCGTCCGTCCGTCCTTCCGTCCGTCCGTCCGTCCGTCCGTCCGTCTGTCCGTCCGTCCGTCCGTCCGTCCGTCCGTTCGTCTGTCTGTCTGTCTGTCTGTCTGTCTGTCTGTCTGACTGTCTGACTGTCTGTCTGTCTGTCTGTCTGTCTGTCTGTCTGTCTGTCTGTCTGTCTGTCTGTCTGTCTGTCTGTCTGTCTGTCTGTCTGTCTGTCTGTCTGTCTGTCTGTCTGTCAAGACCCTTTTTCTCAGGAACGCGTGGAGGTATCAAACTTCTAAGCCAACGCAATCAAAAGATACAGCCGTTTATGCCGCCAATATCAGCAAATTTTGGACACTCGCAAGCGAATCAAAACCTACAGGGTACTTTCCGTGAACTCAGAATCTTGAAATTTGGCACGAAGCAACGTCTTATAGCACAGTTAAAGGAAAAATTTCTAAAACCGTAAATTTTTAGTTACATCACAAAAAAAGAAACATTTTGCGAATGCAAACTTTTATGCAGTTGGTAAACTAATGGCGACCTATATCGAAGTAAGGAGACAACAGTTTTTCAACGGCAAAGTCAAGTTCATCCCTCAATACAATTTTACATTCTTATATCTTTGTACAGAGCCCTCGGTGAGCGAGTCGGACTTGCACTTGACCGGCTTTTTAGTATTTTTGAAGATATTGATCATTTAAATTTTTGAATTTTTTCTTAATGGTCAGTATACGAAAAACCCTTACGCTCATGTATTTTTCCAATGTTTTTATTTATTTATATCATTTATTATACAGACAACGTAAAAGGTCCACATTTGTATTAGTAACTCTTAACCTAAATGTTAGTAGTTTATAAATAACAGAGATTTTGTCCTCTGTGTAAGTTTCCACATCATCCACATTATTGACTGAACTATTTTAGATATTGTATGTATTAGATATTCATTTAATTTCAAAGAAAGAAGAGAATGATTGCTTTGCGCTGCGATCGCCAGCAGCATGGAAAACGTGAACTTGATTGTTTAATCTTTTTTGTAAGAGTTTTGCCAAACTTCAAACTACTAGATATCAAAATACAAATACATCCTCTGGTTTTTTTTTACCTTAGGGGTACTTTTTCTTAAATCGCTGAAAGTTTTAATTAATTATTAGTTAGCAGTAGCCTGAATACCGATTCCCACATTTCTCACTTTAAAAATGACCAATTTACTACCTATGTCTTAAAAGGGGTTTACCACATTAGGGAAAGATTTTCCTAAATCACCGAAAGTCTTATATTTATTTATAAGATTTAGCCTAAACATCAATTTCCAAGTTCCTAACTTCAAAAATGGAAGACTTTCTTACAAACTTCCCCCCAATTTTACCCCCTTGAAAGTTGAATTTCGAAAAATCATGATGCATTATGAAATTAACACTTCATCAAAATTCAAAATTTCTGTCTTTTAACAGTTTGGGCTGGAAGATACTGAGTCAGTCAGTCAACTGGCCTTTTATAAATTATATATCTAAATTTTTATTTTCCCTCAGTATGCCGAAAACTTGCTGTCCGGTGTTAGCACATCGTGTGACAACATCAAGTACCAGCTCTGGCTCGCCGGTGAAACTATGAAGCATCTCAGGGATAATATACCACGTAAGTTATTTTAGGTCAATAGTCGCGAAGATTTTTCATACAAATTGTGCTCGAATAAAATATAACTAAGTACTTAACTAAAAAATATAGAAATTAAAATCTACAGTTAAACTACAATTCTAGAGTGAGTTAAAAACAAGATAAATCTAGATGTAGTCTCCATTAACCTAGATAAAATGAAAACTAGATTATCTTTTTGCTGAAATTGGGTCTTAGGCCCGTATCGATAAACTCGACTTGAGTTTGATGCCCGTCACAAGATGCGTCACAAGACTGAGCTTTAATTAATAAACATATTTCAAGTCGTGAAACGTAATCCTTGTATCAGACGAGGCGGCTAGTTGTATGGGGATCTAATCCTGATCCTGAGTATGGTCTTTTGGTGACTTGAGATAATCTCAACAACCGAAAAAATGGCGGACGCACTGCAAAATAGTGGAACATATGGTTTCTTTTATCAGATTAATTGGTTTAAAAATAATAAAGTGTCATTTATAAAATGTAATAGGCAAAATTTTACATCTAAAACATATTTCAATAATAATTATAATACTTAAATCGAAGTTTTGACTTTGCCGCTATATACAACTGCCTTCAAAAATTGTGCTATGTGTGGTGTTAATGTGAAACTATTATAGATACTAGATTATTTATATTAGGTATAAAGATATCGGAAACAGACCGACCAAGCCGGCGACACAATAGTTCCCTATAATGTTTGTGTTTAACAATAATGCGCAAGCCGGAGGCGCGAAAAATTTACCTCCCATCCACGGGCTCATTTCACGTAAGTACAATTTACATTTATTTTATAGTACATTGCACTCAAATACTAAGCCAATGCATATCTTGTAATGTAAGAAATATTGATACTAAAATTCTACCAATATTTTATCATATCAGTATGTAGGTACCTAGCCAGACCTACCCATCCAACTTGCATCCAATCCTATTTCAACAATCTTAACCCGATTTAAATCGCATCCACAATGTGTCTATTTTTATTTGCTGCCGTATAGAAAACCAATAAAGCTTATTTAATACTTTGTTAACGATAGATTAATATAAACTTTATACTATAAGGTCTTGTACATTTCGTGAAACGGGTTGCTAAAGTAGAGAGGAGGGGAGCGTTTCGTGTTTTTGTTTTGTTGACAAATTGATTGACAATGACATGTCAGACTAAAGACAAGGCCTGCATAGTTTAATTAATATTATAAGGTATTGTAATAAAAACTGAGTGATTTCTTTAAAAACGTATACACACAATCAACTAGTACTTAATAACAATTTCGGGTCGTGACACCTATGTGAAAAATAATCGCGAACCACCCGAAGTATCTTGTTTCTATCATTTGTGATTAGATAGTATGTTTAACTTTAATTCGTTTTGTAGGTTGTCGCCAGTCCAATAATGGGAAACTTGGGTAACATGGCGAGGTTCGCCGGAAATAATCAAGGATGCAATAAAGAGATTTGGATATTTTGAGAAGTCAGTGTTCACGAATCTCAGTAGCGGCCCTACGCAGTTGAAGACTATAGCAATTCGCTTGCCAGTTGCTAAACAAACTTGAAGTACCTATACTTATGTCTTTGTAAACTTATTATAGGTTAGAAATTTGTTTACATTGTGTCATCATGTCTTGTCTTGTTCTACATAAAAGAGGTACTTACTTGTAAGTTGTTGATTAGTTCTATGGTACAAAACATTAATATGAATAATTAATATAATAATATTAGACGTGTCATTTTTATTACCTAGTCTTTTCAAAGCGCTAGTGCCTTAAGTTTTACAACTCCAAGTCCAATACCTATGTTCAAATAATGAATTTTCAAGTGACCAAACATTATTGGTCTACCATCATAGCTCTACATGATAATTATAAAGAGTAGAAAAAGGGGTAAATTCAGCTTAAAACTTGAGAATATTAAAATAATGTTTGAAACATTGCTCGTAGAAAGTTAAAATATTTTGTTCAGGTTAACATGATCTTGATATTATTAATAGAATGAACTACCTAGCCTCAACCTAGTCTGATGTGTTGAGAAACTAAGTGCAAAATTTTCATTGTAAATTTACTTAATACTACCGATGAACCAAAACAAAACAAAAAATATTTTGTTCTTATTGCAGCTATGAAACAAGAGAATGCAGCGATTCAGATACAAATAAAATCAGGTAGCGAGTTGATTTTAAAACCTGTAAATGTGTTAAATTTGTGTTTTATTTATAAATTAAACTTGCTACATGATAATAGTAGTTTTATTTATTGGTGAAGATATTTTGGGTCCCATTATGCTTGAAATTTTATACAAATTATAGGTACTCGGACATTATTTAACTCAGCGTAATGAAAGTATTTGTCCTACATAGGTATGTACGAAAGGTAACCAAAACAGGCTCTCTAAACCTAAACTCTGTATCTTTTCTAGCAGCCTCAAAGTGATTATGGAAAACAGAAAGGCTGCTTTCTATGTGGCAGTGAAATAAAACGATGTTATTTGATTCTCACATATATATTTACTTTTTAAACCCCAAATCAACAAGGATCCAGGGTAATGGTATTGGTTGATGGTGTTTTGGTGTTTATATTGTAATTATGATTTTTAATGTTTTTAGTTCATACACTGAGGCCCTTTCAGATCCGTGTTCTCTGATTTTAAATATCAGTGTGACCATGGTGTACTTAAATTTATTCATTTTAACAACAAACTTTCTGATTTTAAATATCTGTAAACTTAAATTTATAAACATTAATCTCTCTATCCTCATCAGCCTAGAATCAAGTTTGATGTTATAAATTTTGGTTTAGAGTTATTTAAAAATTGACAGCACTGATCTGAACTGATCCACCTGTGACATGATAACTTCCACTTAGCCCGAGTTGTTTGATCAATAGTTAACTGAACTAATGGTTAAATTTCGAAAATTTGCCACTTTTCCTTGAGATTTTACCATTAGTTATGATTTAACAATTAGTTTAACTACAATTCAAACAGGGGCCTTTTGCATATAAAATAATAGCTTATATCTTTATAGCTTGGGAAATCTCTTTCCCAAGTAAAAAGAGACTTGCACTTGTATTACAAGTTACAAGCTTTTATGAAACGGGCCCCAGGCGCTAACTTTCAACTTGAGAGGAGCAAGTCCAGTGTCACACTGACAAGTGGCCTAATGGGATATGTGTATGTATGTAAACATTTTATTGTAAAAGGAAAAGAGATAATAATTACATAATAGAGAAAAATAAAGCATAGATTATTATTGTTAATTGTATTCTATTGGCCCTATTTCCATATAAATTTGTATTGAAATAGGGCCAAATAGAATCTTGTCAGGCTTTACAATGACAAAAATATGGTTTTATTTGCTGAACAGTTAGCACAAGTTCCTGCGACTTGTTTGTCACTTGGTAACCCTCCACCTAGTCTATAAACAAAGAAAAACCAATAAATAAGGGAAAACTGAGAAAATACAACTTTTTCTAACCACTGTTATAAAATATGCAAAAATAAAACATTCAGGTAAACTGCAGTTGAATTTTAATTGAGAAAATAATAATTATTTAATAAAGTTATCAATAACACATTAAACACCAGTTTTCCAGGGGACGGCAGATCATAAATCTGAAAATAACAAAAATAATAAGGGTAATGAAATCCTACCTGTTTTACACACGTTATTAAGTATGACTTTGATCTTTACATACACCTTCATTCCCAGAGTGGGGTAGGCAGAGCTTCAGAAATACCAACAATTCTAAAGACTTACTGATATTTCTGTAACCACATTTTGCACTAACAGGCTAAGAGGTTTACTAGTGTATTAGTGACAGGTGATCTTTTAATTTATATTTAATACTTAAAGTTTAAAAAATACATGAATATTTGAACAACAATAATGCACATAAACTGTCTGCGTATGTCAAAACTATCTTTGATAAACAACATTAAAATAAGAATTTGTCTAGTAAGTCTTGGTGATCATAAATATAGCCTTGATCATATTTAACCAATACACTGAGGCAGTTTGAGGACTGATTAATAATAGATTCCTATTAACTTAAGGCTGTAGGCAAATTGGCACCTTAAGAATATTACCTCCTTCAATATCCTGATAAAAGGGAAACAGTGCAAATTATGCATTTGGCTTCTTCCCCTGTAGCGGCTTTCATTTTTCATCTCAAGCAGAAGGAATTCTTCCAGGCTCCAGCCCTCGATATGCTTGCTGTAGGGGTTGACCTTCAGGATACGTTTGATTTTTTTAATAGGTAGGTACATCATCAGCCAGGTAGGTCGGTGCCGAGTTAGATTCGAGAAGCTGCACCTTTGTCGTTGGTGTTCTCGGCCCCCGTCAGGGCCGGGGAGACAGATCGGGGTGTCGCCCCTTTCAGTGGTGTCCACATATGGCGTCAATTTGAAAATATTTAATCCCTTTTCGTATGTTTGTGAGCCGCGGCGACGTCTTCCAGTTAGGAGGCTCCTAATCCTAACGGCGCGGCGACAGTCAGCCTGCGGTGAGAGGAGAAGGCGTCGGTAGCTGCACTTTTTAACTTGTATAATGCTTAAATACCAATGATTATACATGTACATAGTCAATGTTAAAGACCCAATTCACTTAAAAAAACTTATAGTTATTATAACCTGTAAGTAAACTACTGTCAATAGAACAATAACTAAAGAAATTCCCGCTACGCACGTTTCGTTTTTTCAATTCAATTTCACTGGGAGTTTTTGAAATATTTAGAAATTTTACCTACATAGGTACGTGATCATCTTTAAGCGGAAAACTAGTTAAAAGAAATACTTTTAAAATAATGACTTGCTTTGTTAATTTACTTTAGAAATATGGATTTATTATGGTTTAAGTATCTTACCTTTGTGAAGTTTAAACGCAAAATAATTTATTTTTAGAAACCATGCAGATTCAAAACGTTTCGTTGGTCGATCAAAAAATGATAGTGCTTGCCGTGCAGGGATTGAAATGCGCTTCTAACATAAGATCATCTCAATGAAGAGCTTCTCAAAATGAGTTTATAAATAAGCGACCATCTTGGCTCCAGGATTACGCCTCGAGACGGTCTCAATTGATGAGTTCTCAGGTCACGTTTTGAGTCGAGTTTATCGATACGGGCCTTAGAGTTACACAGTTAGATACCTAACTAGATTGTAATCATATGTAATTTGGTCGGATTATAGTGCATTTCGCAATGTTAATTGAGATTTTAAAGTTCTCCTCTTGATCTAAGTCAGGGACAAGTCAGCAACCATGGCAAGCGCTCGTGGGGCGCGTACCTGTGCCGTTTATCGAACGCAGAAAAGACCAGAGAATGCGTGAATAGCGCGTCTCATCGCGCGCCGATCACGGCGAGTAAGGCCACGTTTTGGTGCGCAACTTTTACCGCTATAAAACGTAGTGCACACACTTACAAACGAGGGACTCGGTCGCAAAAGGGATGCGCGGCGAGCGCGTATGGGTACGAGGCGGCCGCGGTGATTGCGCGCCTTCCAACGCTTGCCATGTTTAAATAATAGTCAATTATCATTTTTGAAATATATCTTACAATATTCTGATTATTTAGATTTGTGATAATACATATTTTACCTCTTTGTTTGTCCTCATAAATTACTTGATAAATCAGTCAATTATAATCTGAATGAAGCCACGTTATAGTTCATTTATTATAGCAATACAACACAATACGATGTATTGCTATAATAAATGATCTATAAAGCGGCTTCATTCAGATTTTAATGTACATTCGGTGGTTATATGGTCGCCACCGCCACACTCTGAGTTCCATACGCACGCTATAAACTATAAGGTATCAATATTATGAGTCTGTCATTTCATATACCAATGCCATCATCATTGTGCTTTACATGAGTAAAACGTATCTTAAACCAATAAATGCGTTTTCAGCAAACGGTCTACCAGCTCTCCTGGACGTAATTTCGTGCGACGCGGCCCTCTTACGCCTCAAGAAGAACTTGGCTGAGTCCGCCGCGGCCGCCGAGGTGCAGGCGTTTATGCCCGACCTACTCTATCTGCTTGAAACTGTCTTTGAGTGCTGCCGGTACGTACAACTTCATCAATCAGGGTATTTTTATGACCCAAGCAATTATTAATTCCAATGAGTTGACACTTAAAAGAGAACTAAAGGCAAACAGCGTCCAATGGACGTGCCTATGCAACAGCTATTAGTTATTTTATTGAATAATGCTGTTCATGCTAGCCTCGCTTAGTAGACGTTGCTTTGTCTTTAGTTTTAGCATCGAATATCCAATTTCAAATGCTAGTTTTTGGCACCTAATTAAAGAGGATTTTTAAGCTCTAGATTAAATTGAATTACGGTGCCTTTAATCGGTAGGGTGCCATATTACTCAAAAGGATTGTTTCTCTATTGTCTATCCTGTATTTATCACACATGATAAATTATCGTCAGATATTGTGACTGTACAGACTGAGCGCAGACCTCGAGCTGGATGGTTTGATGGAGAGCACGACCAACCCATCGCGGCTGGCGGTGCGGCGCGCGCGGCTGCAGGTGTGCGGCACCAACAGCCCCGCCATCCTAGCGTCCAACACGCTCGGCTGCTGGCTCAGCATGCAGATGCCTAGCAACGCGGCCGCCGCTCTTGAGCGGCTCTGTTCGCCACCGCCGCTCGCCTGCGTCGACGTGGTCAGTGGATGCTCATATCTTCCTGTCTTATTTCTCGGGTCAATAAATACGTAATACGCATGTATTTGATATTTCATCAAGGCTTTATTGACGTTCACACATTTTGTGTACTTAAAATTGACGATATAGTCCAGGCAACGAGTACTCAAAAAAAGGAATAGAGGGAACTGATTAGACTGTATGGAACACATTTTTTGACTTTGTAACTTTGTTATGAATATTTAGGAGGTGAATGTAATTATTAAAAGCCCCACACCACTAAATTCCGTAATTCATTGCGTGGATTGTACCATTCAAACGTGCTCTCGTGGCTATCAAAAAGCAGGGCAAGAGTCGTAAATGAAGAAATCGGTGTCCAAGAAGCGTGCCAAAGGGGTCGATAATAAATCGTAGTCCAAATATCGTGCAAAGGTCGTAGAGTAAAGCCACAGAACTATATCGAGATAGAAGGAAAGAGTTCGTCGATTTGTATGAGAACCGAGCGTGTAACATTTTGCGAAGGTACTTTTACGTCACGCGAGTGTTTTAGTGATGTGCGTAACATAAACAATCGTTTCCAATCGTGTCAACGATCTCAACCTGTGATCGCAACATGCGAAAAAAAAGTTAAATTGAGAACCTCCTTTTTTGAAGTCGGTTAAAATACCAAAACCATCTCCTAAATGTAGCGAATATTTTTCTGATAACCGCATCAAAATCGGTTCAGCTAAAAGTGTCAAACAGAGAACCTCCTTTTCTAAAGTCTGTTAAAAATAGCACTTTATGCACAAGAATATTGTGACGTATAAATCTGATGTACCTTTTCATTATTTGAAATTATCACTACTTACACCTATAATAGTCGGATAAGCTGTACTGATTATTCGCCGAAACTTTGATTGGCCAGTAAAGGGTATCTTCGTGGAAATACATGGAACAAATCTGGCTGTGTTTTGTAGGAAACCAGTTTTTACGACCAATTCAATCCATTTATTTTTTACAAGAGGATCTTTCGGAAAACTGAAACAAATTTGCAATATAGTAACTATATTTTTAAATTATCGAAATAACTATAATTATTATCATTTCATCAATAATATTTAAATTGTCTACTATTTCATTACATAATATTAGGTTTAAAAAATAATAATCATTTTTCTGTTTTCATAATCGATTTTAATCGACTAAGAAATCGGCATTGGAAATCGCAGGGTACAACACTATTATCTTACTTTTGACAGAAAATGAGAATTCAACCTTGAACGCGTCGCAATTGTGTGCTCAACAGGGCCTCTATTCAACTGCGTTATAACGATATCGCGTTTCACGTGTTTTGGTATCGTTTATGTCACGGTCGCCATTATTGTAAATGACATAAGAGTTATCAAATCGTTGACAATACGGAAACACGTCAAATACGATATCGTTATTACTGTGTAGAATCCCAGCCCAGTTTGGATTGAATAATTTTCGTTGCTGGTTTTCAATGCACGCCAAGTCTGGCGCGTTAAATTAGAGTCACAATGGAAAAGTAGCATTTGACACAGAGTAGACCGCAACTGTTTATGTGAAATTAATACTGAGCAACAAAATAAATTGTTTTATAAATAATAACAGATATTTTAGGGCAAAGAGTATTTACTGATGAAACGAAATATCGTTATTTACAGCTCTAACTTTTATGGTGGTGTTTGAACACGTTTTTATCGAGCAAGGGGCCATTTTATTTTTCTTATCGAACGTCGCACGCGGAATGCGGTCGAGAGCGGACTGAGCATCGCGGGCAGCAACGACGATGTTTTAGTCGTCGTTTCGGCACGCGAGGTACATACACTCTTTTCCTTTTATCTCGATATAGTTCTGTGAGTAAAGCGGCAAAATTGAAAGTCCGGCGTTAGTTCTGAGGTCGTTAAAAATATTTCTAAAAACACTGATCACATGAAACGCAAGCAAACAGAAAAGAGCCGTTGAATTGAATCGTTTGTTTACTTTGATTTCACTTGACAACGACAGACATAGAAGTGGCAGTTTTTTTTATTTTTCATTAAGTACGAAGGCAACAAATTTGTCGGCCATTAAAATTTACAAATGTCAAATACATAACTAAAAAAATTTTTCTAAAATATTAGAGGAAATACAAATAAAAGAGCCGCAGTTCCTTGATCTTTAGGATGACGACTATCGAAAATAAATAAATTGAAATCTCTTCCAAAAACTTTACTTAGCCTATTGATTACAGTCATTTGGACGCTGTTTCGCAATAATGTGTCAACCTACAAGTATTTAGCAATAAAGTGTCAACCCTCGGTGCGATCATTGTAGTTTGACACTATTGCTAAATACTTGTAGGTTAACACATTATTGCGAAACAGCGTCCATTTGTCTGCAACTCAAGTAGGAATGTCACCATGCCTGTTTAAAAATATATCGATAATCATGTAATATTTTGGTTGATACATTAATAATATTCGATGCTCAGACAAAATTATCATTTGTTTCACTATAGGTGATATGATTAAATTATTTAAACTTTTACATTAATTACTATATCTAGGGCTAAAGTGACACTTTTCTTCTTATTTTTTTTTAACAGCCAGATACATATTCCCGTATTTTTATGATGGTGCCCTTGCCGTTGGAGTTCACGGTAGAGGGCAAGCGAGGCATACAACCTCGACCGAGGCGGTCTTGCAATCATAGTTTCGAAAATGTTGTCTATGGACTATTTGTTATGTTCGAATCCCAAGAACAACTTGTTGTTGTCTCTCTATGTCTTACAGTGACGGGTTACAGTACCGTTATTATCTATTTTTATTTTATTTTCGATTTAGTAGGAAATCTATAATAATGATTTTCGTAAAAGTACTCCATAATTATTATAATGGTTGGTGAAATTATTAACACCTTCAATAATACTGTTATCTATATTGGTAACAAACACAATGAAGAATGTCAACAATTTAAGGAATTCGGCTCATGTATTCTTTATTAAAAACAGAAAAAATGTATAAGTATAAATTGTTTTGATACGTTAAGTTTTCGAGATATTTAATTTTAAACTTCGTAAAGGGCGTGAGACCCCGTGCGACCAGCGCTCACGCGTTATAAATTCATTTACTGGCAGCGGTGCGCTTTCCTAAACGATTCATTAAGCTCACATCATGGCGGTATCTTTTTGACAGTAATAGGTAGCCAGCTGAGGTTTTCTAAGAAATTCAGAATACGTCTTACTATAAACTCTTTCGTTCAAAATAATGGTATCAGCGTAATTCGTCCCATTCGTTTTTCGTTCATTTCTTATGTCCGTCTCATTCTGTGTTCGTCACTCATTCTTTATTCGTCTCGATCGCTATATGTCCCTATCGTTTTAAGTACAATTATGTAACCTGTCTCTTTCTTAAAAGTCTTTTTCGTTTTTCGTCACGGTCTTCCTAGGACTATGTCTTTGTTTGTGTCTCTCTTTTTTGGTATCATTCGCACTTTATCTTTAGTCACTTTCGTTATTCGTCTCACTCTTTTTTTGACTTTAATGGTAACTCGTTCCGTTCTTTTTTGGGCACGTTCGCTAATCGTCCCGTACTAGTAGGTCTTAGTTGCTATTCATATGTCCTCCGGATCGGAATTCATAAACAAATTGAAGTTTATATGTCCCGTACATATACAGAACGGAAAAAAATGAGGGCCCTGAAGGGTCTGGGACTTAAGATACTTAAGATAGTAAATTTTTCTCAAGATAAACATTATTTCATATGAAAAAATAAGAATAACTGCATTCATAGATTTTGATATGCCGTCAATAATGGTCATGGTATTCTTTTACAATAAAATCATGGCCAACATCTTGAAACGCAAATTTTCTAATAATGGAAAGTCCACATCCATAATGGAAAGATATATTTATTATTTTAATATCATTAATTATTCCATAGAATAGACTACGTTGAAGTTTCTAAACATCTTGACAAATGCCAATTCTAACAACTTGAATTCGAGCGGAATTATCATTAAGTGGCCAGTAATATTAAGTACGCAGATTGTACGCAGATTGTATAGAGTCATACCTCCTTAGCATTTCCAAGGAAATGAACTGTCAAAATTCAAAGTGTTATTTTAAATGTATGAAATTACATGAAATTATGACGATCACTCGGTCAATAAGATATAATTAAAAAAAAATAAGATTGACGGAAAAAGATAGTCAAATAGTGACCGAGACGCAAAACGAATGTAACGAACTTAGAATTAGACTGAAAATGAATGAGACTAATCACGAATGTGACTAATAACGAATCCATGACAAAAAATGAGACGAATAAGTGAATGAGACAAAAATCGAAAGGGAATAAGAAAGAATGAGTCCTAGGAAGACCGTGACGAAAAACGAAAAAGACTTGTTAAGAAAGAGACAGGTTACATAATTGTACTTAAAACGATAGGGACATATAGCGATCGAGACGAATAAAGAATGAGTGACGAACACAGAATGAGACGGACATAAGAAATGAACGAAAAACGAATGGGACGAATTACGCTGATACCAAAATAATAAATTAAATCCCCATCCTCTTACAAGAAACTTAAAAAAAACATTCATAGACTAATTTTACAATAGTTTTAAATCTAAACCGGCTTCTTAACTGTATGTTAAATGAACCTTTAATAATATTTAATGCTACACAAAAAACAACAAATAAAATAAACCTGCTCTATTTATTTTATAAATGACTTCGATGTTATAATTGTGATGTACAGACGGATAGATAGACATATTAAATTGAATGAATGAATTATATCTGCAATACACTTGAACCGAATTCCGATTTTATTACTTACGTTCCTATTTACGTACGCCATTCAGAATAATATTTACTCTAAAATGTATATGTATATTCGCTCGTTAAAACGGAAATCTAATTACTTGTAGCGTAAAATAATTACAGGGTTATTTCCTTGTGTTTTATGCGTTTTATTATATTGATCGCTGTAGAACGAACAAAACATTTATCGATAGACGATAAAAATCACATTCGCATCCTTACCCTCGGAAATACAAACAAACATTACATTCATTTTAAAATAGAAATAATACTTAAAAAAATAAGTGTGTTATACCACTTGATTTTAAATTTACGGTTTTACTTCGAATTTTGGAGTCTTTTACGCTAATAAAATAACAGTCATTTTAACATTTAAATGGGAGTTCATGTGTTGACAGCGGTCGGTCGGCAACTGTCACAACGTTTGAAGCATCTTGAACCGATATGTCCATTTTGTCCATATCGAGGCGTCACGAACCACGCCCCCATAACATATCTCCCTTGTTTCTATGATCCGAGGTTCCAAATGATGTTCTATGACATCACCCAACTGCTGGACCGTAGTTAACACATTTTCAGATCTGTGCTCAGGAACACACTGGATCTCCACATTGCAGGCTCATGCTAGATGTTCCACCTGATTAAGACGGTTAGATAGCTCTGAAACATGCTGGATATCTGGTTTTACATTCTCCACTTGTGTTTTAACCATCTCAAATTCGTCGCCAAAAAATGATTTTGAAGCATCTAGATCTGAAATTTTGGCTGAAATCGCTCTAAACTGTACGCTAATGTATGAGATTATTGTGTTAGCAATGATTTCCTTCATGGCGTCGCGTTTCGAAACAAGCATTGATTACTTTTATCACTTACATCTCGCTTGCGACGAGTAACATTATCAACTTTGGGGCTCAACTCTTTGCGAACCGGAGTGTTTGAGTGGTCGCCCTTGGGCTTTTTGTTGCAACACCCAGGGCATGTCCAGGAAGGCAAGTGTGAGTCATGAGTCATCCAGCGATATGCCTACACACAAATCATGATAATACTCTTTGCAACGAACACACTTTAACGCTGCCTCAAAGTCTATTTCTTTTAGGCACGCAGCGCATGTTTTTGACATTATGGCGTAGGATGTTAACACAGCTTAGTTGAACGGGAGGGGCGTCAGCTTGTCCTTTTTCTTCTTCAAGTACAGATGTAGTGAAATATCCTTTCACATCGTAATTTTCTCGGAAATGTTCGTATTTGTTATGCTACTTCAGTCTGACTCAGTACCCATGAAGACAACGTGGGGTAACGTCGCATCGCGAGAATGATAATCTATATAGAGTGGTTAATAACAGTAATTTTTTGTTAATTAAGATTAAGTTTGTTCTCAGGGAAAAAACGAATAAATAAAATTGGACTTTATCGCAGTTTTGTTCCTAAAATATTAATTATTGGATAAACAATACCTCTAAACGAAAAGTTAAATGTTTTTTTTCGTCTCAGATCAATTTTATGAGTGACTTTTTAATCTTTAAATATTTTCAGGAATACTCGCTTAAAATTTCTTGCAATCCTCACAGGCACATTGTATACAGTGTGGAAATTAAACTCAGGCCCTGGAGGGAAACTACTTTAAATCCTTAAGCTAGCTCATTTTACTTAAAGGAGACATTCCTTTATTTTTGAAAAGAAACAAATCTGCATTAAAAGATTTTTTTAAACTTCTTGCTTCGCCCGGGACTCGAACCAACTAAAATTTAAAAAAATAAACACTCTTTATTTTATTATACTAATCGGTAGTATTAATATTCAGGATAAAGTTTCTCTAACAAACATTTGGTTACTGTTCACTTTTAACAAGTAAAAGACACGTAACAGTTCTGTTATCTCTCCAACACTCAAAGACTTCGTATGAAGTACACGCTTGCTAATTTATCGTTAAGTATATCGGGAGATTCAAAAGTGTTTGGGCATTGGAATGAGTCAGATACAAATCATTTTACAGGAACAATTAGGCGTGCGAAAGTTGTTTTCCCGTTGGATCCCTCACTTATTGTCTGAGGAGCAGAAAACGACTTGTGTCAAGTGGTGCCTCAGAACTTTGAATAAATTCAACGGAGGAAGCTCAAATGCAGTTTTTAGTATTGTCTCCGGTGACGAGTGTTGGATATATGCATATGAGCCTGAAAATAAAACCAATCTCGAGTATGGGTCTACGAAGATGAGCTCATCAAGCCGACAAAAGTTATTCGTTTGTCTCCAAATCGGGTCACGTGGCTACTATTCCTCTTGAAGATCGTAGAACGGTCAATGCCGATTGGTACACCACTATTTGTTTGCCGAGTATCTTTGCTGAACTCCGAACAAAAAACCCTTGTCGCCGCATTATCCTTCATCACGACAATGCCAGCCCTCACACCGCTTGGAAAACAACTGAGTACCTGGACGGTGAAAAAGTCGAAATACTGGACCATCCTCCATACAGCCCCGACTTAAGCCCCAATGACTCACATTCCCCAAAATTAAGGATAAGTTGCGTGGTCAGCGGTTTCAGACGCCGGAAGCAGCAATTAAGGCTTTTAAAATGGCCATTTTGTCGACCCCTACTTCAGACTTCAATAAGTGCTTTAATGACTGGTTTTATCAGGTCACTAGTAGAATGACTCGGTCGCAAAATTACCGACTCGCAAAATGACCCCATCGCTTGTAGCCCACATCTCAAAATGTCTGAGTCGTAAAATGACTACATCGCTTGTAGCCTACTTCTCAAAACGTCCGAGTCGCAAAATGACCACATCGCTTGTAGCCTACTTCTCAAAATGTCTGAGTCGCAAAATGACCACTTCGTTTGCGTTACTAGGTAGGTTAGGTTCGTTAGGTAACTTCAAATGCCCGAAGGGCAAATTTCCCAAGAATAGCAGCCCCGCCATGCGGGGCTGCGTCGACTTTGCTACGACAGGCATAAAATGAAAAAAGCAAAGTGGTCATTTTGCGGCTCAGTCATTTTGCGATGTGGGCTACAAGCGATGTGGTCATTTTGCGACTCGGACGTTTTGAGAAGTAGGCTACAAGCGATGTGGTCATTTTACGACTCAGTCGTTTTGAGATGTTGGCTACAAGCAATGTGGTCATTTTGGGATTTGGTAATGTTTCGATCTAGTCACTCTACTAGTGACCCGTTTTATCGCATGGAAAAGTGCATAAAATATAAAGGAGAATACTTTGAAAAACAGTAAAAATACTTTTATTCAATTTAACTGCATATTTTTTTCTATTCCCGAAACTTTCAGTTTGACCCTCGTATATAGTAGCCAAAATTCAATACATTTTCACGAAGATACCAGTGAAATAATTTATTTGAACATTGTAGTGAGAGACTAGGGTTTCTGGTTTCTCGTCTCATTTTTTTTCTCGAGTTTCGAGAATTCTCGACTCCAATTTCTCGAGTTGTCTCGACTCTCGAGTCTTTGGTAAGAAATTGAAAATTATTGATGAAAATAAAATGAAAAACAAATAAAAATCAAAATTCTTTCATTGCACTTTGCACTACAAGTTGGAAATACAAAACGAAATTAAAAACTCTACCTACTACAAAACTACAAAAACTAAAAATTTTAACTGAAAATTATGAATGAAAAATAAATCAGTTATTGAAACAGAGGACATCTATTACACTGTTCATAAAGTTATTGGCCGATATTATTTAAATATTCATATACATATTTCTTTTCATTGTTTTTATTTTTACGTATACTGAAAAGCATATAATCAGGAAAAAAACCTAAGTAAAAGTCAAGAAACCTTAACATTTTTAGGACATCTATAAATCATAAAATAATCTTATTTATCCATAAACTAGCCACAAAACATTAATTTTATTAAACGTATTGATTATGTACTTAATTAAATGAATAAATAAATAAATATCAGGGGACAATCTCACACAAATTGACCAAGTCCCAAACTAAGCTCTAGGCTTGTACTATAGGTACTAGACAACGATAAACATACTTAAATAGAGAATTACATAGAAAACATCCAAGACTCGGGAACAAATATTCGCGCTCATCACACAAATATCTGCCCTTACCGGGATTTGAACCCATGACTGCAGGCTTAGGAGGCAGGGTCACTCCCAACTAGGCCAACGTGTCGTCCTTACATGACAATGTGAAACAAAGCACGGAACGGAACCAACCGTCGTCTCCGCGCACGGCGCCACACTCAGGCAAGGCACGAGATTCACCGACCAATCTGAGCGGGAGACTGACTATTCTGACTAACTGGTTTGATGCGGCGGCGGCGAGTTACAATGCGTGCAAGTGAGAAGTCCGCTGCAAGTGTTTACAGTGCGCGGGCAGCTATCATTGTTAAAAGCAGCAATATGGCGAGCCTGACTTTAGCCTTTATTTCGTGTTCGGCGGAACTTGAGAGTCTCGAGAGTCAGCTATTTGTTTCTCGTCTCGAATGGAGGCGAAACTCTCGAGTTGTCTCGAGTTCGAGAAGTCTCGAGCAGAAACTCTATGAGAGACCTAATACGAATCGTTTTGCGCATAATTTATTCGGCTTCAGCTTACCAATATGTTCATCGGTGTAAAATAATACTAGATTTCGTTTCTTATGTTATTTATTAATATGTGATTTTAATAAAGTTCCACATGCGAATCTTATTTTTCGTCGAACTTTAGCGTTACTCAAAAGGTGAAATATGTTAGAGACACATTGGCTTGTAGAAATCGTTAAATCGTAATTCAACTGCGGCGCATTGTATAAATCTGCTTCGAATCAAAATCTACATACGTAGTTAGACAGTGGCACACGAATACGCGTGGAATGATGCCAAAGGCACATCCCCATAATAGCCCTATTGAACTCATGGTAAAGTTACGTTGCGTGGGTCAAACAGTTATATCACTCGTGTTCATAATGCTCTCGTATGCCACTGTGGGCGTATTTTTAACCTTTTTGGTACGGAGCGAATTTATACCCAAGTGCGTTATAGTAGAGAGTGCCCATGCAGCGTAAGGCACACGCAGCTAGTATGTACCTACCTATTACTTAGTTCAGTCTGTAGGAACTTTCTGTAGGCCTTGACTTTATAAAAGGTGAAGCATAGTTTGTTTTAAAGGATGTTGTTACGATGGGGTCCTAATAAAAGATGCCAAAATTGGCTCAGTTTGAAATAATTTCTTAACAAAACTGACTTTTACGTCAAAAATTTCAACATTTCTCATTAACGGGCTCTAAAAGGATAGGAAACAATAGGCCTTCCGACGCAAAGTGAGGTCACTCATGGCTACGCTAAGCTCTGCTAATCTTAACATGTACAGTCAAGGTCATAAATATTTATATACTTTAGTACCTTGTCACTTAAATCGATGTGACAATTTCATATGGCAGTTTAAACATGACGTTAAATACACAAGGTACTAAAGTGTATACATATTTATGACATTGACTGTACTTAGTGGGGTCCAGGAACAGTGAGGCCAGATCACTCTCGCCTCTAAGGCGTAAGAGGTGAACTATACCACCACCACTGACTGACACCAACATCGGCCATCACTGTTCGTTTGGCGCCATCGGCGTACAGCCATATCATATTCTGTTTATCATGCGGATAAATGAGTGGTCCGATCCGGTCGATGGTCCGCACCATCGAAGAATTTAATGCTCGCAATGATTAAAGTGCGCCATATCTTGTTAAGTTCCTAATTTTGAATATTTTATTTATCTAATACACACAATTAATTTGAGCGTATGTTACGCGCCCGTGTTTGTGAGCCAAGCCTTTAAGTTATTCAGTATTTTATGACTGACACTTCTAGCTAAATCCTGGTTTGAAATAATCTATGCCTATAACGCAAGAATCTTATTTTTGTCACAGTATATTCTCTTTCTTCGATTAATTCTTCAAACATTACAAGTAAGAAAGGGACAAATTACTCAAATTCATAACTTTCAAGGGGATTTCCCGTAAAAAGTAATAATTACTAGATAAGCGTTGCCAGCTCGTCCTTGGGCTTTGTTTCTTGTCAAAGTGAAAAAGTTACATTTAATTTTTATGAAAAAAAAGTTACAAAAGCCGAATTGGAACTGAGTCTCTAACATTTTTAACTCAAAATTAACTCGGGAACACGCTGTTTGAATCTCTCGCGATGCTCGCGGGCACCGTGTATATAATTAATCGTGGTGGTTTTAACATCTCGGTGTGATATACTTCAAACTCGTGGTTTGATATTTGACACTGATGATAACTTAAGTACTCTATTTATTTAATACAAACATGTCACTTAATAATTCAATATTTCATAGATGCGTCGCAATCATTCGGAAGTAGTCGTGAGTTCCGAGGTTTTACGATGTGAAAGGATTATATGCTATATCTGTACAGTTACAGATCTAGTGAATAATCCTTCGTCGTCCTTCTTCGTCGTTCGACTCAAACCGAACGGCGACGAAGTCCGGTTGGAGCGTGATGAATTATTCCAAGACGTCTCTGTTCTTTAGCGGTTAATTATGCGTGAAACTAATTTGGTCGTTATTCAGAGCACCAATAACACGTCCACTCTATTCGGTATCCGCACAACTTGAGAGGTACTTTTGTCATTCCGCTTTTGTTTTTATATGTAGCTATGCATACACTATTTACAATATTAAATACCTGTATTCAATGTAATTTCAGACTTGTTTCAGGCGTGTCTAAGTTGTTCTTAATAACACTGAAAACATTTACAGAAACAAATAAACGAGTATATCCGGGCACGTAAAAAAGGGGTTGTTGTCAATTGGATAAACCAATATACATTTGAATACCGGTATTCATTATACCGCTAATCAGAGCTTTAGCGATATAAATAGCGAAATGCCCGGTTATACCTCATTTAAAACCGGGAACGATCCCTGATTAAAACCACTCTCCATTTAATGCGTTATTGCGACAAGGTACTAAAATATACAGCTACATGTGAGTTCGACTACTCTCCGGTTTACACGTAACTAGTTCAGTAAAATACGTTGAAATATATTATATTCTTAAGTATTTTACTGAACTAAAACTTATGGAATTGAAAGCTTACGTCCGGCAGCTCACGTCCCTATTCATTGTCCCTTGAATGGATAGGTCCTCTTTCGCACTTATATTGTCATTCATTATCTATTTTCTGAGTACATGTCAATTTGTTTATTTACAATAAAGAGTTCACATACATGTTTAAATATATATAATAGCTTAGACACTACATGTTATACTTTTTAAAAAGCATCGTTCTAATTCCCAGGACTTCTACGCATCCCACATTATCCCCCTCGAGAGCGCCGTGCTCAGCCTCGTGGCGTCGCATTGCGAGCTCATCAGCGCCGCGCCCAAGTATTCCATCGGCTCCTCGCTGATGAGGCTTGCGTTCTCAGCATCGAAACTTCTAGAAGTCGGCGCTGCCAAGATCGCCGAGAACCCTACGCTTATGAAGCGGACGCTTGACCTTGTTGTACCAGCTCTGGTAAATTTACTTATAACACACTTCGTTGAACATTATCAAGTAGTCATTGGGATATTATGTTTTGAATACGTTTGTCCTCCCACCAGACGGACGGCCGCCTTCAGTTCATGTCTCCAGAACCTCTCGGCGCTACCCTGAATGCGCTCGTCCCTCAAGAGCAGAAGAGCCTCCAGCTTATACACGAGCACATACTCAAGACAACCTACCCTGTGCTGGTTGACCACTTACAGCGCACCACCGAGAAGACTCTGAGGCACATGGTTAGGTCACCACGCAATCGTAGGATTATGTAGTTGTTGTGGATATTTAAACACGGTTACTTTTAATTTAGTTGACTGCTCAATAAGATGTTTATGTTCTGATGCAGGTGAACTACTGGGAGAAGGCACTTAATACGCCAGTCGGTCGTCTGGCTTATGAAAATGTGTTTGCCGACGAATCTGAATACCGCCTCGGCAAGATTTTGCTCTCTGCGCCCAACGCAAGGCTTGGCTACGCCGAGAAGGTTATCGAGTAAGTGATAAGCTGCCGGATGACAATACTATTCGTAATTCGGTAAAAAATAAAATGTTTATTCGGTAAATAGGCCACAAGAGGGCTTTTCTACGCGTCCGAAATCGACATTCTTTCTCTAAATTGTAGTTAGGTAGCGTATGCATATAAAGACGTTCGGTGAAGAGATACTCTGTCGTCGGAGGCGGTTGAGCAGCAACTAACTGGCTGGCAATCTTTGTGTTGCTGTGCGCGCACTTGCATTGAAACCTATAAACGGGGCGACACTTGTGTCGCGGGCCAGTCTTCAAACCCGAGGGCAGAAAGTCTCCTGGCGATCGCGTCGCTACATGCGCTTTGTGATAACCCGTAAACTGAATGTGAGAGCACGGTTTAGTTGCGGAGACAAAAGTTGTTCATGGGCGCCTACCCCTATTTGAAACTCATGCCCAAGCCAGCTCAGTGCTGATGCTTCTTTTTAGTTTAACGGTACGGTTCAGAAAGCAAGTATTGGTCAGCCATAAAGGCAACGCATCTGCATAGCATGAGTTTATATGGCGGTCAAAGTTCAGTCAACATCTGTCCCTCGCGCAGTGCGGATGCGTTAATGTGCTAAAATATATTTACATACATATTATCATTATTATAACGTACATCATATTATTATTTTATTATTTTATCTCATTTACAATGGCTTCACAGTTGTGTGATATGTTGTAAACACCAATTAAATGGCAAGTTTTCTGGTAAAAGGGCATTTGCCTTAAAAACCCTATTTTTGTGGATTACCGTGTCATAAAAAACATGTTAAAAAAGCAAAATAAGCATAGAAATGGAGCATATCTGTTGCAAAATGATGTTATTCAATTAATAAAACTAGTTATAAAAAAACATAAATTTAATTTATTAAACATGTGACTAAAGCATTATATGCTTTATACAGGGTCTTTTTTTGGTCGACAACTCCCAAAACAGGAGAGATAGTACAATTAATGCTGAATCCGAATATCTTATTAAAAAAATAAAAAACCTATGGAGGTCAGAGAAATAGCATTTTCAACTTTTCCCATTATTTTACTTAATTGTGGTTACCATGCGCCGTGTTTACCGAGACTTTAATGACGTAATCACCGTGCACAATGTTATATTCATCTTTCCCTTCTTACTTGTTACGGGCTTAGGACCGTCAAACATTACAAACACGGTTTAGGTTAAAAAATTGTAGATTATTGTTGTTAAAAATCGTTCTGAAATAGCATTTAACTATAGATAAATTAACGAGAGCATGGAATTGCATATGTAGTAGAATTGTATGTTTACAGGCATTATATATTTGAATTTTCTATTTTCTCGTACTATCAGCATAAAAAGAGGTTTGTTATATATATATATCGAAGAAGTAAATACCAAAATAATGTCAGTGTCAAATTGTGAATATTAATTACGTTGTGCATATATTTTTACGTCTGATTTTATTGTATTCTCACAATTATCAGAATAATTTTGTGTCAGCCCGTACGACTAAGTGTAAGTTACATAATTTTCAAAAAATATGGCAGTGAGTAATTTTGTTCCGATTGAGAGTCAAAGTAAGCAAATTATTTTTAACTGTTATAAATATTTTGAACTAAAACTGAAGAAAAATTTATATTCCCCTTACACGGCTGCTCAGTTAGTTGAAAAAGCTACAGGTGTTTGTCTCTCTACTGTTTATAACATTGTGTCTGATAGCAATAGTGAGGAATTCGCGTCAACAAAGAAATTCACCTCCCCGAGAAATAAAAAGTTATCCATGGTAAAAGGATATGTAGCGAAAAGAAACGTTTCTGCAAGGCATTATGAGTTTAGCAACTGAACGAATGAATACTATTACTGCTGAGAACTGGGAAAATATTTGTCGCCATGTCGAAAGTGAAGAAAATAAATATCGATGTCAGGAAGGGGAAATGGATCGAATTTCAAACAACCTTATTATCAATACTTGTGACAGCTGAGATGAAGAACATGATAGCGACTAAAAGCAAAAAACAGAGGACTACTACTTATTCCATTTCTTAAGGGTATGTAATTTTATTAAATGAAGAGAAAATTATTCTCCTTTTGTTGCAAACGGTACAACCACTACAAATGCAATTCCATGTTCTCGATAATTCATATATACCAGATAACGGTAAGGATTACAAAACCGCAAGTTTTCTTTGGCGTATTTAAAAAGGTGACAAACCTCGTAACAAATTCTAAACTGTTGAATGTGCGAGACCAAAACGTCGCCCTGCGTCGCAAGTTCTCGCCCGTGGATGTTCTTCGAAGTAATCGAGAATAGCCTGCTTAACATCCACTGCAAGCCCACTTTGGCCTCTTCCTTGAGCATGGCGTGGCGTTTCAAAAGTACCCCACTCGTAAAGGTTGCTAACGATATACCTTACAGTGTAGCGCGTAATGTCCTGCCGATTAGGAAATCGTTCAGTCCAAATCCTATCGGTGTCAGCAATGTTTTGACCACTCACAAAGTAAATGTTCACAACATCAAACATTTCACGTTTGTCTAGCAGTAAATTTTCTCGCCGAACCATTTTTTTATCAATTAAATGATGTAACACTTTACTTAACAAGCACTCGCTTTATCAAACAATAACATCGTGACGATAAGCGGCCTACCCCCTTCGTAGCTACAGAAACGAGAGACCATGATTTATAAAATAGCGAGGACATTATTTCGACTTTTAACAAGCTCAGAAACATGATTACTTATAGTAACCCCTATTGTGGAAGTTGCTGACCAAAAAAACACCCTGTATAATAAAAAGTAGAGGACTCCAAGTATAATGGAGATTTTTAAAATTATTTTTCTTGATATAATGAAAATTTGGCCGTCTTTTTATTGGGGTTTCATTGCTATGTTCAGGAATTTGTAAATTGGGCTCCACCCTAATGTACACGTCACGTCTACTAAAACATTTGTAAAGTTTATGACATCTTACAGCACCCAGAAGTTCTCCCCGATACATGCATGTAACGATGAAACACACACACGCACACATGCACACACACGCACACGCACACACGCACACACACACATGACAGTTGCATTATATATGCATTCCGTAATTGAGACAATTTGAGTAATCCAAAATTGATGTGTGTATAAATATTCAATCAACCAGGCTGTCACTTAAAGTACTTAATAATACTTTTTTAGCCTGTGGTCACGCATAAAGGTGGATTCACGTTACGCCTTGCTGGGGCCGGACCCGGCTTGGGCATAGTGTAACGTGAATCCACCTTTTATATTAGGTCATCTTTATAAAATCTGTTTTGATATTTTTTTTAATGTAAGGTAATTCTTTAATTAGTTTTATACTTAAGCAATTTTAATCTTTTAAATAAAACACGGCCCTATTGCCTATTTGTATAAATTCAATGCCAAAATTACGTAATCAGAAAATAATTAAAGTGGTTGAAGTTATGCAAACACTGGTTGGATGCGTGGCTTGGAACAGTAGTAAATAAAAAAAGGAAAATGACAAAGCACTAAAAACGATATTTGCGCACGCTAAACGGCTACGAAAAGTACCACTGGAGCAATCGTATCAAAAATCCTTTATCCGGCTACTGTGCAGTTTGTTGTAGCGCTTGTGTGCTAACTGGATAGTCCACTATTTGTGTTCCTATAAATTTGTGCTTTATTGTATTTACCGTCATGAAACGATTCTGTGTTCTATTTTGTTATCCTCTCTTCGTAATTTTTTTTAAATTCTTTGCATTTATCCAGCATTTTTTCTTTTAGCGTAACTGTCTTCAACTAATTCTACGTTAGTCGTGTACTTTAATATATAACTTTACACCTATTTCTGTTGCACTACCAGGCTGTTCATTAAAATCTTCGCTGGCTGCGAAGAGTCAGAGATGAGCAGCGCGCTCTGCATATCGGTGTGCCGGTTCATCGGTGTCGCAGATAAGCAGAAACTAGCTAGCCTGCTCGCCCACGTCTGTCATAGAACCAATGGTAAGCCACGCATGCCTCTCTGTTATTACAACGATCTTATGGCGCAGAACTTGAAAATATTCTAAATTTTGTAGTATGTTACAATATCAGTCTTTGCCTATCTTGTCTGTTTTGTTGATTACTGTATTTTTGTCCCAGAAGGCACCGACGGCACAGCCAACGCGTCTCCGTCTGAGACGGAGCTGCCCACACCGACGTCCACGGCGCCTGAGGGCGGCGCGCAGACGTCGCTGGCGCTGCGCAACGCACTGCGCAGCGTATTTCGCACCGAGAGCGATGCCGGCGGCCGCTCTGACACGCACGAGCCGCAGTTCAACGCCACCTCGTGAGTAATACTGTACAACAATATGCCACTTCGCTTGTTACACCAAAAATGTAAGAGGGTGGTTTTTGATAGGTTTAAATCAAAACTTAAACTGATATTATTTTCAGGTCGCCGGCTGCTCGACCTACAGAGCCTGATCAATCTGGTAAATGTTTTCGTTTAAAAATAGTTACCTGTTTTTTTTTATTGTGCAATAAAACAAAAGTAACAAGTTAAAAAATCATGAATCATGATTTTTTTTTTAAAATGACACGAAATACCTGCCTTAAAACAAAACTTACTGCTACAGAACAATAAATAAGACAAGAACCGATATAGTACATAAACATATGATTTACTGTATTTAGTCAGATAAGTTCGAATTCATATTGTTTTCTCAATTACCTTCAATATCCATCGAGACGGCGTAGAGGTAGGTCGCATCGAAAATCAATATTTAAATAAAGAGATTTTATTACCATATCACCTTATTTTTTTAATAATTTTATTGTTTTAGCAATTTCTTTAAAAAACAATCATGCCGAAGTTTTGGAAAGGGGTAAATACTTAGAGCCTCAGGCCCGAAACATCATAATTTTGCAAAATTATGCCCGACTGATACATCGTGCCCGAGACGTAACCGAAGGATTTTAAGAGCGTGTTCCTGAATTAATTTGAAGTTAAAAATATAGACATTTAATTTATAGATATAAGCATTTTTAACCCACTTTCGTACGTCATGGAGGTTTAAAAGCAGCCAAGGTTCTTTTTACTATCTTCAAAACTTATACGGTACTTACATTTAACTTGATTAAATTTATATTTTACTATTATTTCAGAGACATTGCAATTATTTTGAATTTATTTTATTGTATAAATCGGTATAATGTGGTAGTATGGTCTGTCAAGTTTGAAAACGAATGGCTGTTCTCAGCATTATCTGTTTTTAGAAGACAATATTGAAAAAAAATACTTCTAATACTCTCGTTATTCATTTAGCCACGTAAAATACTTCAGTATTAAGATATAAAGCCATGACCGTTAGATTCCTGACTGACGGTTACTGTAAGGTCAGAGGTTTCTTAGCTTGTTCAACCTTAAATTGCCAAAAATAAAAATATTTGTTAATTCAAACACCATTTATTTGATTTTAAATTTGCATAAAGCAAATAGTAACAAAGAAATAAAAAAGTAAACATTATAGCGCGTGCATTGTTTGATACTATGCCAATTTTAGGGTTAAAATAAGATGACGTGTGTCTCACACTCATAAACATGTCGCGTTCTTTCACAGAGAGTTGGGTCGACAGCGAGAAAGACAAGACGACCGAGGTCGAACCGTCTGCCGCAGCGACGCTCGTTACGGCGGATGAAACAGTGTTGCTTACAGATGTGATCAGTGATAATGCCGCTTTATTGACAGCGATATGCAAGCATATTGTACTGCATTGGTGAGATATTATTGCTGTAAATCTGTACAAAGCGTTATTTACAGTGTATATTTGAATGTGTAATTGTGGAGTAAGATTTTATGATACAGTTTGCGTTATTAAATCCTATAAATACCCGTAGACTAATGTCAATTTCGTTCGGCAGTGATGAGCAAGTGAGCGAGCGCACCTTGGCCACGTTGATATTGGTGTGCGGCGAGCACGCGTGCTCTTCGTTGCTGATGCGCGAGATGTGCCGGTTGGCCGACGCGCACACCGGCGCCGACCACAAGCAGCTGTTCCCAGCTGCCGTTGGCTGGCTGTCATCATGGTAACGCCTGGAATATACACTAACTAAAACCTTCAAACAAATGTTGAAAATATGTGATATATTTACATTTGTGACCATCACATACACAACTTTCCATTTTCTCAATGATCCCTTAATGGGATTAGTTTAATGCCTTTGTACGTTATTTTTATCTTCGTTCATTTGTTTTTATTTTACATACATACATACACACAGGCACATCACATCACACGTAACACTTTATCTTAATTTGTATGATTAGTTTTTTACGTTTAGTCAGAAAACTGATGTACAAATAATCAAACCGCTTCTGCTTCAATTTGACGAATACTACAATTTTTCGAACAGCGTCAACACACTCAGCAGCCCAGAAGCGTTGGAGAAACTGGAAGAAGGACAGGTCGATGACACGCTTTCGCCTCAGATCGAATCCTCTTGCGTGCTGCTTTCGTATTTGGCTGACGCGCTGAATTCTATCAGCTCGTACCAGCCAAGTAAGTACCTAGTTAAGCTTTTTTCTTACAGGGTAAAGGCCCCGTCATAAAGGTCATCCTTTTCGATATTCTTCCCTACTGATTGCATGCTCCCGCCAGTCGGTTGGAAACATGTCCAAATCATCCCACCACACCCTTTTTGGTCAGTGTCTGCTCTTTTAGCCATCCTGTAGGGGACCATTTGGTGTCAATTTTTCCCCCATATGACAAACACGCCCAGGCCAGCAGCCCCACTTAAGCTTTTGACACCTACCGATATGCGATACCTACCGGTCTTCCAAGACCGGTAGGTATCGCATATCGGTAGGTGCTGCGGTCCACTGCAGATCAGTGTTTCTGATTTTATCAGACATGCGAACACCTACTCGTAGAATTTATGAATTTACGATTGATGCAGATATTATTGAGCTCCTTGTATGCTCTGATATTTTTGATGGTGGCTGTACGTCAAAAGTTATGATAAATCTAAGAAAGTTTGATTAACATTATGATACACATTTTAGAGTGCAATAAATAGTAATTCATTAACCTTTATCAAGGCAGAGGCTTTTTATCGACCTCATCGTTTAATTGAAATAACAGTACCTCGACATAAAGTTTAAACCAGATTGCCAGACAGAAGTTTTTGTGTCAATTAAGTAGGGACTTCTTTCCAATATTAAATTTATCGATAACTGTTTCAAATAGTTATTTGAAAGTTACATTTCATAGTAGATAGATGATAAGTTCACGACATTAAATATAAATTAACTAAAATGCTGATCATGATCACTTCCCATATCGATGTTATATAATGATTGGTAATATTTAATGTAAGTAATTCACAGGCATACTCTTAAGGGATTTTAAAATTAAAATAAACATCAATTTTAATAAATATTATTTTTTATTATTATCGTGTTTCTTACAAAAAAAAACTTTATGTATTTATTTTTATACTAAGTAAACTAAAACCAAGAGTGGCTTGAGATGCGAAGTATCAAAATTACGATGAGTTGCGATTATCTCAAAAACCATAAGACTAACTAAAATGGGTCTACACCCATGTTAGGTTGTTTAGATAGAACAAATGCTCGACGTCTATATACCAGGGCATGGAATACCGTTAAAAATTGGTAACGTTACTACTGTGAGACAGACTTAGTACCAATTTCACCATACGATGTCAAATTGAATAAATGTTAGTCGACTGTTAGTTCATATATTTGACAACCGTTAATGCTCTAATCGTCTGTTACAGTAAGACCACAAATATAAATTACGCCGGCAATCTTCGTCCACGCAGAAAGGTGCTCACTAATGCCGAAGATAAACAAACGTAAAAATCAATTCAATACAAACCTTGTCGTGTTACGCGTAAGGTAGAGTATGAAATGACAGTTAAACTCGTGCTTTCTCGCTCATGGCGATTTGCGATTAGAGCTAATGTTAATGAAAGGTATCGTTAAAACAAGCATTCTAATAGAAATTGGTAACTTACGGTACTCCCTTCCATGGAATTGCCCGTTACCGAGTAACGTTACAATTGACTTCCGTTATTTATTGGTATGATATTATATGTATACCGTTACGACACGTTACTTATAAATAATGTGAATCAGGTAACGCTAACAAGCCCCGTACCCTTACTATGAGTTGCAATTACCGTACTCGCTAGCGAGTCGAATGCTTTGTCCCTCACAGTATTGTAGTAGATTGAAAGGGACAGAGCTTTAGAATCTCTAGCGAGTATCGTAACTGTAACTCATGGTAAGGGTATTGCTATATACAGGTCAATTTTGGACCTATAAATACGAGACCACCTGTTTTATGTTTTTCTCATACAATGTGAGAAAAATAAGAAATGTATTTGTAAAAACAATGAGTACAACGTGTTACAAAATAATCCGTAAAAAAGAAATTACAAAAATAGTGTCAACCCTTATTAAATAACGTCAGTTCAGTATCTTAGGTATACAGTATACTAGGGTTGACACTACTTTCGTAATTACTTTTTTACGGATTATTTTGTAACACGTTGTATTTTTGATGCTGACTCTACAGTCAAGTTCTTAAATACGAGGGGTGATTGGAAAATTCGCGGCCTAAGTATGAAATCAAATCAAAAGGTTTTTTTAAATTTTTATTTCTCTACGTAGTCCCCGTCGAGGTCTTTGCACTTGTTCCATCTTGATTCCAAAGCCAATACACCACTTTAGAAGAAACTTTCCTCCAGGTCTTCAAAATAGGCGTCCACTTCAGATTGGACCTATTCGTTGGTCAAAAATTTCTTACCGCCCATGTGTTTTTTTAAGTTTGGAAATAGGTGGAAGTCCGAAGGTGCCAAATCGGGCGAATAAGGCGGGTGGGGCAATAATTCAAACCCAGTTATGAATTTCTGCCATCGATTTAAGTGACGTGTGCACACGTGCGTTGTCCCGGTGAAAGAGACCCTTTTTTGTCAACGATCCAGGTCTTTTTACTTTCAGTTCCTCTCGTAATCGCCGTAACAGTTCGCAATAATAGTCTGAGTTTATAGTGGTAGCTTTCTGGAGATAGTTAACCATGATTACTCCCTTTGCGTCCCAGTAGACTGATGCCATGACTTTATTCGCCGACAAAATGGCCTTTGCCTTTTTGGGAGGCGGAGATCCAGCACGAATCCACTGCTTCGATTGCTGCTTAGTCTCGGGCGGGTGTAGTGGTGGACCCATGTCTCATCCATAGTAACATATCTGTCCAAAAAGTCTTAAGGGTCAGCTTCATACAGGTCTTGAAAGTTATGTTCCACTGAAAGGAGCTTTGGAACCCATCTCGCTGACACCTTCGAAAAACCTAATTCGTTGACTATAATGTTTTGGGTTCTTTCATAGGAGATGCCCACGATGTTAGCTATTTCTCTTACTTTTAACCGTCGGTCTTTCATTATCATGTCGCATATAATTGCCACATTATGTGGATTGGTTGCAGTGGTTGCCCTTCCGGGACGAGGGTCATCTGCGATACTAACTCGTCCATCGTTTTTACCATCGTATATGATGGACAGGATTGCCCCAATGTACACTGCATATCTTAATAAATTTGTTTCAGAGTCAATCCTTTTTTATGAAGATATTTAATTACGGCACGCTGCTCCAAATTGTCCATTAATAAAATCTGTTTACACGTATTTTTAAATCAAACGTAAAATTTATATCAAATATTGGCTTCCAATTAAAATTTTGCGGGATGAAAACTGAATAATGACAGTTCAAAATGGCGGCATGTTTTTTTTTTTTTTAATGGTTGGGCCGCGAACTTTGAAATCAGCCCTCGTATGTATAGACTTTTGTACCAAATTTCAATAGGATAAGGTGTATGTGAATACATATCAGAGAACTCGACTGAACCAATGACAAATCTGACACTTGACGATATAATAGTATTTAACTTTTAGTAATAAAATAATTATTAAATAACAAATCAAATGAATATTGCCAAGACATGACAACTAGCAACTGGTTCCTGTATTCAAACCGCGGATAGATTGCATTTGACACCTAATCTGCCTACCTAATCACCTAACCTAATCTATCAGCGGTTTAAATATAGGAACCGGACATAAGACGAAACTCTTCCAAAATGCGTATATTTTTAAACTTTATAATCAATCTACATGCCACATTAGGAATGGGTCGGAGGCCATAATGCCTAAGAATAAGTAATACGTACCCAGTATTAGTTTTGTGGCATGCTTTTCGTATTACTTACTCCTACCTGGTTTTTATTTAGTTATGATGAATTGTGAACTGTTACAACAAAACACAAAACTACTCACTTATTTAGCACATCTTTTCAACCTCATACTAAAACACAAAGTAGTTGACAAAGAATGGACAACATCCGAAATCATTATCCTGTACAAAAAAGGTAACCCTGCTGACATTTCAAACTATATAGACGGTCCTCACGAAAAGTAACAAAACTCCTCAATGCATTTTTCAAAATGGCTGCTATTTATGGTGTCTCTGGGCCTTCCTATGCTACAGTTAAAAAGTAGAGTAGCCTATTTAAACAAGGACGAGAGTCGATCGAAGACGACCCCCGCTCAGGACGGCCAGTATCGGTAGTGACCGACCAAAACGTGGCTAAAGTCAAAAATATTGTTGGAAGATCGAAGAAATAACATGTGTCAATAAGCTGAGGCTTTGGGCATTAGCAAGGAGCGGGTTGGAGAAATCCTTCATACACACACATTTACACACTAAGGTCAGCGCGCGTTGGGTACCGAAAATCCTGACGGCGTTTGACAAAGAGCGGCGTGTCGAAACTTCTCAGGCGTTTTTAGACTTGTGCGGATATAGTGTTGACGAAATTTGCTCCAGGATAGTAACCGTTGATGAAACATGCGTCAGACAGTATGATCCTGAATGAAAGACGCAGTCCATACAGTGGATTGAGAAGGGTGAAATGCCGCCGAAGAAGTTTAGTGCAAAGATCGGCCTCTAAGCTAATAGCTACGGTGTTTTGGGACGCGGATGGAATTATTTTATTAGATTATTTAACAAAAGGCTTCACAATAAATGCAACTTACTATTCTGAGCTATTGAGACAAGTGCGTCAAGCCATACTTGAAAAAAGAAGGGGCAAAATCAGTAAAGGTGTTTTGTTCTTGCAAGACAAAACGCCCCCGTTCATACCGCGCGTGTTGCAAGACCAGCTCTGAAGGAAATCGGCTTCGAAGAAATTAACCACCCTCCGTTGAGTCCAGATTTAGCCCCTAGGGACTATTTTCTGTCCAGTAATTTATAGTAAGACCTAAGAAGAAAACGATTTGGAAGTGATGAAGAAATTAAGGCGGCAGTAGAAGAGAATTTTCAAGGCCAAAGCAAAGAATATTTTTTTAACGGCATAAAGGCATTATTTATTAAATGTAAGAAATGCATCGAATTTGAGGGGGATTACATTGAAAACTAAAAGAACTTAAATTTACCTTAGGCTTAGAACTTTTCAGCCGCCCCTCGTAAAAGATGAAACATTAACGAGTTACGAGTATATAGGCGAAAAGTGAAAACATGGTGTAAATTTCGGAGTGTAAAAGAAATTTTAAAACGCTCTCTACCGGTATCGTTAAAAAGGAAGTTCTCGACAGTTGCTGGCTACCCTGTCTCAGCTATGGATGTCAAATCAGTTTTAAGCGGTGTTCGAGAACATCTATAATCTTTGTTTTTTCTCTAACTTTTGTACTTCTAACTTTATCAAGTATTTTTAATTCAAGTACGAGTATGCTATGTTCCGTTCCCTTTGGCAACTTCGAATTTTTCGTTTCAAATCCCTCGTGTACGTCCATAGCTGTGACTGGGTGGCCAGCAACTGTCGAGAACTTTCTTTTTTAACGATACCGGTAGAGAGCTTGTTAAAATTTATTTTAGACTCCGAAATTTACACCACGTTTTCGCTTTTCGCCTATCTACTCGTAACTCGTTAATGTTTCATCTTTTACGAGAGGCGGCTGAAAAGTTCTAAGCCTAAGGTGGAAAAAACAATTTAGAAAATTTAATTTCTTTTAGTTTTCAATGTAATCCCCCTCAAATTTGATGCATTTCTTACATTTAATAAATAATGCCTTTATGCCGTTAAAAAAATATTCTTTGCTTTGGCCTTGAAAATTCTCTTTTACTGCCGCCTTAATTTCTTCATCACTTCCATTCCATTTACACCACGTTTTTGCTATTCGCCTATCTATAGGTATTTTATTTTTATTTTTATGTTATTTTATTAATTTTATTATACAATTCATAGAAGGTAGGTATAGATTTCATGTCAGTTTTTTTCTTCTTGGTCTGTGTTTGACTTATGTTTGTTTCCAGCATGGCGGCCGGTCAGCCCTACTTGGGAAGCGCCGTATGATCTCGGCTTCGATTTAGACTACGCTGACGAACAGCAGGACGAGGACGAAACTAGCGCCGATGATTCTGTAAGTTTGTCCTAAAGACAAAAAACACTATATACACTTACAGTGATTTTCTTACGTTGTCTAGTAAAATTAAAAAATACTAATTCCACGGGTAGTTTTCACGAAATGCCGAAATTCAGTTATGACAATAAAATTAAAAACATTATTTTTCTACATAGATTTTGTAGTCGTCATGATATAACATTTTGGTTATATAGTGGTTCCCAAACTAAGCGTTTCTTTTGAGAATTATAAGGCTGTTTAAAAAAAAGTGAAGGAATGACTTTGGTGAAGGAATGATTTTTAGAAGCAACAAGCGGCCCGCCAGTGGTTTCGCCCCGCCAATTTTCTGACTTTCCCGGTGAATTTTTCATTATTTTCGCACCTTTTAAACCTTCCCTGGACTATGCAAAACATTTTAAAACCATACTCAGCCAAATCGGCCCAGCCGTTCTCGAGTTTTAGCGAGACAAACGAACAGCAATTGATTTATTTATATATATATATATATGATATATGATGAACGTTTCAAAATAAAAACGCATAATATTTGGTTAAATATTTTGTATTGAATTGTAAAATATATTAATTAAGATTATTAGGAACTAAAAACGGCTTTGATAAGTGAAACAGTTTAATGCTTCTTTATAAGATCTGCAGGCTTATTGCCTTACGTACTCGCGATCGCGATCAACTTGAAAGTCGAAAGCGATTACAATTACCAGCGCCTCCAAACATTGGTAAATGTAATGAGACGTTTTGTTTTTGCAAATATTATTCAATTAAGTAATGAGTTAGATTCTCTCAATAGTCCTTAATTGTACCGTTTTTATTCACTGAATATACGTATTCGTTATATTTTTCGGTTAAATGCAAAGACAATAATAAAACTATAAATATATTCATTACCTGGTTATCGTAGAGGATGGAAAAAGAAGTAAAGTCCATGGTAAAAGGATATGTAGCAAAAAGAAACGTTTCTTTAAACATGCAAGGCATTATGAGTGTAGCAACTGAACGAATGAATACTATCACTGCTGAGGACTGGGAAAATATTTGTCGCCATGTCGAAAGTGAAGAAAATAAATATCGATGTCAGAAAGGGGAAATTGATCGAATTTCAAACAATCTTATTATCAATACTTGTGACAGCTCAGATGAAGAACATGATAGCGACTAAAAGCAAAAAACAGAGGACTACTACTTATTCCATTTCTTAAGGGTATGTAATTTTATTAAATTACGAGAAAATTATTCTCCTTTTGTTGCAAACGGTACAACCACTACAAATGCAATTCCATGTTCTCGATAATTCATCTATAGCATCTGAAAGTATTTCTTCTTTTCGATATGTATTTTAAAGTTTGTGTATTTGTCTTTCAGTTATTTTGTCATAACTTCCGTCTATAGAAGCTTCTTTTTCACAAGTTCAGGAACTTGGATATTTTAAAGAGTGCTGATACTTTTAGCTTCAGAAGACGTCGGCACATTCTTGCATTTTTCACGATTCAATTCGACATCTTTTACGATTCTTTTCCTTTTCTCTCAATAAGTATTTCAGTTTTGTCTGTAATTTAGCTATTTTTGCATATAGCGCTGCTCTTCGCTTTCTTAGTTGCCGCCTTCTCCTAGCAGCCACAAAATCCCTAACTTCATCATTATGTTGAATATCCACCTCCAGTGCTAGGACTTAAAAATAAGTATTTATTCTTATAGCTAGGAGGGGGTGTCTCATCTAGTAGTTTTGATAGATTTTTATGTTCTGTAGCTCTATTATCTCTATATTTCTGGCTATTTTTTGCAGGTTTTCCTCTTAATCCTTCTCTCTCTGGAACTCACTATGAATCTATATGAGGGAATGACGAAACAAAGCAAAACCTAAAGAAATTAGTGACACGAACATGCGATAACCCGGTTAATTGTGGAAGTGAACTACTCCCAAAACCCTAATTCATCATGCAATTAAAAATTGTTAAAGTAACTTACCTCCCTTTTTTTTAGGACGTGATGTCGATGTGATGACGAAGAGAAATGTAATTTTACAAAAAGATGTATTCTACCATTTTTCAACAAACACGTATTACACAATCAATTCGCCATATTTATAAAATGTCAGTACTGCTAACTATCAAAAACAAAAAGGCAGCTTTCACGTTTGATTGGAACAGCGTTCGTAAAATAAAGTTGTGAGGGCATTATTTAATTTCATTGGACACGTGTTTTTTTTTTAATTCACTTACAGTTTTATCGTCGAAATAAAAAATATATAATTAATAATCCTTTTTTTTTAGAATAGCCTAATTACTTCATCACATTTACTTAATTATCTTTTAATTTATAAATTTAAATGTATTTGAAAGTGGGACTTGGGACAGTGAGGGAATGATTTTAATGGCATTATATATGCTCATATTTTGACTTGACTCAGAAATCAAATCTAATACGCTTAGCGACGATGATGTTTATTGCAGGGAAATAATACTTGCCACTGTATAATAACTGTTTTTTTGTGAAAACATGAAGGACAACAATTTCGAAATTTCGTGAGAATTACGCCCATAATGATCGACGGTGAGTTTGGCTGTCAAGTATCGCATATAATATTATTGATTATCGAAAAGAAGTGGAAGTCAACGTTTGTCAAAAGTACAAAAATCTATTTATAAATTTGAAAAAAATATAACTAGACCGAAAAGCAGATAGTCGCCGTTTGTTTATCCCTGACTTATAGTAAAGATTTACCCGCAGGACGAAGACGCCATGCTCCAATACAAGCTGTGCACTTTCACCGTGACCCAGCGCGAGTTCATGAATCAGCACTGGTACCATTGCCACACGTGCAAGATGGTCGACGGCGTCGGCGTGTGCACCGTCTGCGCGCGCGTCTGCCACCGCGGCCATGACGTGTCATACGCCAAGTTCGGGAATTTCTTCTGCGATTGCGGCGCCAAGCCTGACTCGAGGTGAATTGTGCATGCGTTTGACGCGTTATACTAGTATAATAAAACGTAAACTGAAAAATTCTTCATTCCGTTAGTCATATTTACCGAAATGGTTTCCAATTTTGATATGAAATATAAATTGAATATATGTATTTTGTTAACTTGTCACGTTTTACCAGCTGCCAAGCGCTAGTGAAGCGGTCAGTAACACTAGGCGGGCGCACCGGAGGCGCCGAGGAGGCTCCTCCCGCGCCATCTCTCCGCCGTCGCCCCTCCAGCCCTCTGCCGCCCGCACTGCTGGCGCCGCCGCGGCGCCCTGTGCTCGCCGCTAACATACAGGGTTTGTACACGATTATTATTTTGGAAGAAAAACTGGTAGTTTGGTCAGTTTGTATAGAAGCAATCGGCAATGTACTGTTATCTGTTACATTTTCCAGCACTGGATTTTATTCAAAATTGCCATTTATTATCGTTTTTGTCACTGGATGTGTTTGGCAGGAAACATTCTATTTTACTACAAAATCTATCTATTCTCAGGTTGCCGCCAGTACTTATCGTCGTACTCTGGCTGGGGTGCATGCATGGACCGAGTGCGCAAATTACTGGACGTGTTGTCGGGTCCCGTGCGCGCAGCGTGCGAGCGCGGCGCGGCGGTCGGGGCGCACGGACGCGCCCAGCGCGCACTTGCGCAGTTGCACCTCGGAGAGAAGAGGTTCCGGTTCACGGACAACCTGATGGTACCGACACTTGGTCAGTATTCACCCACGCCCTCACACACTCAGGCTACCTGCTATAAATTAGTTATTGAGATGTATGTAGGGCAAACCAAATATCTATTAACCATTTGTCAGTCATGTCATGAACAAAGAGCGGAATTCTTCATAGCAAAAATCAAACTGAATAATATCGCATTAGGTATCCATAATCAACTTTAAAGGTTATTCTGTAACATTTGACCTCTTTGATAAGCAACTTGCATCTCCATATTAAAGTAAATCATGTCAGCGTCACACATGTCATCTCACTTGAGTTTCATGAGTGATTTCCGTGCCGTGCTACTAAAATGGTTAATCCTAAATGAAAAACAATAAAAAAATGGATACAGAAAGATTCTTCTCTTAGTTTCAAAGAAGATTCTTCCACAATATATTGCTCTAAATGTGACGTTCATTTACATCAGCTAAAGAAACATTGTGTTGAAAGTCATTTAATGAGTAAAACTCATTCGTCACAATGCTCAAAAAGTACGAGTTCAGACACATTCTATATAGATTTAATAATATTTTTAGTTGCGTGCTATATTCCATGGAAAAAGATGAACAATCCACAGTTTATAAAAAAAAAAAAACAAAAATATATTTGTTGTTCCTGTACATCAAAATCACTTCCGGATGAATCATTGCTGAGAAAAGTATACTTAGATATAGTTTACCAACAAACAGTTCAAGAAATACGCAAGAACCTGATAGGAAAATATATATGGATAACAGTCGACGAAACATTAAATAGGATGGGCAAAAGTGTCACTGATTTGATTGTAAGAGAACTAAAGAAAAAATCTTGTTGCGAATCTTACTTAATCGGAAGTATGTTAGAAATGTCCTTGTACAAGCAAGTTGCACAATAATGTAACGTACCTAATTCTATTAATGCTAGCATAGCGCATTTGTGTACTAATTAAGTTGTTTACACTGTATGTATATAATTTATGTGAATAGGTGCAATTTTCAGTGCTAATAAATCACTCAAGCAATTCAGTCGTTTTTTACATTCAAGAACAATCTACATACATCCACGGGCAAACAGCTCGTTCAGTCCTTGTTTTTAGCACTGATAGTGCCGCGTACATGCTAAAGGCTGGTAAAATCTTAAAAGCTACATTTCCAAATCTACTACATGTTACATGTCTGGCACATGGATTACATAGAGTCTGCGAGCACATACGATCTCATTATAAAAGTGTTGATGCCTTAATATACAACGTAAATCCATCCGTACCATTGCCTCCAAAACCTATTATAACTAGGTGGGGCACATGGCTTAATGCAGCTATATATTATGCAGAATATTTGGAATGTATTACAGAAGTAATTTCAAAATTAAATTCAAAAGAGTCGGCTGCATTAAGAGAAGCTAAAAGAGTTCATAAGCACAATAATTTGAGAAATTGATCTGTTGTACATAAAAGAAAGTTATGGCATTTTACGTGACGCAATAATCAAATTACAAACATCCTGTTTATCCTTATTAGACTCTCTTCTAATACTTGACCAGGTGAGAAGTATTCTAAATTGGTGTGGATCTCAGACAGTGCAAATAAAACTTGAAAAAGTACTAGATAGAATTCCGGACTACGACATGATACGCAAATATGCTGATTTTATAGAAAAAGGTGATTACAGCCAAAACACCGTTATCGAGTACTACAAATATGCTCCTGTTACTTCAACTGAGGTAGAACGCTCGTTTTCATCTTATAAATGGATCTACAATGAAAAAATGAGTAATTTGAAAGGTGACAATGTTGAAAAAATAATGACTATTTTCTTTTACTACAGGGAAGATGAAGAAAACATATTTAGTACAGATTTAGATTTCGACTTTGTTATTTTGAATGAAGATTAGTCATGAACTCAGATTTTTTAAAATATTTTGGGTAAACAACAAAGAAATAAAGTACACGTTATTTTTCCCGTGTGATATCGAGGTACATAATCACGGCAATTTAGATTAAAATATATTGTAGGAAATATAAAGTTAGTTTTTATTTGTTTCAAAATTGAAAATGGTATTTATGAGCAGAATTTTATTTCCTTGCATTAGATTCTCATTTCCACTTAGAGAATTACCGAGGTGGTATGTTGCTTACAATCTAAGAAGGTTAACGCATTCACTTCCACCTAGCGTGTAACACTACGCTTCAAGCGTTTTTCTCTTAGCGCAACTTTGTCGCTATCTGTCTATGAATAGAGAACTCGCCTAGCGCGCTGCTGGCGCTCGTTAGTTTAGCATAGCACAAATAGTTAACTATTCAGGACCTTAATTATAACAGGTTCTCAAGAAGGCGCCTTCGAAAACGTCCGCATGTCCTTCACGGGCGAGAACGGACAAACGATTAGGCAGCTCATGTCCAATCACAAGCTCCGGCGCGTTGCCATGTGCTGCCTAGCTTCCCCGCAGGGTCGGCGGCAGCATCTCGCCGTCTCACATGAAAAAGGTACTTATTAATATGAATGTTTAGGTTCTATTGTCTACAATTCGAACGAGTCATAAAATTCTGGGCAGCGATAAATAATTGTAGTCGAGAGTGTTGCCGAGCAGGGATTGTAAAACCGGTTTTATTCAATACCTCTATTTAAATTGTCAAATTGTTACCGCTAAAAAAGTAATACCTATATTCTTATTAGAGGTATTATTGTCATTCCGCATTTGTTTTTATCGCTATGTATACACTATTTACAGTATTCAATACCTGTATTCAATACCGCTATTCATTGCACCTGATAAGTAAGATGTCAATTAGACTGTAATTAATTGTAACTTCAGATTTGTCTAAGGCGTGTCTGAGTTGTTTGAACGCCAAAAACATTTCTTCTTCTTCTTCTTTTTTAATTAATGGCGGTCCACACAGTGATTTTGCCAATGTCAAGTGAAAAGAGTAAATCAGTAAACAGAATAAATCAAAAGTAAAAGCCGGGCATTTTTCAATCGGCCATCTTCCCTCCCCGAAGGTTATCGGAACTCTCCCAAAAACATTTACATAAACAAATAAACGAGTATATTGACACTGACAGCTATTACTGGTTATGGTTTTTAGGGGTAAAGTATCAAAAAGAGGTATTGTTCTCAATTGGCTCACCGATAATATACTTGAATACCGGTATTCATTATACCGCTAATCAAAGCTTTAGCGGTATAAATAGCGAAATGCAATTACAACCGGTTATACCTCATTTAAAACCGGTAGTCAGAATACCGGTAACGATCCCTGTTGCCGAGTGTGTGTCCGCTGGACGTATATATTTTTAACTTATGTTGAAGTTGCTTACTTGTATTAGGTAATAATGCCTGATTAATAAGTAGTAACGGATGTTATCCATAATTCTTAGTTAGCTGTTGCTAGCAAATCCATCCGCATGTGGGAAAGGACAAATCGTTTATATATTTTACGGATATACTCGTACTACTAACATAGTTTTCCTTTCTTAGGAAAGATCACTGTGCTCCAACTGTCAGCGCTGCTCAAGCAGGCGGACTCCTCCAAGCACAAGCTGACGCTGACGCGGCTCTCGTCTGCGCCCATTCCCTTCACGGTGCTGTCTCTGAGCGGAAACCCTTGGAACGAAGACCTGCTTGCCGTCTGCGGCATCAAAGACTGCCATGTGCTCACGTTTAACAGTGGAGGTGAGGTCACGGTCTCAGACAGAAACAGTTGTCAGGAAACTTGTTTTTGACAATCGACTAATGGGTTAATGTTGGCTTGGCTTCTACTTTGAACGCTGTTCTTAAAAATCATACTTAAATTCAAGTAACAAAATAGTAGATTGTGCAACAAGGGCATAAAACAAAGCATTTTATCCAAGACTTATGGTATCCATCCGAACCGTCAGGAGAGTGTGGTTAATTAAGGGGGCACCGAGCTTTTTGCGCTCATTAACTTTAGGTATTTTATGCACTCTGTGTATGTGTGCGTATAGCACACCAGCAAGGAGCGAGCTGGAGCCATGCGCCGGCCGCGCGCCGCGCCTGACGAGCCGTGCGCCGATCCACTAGGCGCGGAGGTTGCTACCAATGTTTACAAAATAAAAAAACATAATCGATTTCGAATACTTTTATTAAAATATTCACTCTTTTCAGCCTACATTTTTTTTAAATTTGTTGTTTACTGTCGGTAGGTAAGGTAGGATTGAATTACTTGTATGAGGTACAGTCACATCACGAGATTGTTGAGCAACTCTAGAACCCTCTCACAGATAGATAGATAATTTTTAATTAATGTCGTTTGTACATCTAAGGTGTATTTAGCTAGTGTTAAGTTATTTATAATATTTATTGGGCAATTGTTCGGCTAAAGAGAATAAATCATAATTAAAAGCCGTACATCTTCCAATCCGCCATCTTCCCTCTCCGAAGGTTACCGGGAGAACCCTTTCATAGAAAGTTGACGGTAAATTTTGACGTAAATAATTTCTTTTGCGTGACTTGACGCTGTCATTAGGACAGAGTTCTATGGTGGCTCAACAACCCCGTGATTTAATGCGACTGTATATTGAAATGAAATAAAACCTAATTACCTTTATTGACAATATTCTAAGCACAAAATAAAGTGAACTCAATACCTAATGTAAAGTAATAGAACGGCTAAGTAGGGCAAAAATCCCAGTCATCGACCCTTTCAAGTTATTATTTTTAACTGACTTCAAAGAAAATGAAGTTCTCAGTTTGACCTGTATGTATGTATGTATGTATGTTTGTCCGCGATTATCTCACGTTTGGCTGAACCGATTTTAATGCGGTTTTCAGAAAAGTATTTGTTTCACATAGGAGAAGGTTTTGGTATTTTAACCGTCTTTAAAAAAAGGGTCTTAGTTTGACCCGTATGTACGAATGTTTATCCATGATTATTTCCGCAAAAACTTCAATGTCTGATTCTGATCACTATAAAGTATAAAATTAAATTGATGTTTTAAAAAACTAAAAACTTAAAGCCGCTGTATCAATCACATATTTAGAAGTTCCTACTTAATGTATGTATGTCTATAATGTAATGAATAATATTAGAAAAAAAAATACGACACAAGAAACAACAATAATCAATATCGGATTTTACTTCACGGCATTATTTTGTCTGTGTGAGTAAGCAATGTCATTGTCTATTTCTCCATCCACTGAAAGACAAGAAATTTGGTCCATTGGCATCCTGTAATAAAACAGAACGTTTTGATTTAACTATAATTTATTTATTAACAAAATTGGTTTTTGGATGAAATTTTGTAATCCTCATTCTATAAAAATAATTCGTATTTGGGACTTACAATTCCATTGTGTGGTAAATTTTATAATCGATGTCAACCAATTCATTTACCCTGTAAATATAAAGATAATGTGGAAATTCATACTAAATTTAACAAAATGTTTTCCTATACATCTCTTACTATTTTTACGCGTACCTCACCGGTTCATTAGGTAACTCTTCGTTTTGTAGCGAAGTGCCAACAACTGGAACATTAACCCTATAAATAAAAAAATATGAATATTTTTGCAATTTTACTCATTTGTTGAAATATAGTTGTTAGGTAATGAGTATACTTACGGAGTATTCTCTTTGTCTTCAGATTTCTGGAGATGTCTTGCTCTAGAAATATTGAAACCATCCCAAGAAGTAACAATATTATATAATTAAAAAGTAAAAAAAAACCTCGGGTCGTTCTAAGAAGCCTATTTTGCCTGTAAAAGTGTTTTTTTAGCTAAACTATTTTTATATCTTGGTAAATATTCACCATAGAAGTGAATTTTTATATACCTACTAATTGAAAGAACTTCGCGTGTTGTTTAAAATTACTTGTGTAAATAAACCAATTTTGGCCCAAAACATCAAGACTACAACTAAACGATTACAAAGTCTTAGTAATACAAATCGATACATCTCGAAAATCAGTCTATGTTGCTACCGATTTATTTTCTCCTCCCTTAGCGTGGCATTTTGACAACTGTCAAATCAGGTTTCTTAGAACTACTCCACTATCAGTAGGTTTACGATTTGAATTTACTTAATTTCTTCACGCAAGCGTTTAGCATTGTGCTTTTGCCAACCCCTTCTCTTCCTTTTTTAGTTGTGTTTGTTCCCCATTTAAAATAAAGTGAATAATCACAAAAATCGCGATAAACGCAACCAACCACCAAGCGACACAGCCTCCACGTCCGACGGCCGAAGCAGGACTAATGCGGACATGGGGAAACGTGACGACTCTGGCTAGAATGGACGAAACGCGTGCGAATTTAGTTATTTCCTTCATATTAGTAAAATAAAAACACATTTTAAAAATGTAAAGTGTAGACGTTATAGAAGACATGTAGTTTTGTTGTAAATCCAAAACTGATGATCTTCCGTGAAGTAATTACGCCGTACTAAGTGTTTATTTTGTTATGTAGAGGTATCTTTGGATGTTTTTTCTATCGAGGGAAGTACAAGTAATCGTGTTTCTAAAGTGTATGATCGATAGAGTGATTCCTTAAACATCTTACATATGAATTGCATAACTATGGCTTCAGTAAAAACAATGCAGCAGGCGATCAAACGAACGAATTTTTTTCGTAATTACGTGTCGTTGCCTCGGCGCACTCTTAAGTCGAGGATAAAATGGGTTTTAAGACCACTCTGCTTTCCACTTCGATTACGAGGAAATAAATAGGAATAAAGTAAAAAACTTTTTCTTGGATTTTGGCGGCAATGTCTGTTCAAAAAGTTCTTTTGCATTTTTAACTAATAGTGTGTTAGGTGTAATTATTATTTCCTCTTCACTTAACAACATTTTAACAAAATTCCACGACACAACAAGTTTTGAGAAATAAACAACTAATTAATAGTCCAAAACGAGACAACAACCTCTTCCCACCAAATAAAAAATAGTTTTATTAACCGTATTCCAGACAGAGTCTATGTAAAACCGAAAAACTTATAATTATCTTTGTACCTTCATACCTTGCGAACGTCACGTAGTGTTCCAAATAATTACTTTAAGTGTTTTTGCGTTATCGTGATGTGTCTTCCGAACCGAACGTATAGAAACTTTATACAATCAGTCAAACAGTAATAAATAATTGATAATTGAAACTTTATTGTTACAGGAACAGTAGCTGACCACCTCGTGATCAACCCCGGCCTGGAGGCCCAAAACTACATCATTAAGGCGCTGTGGCTGCCCGGCTCGCAGACGCAAATCGCACTCCTCACCTCAGACTTCGTTAAGATATTCGATCTCAGCAAAGATCTCAACAACCCAATACATTACTACCTCGTCCCGAGCGGAAAGGTGAGTGTGCGGGGAACTTACAGAGTTGTGGTATATGTGGCCTTTGAATATCCTTCCTTATTAGTGTTTCGAATAGGACATCGTTCTAAAGACAGGACTATAGAGCCCTTGAATTAGTGAGCCGGTTAAATGGCAAACAACTCTTCTTTAACACTAGCTGACAATTTTATATGATAACATTAACTGATGTTTTCTCTCTTTATCTAGGTATTTTAGGTATCTGGGTGTATCTACAGCAGTTCGTTCAACATTTCATATGTTTTTTCAACGCTGTTCCACCCTCACAGTGTTATGGGCCGATCTCCCGCCTGTTTATTCTAATTCCATTATGCAGAGCTTTTTCATTCCTTAGGCTTAAATAGTGCTTGCGATGTGCATGTATGTTAACCGTTAGACGGTGATTCAATTATTACGGGAATTTGTTCTTTACTGATTTATTTATTTTGTAGGCCCGCGACGTGACCTTCGTGAATCAAGAAGGAGTCATGCATATGATATGCATGAGCTCGGCGGGGCACATGTATTGGCAGCCGATGAGCGATGAGTCCCGGGCTTCTTTGGGCACGTTTTACATAACGAACACGTTGGAAGTTTTGCACCCGGAGATGCAGGTCGGTAACCATTAAGACTCAATGCCCTCAATGGTACAAAATATAGTCAGTTTTGGATACAAGGTGCTCAAAAATATGAGCAAAAGCGCCTGTCACAAATTCATGAAAACAAAAAGGTTGCTACTTATTTATTTTATTACCCAGGTTACGTCTAATTCAATCAAGCTACCTGTCTTTTAATAATTTTATTTTTCTTATATACAGTGGTGGACATATAATTAGAAACACTTGCGACGTATTTCACATTATACAAGGCACATTGCCGTAAAACTTTTGTTTTTGGAAATAAAACAACAAAATGCATAGAATACGTTCAACAACTTATAATTAATTAAAAAACAAATAAATATCCGAGTTTACAACTACCATTTAGATATTTAGTTACGTACAAACAACTAAACGACATTCGCAGTACCATCCGTCATGGACAAGTAATTAGAAACACTAAAGAAATGAGGTAAAAATCAAAGTTATTAACGTGTTAACGTCAATAATTTCAAATTATTTATGTAAAATAATGTTTGGTTTACAAAATTTCTTAAAAAATAATATTTAGTTGCATAGCCTTTGTTATTATTATTAATGACAGCTCTGCAACGACGTGGCATTGATTCAAGTAATTTCATACATTTATCGAGTGGGATCGAGTTCCATGCTTCAACAAAGGCTTCCTAAAGTTTATTTTGACTGGAATTACGTTTAACGGAAACTTTTTTTTTAACGACGTACCACAAATTTTCAATAGGATTTAAACCGGGACTATTTGCAGGCCAGTCTAACATGGTAACACGTTGCTCACTAAGAAAGGATTTTACACTGCGGGCCGTGTGTTTTGGGTCGTTATCGTGCTGAAAGATCCAGGTCACAGGCAAATGGTCGTCGGTGTAGGGAATCATTGTCTCTTCTAAGATGTTTTTGTATTGAAATTGATCCATTATACCTTCAATCTTACGGACGGGTCCAACTCCGCAACCAGAAAAACATCCCCATACTTTAATATTACCACCGCCGTGTTTGACTATGCTCCTCGTGTATTTATAATCAAAAGCATGGTTTATTGGACGTCTAACGTAGCGTTTGCCGTCAGAATTCACCATATTTATTTTTGTTTCATCCGAGAATAACACTTTTTTCCATTCTCGTACGGTCCAGTTAAGATATTTCTTTGCAAATAATAATCGCTTCTCTCGGTGTTGCTTGGTAAGAAGCGGTACCTTTCGAGAAACCCTCCCGAACAATTTAGCTTCCACTAATCTGCGGCGTACCAGTTTCGAGGAAATGTTCCTTGGGTCATCAGGTGAAAAAACTTCATTTCTAATCTCGTTGGAGCCTTTAAACGGGTCTTGTTTAGCTGCACGTATTAAGTATTTGCAAATCTTCCCGGAGAGACGTTTTCCTTGGACGAGATTTTCTAACAACACTTTTAGTAGTTCCGTTTGTTTTATAATGAGCAATAGCGTTGAAAACTTTCTTCACAGAACATTCTAGATGTTTAGCAATTCTTCTATAAGTCCACTTTCGATCTAAATTTAATTTAACGATTAGACTAGTTGACTCGTCACAACTCTTATTTTTACCCATTTTTAACAATACTTATTATTCACGTAATTCTAAATTGACGTTTAATTGCCGCCGAAACTACAGGAAAAGCGTAAAAAGAGGTTTTTAAAACAAAAAAAAAAAAAAAGGAACGAACCATGGGTCCTGTTTCTAATTAGTTGTCCAAGCGGCCAGTAATAGAAATTCAACTATCATGATATTTAAACTCTTGTATGTTTACAGTAAGCTAATTCGCATTGAGGCGGTTGCATTAGTTTTTTTTTTGTAAAATGTGTCCGTTTAGTATATTATTGACGTTGCATAAAAAAATTAAAAAATCGTAAAACGTGTCTTCTTAAATACATTGTAAGACCCTTTTTGAGATTTTGTGTGAGAAACTGATTACCTACTTAATTATTAGATATTGAGATTAATGCTCGGGATTCCTTCACATGTTTACACCTTGCTAGCACCAAGAAGCTACCTTCATGTTTACTCCATTTTTATTACTTGAGTTAAGTAGTAAACAAATATGGCGTATCCATAAAGATTGTCATTTCATAGGGTTGGAAATTATAGCTGGAATAATATATGTGAATTTATTGTACCATACATGTATTTAATAACACAACACGCTTTATTACAAATATATTATTCAGTATACTTTGCGATAACCCAACTTACTTAATATGACACCACATACTATCTGCACCACCACATCACTAACCGACATCATCCGTATCTGTCGAAGGACTTGACTCACTTTCAGACTTTTCTTACACATTAATAAATTAACCTGAAGATAAAGTCGCATCTACTCCACTAATTATACAGTGTGTTTCTTTAAACTGGGGCAGTATGGGGAAATCCGAAAAGTTAGGAGATACAAGTAAACTGTCTTAGCGAACATAAGGTATTTTTTTGTTACAACATTTTTGACATAGGTAGTATTTTTTTTTTGGTTAGGAATGAGTTGGTTAGAAAGTTGGCACTGTATAAAGCAATGAAAGCAATTTAATTCAACTTATCTTAAAAAACGATGTATGTGATGAAATAATTATGTAGGAATGATTTTTTTGTTACCCTAATAAGCATTTCCCTTTCGGAAAGTAATTATTTCCATCTTTGCGTTCAATTGTCTCAAAAACTCTCGATAATCTTCTTCATCAAACAAAGCCATATTTTATCGTAATTGACGTATCGTTTGCGTTCAAAGTAATGACTGGCAACACTGGACAGCGGCGGTGCGGTCGCTTTCTTACCTCGCTCTAAATTATTGTTCTAAATCTATAGTTTTCTCAGTGTATTTGTACCGGTGAATAATTTGTGCAATATCTGGAAGTTTGGTGTAAATTTCTAAGCAAATACTGCTCGGGTTAAGGTTACATTTAACTCGAAAAGTGCAACTTTGCGGTGGTTTGCAAACATTCTCCCTCTTATGTCTAAAATTCTAGAAAAGGCTGTGTGCATCCAACTTACCCAATTTCTTGAAGACAACGATATTCTACCCGCTAACCAGTCAGGTTTCAGGAAAGGAAACAGCACATCCACGGCTTTGTTAGACGTTATTGATGACATCCTAGCAGCGCAGGATAAAGGTGAAGGAACAATTCTTGTCCTGCTCGATTTTACGCGCGCTTTTGAAACAATTAATATCACGTTATTACTCTCGAAACTTACATATTATGGCTTTGATCCCAGTACCGTTAGGTGGTTCGCTTCTTACCTCAGCGGTCGTACTCAACAAGTTGAAATACGAAATGCTGATGGGACGTTTGCAGTCTCCAGCGCGTCTCCTGTAACGAGGGGCGTCCCTCAGGGTTCGATCCTGGGACCAATACTTTTTATTCTCTACTTCGCAAATTTAGTCGATAAGATAGAAAACTGCAAATGCCACCTTTATGCAGATGACCTGCAAATTTACATCTCCTTCAAACCCGAAAACATGGAATCGGCCGTCTCAAAATTGAACCATGACCTGGATCAGATAGCCCAGTGGTCAGACATAAATAGTTTAGTTTTGAATCCGCTTAAGTCTAAGTTCATGGTATTAGGTACGCGGCAATTTAGGTCACAAGTAATATCTCGCAATCCACAGGTAGCAATTTTGCACGATATCTTAAATCAAGTATCAGAAGCTAGAAACTTGGGCGTACTTATAGATGGATCTTTACGTTTTGAGAATCATGTGCTTGAAACAGTTCGTAATTGCTTCTATCGTTTGAAAGTACTATATAGAATTAGAGAGTATCTAAACGTAGATCTTCGCATTAAGTTAACAGATAACAGATACCTTGGTATTATCTAAACTAAATTATGCTGATACCGTCTTTGGCGAATGTTTGCTGTCTCGCACTAAAACTCTAATACAACGCCTGCAAAATGCGTGCGTAAGATTTTGTTTTCCTGTCCCGCATCGATCTCATGTGACACCATTTCTAAACAAGGGTGGTTTGCTAAAGATGGAAGCTCGTCGAAAAGTGCATTTTGCCTCGCTCCTGTTCGAGATCATTAAAAGTAAAAAACCGCCGTATCTCTACCGGAGACTGCAATTTTCGCGGAGACCTGAGAGACAGGCTCTCAAACTAATTTGTCCTCGACACGGAACCGCGGCATTTCGTGGCAGCTTCCAGTATGCAGCCACGAAATGCTGGAACAATCTACCACCTCCTATTAGAAATTCAAAATCATTATTTTCCTTCAAGCGAGTTTTAAAAGCGCATTTACTAAGTATTCAAAGTTTAATGTAAACGGCTCCGTGTCGACGCATAACTATAACTATCACTATAGGTATGGAATGTCGGCGGGTTTGGTTGTTCTATTATACCTACTTCTGCAGGTATAATTGGTTGTAAATAAGTTTTCTAGTTTTACTGTAGAAAGAGAGAGCAGAGCACTTATTACAAATTACTTTATTAATATAAATCTTGTTGTTTAATTAGAAGGAAAAAAGCGAATGCAATGAATGCTGTCTAGCTAAACCAGTCCATGGGTCCACAGAAAATCAGCGTCGTACTCCCAATAGGTGGTACGACACATAGCTGAGTGGATACCTTTTTCGCAGCACTGTCATTGAACTGTTATTTCTTCTTGTTAGATTTAAGAATTTCATTATATTGTACGCAATGTAAAGATACCTGTTTATGTAAAAAGCGAAATAAATATTTTCTATTCTATTCTATTCTATTCTATAATACTTAATGTGGTAATTAAAATAAAGTGATTCTTTCGGGCGTCGTGATTTGTGAAGGAGTGATGTTTGTTTAAACACGCTTGTGCATAGACGTTCTATTGTACAGGATGTAGCGGGGATGGTCGGCGGAGGCGGCGTGTCTGTATATTACTCGCACACGCTCAAGATGCTGTTCTTCTCTTATGCCCACGGGAAGAGTTACTTGGCGCCGCTGAACACAGTGGAAGAAAGCGTTAAAGGTATGGGTAGAATAGTCTCTGAACGTTACTTTGTAGCTTTTGAATATGGTCCTACATAGGAGATGCAATTTAACCGATTATTAACAGTTTTTGTTTGAAATTAACCATTTAAAACCAGTTATAACCGTTTATTTGCTAGCCTAAACCTCTTTAAGCAGTAGCTAGTACAGTCACCACACGGAATTTTTGAGCCACTTGCCACTGTTCCTAATTTAGCAGTGTAATGCAAATCGGGCATACTCATGTGACATTGTCATGAACAACTGATAAAAGTGATAAAGAATAATGACCAGAGCCCGGATTTTTCATGGCAAAACAAAACACTCATAATCTGGCTAGTGATAGAAACATCATTTTATCGATATCGAGTATTATTTGTAAAAGTTATTTATTCAATAACAAAAATACTAACTTTCCTTTCAGCTTTGCCATACTCAGGCAACAAAAAGGAAGGTACGAGTTTGAACGAAGTGATTATATATACCACCTCATTGAAAATAATAAACACTTCAGTTAATAATAGATACTCGCTACTCCATAAGACATTATATGTCATTTCATTACGTATGACAGTGATAAAATATAAATTGCGTCTAGTTAGATATTATTTATTACCGATATCGCCTTGAAATCGACGTGTTTGATAGTTTAATTTTACAGTTTTTAATTAAAGTAAGAATGAGTAATGTGCAAGATCGAATCAAAAATTGGATAGTGAATTACTGAATTAGTCTATAATGAAGTGACCTCTACTATATACTGCTCTCTGTGCGATATACGATATACATCTGAAACTAAAGAAATGCAATATTGACACTCATCCGAAAAGCAACCGCCACAATATACATTCTGGACAACCAAATTCGAAACATCAATTTTATTTCGATTTAATTATTTTTCTTATTTCGTACAACATACCATGAACAACAGTTAACAACGATAACTTCCGTAATTTTTTCAGCAATTATTTATGTTGTGACTGCACAAAAGTGCCCCTACCGGATGAATCGACACTGCGGAGAATATATTTAAATCTTGTATATTAAAAACTATACAGGGTAGAAGAGAGGTAAATACAACCAATTATTTTTGGATATCTGTAAACGAAACGCCAGATTTAATGGGTAAATGTGTGAAATGTGGTAATTCGACCTTAGCAAAAAAAAAATCGCAGTCATTTTATCTTTTGGGGTCGAAGGTATTAGAAAAGGTCAATGGGTAAAGCAGTTGCCAATTGACAACTGCAACTTTTTTTTAAGTTTAATTTTAAAGCCTAAACTATAATCTACATTGAAAATTAAAATTCACGTATTTTTAATTTTTTTTACTAATGCTGTTTTCCTACTTAAATTTTAGTTTTTAACTTTCTTATGTCCAAAGAGCTTAAGCGCCACATGGTACAACTGACGTCACGCCTAGGGATGGAAAAACCGGAACAAAATAAAAATGATTTTAAAGTGTTGCCAGTTTGCACCCGCTCTGAGTTTGTAGTGCAAGTTCGAGAAAGTACTTATCGAATTAATATTAGATATAACACATTTAAATCATAAATTAACTCGATTTTAAAATATTTAGGGATATGTTTAAATCAAACTCTGTAAAAATTAAATACTTTATAAGCAACGTCTATGAAAGTCTATGGAAAGAAACAAAAATGACATGATAACAAATTCAAAGTTCAAACCGATTTCATGTTTGGCAGCTTCTCTTGATTGTATTTAGTAAAACGTTAATCTTTGAAATCGGCGGATATTCTAATTATGACAACTGGGCTGTGAATTTTGGACTCGGCGGATTTTCTAACTACGACAAATTGTGTATTTCGAACATGAAGACAACGGAAGGATTTTCTGTGGCTAACAGCACAAATTTGCCTAAAGTGGATTGATTCATGATTTTAGAGTTCATGAAAGACTCTGACCAATATAACGTTACAGAAATCAGAGGCGCTAAGGCGTTTGTTTGTACTAGAGCGGCGTACGTCGAAACTGCGGTCGGATATGTTGAGGTTAAGCGGGAAGGCGACAGGTGCTTCTGCCAATGCAAGGTGACTCCTGAACACAAAGTAAGGGGAAAATTATACAAAGTGATGGCAGAGATAGATGAGGTAGAAGAAAAAATCATCAACATCAAGTGCTTTGATTGTGCGGCTGCTGAAGGAGGATGCAAACATGCCCTGTGTTTTGCTATGTGGTTGAACAAGAGGTACGAGGAACCAGCTGTGACGAGTGTGGCTTGTTACTGGAATAAGCCAAAACTTTCAGAGGCTGTAACAAGTGGCAGGGTTATACTCGCTAAGGACTTGGGCAGAAAATCAACCATACAACCTGATTCATCTTTATTTGGAAATAAACTTGATTTATTCATTGAAGAATGTAAGAACCTTGGCATAAGAGATTCTTTGATAGTAAATTACAACCTAAAAAGTGACAACATTATAGATTTCAGTTTATTTAATTTGTTATTGAAATTTTGTCCCCAAGGCAAAGAAGACTTTAGTTCATTTTATCAATGTGTGAAAAATGAGATGAATGAAAATGTAATAAATGTAATTGAAAGGGAAACCAAGGACCAGGCAAATAATAAACTTTGGCATACTATGCGCCAAGGCAGAATAACTGGTTGCACTATTTTTCAAGCAACTAGATGTGCAACCGCTGATGGTGCATTGGTACAGACTATTTTGGGTGGTTATAAAGTCCCAGAGACATTAGCCATAAAACGAGGCAAGTCACTTGAAGGTCCGGTTATTGAACAGCTTGAAATAGAGATGAAAATAATAATAAAAAAGATGGGATTTATTTCAGTTACACCCATAGTGGGAGCTTCACCAGATGGAATCACGGATGACTTTGTTGTGGAAGTCAAGTGTCCACTTAGTGAAAAATCAATGAAAAGATATGTACATAATTCCTTAATTTCAGAAAAATTTAAAGCACAAGTGACTCTTCAAATGTATGCTGCTAAAAAGAAAAAAGCATTATTCTGTTTAGCTCACCCAAAGTTTGAACAAAATAAAATAGTTCATAAATATTGGGTTGAATATGACAGTACTTATGCATCAAACCTGATAGCACAAGCAGAAGAGTTCTGGGTGAAGTATATTTTTAAAAGATTGTTGAGCTGTGTTGTTATTGAATAATTTTGTAATGTAGTAATAATAATATAGTAATAATATCTGCTAATTGAAAAACATGTTTTTCTTTATTGGTCAATGTGTGCTGTCTCAATATTTAGTCTGTCTGTAACAAATTGTATAAGTGCTTAGTATTAGCGCAACTGCAAGTGCAAGTAATTAGAAGCCGGTTCTATTTACTAAGCGACAAGTATCTATCCCCCGTTAAAAATTGACTAATACTTGTCACTTTTCGAGTGGTGTGAACATTCAAGTCAAGTGAAGTTTGCTTACTCATCTTGTAATACTAATACCATTCTCTAACACCCATGTGTAGACGGCTACTTGCCACTTGTTACTCTGCAGATAAGTCCCTAATCACTTACACTAATGACAAAAACTAAGCCCGTGTAAATCTAGCATTAGAAGCCGATTCTATTTACTAAGCGACAAGTATCTACCCCCTGCTAATAATCTAGTTTTAAAAGATTTAATTGAACTACAAATAAAACCATACCATCTGTCAGTTTTATTTCTTTATTATGGGGTTCTGCAGGTTAATCAGTCCACAAGCAATGGTTACAGCTTCATCTAATATATTAACAAGATTATGATTTACCACTGCATGAGGCTTGAGTAGTCTGAACATTCTTACTCTCCTAATAACCCTTTCAATATGAATTCGGAGACTTGCAATCACCTTGGACATAATGACCTGTTGCTTGTCACTTTTCACATTTTTTACAACACTAGGTGGACGCAGAAGTTTGACTGCCTTTTGTCTTAAGGTAGTTTCTAAGAGTTTAAATCCTCTATCTGCTAGTATGACACATTTATTCGGCACAACATTCATGAAACCACTTAATTCTACAATCTTGACATCGGTAGTGCGACCTCCATAACCTTTTGATATAAAGTTTACAAAGCCATCCGGAGTTGTGCTTATCAAGTACTTGATGGTGTTTGCTCCTTTGTATTGTGACCATGTCAGTGATTGCTGTATAGGGTTTGATGGTTTTCCAATTTGTATTTCGAAGCAGTCTATAATCGATTGCACGTTTGAGAAGTCTTTATTAGTTGTGAAGGTTGATGGCAATTTTTTCTTTATCAGTAGGGGGTCTGGCCAGTAAATTAATTGTTTAAAAAAATCTGCCAGAACAGGAACCGTTTTATAAAAAATCTTTCGGGTACTATATAGTGACAGTTCAAAGAAATCTGCTATTACTTGCAATGTGCAATCTCTTCGTAGTTTGTACAATGTTATAATGACATGTAAAGACTGCCTTTTATAGTTTTTTGCCAAAAATTCTATCAACCATACATATTGTTCTGGCACACCTATGTAGCTCTTTGGGTTATTATATATAATAGTAAGGACAAAATTTCTTCCAACTTTTTCCACTACTACAGGTGATTGCACTGAACTTATACTCAATGATGATTCAAAATCTGATACTTCTGACTGTGAAGTACTAGATGTTCCGTTACTGGACGGATAGGCTTCTTCACCTAGCGCAATTACCTTGACTATCTCTTTTGACTTTCTTACTTTTATTAGTGACGCAACATCTGCTGTTTTTGGTTTAGCTTGAACACTATGTGATGCCATGTTTGGAATAGTCATAGTGCCTATTTCTTTTGTTGCTTTAACAGTAGTCCCTGAGCAACTTGGCATTTCAGATAACTCATTATTGTCTTCTGCTAGAGGTTTTCTCATGGATGCTGGTAGCCGCTTTTTCAGTCTCACATTAATATTTTCACTGGAAGCCATCAATTTCCAATATGTGTAATTTTCTATGTCATCCTCCAACTGAAACAACAATAATTATAATACACAATAAACACACATTGCTTGAATCAATTAACTTATGCTGGAGTACCTACTATATATCACTAGCAACCCGCCCTTGCTTCGCTCCAGGTTCAATGTAATAAAAATAGCCTATGTTACTCAGGAATAATGTAGCATTCTAACGGTGAGAGAATTGTGAAGTTTCCAAAAAGTGTATCAATAAATAAATATAACCTAAGATTTTTTGGTGTTTACATTACGATATCAGGATAAAGAAAAAAGAAAAGGCATCATTGAAGTGAATAATTCGATTTACTTACATTTAAATGATCTTCACAGACGAATTGTCGTTTTTTAGGTACATGTTCTAGGCCGACCGCATGACACCACTCTGCCAAGTTGCCACTAGGTACTGTAAAAAACCTTTTATTCCGGTCTTTCTTTGAGTTGTTGTCACAACTTTTCACAAAGCAGTACTTCGTTGTGATTAAGCGGGGTCTCTCAGGATCCATATTTTGACGAGTCCAATAACAAAGCCAAGTCCAATCGTAAAAAGAGTGTTCGCAGAGTCCAAAGTCGTTGCCAGGTCAAAACAGTAATCAAATCTTCGACAAGAATCCGTGTAGAGCACAATAACGTTTAAGAGTAAGAGCTGAGGAGTTACACAACAAAATCATTTTATTCAAATTCACAACCGACGGAGACGATGTGCGAGCGAATGCCGAAATGAATGACGTTAATTGTCAACGTCGTTCAATGACAAGTTAATCTAATAGTGCTAGACTAAAACTTGTCGAACGGAAATCGGTTTATAAAACGGATATGACGTCAGTCCGACCACTCTTTTGCGCGGGTCTTTTAAATCCTTAATTTATTAATTATTTAATTTCTCATTAATTACTGTTTAGAAAAAAAAGATAAAGATATGTGCATGATTAGAATCCAAACGTTTACACGCATGATTTTTATCAAAGGCACTTTTCTGAAAGTTACAGTTGTCAATTTAATAATAAGCCAACCAAAGTTTTTGTTTCAAGATTCGTTAAAGGATAACGTATACAGTGTACTTTTACTTTGCACAGATAGTGCCGCATACATGCTTAAAGCTGGTCGTATTTAAAATCAACGTTTCCGCGTATGAAACACATTACATGCTAGGCTCATGGTCGGCATATAGTTGCAGAAGAGGTGCGATATGATTTCAAAGGTGTGGATGTGTTGATATCGAATGTCAAAAAGATATTCCTAAAATCTCGAGTGCGTGTTCGCCTTTTTAAGGCAAAATATCCGTCCATTCCGCTACATCACGAGCCGATAATCACCAGATAGAGAACATGGATAAATGCTGCTGTATATTTCGCTCAATACTATGAGCAAGTACGCGACGTCGTTTCCACACTTGCTAACGAATCGGCTGCTATAAAAACTGCAAAATAATGTTTTCATAAGAGCAAATTACGATTGGAGTTAAATTTCATTAGAGATAACTACGAAGTAATAGCCTCTTCGATAGAACAACTGCCATGTACGACTTTGTCCATTACAGAATCCTTCCTTATTTTGGACACTGTTCGTTGTTACCTAAATGGAGTAAAGTGTTACCAGTGATAAATAGTGTAAATTTGAAGCTGTGCTCGAACGAAATCCTGATTATGAAAGTTTACGAGATATATCTGAAAATTGTACTAAAACTAAAAATTATATCAATTACCATGAATTTTATAAATTTGCTCCCTTGTCGTCAAGTGAAGTGGAACGTACATTTAGTATACATAAATGGCTTTTTAGTGATAAACGAAACTGTTAGCTCCCAGAGAATGTTGAAAAACTAATGATTATCTACTACTGTTACTGTATACGAATAAAAAGTCATGTGCTGCTGTGTGAAAGAAATTGAATATGTTTCTATATAACTTCATACAAACTATGTATGTTTTTTATAAGTAATTTTTTATCAGTGCACAATTTTTAACATGTGATTTTGTATCTTTAATATAATATATTAAGACAATAAAACGAGTTAGAATTTTATTTTTTATTTTTGTTGCAAATTATAGCTCTTTTACCTTCTCGCCTGGACACAAAGTCACACTAGAAAATCACTTTTTACAAACCTCAACAACAAAAACTTATTTACAATTAAACTAGTTTTTTTCGAATAGCGAAACTTCAGCTGACAGCGTCTTGTCACTACAATTTTTGCAGTAAAAACAACTTTCAACTGGGATAAAATCTCTCGGGATGTCTTACGCATATTCTAATGTTGAGTATTACGAAATGGTCCGTATGTACATTCTGAGCGGTGAAAGTTTAAGAGAGCCTCAGAGGATGTACCGAGACGAAAGTTTACCTCGACTTATTTATTTACTAAGGATTTCCAGCTTAAATCTAGGTAATTTACAATCTAGGTCGATGCTTATCCAATTATAGGAAACCACAGCTTACGCCAGTGTTTTTAAACTACGACTGCTTCAAGAACTTAATTAAGAAAAATAATAATAATATAAATATACATATATATATTTATATTATTATTATTTATACACCAACTATGCTTTAACTATGACTAAAGTGTGATCAACTGATTACCGCAAGTGATGACACGCTTTATAAGTTTAAAAGTTTAAAATATTATTATTTTTATTTTATCTTAGCCAAGATAGACTTCATAGCCAAGGATACGTAAATCCACCAGTACCAAACATGCGAACAATTTTGGCCGCCAATAGCAGACTATTGGCATACGGCCAATTTACTACCCCCCCGGCACGCTGATAGACGTGGTAGACCTCATTTGGCGTTAGAAGCTGAAGAAGAAACCTTCGAATTTTTCGAACATGGCCCGAGAGCCAGCGTACGCCGCACGTCGTTTCGGTGTCAGCCAGTACGCTGTGTGGAAGTTGCTGCATTCTGCCGATCTTCACCCTTATCATTTTCAACCGGTACAACAACTTCATGAACCGGACCCAGCCGCTCGTCGAGGGTTTTGTGAGTGGCTTCTTAGTCACCCCGATGCCAACATTTTATGGACTGATGAATCACTGTTCACCCGTGTTGGTATTTACAATGTACATTACGAACACTGGTAGTCATACAGTAATCCACATGAAGTTAAAGAAAATCACCACCAAGTAAGGTTTAGTGCCAACGTGTGGTCGGGCATTATTGGTAATAAAATATTAGGACCCTATTTTATCGAAGGCCTTTTGACCGGAGGAACCTACCTGGATATGTTACAAGGCGTTGTGAGCGAGTTAATGGATGATTCGTTCCGACAGCATATCTACGAGATTTTTACTACCAGCGTGACGGTGCTCAACCCCACTACGCAACAACAGTGCGAAAATATCTAAATAACGAATACGGAGACAACTGGATAGGGCGTGGAGCACCTCAGGTGCCATGGCCAGCCAGAAGCCCGGACCTCACGATGTGTGACTTTCTTGTGGGGTGAAGTCAAACGTCGCGTATAAGACGAAGAAGCCCAGAGTCTCGACGATCTTAAAACGAAAATAATATCAGGATTCGATGGTATTAAAAACGAAATTCGTGTTTTAGACAGACTAAAGAGCCACTTACTAAAACGTGCACGGCTTTGTATAGAAAATAACGGAGGTCATTTTTAGTATTTGTATTTTTTTAATAAATTTTAATAACTTCGCTGCTGAGTGTGGTTCTTATTTAAACAAATTATAAACACAACATAACTTATGTAAATATCGCCCACACTATTAACTGACTACTAGTGAACCTTATTATCAGGAGATAAGGTTACAAGTGTACAATTGGGTTATCCCATAATTTTGTAATGTATAGTGATTCAAAAACCATTTCGAGAAAAAGGGTTGTAGAACCATTCCCTGTTATCAGATTATTTTACAAAATTAGTATTAAATAGTTATTTCTAATTTATCATTTGACATTATTTGACCTGTAATTTAGTGACGTCACGATCTTCATTGGTAAGTTGTGTCTAATCTGTGATCAACCATAGTACTGCATATAATATGAGTCCGGAATGCAGTAATAAATAAATAATGTATATCGCATTTTGTCTTATTTATTTCTGTTTTATTTTAACGCTTATTAAAATTAAGACAATTTTTAACTGTATATAAACATGACAAGGTCAAATCTTAAAAAAATGGTATGATTAAAATACAAGTCCGTTTTGGAACCTCCGCCCGTAGGCTAGTCTGTGGGTGAAATTGTCAAACTCAACTAACTAAAAATAAAATTTCGGTTTGTTTGGTGTGCAACATATAACTACTCGTTTTCTGATTTTCTGTATTTTAACAACATTGCTTCAAATTCTACGGAATCTGACGATCCTGCTACACATATTGACCATCGCCAGATCTTGGATACCGATATTCTTGCTTATAATGACGACCAACGCTGTACATTTATTAAACTTTGTAAGGGCTGATTCCACTAATCTACCCAAAGTGGATATAGTAGTCAGGATATTGACATACTTGGGAGACAGCTCCAAGCACAACGTAGCTGAAATACGTGGAGCTAAAGCTCTAATGTAAGTATGATTTAGGTATAAGAATATAACGTTCACAATACCATTAATACTTTAGTTTACCTATATTGACATGACAAGTCATGTCAAAATGTCAATGTCAAGACATTGACATTTTACGTGATCTGACAGAAACGCGTACTCTCAAACGAATTCAATAGTTTTAAAGCATTTCTCAAACAAACCAGCTTGTAGTGACGTCATAAAATCATTTTCTTTAAAAATTAAAATTAATTAATATATTGATTTAAATGCAAAAACCGTGAAATTTGTGTCTTCAATTAGTCTATTTTATCGAAAAAAAAATTAAAAACTAGTGGTTTTTTTTTGGGATAACCCAATTATCTGTGTTTGCATTTGCTTGTAGTGAACAACTAAATTTTCAGTTGAACACGTGTGTACGAAGTCTTTTAAAGTGATAGTTTACTTAAGGGGGCACCGAGCTTTTTGCGCTCATTAACTTTAGGTATTTTATGCACTCTGTGTATGTGTGCGTGTAGCACACCAGCAAGGAGCGAGCTGGAGCCATGCGCCGGCCGCGCGCCGCGCCTGACGAGCCGTGCGCCGATCCACTAGGCGCGGAGGTTGCTACCAATGTTTACAAAATAAAAAAACATAATCGATTCCGAATACTTTTATTAAAATATTCACTATAAGAAGTTAAAAACGTTTTTCAGCCTACATTTTTTTTTAAATTTGTTGTTTTCTGTCGGTAGGTAAGGTAGGATTGAATTACTTGTATTAGGTACAGTCACATCACGAGATTGTTGAGCCACTCTAGAACTCTCTCACAGATAGATAGATAATTTTTAATTAATATCGTTTGTACAACTAAGGTGTATTTAGCTAGTGTTAAGTTATTTATGATATTTATTGGGCAATTGTTCGGCTAAAGAGAATAAATCATAAGTAAAAGCCGTACATCTTCCAATCGGCCATCTTCCCTCTCCGAAGGTTACCGGGAGAACCCTTTCATAGAAAGTTGGCGGTAAATTTTGACGTAAATAATTTCTTTTGCGTGACTTGACGCTGTCATTAGGACAGATTTCTATGGTGGCTCAACAACCCCGTGATTTAATGTGACTGTATATTGAAATGAAATATAACCTAATTACCTTTATTGACAATATTCTAAGCACAAAATAAAGTGAACTCAATACCTAATGTAAAGTAATAGAACGGCTAAGTAGGGCGAAAATCCCAGTCATCGAGCCTTTCTTCAAGTTATTATTTTTAACCGACTTCAAAGAAAAGGAAGTTCTCAGTTTGACCTGTATGTATGTATGTATGTTTGTCCGCGATTATCTCACGTTTGGCTGAACCGATTTTAATGCGGTTTTCAGAAAAGTATTTGTTTCACTTAGGAGAAGGTTTTGGTACCTATTTTAACCGTCTTTAAAAAAAGGGTCTTAGTTTGACCCGTATGTACGAATGTTTATCCATGATTATTTCCGCAAAAACTTCAATGTCTGATTCTGATCACTATAAAGTATAAAATTAAATTGATGTTTTAAAAAACTAAAAACTTAAAGCCGCTGTATCAATCACATATTTAGAAGATCCTACGCAGGTATCTTTACAAAAAAAATTTAGGACACAAGAAACAACAATAATCAATATCGGAGTTTACTTCACGGCATTATTTTGTCTGTGTGAGTAAGCAATGTCATTGTCTATTTCTCCATCCACTGAAAGACAAGAAATTTGGTCCATTGGCATCCTGTAATAAAACGGATCGTTTTGATTTAACTATAATTTATTTATTAAGTAACAGAATTGGTTTTTGGATGAAATTTTGTAATCCTCATTCTATAAAAATAATTCGTATTTGGGACTTACAATTCCATTGTGTGGTAAATTTTATAATCGATGTCAACCAATTCATTAACCCTATAAATAAAAAAATATGAATAATTTTGCAATTTTACTCATTTGTTGAAATATAGTTGTTAGGTACTGAGTATACTTAAGAAGCAACAGGAGTATTCTCTCTGTCTTCAGATTTCTGGAGATGTGTTGCTCTAGAAATATTGAAACCATCCTAAGAAGTAACAATATTACATATATAATTAATTAGGTATAGTAAAAAAAACCTCGGGTCGTTCTAAGAAGCCTGTTTTGCCTGTAAATGTGTTTTTTTTAGCTAAACTATTTTTATATCTTGGTAAATATTCACCATAGAAGTGTATTTTTTATATACCTACTAATTGAAAGAACTTCGCGTGTTGTTTACAATTACTTGTGTAAATAAACCAATTTTGGCCCAAAACATCAAGACTACAACTAAACGATTACAAAGTCTTAGTAATACAAATCGATATATCTCGAAAATCAGTCTATGTTGCTACCGATTTATTTTCTCCTCCCTTAGCGTGGCATTTTGACAACTGTCAAATCAGGTTTCTTAGAACGACTCCACTATCAGTAGGTTTACGATTTTAACTTACTTCATTTCTTCACGCAAGCGTTTAGCATTGTGCTTTTGCCAACCCCCTCTCTTCCCTTTTTGGTTGTGTTTGTTCCCCATTTAAAATAAAGTGAATAATCACAAAAATCGCGATAAACGCAACCAACCAACAAGCGACACATCCTCCACGTCCGACGGCCGAAGCAGGACTAATGCGGACATGGGGGAAACGTGACGGCTCTGGCTAAAATGGACGAAACGCGTGCGAATTTAGGTATTTCCTTCATATTAGTAAAATAAAAACACATTTTAAAAATGTAAAGTGTAGACGTTATAGAAGACGTTATAGTTTTGTTGTAAATCCAAAACTGATGATCTTCCGTGAAGTAATTACGCCGTACTAAGTGTTTATTTTGTTATGTAGAGGTATCTTTGGATTTTTTTTCTATAGAGGGAAGTACAAGTAATCGTGTTTCTAAAGTGTATGATAGATAGAGTGATTCCTTAAATATCTTACATATGAATTGCATAACTAAAGCTTCAGTAAAAACAATGCAGCAGGCGATCAAACGAACGCAATTTTTCGTAACTACGTATCGTTGCCTCGGCGCGCTCTTAATGATGACATGGGTTGTTAAGCTGTAGGTATGCGATACACTGTATTGTTATTCGAAATTTGATATTTCATGTACAGCTTATCAGACAACAAGCCCCTCTCCTACTGATATTCTAAATTTGAAATTTCATTTATTAACTTACTTAACAACACCCCTCTCCTCGCACCCCTCCATTAGAGGGTCCATGAATATCGCTAAGTTAGTGGAATCATTGAATCGGCAATATCTCTAATATTTTTTAAGCTAGAGTAAAAATAACACAACATGTGTTATTGATTAACAATAGCGAAGCAAATATTAAAATTTGTGCACCTATTGAAAAATTACCCTGTATAGGTATGTTATTTTATTTGGGTTACTCTTAAAATTCCCTTTTCGCCAAATGACAATGTAGTTCAAACGTCTGGATTTTGTAATGTCTTTGTTGCTATATAGACATGAACGCTAAATGTATCTTTAGCAAAACGTCTGGATCTTAGAATGTTACAATTAAAAATACACTAGTAGCGAAACGTCTTTATCTTAGAAATGTCTTTATTACTTAATAGACATAAAAGCTGAATAGCCCGGTAGCGAAACGTTTGTATCTCAAAATGTCTTAATTACTAAATAGACATGAACGCCAAATAGCCCGTTCGCAAAACGTCTGGATCTTTAAATGGCAAGTGTTGATATGACACTTGATAATTCCAAACTCCACCCACTTTTCCACACCATCAATTATTATCTATTATTTAAATCCTGGCACTCGTTCTGTGGTCATGACTATTTTAATGTCCAGACGTTTTGCTAATAACTCCTTCTATGTTCATGTCAATCAACTAATTTTACTTTCGGTTAATTAGGTATTCTAATCACACGGACTATTTATATTTCCAAACGTTTGGCTACTTGCTCATTTCAACTCTGTGACGTCCTGCTAAATTGACACTTTGCTGGCTGAGTTTTCTACTTTCATGTCATTCAGCTGAATTTACGCTTTGCTGACTGTGTATTTTACTCTAATGTCATCTAGGTGAAATGGTCCTTTGGCGGAAAGGGAATTTTGAGAGTAACCCTTTTATTTGGTCACGTTTTTTATTCTATTACACAATTATCGATATCGATAAAATGATGTTTCTATCACTAGTCAGATTACGATAGTGTTTTGTTTTGCCATGAAAATCTGGGCTCTGATAATGACACTATCTAATATCGTGTAACAGAAAGAGAAATTATGTATTTATATCTTATTCATTTGGTATTTCCATCAAATCAGATGTCAAAAATAATCTGACAAAACATCGATAATTTATTAAATTATTAGACTCGTAAACAACGTTTGGATAAAGTTGTGGATACGAGTTTTCCTAATGTCGTATGAGCAATCATGATTTTCTATAGAACAAGAAATAAAGGCATAGAAAGAGCGATATAATAAAAGTCAACATACAGATAGCTGATATGCACAGTCTTATTGGGATTCAGTGTGCCAAATAGAGACAGATTGTCACGAAGCATTTCTTTCGTGTAACGGAACCTAAAGACTGGGGAGATATTTAGGGTGCTATTGGCATTACCGTTAATTACAACTGTTAAACGTCAACACCATAGTTTCGTAGGTTTGCGTTGCCGCGTTAGGAAAATTTAGCTTTGGGATTAGTGTGATATTAAATATCTGGAATAATACTATAAATTGAAGAAATAGAAAATTAAATTTATGAAATCAAAGAAAATCAAGATTTGTTTTAGTAGTAATCATACAAACTAAGATTTAAGAAACACATTCGAGTCAATAGTGATTTTATTATGATTTTACCTAAGTACCCCGACTAATTTGGTCTAGTTGCATTCTTATCTATGCATTTTACTGCATCTTTCTCTTGACTAGCTTTCAACAAGATCATGGCTCATTACAAAATCAGATTCAAGCTGAATGACAGCAGAGGAGTTATCCTAAATATTGTACCCAAGCACCTGCTGTAGAGATAAAGAACATATTTTCAGGCATATTTCGGTGATAGAAACTTGTAAGTAAACCTAAATAACATCTATTTTCATGGAAGCTTTTGTTGCATTTAATGTGTTCACTATTTCCGACGCGTTCAAACAAAATTTACGAGATTTGTATGAACACATCAGCAACGGTTTTTTAGATACTAACGAATTAAATAATAGCTATGCAATTGGTCAACTAGTTCTTAATTGGTTGTCAATTTTGTTGAGTCACATTTGTAGGTAATCGTAAGAGATGTAAGTACAAATATGATATTTTATTTAACGGTACTGTAGGTACGCTGAATTAACTAATGAGTGTTTACTCAGTTTTATTATAAACCATGACTAAATCTCACGAAAGCGTTTGAGTGGGGACATTAGCTTACGGAGGGCACTGCAACATGTTCGAGTCTGCGCAATTTGTCTATGTAATGTAGGCACTCCACTTGGCGGTATTTGCCTAAATATTCGTGTTGCATCTTTTCCTTCCTACAACAAATGGAGTGCCACCATAGCAGTCATCTTCAAAATCTATATTTCGACCAAGAACAATTTGGTCGTGAAATAGCTTCTATCCAACTTTGCTTCACATTATCGTCGTCAGGGAATCTAAAATAAACCATATTTTGGTCATATTTTTAATACTTTAATTTATTACCTTAATAAATAATAACATTAAACTCCGCAACTGATTTATCGATACGAAATTGTAACCTATTATAACTTATACAAAACAATAAAATTCTAGTTAAATATTGCTTTAAAGATATCTCGAAAACATATGTTTATTTCGGATGAGGATATTCTGCATTTCTACGCTTTAACAAACGCTATCTGACGATTACAATCCGAAATATATTCTATGTGTCGCCTTATCGGTGAAAGCTAACTTTTCCAATTAGATTTTTCTTGCGGGATGAATGAGATCTGTTCCTATATTCAGGTGCGCTAAAACGATATCGTGTTTGACTCGTTTAAGAATCGTTTATGTCACAGTCGCCATTATTGTAAATGACATAAGAGTTATCAAAACGTTGACTATACGGAAACACGTCAAATACGATATCGTTATAACGCAGAGGCCCTGCTTTCAAACACAACACACGCCATATTGCTGTTTATTGTTCTTCACGTTTATATTAAACACCACATATTATAATACACGAATCTGTGGTAGCCCACACCATATTGCTGTTTATTGTTCTTCACGTTTATATTAAACACCACATATTAAAATACACGAATCTGTTGTAACCCACACCGGTATAAGCGCATCATGAAAACAGCTTTCCTATGCTGATATAGAACAACTTATGCTAGGACATTTGCGTCGGTATGGGGAACTGTTTTTGTTTATCCTCCTAAGGCCTTAGATCCTACCCATAGTACTTACTAACTTGGTCATTCAGACCCAGCTCCTTCGACAGTCGTGTAGTCATAGCGTACCACGGTCCTACCAGCAGGACTTACTAGAAATCCTACTGGTAAGACCGTGGTATGCTACGGTTACACAAGCACAATAATTTAAAAAAAGTTTTTTAAGTACTTGGGGTTGAATGACTATAAAACAATAATACTACTGGTAGGACTACAGGCCGTAGTGATTACATGCTGAATTTTTCGTTGGGCCTTAGGAGGTGAAACCTAAATATATACAGAGATAAACTTGTATTGTTTTGTCTACTGTTTTCTTGAACTTTAATTATCTATATATATTTTTTTTAATTAGGTCGGTGAAAGATTGTTTTCGCATTTAGTATGTGTAATGAGGTTACAAAATCATCAAATTAAGTATTTTTGGAGTTGTTGGTATTTCTGTAGCTCTGCCTACTCCACACTGGGAATGAAGGCGTGATGTTATATGTTATGTAAACTTGTAATAAAATCTCTTTGGCTGTACTATTTGTATCTGGCTGGTTTTGATGACATTAAAGAGGTTACATTTCAAAAAATGACACAAAGTAGTAAATTGTTGTTTTCCACTATTTTTCATTTGTTTTTCTTTCTGCCAAAATAAGTGAAAAATGAGATACATTTTAAAGTTGTATTACAAGAAAAAAATGCAACTATGCGTTTATCGGGATATGTTTTAACTTAATGGTAGCAACGGAGAAATTAATTATTGGTGTGATTGGTCATTCATTTCGAATTCGGAAAAACGAAAAACTCACGATTTATCCGAACGCCTATTGTCACGGTGTAAAATTTTGATAGTTGCTATATTTAAACAACAGCTAATGAGCTAGCTATTGGTGATACAACGCCCAAACAGCTAATCTCAATCGTTATTGGTCGTTTTAATAGGGTTGCTATAGCCACGTTTCAACAAAGAAACAGGAACCTATTGGTAACTATTTGTGTTCGTGTTCGATCGTGTAATCACGGAATCCGTTAACTAGTTAACCCGATTTGCATTAGTCGGCCAAATTACGAACAGTGGCAAGTGTCTCAACAATCCCGTGTGGTGTGTGGTGACTGTAAAAGTATATTAATTCAGGGTTCCGTAGCGCAACAACGCAACAAACCGGTTATTGGTATATGAAATTTTACTAGAGCTACTTCTCTAACTGGAAGCTTTTCGTATGAATCGTTTTAATTAAAAAACCAAGTAGGTTTTAATGGCGATTCATAATATTTGTACCAGGCACGGCGCTGATCCCGCAATCTCTCGCTACGCCTCCCAAAGAGGGCGGGCGTGGCAGCGGCAAGCAGGGTGGCGTGCAGGCGCTCTGCCAGTGGGCTGAGGTGCCCGGCCACCCCGGCATGGTCACCGCAGTCTTGCAGTCTTCCAGCAACCCGGTTGTACTCATGCTCACGCCAAACAATATATTCGTGCAGGAGATCAAGGTAACAACCCTTAAAAAATGACCAACATTTTATCTGGTTGAACAGCTTTAAATGCTGTCAGCCGTAAACATAATATATTATATTATATCCGCCTATCATTTCCAAAATAATGCATTCACAAAGCATATTACTAATGATTTAAGTTTGTTTTAGCTTAGCCATTAATTTATGTGCGAGTATTTATTTTTATGATTGACAGAGGATGTCTATGTATATGCCCGTGAATCAGCATTAAGTCCTCTACACGGGCGCATTTTTAGGTTTTGTATGGATTAACCTTTTAACCGCCGCTTAGTTGGTCCTAGAACGTGCCGCCTTCACGAAGTAACAGAAAACGGTGTAATGTTTGTCGCATATGTAAAGATCAATATTTACCGATCATTTGTAGTGACGCGAATCGCTATTGTTTATATCACCTCCTCATTTAATAATGTACGAGGGGCGGCTGAAAAGTTCTAAGCCTAAGGTGAAAAAAACAATTAAGTTTATTTTTTATTTTTCAATGTAATACCCCTCTAATTCGATGCATTTCTTAGATTTATTATATAATGCTTTTATGCCGTTAAAATATTGTTTGTTTTGGCCTTGAAAATGCTCTTCTACTGCTGCCTTCATTTCTTCATCACTGCCAAAATGCCGTGACCCATGGAAATAGGAATTAATTTTTGTATAGATATGTTGAAGTTTAGGTTTTACAGCAAATTTGTATTTTAAAGAAATCAACAGGACTACCTTAATCCGTAAATATTTTTTTACTGAGATTCGGCGGTTTAAAGTATGAGCAGTTAAGATTAATTGCACAAAAGTTATATTGTTGGCCTTAGAAGATTTAACATTTGAACAATGGACATACGAGCAATCTGTACATTAGCAAACATTTACAGGTGGTTCCAGCCAAAGCTAAAATCACGGATATGGTAGCGGTCCGCCATTGGTGCGGCGGGGGCGGCGAACAAAAAAGCACGCTCATTCTGCTGTGCGAAGATGGTAGCCTGCGCATGTACGCGGCCAGTGCGGAGCACACCGGGTTCTGGCTGTCGCCTACTATACAGCCGACGCACGCGCCGCGGCGCCGCCCTCGCGCTCTCACACATAGCAAGGGAAAGGCACAAGCGGTGGGTTGTACCTCTTAAGCCTCCATGACCGATTCAGTTGATTGGTTAATAACAAAGTAACTTTTCAGGCCGCTTCAAAATCTGTTGCCAGTGGATCGCCTCAGTTCCCGATCGATTTCTTCGAGCATTGCGTCGCTATGGGTGATGTAGAGTTCGGAGGCAAAGACCTCCTACAGGTCTACAACACCGCGCAGATCAAACACAGACTCAACACTACTGGTAAGATTTTAACAACTATTAAAGAAGCTGGAGCTCTGTTAAATTCCTATGCATAATACAGTACGATTTCTGTAAGTTTACCACTGACAGAGAGTTGGCCCCATTTAATTTTCAACTTAAACATCATACAAATAAAGCAATTTCCAGAATACTGGTACCACGTCTACCGATTTAGTAATAACTATTTTATTTGTATGAGATTTTAGCTGAAAATTAAATGAAGGCAATCCATCTGTCTGTGTTACACTCTAAATAATTATTTCTACTGTTGTCAACATAACTATCAGACAATGATGGAAATGTTACTATCGGATTTTATTTTTTAGCTGTTTTTGCATTGTAAATCAATAACCCTACTTTTTCAGAACGCACATAAAATTATTATTAGAATATGCGTGTCGTTTTCAAACGAAATCGTGCCCCACTACGTTATTTGGTCCGAGGGCAGAGTGAGAAGTCTGGTAAAAATCATATTAATTATTATTTGTGCAACAAGAGAGCTAAGTTGTTTTTTGCTGCGAGTTTGATTTTGAATCCCAAGCAAGCGAAGTAATCTAGAATTGAATCACGAGCGTAGATAGTGATTTTAGGTTAGAATCCTGAGTGCAGCAAGGGATTCAAAGACACCAGATGCAAATAACTTTGGTCTTGTGTTGCACATACAATTTTTCTCCTAAGCAGCGAGAAAATATAACCTTTATCTACACACATCGTAAACCCTTCATGATGCGTTCAAATACCGCAAATTACGACTAGCATAAAGACGTCACGCTAGCATGTTACGTTAGTACAAATTTCTTATTTGTGAAAATATTGCCAAATAATAACATCAAATTCGATATCATATTACGAGGGCTGCACTGAAAATTTCTGGAATCTAATACTTAGAAACATATTTTTGAGACATATCATACCTTTTTATAATCTCTAAAGTTTCATTATTTTAACACACTGGCCACATAGAAAAAAAAGCGATGGTTCGGTTTCAATTGTTTTTTGAAGTCGTAGAGTCGCTGCTGAAAATGGAATTGTCCCGTGAAAATTTAAGAGATATGATTTATTACGACTTTAAAAGTGTATTATCACTAAAACAATGTGGAGACCGGATGATTGTTGCTTTTAGTAATGAAGCACCTTCAAAGACGACAATATACAGGTGGTATGCAGAATTTCAACGTGGCCGTCTATCCCTCACGGACGACGTGCGTGAAGGTCGACAAAAATCGGCAGTCACGCAAGAAAACGTCGATGCTGTGCGTCAGCTGATAAAGGAAGACCGACATGTGTCATATCGGGAGATTCAAGAGTGTTTGGGCATTGGAATGAGTCAGATACAAATCATTTTACAGGAACAATTGGGCGTGCGAAAGTGGTTTTCCCGTTGGATCCCTCACTTATTGTCTGAGGAGCTGGAAACGACTCGTGTCAATTGGTGCCTCAGAACTTTGAATAAATTCAACGGAGGAAGCTCAAATGCAGTTTTTAGCATTGTATCCGGTGACGAGTGTTGGATATATGCATATGAGCCTGAAAATAAAAACCAATCTCGAGTATGGGTCTACGAAGATGAGCTCAAACCGACAAAAGTTATTCGTGGATTGGTTATTCGTAGAAAAACAAAGCAAATTTATTTCACCTCGATTCTAATATCACTCGAGATGACATTTTATTCGAAATTAAATGTCAATTGCATACAATTTTGACAAATCTCGCTTGTTACTTGATATCGAACGATATGGTAGTAGAGGCCGACCATAGATTGTCTTTGAATTAAAAAAAAAACTACGTGTGCCGCCATTTTTGACGTTATATTGGTCTTCTCGTAAAAAATCGTCTATTTGGCCATATTTCAGTAGAAACTTGTATAAATAAAAACTTGTCAGGATTTATGTAGATAAAGCAGCGTATGTACGGGGGGGGGGAGGAGACACTGAAAGTTTTTAGAACTGGCCCCTTATAACCAAAATAATAAAAAATAAGTTTAAGTTTTGAAAATGGAACTCTTTGCCAATATTATTGAGTATGAATTTAATTCATTTGTCATTTGTTTATGATTTGGCGGCAAATTGAAAATAAACTGTGTCACGTAAGCATGAATTAAACGCGAGAAAATTTTCGTGCAATGTTTTTTTATGACTTTTGATATCATTTAAGTCAACAAGAAAGTTATGATAGACTACGATTGGCCTTTCTCGACGAAGCCCCATCTCGTGCCACTGTTTACTACTGGTTTAATGAGTTTAAACGTGGTCGCACTAATCTCACCGATGATCTGCGTAAGGGACGGCCTTCTACGGCGACGACTGAAGAGAACATCAGTGTTGTGCGGCGTATGATAGAGACTGATAAAAGAGTGACCTATCAACAGATTCGGACAAGCTTGGGTATCGGCATGAGTCAAATACATAAAATCCTACATGAACATTTAGCGGTCAGGAAGCTTTGTGCCCGGTGGATACCTCATAATTTGACCGAGGCCCAAAAACTCCATCGTGTTGATTGGTGCCGTGAAGTGATTGAAAGATTTACGCAGGTGACTCAAATGCTGTGTTCGACATGCTTAACGGTGACGAAAGCTGGATTTACTGTTATGATCCCGAAAGCAAAAGACAAGCTCAGTGGTGTTTCCTTCCGAGGAGTTGCCAACTAAAGTGAAGAGAGGTCGAAGCGTGGGAAAAAAGATGGTGGCCTCGTTCTTCGGAAGGACAGGTCATTACGCGACAATTGTTTTAGAGGATCGAAAAACAGTTACTGCAGAGTGGTACACTAACAATTGTTTGCCACTTGTCTTGGAAAAAGTTCGGGAGAAACGACCTCGCAGTAGAATCCTCCTTCACCACGACAACGCCTCGTTGCACACCGCCAGGCGAACGATCGACTATTTGGCGACGTCAGACGTGGAATTACTGGTTCACCTTGCGATTGTTATTTATTCCCGAAAATAAAAGAAAAACTTCGAGGAAAACGTTTTGTGGACGCCGAGGAAGCTGTTGCTGCGTTTCTAAAGGCCGTCCAAGAGACTCCTAAGGACGAGTGGGTTAAGTGCTTTTCTCAGTGGTTCCATACCAACAATATGGTAAAAATAAGACGACATCCCCCAGCCGCCCGTGCGCCGCACTACGGCCACCTTTATATTGTGAACAAAAGTTAAAAAGTAACATTCGTAGAAAAATCTAATTTTGCTCACTGTCTTTAAACAGCGAAACCATCCTTTTTGAAGTGCTGAGGTGAAAAGGTATTTTTTTCACAAAATCATCAATGTCAATTTGTAATGCAGCCTTTTTGGAGGTAATCGTATATTTTCACCCAGTTCGCACAGTTAGTTCTTTTTCACAGCTATGAAAAAGAAACCATCACTTGCAAACATGGAGAAAAGCGAGTCTCGTTTTCTGATTAAACATTATTTTTTGCGAAGAAAAACCATTAGAAATACAAAAAGAAAATTTAGACAAATATTACGGGAACTCTGCTCCTTCGATTATTAGCCAGATGTAGATGTATTTTGACGTGTTATTTGACATTATCAATAAAGAAGTATCTGAGTCTGTAACATCTTAACATACATTTACGGAACCGTGCAACGTCAAACGTGAGTGACAGGGCACGCCGTCGTACTTTAAAAATACTATATTTTCAATATTATTGTACGCAATACAACAAATAAGCGCAAACGTGGCACTGAATCTTATTTCACTATATTATGCTTCAACTTGATCATTCTGTCTATACATAGCCGTTGACACACCAGTAGTCCTTTAAAATGTCGTCATTAATCAATCAGTAATGTATATCAATCGATGTTGATTTTAATTTTAGGGTTACGAACCTCAAGAGGAAACTGAACCCGTATAAGCTCACTCAATGTCCGACCGTCTGTCACAGTCGATTTATTTTTTATTTATGACTTACAAGATTTTATTTGACCTTTGCCGTGATGCGGATTTTCAGTGGTACTTTTTTTATTTTACTGGCAAGGAGTATCTTTGATAACAGACCGATGTAAACAAGACAAAAAAAAATCACAATAATAAACGACTTACCACAAAAATGCTAAAAAAGATTTCCAATCTCTCTCTTCTTAGCTATTATTAATCCGATATGGTAGTGGGGTTAGCTTTCCTAATCTTTTTTCTCCACTTCGCTCTGTCCTCGACATCGTCTTCGGATGCCTGACACCCTGCATGTCCTTTAACACCACATCCCTCCATCTTGTTTTGGGTCTATACTGATGGAGCGTTCCGGTATTGTTGGTTTGGCGAGAAAGTTATTTAGACGATATAAAAGAAGCAAGGGACAAAAATACACCTCTTGTTAATTTGGACGAGACCAACATTCATACTTCTCTGAATCAAGCAAAAAGTTGGCAGAGCGAATATGAACCTGGAGTATTGAAAGCCGTTTCAACGGGGAAACTATATATTATTGTTCATGTCCGTGCACCATCGGGATTTGCACTTCTGGTATACAATCATAATGAAAAAAAAAAAGATTACCATGATTCGATGAAAGGTCCCATTTATAATCGAATCCCAGACCGAACGTTATAATTAAAGTCGTTGGTCCAGAAAGCGACACGCTACTGACGAAAATTAAACATCATCGGAGTCCGAATCTAGTAAATATTTTAATGTTGAATATTTGGAATCACAATGTGGTGACAGAATTATAAACAAGGCTTAAGCCTTGTTTAGTGTTGTTGTATTTTTGTTACAGAAATACAACAACTCTATTTAGACTTAGAGCTACAATAGCTCAGCCTACCCCATTCTGGGAATGAAAGCGGAATGTTATGTATGTATGGATTTGAAATCGGACTTTGATGAATAGGTAATTATTATAAAGCTAAACATGTTATCTTTGATGCTCTGAAAACAATGTCTTAATATTTTACTTACCTCCTTTCGCCTGTTTATTTCTATCGCGCGTGAGAGAAAGACTTGGATTGCTGTCAATCAATTTTTATATTTTTTGAAAATTTAATTGTTTAAAAACATTATTTACACATTTTCACGTGTTATAATTCATAAATACAATTTACTCAACAGTGGTAAGTCACAACCATGATGTTTGAGTCGTTAGTGTATTACGTCGGCTTTTTTTGAAGTCACACTTCGGCATCCTTACGGCTTTGCGACTAACAGATGACAGATGACTAATTGATTTGGATTGTGAGCCTTAGATCGAAATGTTATGTAACGAAATGTGAAGAATATTTTTTTTACATTTTTAACCGCGTTGGATATTTATTTGCTAAGTATTAAACTATACTTGATTTTTACAGGACTTTACGTCGTTTCCACCAAAATGTCTGGATTCTCTCTGGAAGTCATAAACTCTGATCCAAACATGGTTATTTGTGGCATAAGAGTGCTGCTTGGCAGTCAAGATGTCGGTAGAACGCCTACTTATATCGAGGTGATTGGCTTCTCTGTCTTAATTTGAACCTAAAGAGCGTTGATTAAAATATCGGCGACCTTCAAGATAAGGTTACACCAAATGTACTTATACGTATTCCGCAGGTCCTCGGCAGAACAATACCATCAGTAGTACTTCGTAACCGTTGGTTTGACATGCCTCTGACGCGAGAGGAGTCCCTCCAGTCAGACAAGAAAGTGGTCATCAACTTCGGACCCTCGCAGGACCCCGACAGCATCTCTATGGTGGATTCTGTCAAGGTGTACGGCAAGAACAAGGAACAGTTTGGATGGCCAGAAGAAAACGAAGATCCGTCGCTGTGCCCGTCCTCTAGCAAAACTACTCAGGTTATTTCAATACTATCGACTTAATTTAATTGTCACGAGTGCTTTACTGGTACACTCGAGTTGTGATAAAAAATATTTTAACTAGTTGGGTTGACTACCAATTTCACCATACGGTGTTAAATTTAATTAATGTTAATCGACTGTTAATAAATTTTGTCAACTGTTAACGTTCTAATTGTCTGTTAAGTGGTTAACACCGTATGGTGAAATTGGTACAGTCAAGGGCATAAATATATATACGTTTAGCCAGAGATATCTGTACGTTAACGGTCAGAAATATGTGAGCATTTAAAGAGTCAAAAAGATCTATACATTTACAGTTAGTTGCAAAACTGAGTCAATATTAGCACCTTAGTAGAATGTAAATAAGTTGATGATAGTAGTACTCCTTGAAATTTGCTACAAATACTCCTACCAAATGATTTACCTGTCATTTACAGTTTTTAAGTAATTTTTTCGTAAAAACTGTTGAATTTAACTTTTTTTATTTGTCTAATATTTTAATTCTCTCTGTGGCAACCCAAAATAAGGACCCTGATAAAATTAAAGCAATTTAATCTTTTTAAAATAAGTAGAAAATTATTAAAATCGGACATACGTTTGGTGGCAGTTATTGGCAACATTAGTTCGGTGCATGGTTCACTTTTGCACCGAGACTTATTAGCCATACAAACTGGTTGTTAGTTCACTATGGTAGGGGATTAAAATTCTGCAATAACTAGAAAACTACATCCCTGATTCAAGCAGTTGATACCTCATTTTAAAAAGAATGGAATTCTCTATTTTAAATAGTTTTCTTATTTGGGGTTGCCATAGTGAAAACTAAATTACTAACTAGTATAAAACATAAATTGAATTTTTACAGTTTTTGGTTCAAAATCTTTAAAAAAATATAAATAACAAATAAATTATTTATAAAGCAGTTTTGTAGCTTACTTCAAGGATAACTATTCTGTACTAAGCATTTGAAAATAGCTTTGATTGTCATCGACTTATTAACATTCTACTAGGTGCTAATATTGTCTAAAACCTTAATATCTCAAAAACGGCTAAAGCGATTTTGATGAAAGATGTCTAAGAACCACCGCTAAAAAACCTCCTTTCATTTAAAAAAAACCGCATTCAAATCGGTTCACCCCTTTAAGAGCTACAGTGCCACCGACAGACACACACACACACACACTTACACGTCAAACTTATAACACCCCTCTTTTGCGTTAGGGGTAAAAAAAAAAAATTGAAATTAAAAAACCCCCGACTCAAAACTGTTTCTAAAATACGACTAAAAAGTAAAAAAAAAAATGCGATATCTGGCGATATCCAGAATAGTATTCAATTAGATTCTTACACATTGCTTACACATAACATAAATCAAATTGACGCATATCAATGGCAAACTTGACAGGCGAATACATCATTATCATTAAGTAGGTGCGAGTAAGTGGCCAGTATTTATACAGAAGCGCTGATCATTAAACCTCTTAAAAATTGTTTTAATGTCAATAATAATTCGCATTATGTGTACAGTAAGGGCATCAACATATACGTCCCTAAGACGTCAAAAATATCTATACACCTTTATACATCTGGCAATAAGTTCCGTGTACATACATAATAATGCACTTGACTGTATAGATATTTTTGGCTTGGGTTTTGTTCTTATGTTTGTGAGAGTTGCGTGTATACATATTTATGGCCTCCTATTTGCCTACATATATTTGATCTTTTAGACTAATTAAATCCTCACATACTTTTGACCGGATTACCGTACAAATATTTCTGGCTAATCAACTGTACAGATATTTTTGACGTCTTGGGAACGTATATACAGGGCGTCCCACGGCTATGCCACATGGAAGGAAAGTACCTTGAATATTGTAGATGGAACATTTTACTGAAAGAATACATTATTTTAATTTAATAAACAATTTAAACTGCATTCATAGATATTTAAATAATTATGTGGTTGAACCGGGAATCGAACCCGTTATACGAGAAAAAATATTACCCTGTAGCTTTATCATTCCGATCGAAAGGCTTCATCATAAGGATATTTTTTTGCTAAATAACATAGTGTCAGAAATAAAAGGAAGACCGTGAATTTTAGCATTTTTAATACAAAATTAATCAATTTATCAAATGCTCAAAACGAGTGCCTTCCTGTTGAATACAAAGTCGCACTCTTTTGATTATTTCGCTCCCTGTTGATTGTTTGATCTTGTTTTAGTGGATATTTAGAATAATACGTCTAAGTTCTGTTTGTAGCTCGTGGACACTTTCATACTGGTTCTTGTAAACTACATTTTTGACATAACCCCATAAAAAAATAAATCTATCTATCTCTCTATCTTTCAGCTTTTCATTTTTCTGAACAAAATTTCACATCAAATGTTAAAATTCATGGTCTTTCTTTTATTTCTGACACTATGTTATTTAACAAAAAATAATCCTTATGATGAAGCCTTTTGATCGGTATGATAAAGCTACAGGGTAATTATTTTTCTCGTGTAACGGGTTCGATTCCCGGTTCAACCATGTAATTATTTAAATATCTATGAATGCAGTTTAAATTGTTTTTTAAATTAAAATAATATCTTACATACATACATATCTTCACGCCTGTCTCCCAATGGGGTAGGCAGAGACTATGGAACGCCAGGTGCACCGATCCAAACATACAACCTTCGCTTCCTCCACATTCATCAATCTCTTCATGCATGTACGTCGGTTTCGGGTGCTTTTGATTCGGCCCTTATTCAGTTCCTCGCGAATCTGATCACTGTACGTCCGTCTAGGACGTCCCCTACTGACATCTCCACTCACTCTCGCTCGCCATATCTCTTTCGTAACTCTTCTTTCATCCATCCTTTCTAAATGACCAAACCATCTTAGCATACCCTTTTCGACTTTAGTCACTACATCTTCTTTCAATCCACATTTTTCTCGGATCTGGCTATTTCTTACTCTATCTATCATCCTAACCCCACACATACTTCTTAGAGCTCTCATTTCAACTGCATTGATCCTGCTTTCATTCTTCTTCTGCCATACCCAAGATTCACTACCATACATCAATGTTGGTGTCAATACTGCCTGAATAATAGCAAGGCGAGCTTTGCTCGATATGACCTTGTTTGCCAAGATTGAGTGTAACGCCCCTTTGATCATATTTCCCGATTTTACTTTTCTTTCAATATCCCCGTCACATTTTCCATCTCTCGTAAACATTGAACCTAAATACACAAACTCATCCACTTGCTCCACTTTTTCATCTCCAATCATTATTTGACATTCTGTAACAGTTTCATCCCTCTCCACAACCATCACTTTCGTCTTTTTAACATTCACTTTCATATCTTTCCTTTTAAACGCCTCATTCATCAAAGTCACCATTTGTTGTAAGTGGTCCGCCTATGATGCAAGGTGAACTTGATCATCAGCATACAACAAAGTTTTAAAAACTGACTCATTCATCCTTATTCCACAATCATACTCTCTCAGATCTGACAAACAACTGTCCATGAATAGGTTGAACAGCCAAGGAGACGCTACGCAGCCCTGTCGAACACCACGTTCGATGCTAAACCAGTCCGTACACGTCCCATTTATCCTGACACAGGCACTCGAGTCATTATATAATGATTTGAGAGCCCGTATCAGAATACTGTCCACCCCATACATGGAAAGAGTTGTCCAAAGTTCATCCCTCACTACTCTGTCATACGCCTTCTCTAAGTCAATAAAGGCACAGAAAACCTTTTGATGTTTGGCTATGGCTTTCTCAACTATGCACCTTAAGGAGAAAACTTGATCCACACATCCCATCCCCTTTCGGAATCCCGCTTGCACATCCCAAATCTTACTTTCCGTTGCTAACATCACCCTTTCAATCAACACCTTTGCATACAATTTGCCTACGACACTCAGGAGGCTTATACCGCGATAACTTTTACATTCCTGCTGTGATCCCTTACCTTTATACAGAGGCATAATCACGGCCTTTCCCCAGTCGACTGGAACTCGACCGGACCGTCAACACAGGTTAAATAGGAGGTACAGCAGGCTTGCTACTACGCCTCCACCCTCTTTGATCATTTCAGCAGATATCTTATCATACCCAGCAGCTTTACCCATTTTCATACTCTTTATCGCATTCATTATCTCTTCCATACTACTACTACTACTACTACTGTCACAAAATATTTCTTCACCTACATAACTACTTCCATTACCTCCACTTTGCTCAAACAAACTCTCAAAATATCCCTTCCACTGATTCAAAATTTCTACATCATCTCTAATAACATCCCCATTTGAATCCCTTATCACACCTATTTTCGAATCTCCTGCTTTGCCTCGAGCTGTTCTGACTAAATGCCAGAATAACTTTACATTGGCTCGGAAGTTCGAGGATAATTCCCGATCATACTTGCCCTTGCGTTCTTCTTTCTTTCGGTTAACTACATTTTTAACTTTCTTTTTCAACAAAACATACTTTTCTCTTATTATTCTTTCCATACTGTTATTCACATCACCTTGAACTCTTCTGTTAGCTCTAGTAGCTAACGGATCATTCCACACTTTCTTCTTTTGCATCACCACTTCTTTCACTTCATCATCCCACCACTCATTCCTAATCTTCTTACCATTCCTCCTCTTGCTGATGCCACATACATTAGACGCGGTTTCAATCACACCATTTTTAAAGTTTGTCCACAATTTTTCTTTATCATTACATTCTTCTTCAAAAACATGCCTAAATCTATCATTCAGTAATTTCCGATATCCATTACCGACATTCTCTTCTTTCAGTCTTTCAACTTTTACTCTTTCTGGTCTTGTTATGGGTATACGTGTGTGATGCCGCCATTTGTTTTGCAGTCCAGCTATTCTAGTAACTACGAGAAAATGATCAGTGCCGACATCAACACCTCGATACACCCTCGTATCTTTTACTTTCACTCTCAGACGATTATCAACTATAACAAAATCTATCATACTTCTCTCTGATTGCCTCTGCCATGTATACATATGAATGCGTTTGTGACTAAACATTGTGTTAGTCACCGCAAGCATTTTCTCCAAACATATACTTACCAAACTTTCACCATTCTCATTCACTCTCTCATCTCCAAACATTCCTAAAATCTTTTCATATCCATCACGACAAACCCCCACCCAGCCATTAAAATCGCCTAACATAATTATACTCTCATTCTCATCACATTTCTTTAATAATATCTTCTTTCAGTAAAATGTTCCATCTACAATATTCAAGGTACTTTCCTTCCATGTGGCATAGCCGTGGGACGCCCTGTATATTTATGCCCTTGACTGTACTGAGGCTATGAGTGCTAGATTTTTATAACCATTATGGATTATTTGGCAGCAGATGTTTAACGATGCATATGCAGCGTAAAAATTATCTAGACACCCGCAAAATTCAAGTTCTAGTTTCTGTCATTGGAGTTAAAGTGGTGACTTTTGGAGTTGAAAAGTTTCCGGACCAGTCCATATTAGGAACTTTCTTGTATCCAATTCCCAACGGAACTTTGAACTATCAAAACCTGACTATATATCTGATCTGTCTATACACAGACATTTGAAATTCCAAACTTCTAACAGGAGGCAGAAGCCAACGCGGGTCAATGGAAACCAAGCTCTTTGGAACGGTTAGCTTGCGCAGCGCTAGAAGCGCTAGAGCTGGGCGCGGGTGCGCCCCTGTCGTCGCTCGCGGCGGCCGGCGCCGAGGGCGGCGCCGAGCCGGCTCGCAAGCTGCTTTGCGCGCCTGCTAGCGCGCAGCTGCACGCCCGCGCGCAGTGTCTTCTCCGAGCTGTGCATCACCAGCACTATCATCAGTACAAGGTCAGTGGGACATAAATAAACGGGAGCTGGAGTTGTTGATAGTCATTATTATTTTTGCGAAGCGGTGCATTATTAAAATATGGAATCTCATTTGTAGATTTTATTTTAGGATTTAGGCGGTTTTGATAAAAGGGCACGTGTTTATGGACTAAAATGAACCGGTATCTTTGCCTATACGTCACGATAATTAACTACACTGCTGTAAGATAAATAGTAGTGTCTCAGACAAAACACCTATAGCAAGTGCGACCACATTACTGTAGGTGAGGATTGAATCTGCGTTGATTATTAAATATACCCTATTGGCGTATGAGGGCAGTATATAAATGTCCGACTAATTTTAACATTGCACATACTGTGCGAAATTGTGCTGCTACGTTTTTTAAAGTCACTGAATGTAGACCTTCCCTATGTGTAGTAAAGGTTTCTAAGCTGCTATAACCGCGTCAAAACTGACTGGAAAAGTGAGTCGGGGTCACACAATACTAAGGCCTGTAAAGTTTGCTATTATTAATGAGTGTTAAACTAAACTCTCTTACGTATAAACTAAAAAAAAAAACCCTTTCTCTATATGTTTAAGGTTATTCTTGGAAAGGTCATGGATTATCTCATTAGATACAGATCTAGTGAATAAACATATTTCATAGTTTTTGGTTGGGAAAGTACGTATTCGTCTTGCTTAATCAATAAGCTTAAAGGCGAGTACTACAGCTAACTGAGAAAGCAAGATAAATACAAGCCATTCCCTCTAAAAACGATTTCGTGCGTTTTATTTATGTAATTTTTAGGACCAAGCGATTCTGAGCTACGTGTGCGCGTCCCTGCGCGAGCTGCGCGCGACGCGCGATCCGCGCAACATCGACCCCGAGGCGTTCTTCCGCCTGGTGCTGCTGGCGCGCGGCGTCGCCGTCACGCGGCCCGCGCACCTTGTCAAGTACAGCGCGTCCACGCCGCAGCGCCCGCCCGACGGTACCCTTACCTTGCATCATTCATCATTGCTAAACAGACTTATTATGATAACTAAGCATACTACTATTATATTTGCAAAAGTTTGTAAATGTGTGCATGTGTTAGTATATTCGTTACTTCGGGATCCTATCATTTCATAACCAACGTTTCACAAATGATTCATTTCACCAACATATCATTTGACAACCCGCGGTTTTTTTTATATAATACTGATAAAAATAAAATAAAACAAATACTAAAATTAAAATAAATATTTAAGGGGGGCTCCCATACAACAAACGTATTTTTTTGTTGTTTTTTGCTGGATATTAATAACGGCAACTGGTAGACACTTCAAATATTCGCAGATTTTTTTCTTGTATATTCACTTTAAGAATAACTAATAAATTAATATATAAGGGAGGCTCCCATACAATAAACGTGTTTTTTTTGCCGTTTTTTTGCTCGATCTTAATACAAGCACCTTGGTTGTATAGATAATGGCATAGAACTCTTTTTTTGCTGTTACGAATGCTGGATCGTGAAAAGTTGCTTGTTTATTGTTTGTGTTATAATAAATCATGTGTGTGTATGTAGACTTTTTTATGGTCAAATTACTTAAAACTTCGTGGAAGTGCTCTTTAATACAAATAATGCAAACCGTATTTGTAATGGCAAACGTTTAAATCACACCCGTAAATAATTCTTGCAGCTGGAAAGGAGAATCGTACCTACAATGAAGGTTCCTCTAAAGGCGTTTCCTATTTTTTTTTTCCTCTTTTGACATTTGAGAGGCCTTGCGCGCATTAAACATGGAACAGCAGATGCAACGTTTGTTATAATTAGTTGTTTGGATGCCCGTAGACTTAACCCGTAGGGTATGTGTTGGCCACGGAGCTTATCCTGTAATGCCACTAAAAATGCATGCACACTAGGGTGGTTCACAGATGTATGGAGAAAAAAATAATTCAAGTATTAAACAGGGCACCCCCTCATTTTTTTATACTTGTTTATAGGAATGTTAAAACTAAATTTCAATTCTGTACCACAAGTAGAAGGCGGTGCTCATCGAACTTTTGTTTTCAAGAAATCACATTATTTTTAGTGATTTTACGTGTTTGGTTTACATAGAAAAAAAAACTCAGGCTTAAATTACAAACATAATATCTTTACTAAAGCACTTAAAAAAACATTATAGAATAAAAAGAACATATTACAATTAAAGGATAAAACCTATTTTATCATATACATGAAGGCAAAGTTTGTCGTTATTTTGACACAGCGTCCATGATTGCCTTTTTTGTAGCATCTGTCGATATAGCTTTTCTGTTTGCCTCCACCACCTGCAAAAGGAACTGCTTCTCTTCCTCGTCATGCGTTATCAATTTGATGAAATCATCAAATAATTTCACTCCTCGTTCAGCGGTATCATTCACTACTCTTAACTGTGAGATACGCTCTTTTCCTTTTATGTAACTCGGATCATCGTACCAATTTTGCGGTGGTAGTGATGTGTGTATCTCTTCAATTGTTGTGAGGCTAGCATTTCGTACTGATTTTAATCCATGAAGGTGATGATGGAATCTTAGAAGTACTTGTCTTATGGTTGGTAGTTGTATTGACGTAGAAAGAGGATCTAAGTCTCTCATCCCAATTAAAAATACACCGTGTTTTTTTTGATTTACGATAACTTTAAGGGCACGTTCTTCAAGTCAAATTAAGCTAATTTCCCGAAGACAGACATATGATAACTCGTACGGTTATAAAGATATTCAATTATTAAAATTAATCAGTTAATCACGTTAAACTAATGTAAAAGGCTCTTAATTGATACCTAACAATTTTCTTTTAATTACCTATTATGAGTAAAGAGTTTTCAATTGTTAGGTCGTGCACCTGTCAAGTGTTATCTTTACTTGTGTGTGTGTATGTCACGCTGACTTGACGTATTTGACACTAACTATGAGTTAACTCTAAAGACCCTTTTAGAATGATTGAAGACACAACATTTAATTACTTTGTTCTAAAACAATTTTTTTTTTTTTTTTTGCAATATTTTAAAATCTAATGTACCACGTAGTTTCTATACGTGTACCTAACAATATGCCGAAGTTATCGTAAATAAAAAAAAACACGGTGTATACTGTCAGTTTTGCGAGTTGTAATCATCGTTATTTTAAGCACTTTTCACTATTTTGCAACCAAATTTTGAAACACTTTTTATTAATCAGACACAATTTTTGAAGGTTAGTATCAATATTTGTCGGTCTATAATCTTTAAAATTAAGTTAACTTCAATAGTAACCTGAAAAAAAAATGATTAGTTAATTCTGTAACCTGTAATATTATCACTTGAGTAAAATCTTTAGGGTCGTTGAGCACCGGGTTCTACATAAGATAAAAATTTGAAATTTTTCATGAAGTATGCTATATATAGCTAAGTGAAAAAGAATTGGGGGGTGCCTAAACTTAAAAAAGAAAAAAAAAAATTTTGGACCGCCCTAATGCACACACGTACACATTTATAATATTAGTGTGTTTTACGCTAGGCAAAAGTATCTGACCTATTATTGTTTAGGCGACTGGTCGGCACTGTGGAAGGGCGAGACGGACGAGCGCGAGCCACACGTGTGCGCGCTCCTCACCAGCGTGCTGTGGCGGCTCGCAGCGTGTCGATCGGCAACCGGTGGGCCGCCCGGCGTGCTGCGCTACGGGCTGCGCCACGTTGAACACACGCTGCACGCGCTCGCAGACACCGTGCACGCCTTCCAGCTGCACGCCGAGCCCGACTGCGTGAGTCACTAGTTGCTACACGAAGGAACCTTGAGCCGGCACCATTATCGTGTCAGCTACCGCTGGTCGTAAACCACACCTGGGGTTCCCCGCCAATTATACAAAGTTTTAGTTAGCTTAACCATAGATCAAAGAATACAAGTACAGATACCCAATCCCATAGAGCAAAAGCGTGCCGTCCTAATGTAGGCAATTCTGTATCCAATTTTAGTCCCGTAGTTACACAAGTACATGGAGTATCTGAGCTACCACTGCCATGTTGCTTGCAGCCTACCTAATAGTTTTAGTAATATATTAAGATATGACGACTTTCAGGGCAACAGACGCACGCGCGACGCTCAGGGCCTTTTTAAGGTTGTGCATGTGCATTTCGGAATATACTATGAAGATATTATAACCTTGATAATGTAAGTAGTGAGTGTATGAATGAAAAGGTTCCGCTTTAACTGGCGCCGTATTTATGCAGCCCGAGTATTTGATATTTTAATATAATTAATACAGTCGCCCGAAGCGCTGCTTGTCTTAGGGTCGTATTAATAAACCAATCTCGACTCTAATGCTCGTCTCAAGATGCGTCAAAAATGACAGCTTTCTATGACTTGACGTTTACTTTGACGTATCTTGAGAAGGGCATGTCAGCCAAGATGAGTTTATTAATACGGGCCTTAGTTACTGAGATATCGAAAAGCGCGCATGTTTTTAAAGCCTTCAATCGACTTTAAAAAAGGAAGAGGTCATATACAGGGTGTTAGGCAGATCGTGTGCCAAAAGAATACTGCGGGTAGGTAGCCCAAGTAACACAGAATCGAAATAACTACTAATTCGTGGTCCTATGTACAGGTCTGTGCTGATATAAACTCTTACAAGAGTTCACCCGTGAACTTATAGCTGCATAATAGCATTTAGTGTCAATTAAACAGCTCAGGCTGAATAAGAGCTGTATTACGGTATAGAAAAGGTACACAATTTTGTCCTTATTCAGCTCTAAACATTTTTAAACACTATTAGCTGTTTAAGGGCAACTTAGTGGAGAGCTTTATGCTAAGTGCTGTGTATGATATCACATGTGAATATTTATTACGTTGACTTTTTAAAATACCACTTGTGAACTATTATAGCGTTAATAGAGTTATAGTGAACTACAAGTGGACGTTACTAATGTTTAGGGCTGATATTTTCCCTGCTAGTCAGCTTTTATTCAGCCTACGGATACAAATCTGCATAGCGGCTGTTTAGAAGTTCAGCAGAACCCTAATAGCTGTTTAGAATAGTATTAGTGAATCAAATGAACGGCTACTGCTGAACAATGTTTCACATGCAATGTCTAAGAGAGATTTATGCTGATTACACGTACACAAGTGAACTTATTTTTTATCTGTTGTTTGTTACTGGTATCAAAGGTTCAGGTAGGTTATTGCGGATCCCTAACGGGCCGTTGTAATGAATCACCAAAGACATTGAAAACAGCTTACAGCTGTATTTGCGATCACAAATTACACTTATTACTGGTTAAGGCTGAATAACGGGACTCCAGTGAATCATTACGCAGCCTATAGCTGAAATATGAAATAAAAGTGGTTCACATGGTGCGGAAAACTCAGTCACCATTTTTTATTCTATAACCTTTAAATTATCGTACTTTATCTTTACTTTTTAGAATACTTCCACCATAAACTATTATTAAATTTAAATAATTGTCTCTTCTTAGACCAGTTACATCAGTTTTTGATTTATTTTTGGTTAAAAAAAGTTTTCTTTTTTTCTTAAACGGATTTGGTATACTTTCTTTGGCATATATTTACTGTTTATTTTGTATAAAAACGCATTATTTATGGAGCGCGTGAAAATTTTCTTAGATAATATATATATATATATATATATATAATCACATTAAAATCGAGACCGCAATCATTTTCACTGAATAGAACGAAAATTCAAGTATTATAATAATATACTTACTAGTTATTATTCCGCCATTCCCATTTGAATCGTGCAATATAATCGTAGTCCAGTCACTCTCAATGAAGAATGAAAACAATTCAACAGGTATTTAAATTGTTTTGTAACTGAAGTTCATTTAGCGACTTTCTTTTGCTTGTCCAGCTAAAGGTGAACTTGTGGAGTTTTAAGATAGTAATAGGGGTTCACATGTGAACTTAAGTCTGAATAAACACTCACTCGTGCTCTATTAAACAGCCGATATTCAGCCCTTATAACTCTTGTGACCCTTAATACAGCCATTATTCAGCCACTATTAAGCTATTAAACAGCCATGTGAACTTTAGGCTGAATAATTTGTGCCCAATTAAGATGTATAACGGCTGAAAAAGCGCTTTTTCAGCTCTTATTCAGTTAAGTTATTCAGCTTTAACCGTAGAAAAATTTTAATAATCAGCTCTTATTACGGCTTTTTGTGTTACTTGGGAGGGTCACTTGCAACCCACATTAGGCTAATTAACACCCATCCTGCCCACGGTCTTTTTTAATTGTTATTATTTCGATATTTCCCAAAAGTTTACAGTTTTCTTTACGTATCATTTTTTTAATGTCGCAGCAATGTATGTTTCCTATGCAGCTAACTTTTTTAATTCATAACTTCAATTAGGTAATTAATTATGCAATGAAGTCGGGAAAAAATAAAAAGGTTCTTTTTGGTCGTAAGTTGCGTATTTTATATCGTTAAACAATAATTAGCAGTGAAAATAAATGTTAACTTTTATTACCGTTTTTTATCATTGTAGATAACTTTTAATGTTTTTTTTTAGAATTGTTTGTCAAATTAACTTGTTTTATTGAGTGCATTTATTATTTATTTATTTATTTCATAAAAAAAAATTGAAAGGAACAAGTACAGACGAAACAATATTCTGATGGTCCCACACTAGGCTATGCCTGTCACGTGGCAACCAGATTTGGTTTACAAAAATAATTGAAAATAGTCGGCAAGATATTACAAGCAGGAGTGTTGTGAATTCTACAATTCTTTGTACAATACAAATTTGTTTACTATGTTTATATTATTATAATACCTAAGTACTAGGAAGACAGAAATTAATTATATGTAGTTACGGTGGACTAAAATTAGTGTTTCTGTGTAAGTGGGAGTGTGTGTGTGTGTGTGCAAGTCTCTTTGTGTGCGTGTGCGTGTGCGTGTGCGTGTGTGTGTGTGTGTGTGTGTGTGTGTGTGTGTGTGTAAAACACCCGCTTCCCTGTAAAGTGATTTTGTTGGAAAAAGACGAGGTTTTCTGAGCATCACCTTCAGCACGAAGCGCTGAGCTCTTTCCAGAGGCAACAAAGCAGTAGTGGAGGAGCCACCCCACACACCAATGCAATATAATAGGATAGACTCACAAAGCATGGTGTAAACAAGTTTTAGTAGGTTTTCACTGGCTGAATTTCTTAAAGATTTCGTAATGTACACCATGTCTTACTCTACCCGTCACTAGATCAATGTGTTTTTTGAAGTTGTGTTTCTCATCCAGTGTCACGCCCAAGTACTTAATGGAGGGGCAACTGCTGATTTTTTCTTCGTCGTTTATTGGGTAATCATACATACATACATACATACATACATAACATCACGCCTTCATTCCCAGAGTGGGGTAGGCAGAGCTACAGAAATACTAACAACACTAAAAAATAATTTGAGGATAAACCTAGAGAAGCATTATGATTGAGTTTAAGATCAGGTCTAAATGGGGGAGCAGATAGAGCGGTCTTGTGGAAACAGATATATTTTGTTTTTTTAGTGTTAAGAGTAAGGAGATTATCTCTGAGCCATTTTGCTACGGCTTTCAGGCCCCTCTCGGCTAGTGAGTAACATTTCTCCCAGGTTTCCTCATGGAAGATTAATGCGGTATCATCTGCATAACAGATAATTTCGACTTGCTTGATAGGAAGAGAGATCATGTCATTGATATAAATGAGAAACAAGGTCGGGCCCAGAATGCTGCCCTGTGGGACACCAAAAATTACCGATAGTGGTGTACTGACTAGATCACCAATCTTAACACACTGTCTACGATTTGTGAGATAGCTTTGGAACCAATTCCAGGCTATTCCCCTTATACCCAGGAGTTCCAGCTTCCTGAGCAAAATCGGAACAGAAACTGTGTCGAACGCCTTAGCTAAGTCTAAGAACGCTCCGACGCATCGTTTACCTTTATCAAGGTAGGAAGAAACTAAGTTTACCTACAGAGTAGCAGCTTGTTCAGTAGACCTGTTCCTCCGGAAGCCGAATTGACTCGCGGAAAGTAATTCCTCTGATTCCAGAAAGGCGATCAGCCGATTATTAACAATTTTTTCCAATATTTTGGAAAAACTGCTGAAGAGTGAGATAGGACGATAATTTCCAGGACAATCTTGGGCACCACCTTTATAGATAGGAATAACAGCCGCAACTTTCCATGATTCTGGGAAGGAGCCCGAAGCAATGCTTAAATTAAATATATATATAAGCGGTTTAATTATGTAGTCTTTGATGGTTCTAAGAAGACAGTTATTCATTTTATCCAGACCAGCTGCACTGTCCACCTTTAGATTCAGAATCAGTCTCTCCACTTCGGCCTCATCAGTAGGATGGACAAAAAATGAATTACAGGGGGATTTGGGTACGGAGACTTTAGTGGTGGGTTAAGAATGCCTCTGATGTATTCGTATGAACAAGAATTTCATTAGCCAAATTTTGACCTACAGACGCAAAGAATTCATTAATACAGTTCAGAGACTCTTTAACATCTGGTTTGATTGAGGTAATTTCATGAGTAGGATGTTTATTTGTAGTAAGATGTGTAATGGATTTAATGGCATGCCATAACTTTTTTGGATTATTTTTACTTTTCGTCAATAGCTTTTGATCGTGATTGTTTTTTATTTTTCTTAATAGGTCAATGTAGAAATTCCGGTATCTAGTATAAGTTATTCGGGATATTTCACTATTAGGATTCTTTCTGTAGTTTGCGTGAAGTTTGTCTATGTTTTTAGCACATAAAGTAAATAATAGGTGATGTAAACCATCATTTTAGAGTAAAACCATGTTTTTGCTAGAAAATTCATAGTGAATCATAGTGACATGAGGTATACTGTTAGAGTGAACATGAACTGGATAAGTTTTTGTGAAATTGGAAGATCCGAGAAGCTCCTATTTAATTGTGCCGTGGAGTTGAGCTTGACAACTTTTATTTTCAAATTTTCACACTTTGTCGGTTCATATCTTTTTTTGTTTACTATGTGAATGCAAATAAGATGTTAATATAATAAGAAAACATTAGAGATAAAACAAATACAAATACCCTTTTGCTGCGACATTTAAAAAAAATACATGTAAAGAAAACTGTGAACTTTTGGAAAATATCGAAATAAAATAAAAATTAATAAATAACCGTGGGCAGCATGAGTGTTAATTATCCTAAAGTAAGTTGCAAGCGACCCTACCTACCCGCTGTATTCTTTTGGCACACGATCTGCCTAACACCCTGTATATGTATTTTTTATGGCTGTTCGCCGATTTCTCCGTCAATTGTAGACCGACTTTAATGATGTATTCTATTGAGATGGTCCCATTGTCACCAAGTTAGGATTTACTGATGGGATCCCAGGGAAATCGAGGGCAACCCTCAAATATTACAGGCACGTATTACGACTTCCGTGCGTTTTCTAAAGCTATTCAGGTATTTGCGTCTGGTAGTCATCACTTCATGTAGGTGGGCTGATGATGGAAGGTACGACTCCTCAAAGGTTAGGAGTTGGGGGCTAGATTACACCGACTTCAAAAAAGGAGGAGGTTCTATGTTCAACTTTATGTATGTTTGTTATGTATCTTCACCGATATCTCTGTCAATTGTGCACCGATTTTCAAAACTCGAAATTGTTAGTTCCATATTTGACCATGTACTTTACGATTATTGTAGGTTGATATCAACGAAGTATGAATCTTTATTTATTATTTGTAACATAAACACATTAAGGAAAGGGCGTACAAAGTAAAGAATTTAATAAATACATTATTTACCTATGAAACTTTTGTTTAGGTTTAACAATATGCGGGCTCAGTTAGTAATATATACTTGTAACAACCCTAATTTTGCGACAGGCGAGAGAGAGGTAGGGCGGGGCGTGGGGCACTGTAGGTAGTTATTTGACGGCTTTGCTGTCAAATCCATACAACGACGCCGAAGATGCCCTTCTAATATCTAATATCTTATGGTGTCAGCTCAATTGACTGAGACAACTGATGCAGTACTGTTTCAAGCTACTGTGCAACCGGCTTCTTCTTTGATGTAGATCGACTTCGGCAACCAAATATACCTGTCTCTGCTCCTGGCCGAGGACCAGAGCATCAGCTTCGGGGCCAAGGCGGCGCTGATGCGGGTGCTGCGCCCCAGGGTCAAGCGGCGCCGCGTCTACATACCTTCGCCGCCTACCACGCCAGGTAACTGATACATTTTATTCTCCATTTTACTATGGAGGGAATTACCACATTGGATTCCATTATTTTTTGTCCGTTTCTGCTACCGCAGGCGCAGGTGCCAGCAGTTCGACTGTTGCTACGTGCTCTGTTGCACACACATCAAGTGCAGTAGTAGAAGCTATCGTGAGCGCCGTAGAGATGTCGCACGCCGATCATGAGGCAAACCATTACATGGACGTGGACGATACCATCGAGCCGATGGTTCTACTGGCACCTGACTCAGGTATAATTAACACGTCATCCTTGTTGTCACTATCGTGTCTTGCTTATATGAGCACTTTACCTTATAGTTACGTATTACGTCTGTACACGACAGAAATGCGATTTACCTCAATTGATGAATAAAAGATTTCCTTTTGCAGGCCTAATCCTGACTACCCAAAAGTTGATTTAACATACTTAGATGTAAAAATAATTCCATTCAAAAATACTGGGTGATTTTGGGGTCATGATCCAAGCCAATGAAAGGTATTTCATTTTGAATGACATCGTCGCTTCCCGAAAAGTGAGATTGTGGTCGAAAGCAGGTCTATTGGCTTTATTGTTCCGCTTTATCTTGGTTCCGTGTCAAGTAAATATGTTTTTTAAAGTTTAATACTTAAACCAATATGCCATGTGCATACTTCTTAAAATGTAAAAAGAATGGGCTTATTAAAGATGAATTATTATTTTTTCAAAAATATATTATAAAAAAGATTATAATATAAAGGTACTTCATTGAAAAAATTGAAAGTCGATTATGTGTTTTTTCCTAGTTTTTTTTTGCATGAAAATGTCTAAATTTTGAATCACAAACGAATTCACCATGTTTGCTTTACACGAAAATGATACCAAACATGACCTTATACCTCATTAGTGTGATTTGTGTATTCCCCGAACTTGAAAAAATTACATCTACTGGGTGATTTTGTGGTCATGATCCGGAATGGCCAAAAGTGAATAAGATGGTCATACTGAACAAATTTTCCGACGGGACCAACCACGAAATCGCCAAAAAAAAACCAGCTGTTCCATACATTAACGGTGAATTAATTGTGAGTTAATGTATGGAACAGCTGGTTTTTGTTTGGCGATTTCGTGGTTGGTCCCATTGGAAAGGTTGTTCAGTATGACCATCTTATTCACTTTTGGCCATTCCGGATCATGACCACAAAATCACCCAGTAGATGTAATTTTTTCAAGTTCGGGGAATACACAAATCACACTAATGAGGTATAAGGTCATGTTTGGTATCATTTTCGTGTAAAGCAAACATGGTGAATTCGTTTGTGATTCAAAATTTAGACATTTTCATGCAAAAAAAAAACTAGGAAAAAACACATAATCGACTTTCAATTTTTTCAATGAAGTACCTTTATATTATAATCTTTTTTATAATATATTTTTGAAAAAATAATAATTCATCTTTAATAAGCCCATTCTTTTTACATTTTAAGAAGTATGCACATGGCATATTGGTTTAAGTATTAAACTTTAAAAAACATATTTACTTGACACGGAACCAAGATAAAGCGGAACAATAAAGCCAATAGACCTGCTTTCGACCACAATCTCACTTTTCGGGAAGCGACGATGTCATTCAAAATGAAATACCTTTCCTGGAAAATGTCTGTTACAATAACGCCTAAGGTTAGCAGTACCTCTGCTAAAAAATCGACAAGATGCATATTCAGCGAGCAACGAGTGATACGTGACTGTCTGATAGGATGCTCGCAGGATTAAAAACTTCTGGGTCATGTACATACATCGTTGTCGCGGGACAAAAACAAATCTGTTATAGAACAGATATAACAGAATGTCTGTTTAGTAATAAAGGAATATTATGCCTTCGAATTCTAAACCTCTAAAGGTGGGTACGAATTAGAGCAGGCTCGGGTTGAGGGACGCACGGCTCACCCATTTTGCTCAAATTTGTACGCGCTCACGCGCTGTGCGGGCGAGCGGCGCTATCTTGCAAAACTTTTTCTCTGGAAAAGGCATAGTTGGCCAACGAAACTTTTATAATAAGCCAGCGATGTGTAATTTTTTAAACGGTTTTATTTAGCTTCACCGCATATGTTTCTTTGTTTGTGGCTGTTTGCTTTAAATGCTGCAATCAATTTTGCTCATGTATTGAGACCCCGTAACCATAATAAATCTTCGATCTTTAAATGCTGATGCTGTAGATGATTAGATGATACTGCTTAGCTTGATGACATTGATACTAGATGATTCATAAAAGGCTTTAAAACCAATTTATTGTTTTTTTATTGAAGATGATGATATCCCTCTAACTTATTTTGCATTTTTAACCATTAGTGTGTTTGTAGGTGTGAGAATTACTTCCTCTTCACTTCACAACATTTTAACAAAATTCCTTAACACAACAAGTTTTGCTAAGCAAACAACTAATTAATAGTCCAAACAACCTCTTTCCCGCCAATGTTTTTTTTTTTTTTTTTTTAATCTTGTGTGAAAGTTTTTACTTAGGTCGAACGGAATACTGCCAAGTGATACGTTGATTTTGTATGTTTTTTTGTTAATTATTCTTGTTTTAAGTTTAAAATTTCATTTGTGTTTGATGTAACATTGAAGGCAAAAAGAAATTAAAGTAAATGTATGCAAATAACAAGTCTAATGAGTCCAGTCACCTCGTCCGTCTGGCTGTAGGGATTAATTGTCTTAGTCAAAATGACGACAACACTTTATGCACTAGTGAATAAAATGCGATTTTATGCAGCCTATACCCAGCATAAAGAAGGACTTTACGAGCATGAGAAATGAAAATAACATCAGGGTGATTAGTATGGTCCCCCCAACGTGAAAAAAATTGGGTCGTCAGGATGAGCCCTGCAAAAGGAAATCTTTTATTCATTAAACGCCGTTTAATTGACCGTACAGACGCGACTATTATGATTGAATTGGTGTACAGGATTGGACGCTCTGCTCGACATTCCTCCGGACGCAGACGACGAGACGATGGTGGAGCTGGCGATCGCGCTCTCGCTGCAGGAGCAGCCGCGGCGCGCGCCCCCTGCTCCCTCTGCGCCGCCGCCGCCCGCGCCCGGCTTCAGCGACGCTACTGCCTCGCCCACAGGGTCAGTATCTCATCAACACTGGCGCACATTACTGACTGCCTGATGTCCACATCCGCTGAAGTAGCCTATTATATTGATATTCACGTTTCGAATACGGAGTAAATGTAAAAAAATTAAACAAATTACATCAGCAAATCTATAAAAATAACGCATGAAATAATGTTTAAATGTGTTGCGTTCTTATTTTTGGTTGATGATCTGGTCGGACGTAGCAGTTCGGATGACGAGGGCAGCACGGCGGCGACTGATGGCAGCACGCTGCGCACGTCGCCCGCGGAGCCGCCCGGCTCGGCGGGCTCCGAGAGCGGCGGCTCAGGCGCCGACAGCATCGGCGGCGTCTCCGGCCGCAGCAGCGCCTACGGTAAACAGTTACAGATGTACGATTAGGTTATCGGCTTTCAGTTCAACTTAAATATTGCACATATACAGGGTGGGAAAAATCTATGGGCCCTGGAGGGGAACTACCGTAAATCCTTTAGTTAGCTCATTTTACAGAAAGGAAACATTCCTTTATGTTTTTAAATAATTAATTTGTATTCAAAGATCTTCTAAAATTCGCTTGTCTCACCCGGGAATAGACCAACAAAAAAATAACAAATAAACCTTTGCTATTTTGTTAATTATACGAATCGGTAGGAGATAGGAAATTTAGACTAAATTTGAATATCCGGAACGAGGAGGGTCATTTCGAGCAACTTATCAGTTAAGTTATTAAGATTCTTTTTTCTCTTCTTAATATCCGTGCACGTAAAAAAAATTGTCAGGCTTTTATGTTCTTCGTATTGATAATAATATAAAACTAAGATTAGTTTTCCTTTTTATTTTATTTTAAAGACCAAATGTTTATTAGACAAATAATATCCTGAAAAATAATTCTAAAATTTTAGTGGTTCGAATCCCGGGTGAGACAAGCAAATACCAGACGATATTTGAATGTAATTATGTTTCTTTAAAAAAATAAAGGAATGTTTCTTTGCAGTAAAATGAGCTAACTAAAAGATTTACGGTAGGTGCCCTCCAGGGCCTATAGATTTTTTCCACCTTGTATGTTATACATATATGTTAACTGGAAGCTGATGATGAAAACTTTTAAAGAGATAGGAGTAGACTACCGAGATAGGAGGATAATATTCGAACTATACTGAGAACAGGAAATACTAATTAAAATTGGAGTAGAGCAGGAAAAGATAAAAATTTAACAGGATGTAAGGCAAGGGTGTCCACTTTCACCCCTATTATTTAATCTATTTACAGAACATGCGTTTAAGAAAATAACAGAAATAGCTTTAGAAGGTGTCAAAGTAAATGGTAAAAAAGTGTATTTCTTTTGATTTGCCGATGACATCGCAGCATTGGCGGTAAACAGTGACGAAATAGAAAAATTAGTAAACAATATGGACTCAATATTTAAGAAATCGTTCACGTTGTGACGGGAGCGGTGACCTTGAAATGAAAGAAGTCACTACTTGTTTCAACCGAGGCCCAAGACCTTTTGGGATACCCCCGATCAATTTCAAGATCACAGGTGCCCGGTGTGATGCAGGAATTTCGCATAAAACTGCTTCAGAATTGCAAGTCCATTTTATGGGATGGAATTGACCGCTTGAATAAAGCAATAAGTTCCTTGAAGACGTCAACGGCGACAGACTTATCGTTAGTCATCTGCCATCAGACTAAAACAGACGTCATCCATATAGGTTGAGTTGGCTGCAATGGCGGCCGCTTTAGGAAACTTGTGCTTTTCATCAGCTATCAATTGATGAACCACGCGTATTGCGTGATATGGGCTTGATTTCATGCCAAAGCAGACTCGATTAAATTCGTAGGTGGATATAGGGTGTTGCAGATTGAATCGAAATAAGACTAGCTGAAATGGATTAAATATATATTAAATAAACCACCCTCCGTATAGTCCAGATTTAGCCCCTAGCCACTATTTTCTGTTCAGTAATTCAAAGAAAGACCTGTGGCCTACGTCCACACATATCTTACATTTACATTTTAGAATTTATGTTTTTAGATGTACTTATTACTTTTACGCTAATTCATCTATATATATACAAACTTATTTTATATTTACACTCTTTTATCTATTTATCAGTGTTCCGTCAAAAAAGGTTAAATTTATTTACCAGCCCGTCGATGTCGATATATTGATAAAATAATCGATCTCACCCCATCACTAAAGCGCGCCTAGCATATAGCGTTATTTACTTGCCCGAGGCGGCGCGCGCGCAACAGAGGTCGTTTAGCAGTCACAACTTAACCACGACGCGGAGCGCATGTTTCTTTCCCTCATGAAGTGTATTGACGCGAACAGCTGTGCCTATGTATTCCACCTTTCATCCTTCACAAACTGTACTCTTACTTTCTCTCTGTGCTAGTGCTTGTGCTTTCTACTCTTCCTGTGCCCTCGAAAACTTATGTTACGGATTTTTGTGTGTACCGGTCAATATACCGCTGGAACTGTGAGTAAGCCTATTTATTTACTAACTCCAACTCCATCCACATAACCGAGCTACCAAACTGGTGACCCCGACGTGATTTGAACAAAGAAGGAGATTTTAAAGACGCACTCGAGTCAGGCACGTCATCCGGAACTAGTGATGGGAAAGTGTCGATAAGCGCAAGCGATGTTTTTAAGGTCGGCGTTAGAGTGCCACCGTTTTGGGCAGAAGAGCCAGAGATTTGGTTTGCCCAAGTTGAGGGACAATTTAGTATTTCTGGCATCACCAGTGACTCCACAAAATTTAATTACGTTATCGCCCATCTTGATAACCAGCATTCCCGAGAAGTTAAGGATATAATAATACATCCACCCGCGTCCCAGAAGTACGAGAAGCTCAAGTCCGAGCTCATCAAGAGGCTTTGCGTCTCCAATGAGAAGAAGACCAAACAGCTGCTGATGCACGAAGAGCTCGGAGACCGCAAACCTTCACATTTCTTTCGCCATCTCAAGGATCTTGCAGGCCCGGCAGTACCAGATGACTTTCTCAAATTGATTTGGACAAGTCGCCTTCCTCATGGCATCCAGATGGTGCTTGCAGGCCAGCAGCCTACAGCACCGCTTGATGACCTGTGTGATTTAGCTGATCGAGTGAATGACCTCGCTTCCTCATCCCCTCGAGTGGCCTCCGTGAGCAATGACATCCCAGGTTCAGTCCTCAGTGATCTTACGAGGGAAATTGCGGAACTCCGGAAGCAGTTTCAGAAGCTGGCGTCAGACAGGAGCGGCAGATCCCGATCTCGCACATCTCACGATAAGCGAAACGCATCAAGTAGTAGTAAATACCCTCTCTGCTGGTATCACGGGAAGTTTGGGGACAAGGCCAGCAAATGCGTACGTCCATGTGACTATAAGCCAGCGGAAAACGCAAAGGGCAGTCGATAATGGCGACTGACGATTGCCCTTCGACTCCTACTGGTCGCCTGTTCGTGACCGACCGCTCTTCTAAGACGCAATTCTTGGTCGATACTGGAAGTGACCTCTGCGTTTATCCACGGTCGGCACTACGTGATCGTCATTCCCGGACTGGGTATAAATTGTGTGCTGCAAATGGCTCTGACATTGCTACTTATGGTTATGTTAACTTAGATTTAGATTTTGGTTTGCGTAGAAGTTTTGTTTGGCAATTTGTAGTAGCCGATGTCACTAAGCCAATTATCGGCGTAGATTTTTTAAATTATTATAACCTAATAGTAGATTGTCGTCATAAACGCCTTATAGATAATTTAACTTCTATAACTGCGATTGCTACTTTAGCTAATTGTAAAAATGTGTCGTCCGTTAAAGTTGTCACTGGTGAGACCAAATATCATAAAATACTTGATGAATTTCCCGAAATTACTCGACCAGCTGGTAGACACAACACCACACCACACAACACAGTCCATCATATACGCACGACACCTGGGCCCCCAGTCTCTTTGCCACCCCGTCGTTTAGCCCCTGATAAGTTGAAAATCGCCCAGGAAGAGTTCCGGTCCATGCTGGCTAGTGGAACAGCCAGACCATCGGAAAGTCCCTGGTCTTCACCTCTTCATTTAGCCCCCAAGAAAAGCAGCGGATGGCGTCCCTGCGGTGACTATCGTAGTCTGAATGCTCGCACGGTGCCTGACAGGTACCCGATCAAGCATATTCACGATTTTACGTACAATATTGCAGGTTGTAAGATATTCAGTACATTGGACTTAGAAAAAGCTTACAATCAGATACCCGTCAGCCCCGAGGATATTCCAAAGACCGCCATCACTACTCCCTTTGGACTATATGAATTTCCGTTTATGACGTTTGGTCTTCGAAATGCTGGCCAAACGTTTCAATGGTTTGTTGACGAGCTTACCAGGGGCCTCGACTTCGTGTACTCATACTTAGACGATTTTCTAATTTATTCTAGGAACGAATCGGAGCATGAGCTACACCTGCGCACAATTTTCAGTAGGCTGAAGGAGTATGGCATGTTAGTCAATACATCGAAATGCATTTTAGGGGTTCAAGAGGTAAGCTTCTTAGGGTATCGAATATCTGACAGCGGATGCAGGCCCCTAGATTTGAAGGTACAGGCTGTAAAGGATTTCCCACCCCCAACTAACGTTCGGCAATTACGAGGTTTCTTGGGCATGCTTAATTTTTATAGGAGATTTCTTCCACAAGCAGCCCTGATACAAGCCCCATTGCATGCCCTACTGACGGGATCCGTGAAGGGATCGCAGCCAATTAATCTTACAGGAGATACTTTAAAGGCTTTCCAGGCCTGCAAAGAGAGTTTATCTGACGCAGCCATGTTAGCTCACCCAGATTGCTCCGCAAAACTGGCAGTCGTCACGGACGCGTCAGATAGGGCTCTTGGTGCCGTGCTTCAGCAGCTTAAAAATGGTGCCTGGGAGCCGTTAGCTTTTTTCTCCCGAAAACTTAGTACCTCACAGATCAAATACTCACCGTACGACCGGGAGTTACTGGCCATATATGAAGCAATAAAATATTTTAGGCATATGCTTGAGGCCCGTCATTTCACCGTCTATACTGACCATAAGCCGATCAGTTTCGCATTCCACGAAAGGAAAAACAACTGTTCGCCCAGGCAGTATAGACACCTTGACTTTATATCCCAGTTCACAACCGACATCCGCCACATATCCGGCAAGGACAACGTGGTTGCGGATGCTTTGTCACGGATTGAAGAACTGGGAGCACCCGTCAGCCTCGAGACGATAGCACAAAATCAAGCCTCTGACCCAGAACTGCAAGATCTGTTGAGCAAAGGCACTTCATTGCAATTAGAAAAACTTAATGTTCCTGGAAGCCAAGTTCTCTTGTACTGCGATGTCAGCACACTGGTCTCCAGGCCTTATGTACCAAGATTTCTGCGAAAGCAAATCTTTGATAGCTTGCATTCTTTGAGCCACCCTGGTTGTAACGCTACGGCCAAATTAATTTCAGAGCGATTCGTTTGGCCAGGCGTAAAAAAAGACTGCAGGGATTGGGCACGTTCTTGTCTACCTTGCCAACGAGCAAAAGTTAACCGCCATGTGACCACCTCGCTCGGCACATTCCACCTGCCACGTGCTCGATTCAAACAGATCCACATAGATCTGATAGGGCCCCTGCCACTTTCTAATGGCTATCGTTATTGCTTAACAGCGGTGGATCGGTTTACTGGTTGGCCGGAAGCAGTACCCATAGAGGACATCACGGCAGAAACCGTCGCAAAAGACCTGTTGTCTGCCTGGATTGCCCGGTTTGGCTGCCCTATAAGTATTACTACTGATCGTAGCCGTCAGTTCGAATCTGCACTGTTCCAATGTCTGTCTAAGATGGCCGGATTCGAACATAAAAGGACAACAGCCTATCATCCGGCTTGTAATGGTTTAGTCGAAAGGTTTCATCGTCAGCTAAAGGCCGCGATAGTCTGTCATGCAAATGACAGATGGACTGAGTCATTGCCATGGGTCCTGTTAGGCATACGCGCTTCATTTAAAGAAGACTTACAAGGATCCTCGGCCGAGCTCGTTTACGGAGAGCCACTGCGACTTCCCGGCGAGTTCTTAGAGCCACGAGCTAGTGTCACCACGGATTTATCCGAATTTACCGCAAGGCTAAGAAACTTCGCCGAGAAATTACGGCCCGTGCCAGCATCCCGCCATTGTAATCCCAAAGTTTTTGTTTACAAGGAACTAGAATCCTGTGATTATGTCTTCTTACGCGATGACACATCACGTGGTTCTCTCACCCCAGCTTACTCCGGGCCGCACAAAGTGCTTGTCAGAGGAGATAAGGTGTTTAAAATTCTCCTTAACAACAAAGAAGCTACCGTGTCCATAGATCGCCTCAAACCGGCGTTTATACTGGACGACATTAAAGATAGGCCGTCCCCTACAGTCTCACAAAATTATGTCACCCGTTCAGGACGCGTAATAAAATTTCCAGATTTTTATCGTCCTTGATGGACTCTGGTGGGGGGTGGTGTGGCCTACGTACACACATATCTTACATTTACATTTTAGAATTTATGTTTTTAGATGTACTTATTACTTTTACGCTTATTCATCTATATATATACAAACTTATTTTATATTTACACTCTTTTATCTATTTATCAGTGTTCCGTCAAAAAAGGTTAAATTTATTTACCAGCCCGTCGATGTCGATATATTGATAAAATAATCGATCTCACCCCATCACTAAAGCGCGCCTAGCATATAGCGTTATTTACTTGCCCGAGGCGGCGCGCGCGCAACAGAGGTCGTTTAGCAGTCACAACTTAACCACGACGCGGAGCGCATGTTTCTTTCCCTCATGAAGTGTATTGACGCGAACAGCTGTGCCTATGTATTCCACCTTTCATCCTTCACAAACTGTACTCTTACTTTCTCTCTGTGCTAGTGCTTGTGCTTTCTACTCTTCCTGTGCCCTCGAAAACTTATGTTACGGATTTTTGTGTGTACCGGTCAATATACCGCTGGAACTGTGAGTAAGCCTATTTATTTACTAACTCCAACTCCATCCACATAACCGAGCTACCAAAGACCTAAGAGGAAAGCGATTTGGAAGTGATGAAGAAATGAAGGCGGCAGTATAAGAGCATTTTAAAGGCCAAAACAAATAATGTTTTTTTAACGGCATAATAATAAAAGTAACAAATGCATCGAATTAGAATTACATTGAAAAATAAAAATAACTTTTCTAAATTGTTTTTTTCCACCTTAGGATTAGAACTTTTCAGGCGCCCCTTGTATTGTTCTGAAGGTGCGAATATCATATAGGTCCATATCAGCTCACATAAAAGTGTTTGCCCGAAGTTATCTCCTTCTGCCTACCGATTTGTAGCCCGATTCATTCACTCTAATGAATTTTGTAGTATATATTTAAAAAAAATTATTAGTAATATATTTTTCTTTCATAAATTTGACTACTACTATCGGAGTTCATAACAAGCTGTAGTCAGTTAAAAATGGACCGTAATGTCATTACTTAGATTAAATTTGTACACAATGCTGTATTTAACAAAAAAAACCTAATTTTATGAAATAATTAACTCGTTTAAAGCAAAAATATCTTATATTCTAAGCTAACTTGCCAGAGTCGCTTCTTCGACTTACAAATCTTGCTCGCTCGCTTTGCTCGCTCCAATGAGCGAGCAAAGCGAGCGAGCAAGATTTGTAACGTGACTATAGTACAATCAACAACTTCACTTCACTCTACTAAATTGATCTTTATGATGTTCAAGTTAAGACTCAAAACAAGTAACAGTTATGTTAAGCAAATAGATGCAAGCAATATAGTAGTATGATCTTTTTGTATAAAACAGACTATAGTCGAGACCATTTCGTTTCCGTACTCATATAAACAATCCTATTAGCCATTATCACTCCATAACCACGTACTTTTAAAGTTCGAGCATGGTCATATTATATATGTATACATACACGTATCATCGTCTTCATCTTCATTTTGACTTTGAAATCTCTGCTAATATAATTAACGCTTAAATACGAGTAAATCAATGGATCTAGTTTTAATCGTCTGGATGTATCTCACATTGTGTCGAAGGCATATTCGTGGTCCGCAATGTGATTGCTATATCAGTGCTAGCCAATATTAAGCTTCTCTCCGTTTCTAGTTACTCGGACTCTGCCTCCAGTCTTGAACAAAGGTATCTATCAAGTTCATCCCGGTTACGTCCTCGATCGCTTAAGCGGGTCAAAGCTTAATACTTTGGTCCGCCGCGATCCGAATTTTATTGTATGGGGCCAATTTGTAGGTATAAATTTTTGGCACAAATTCCTTGGCGGCGTTTCATAAAAAATATTATACGTCCATTATGTCCACATTCGTTTTTGTATTAAAGCCACTTTAGTTATTGACCATTTCCTTCTCATGTTTTAATTGAAAATATTGTTGACTGAGGGTTAAGTTACTGATTTGATGCAAATGATGCGTAGATGCCTTTGATTCTCTAAAATTATTGTCTTTTTTTATCATTTGCAATAAAATATTTTACAATCGATTGACATCTAAACAAAGACGATGACGTCGAGGACACTAGCATGCTTCATGCTCAGTCATCTTGTGAGTGTCGTATTACTAAATCGTTCAATAAGTCCCGAGGCTAAATTGGAAATGGAACATATAATTAAGACTCATTTGATTTTTAAAAAGTACTGGCTTTTTAAAATATAAGACGCGTCAAATAAAAAAAAATGGTACAATAAAATATTGATTTTGCAGACATTTAAGTGACGCTACGGTTGTAATTTCGATACAATGAAAAAAAACGAGTTTCGCGTGTTGATCATATTATTATTTTTAATGGGAAAAAGTACTGTTGAAGCACATTAATAACTTGAAAAATGTTATGCGGAATCAGCTCCCTCTAAAGCAACCATTTGTTGGTGGTATGCCGACTTCAAACGCGGTCGCATGGACACAAATGATGGGGAACGCTCAGGTCGTCCAAACGAAGCAGTGACCTAACCAAATTTTGACCTAGTCCTGAAGATCGTAATGGAAGATCGGAAGGTAAAAGTGCGCGAGATAGCCGAAATAGTGAAGATTTCAGCGGGCAGTGTTTTCACAATTTTACATAAAAATTTGGCCATGATGAATCGTAATAAAAAGGATTTTTTACGTCGGTATTTGACAATGGATGAAACATGGATACACCATTTCACTCCGGAATCCAATCGGCAGTCTTGAAAAGGGGCAAAGTATAAATAGTGACTATTACATGTGCTTATTGGAGCGATAGAAGTACGAAATTGCGGATAAACGGCCACTAATGAACAAAAAGAAAGTGGTATTCACCAGGACAATCCTTGTCACAGGTCCGTGAGAACGATGGCCAAAATTAATGAATTGGGCTTCGAATTGCTCCCTCATCCCCTTTATTCGTCAGACTTGGCCCCCCGCGATTACTGGCTGTTTGCAGACCTCAAAAATGCTCCAGGGTTAGAAATTTGACTCAAATAGTGAAGTTATCGCAGCAACGGAAGCTTATTTTAAAGCCAAAGACAAATCGTTCTACACGCATGGCATAGAAAACTTAGAAAATCGTTGGAGGGTCTGTATCGCTTTTGGAGGAGACTACTTACGTTGATGACTAAAAAATAATTAAATAAAAAAAACCCTGTTGTAGTACTTAGTCTCGGGACTTATTGAACCACGTGTTATATATAAAGCAATAAGTTCAGGGCACGTTGCAGACAAGTATAAACCATATCTGTAGAAGTAATGGATGACTTTGGCGTGCCATTTCATTTTGATTTAGTTACTTGTGTAAAGTTTGTATATAACTTTACTTGGCTTAAAAGTGCCAACGTCGCAATTATAAGGGTCTGTTGCACCTAAGTTTTCGTAACTAGTTTTGTTTCCCAAAATAGAAATATCTTTAAAACCGAGCCGAATTTAGCAGACGTTAATTAACATTTTTAACTTGAAATGTGGTTAGGAATGTGCTGTTAAAATCTCTCGCAATGCTCACGGGCACCGTGTAGATGTGTATGTACCTTTGAATTGGGTTACTTTAATTCCTAGGGTTACTTTGATAAAAACGTCAATTTGACTTGAAACGCAAATTATGCGATTTCTGAACGCATAATTGGGATTGTTTTTTTACGGTTGGCAACATTGAATATCACTGTACACGTGTCAGTAGCGGCAGCGGGATCCACCTCGACGGATGGGGTTACTATTGAAATACGTTATAAAAACGGTGGTTATAAAGTAAGTAAGTCACCCCATTAACAGTATAAAGTTGATCGCCAATTCTTTTTTTTTAAAGCGAATTAATAATAGCAAAAAATACTCTAATGGTGGAATCAATAAAATAACAAAAACCGATATTGAGGTTTTTTTTTTTTTTTTTTTTTTAATTTTTATATTCATGAAGATATAACCATTTTAATCTTGAAACTGATCAAATTCACTCCATTCTACGCTATCACGATTTTCTACTTATGGGTATTTACTATATATAGATCATACAAACTATATATACTAACCCCCTAGAAGCCCGTACTCAGGCACCAGAAACAATCTTACAAATGTGACAAAACGTTATCCTCGTGCCACCACAATAGACATTGGTTTCGACAGAAACTAAGTCATGACACTCATGACCAATGATCGGGGTTTTGGATGCAATTCGCGGGATTTCGAGTCGTAATCATAGTATGGATGTGACTATAATCCCGCGATATTTTTTCAATAATAATAACGTTTATTTCAAACGTTGACCTGTAATATCGATTAATATCATGTAAAATAAAATAGAATAATTATCCTCCAACATCAATACAAATCCCGGGATCCCGGGCATATTCATTATTAGCATAACGTTTAAGGTCAATCACCCCAGATTGCACCGGGAACTCCCATTACTGTGATAAGCTCAAGAGCAAGTAATAAACACATTTAAATGCAACCTTTTTGCTATTGTAATCTATATGTTGTTACTGGCACGTTGTTCTAACGAAACTTTATAAAATAATAAACAGTCTGCTGTCAACCGACCTTTCAATAACCCCTTCGGTAAGTTAAGTTGCACGTTTTGATTTATAGTATTTTTTTTACTTCGACGACTCTGGCTTGTTTTATGGTCTCAATGATTTAAAGATTATTCTGTTCGTCTACTGTGGTTTCTTCTCATCGGACTTTTAATTAGAACATCATTGGATTATTATTGGGATTAAGGTTGTCAAGCATCAGTTGTCATGTCGCGGAGAACTCACAGTTTACCTAAGGAAGAAACTGTACAGAGTTGGATAGAGCCCTATGTCGACTTGCTGTATGAATCGACTAGGAACTCTATATATTGCACAAAATGTGAAATTAACATTGGATGCCGAAAAAGTACGGTCAAAAACACGTTAAAGGAAAAAGACACAGAGGAAAAACTAGAAATATACAAGAGTTTTACTATGACCTAATCCAGTTCCTGATTCTATGCAACATTCCCTGGCAACAAATTGAAAACCCGGCCTTCATATCTTTTTTCGGAAAGTATATATGCTGCACATGTGGTGATAGTCTTACGTTGCCCAGCAAAACGACGATAAGAAAAACATACTTATAAAAGTTTTATCAAGATAAAATAAGTTTTATACAAGGCGAGGTTGAAAATGAAAAATTGTGGATATAGCTCGATGAAACAACGGACTTGCTTGGTCGGTACATTGTTCATTTATTGATAAAGCCGTTGAACTCAGACGTTTCTAAAAAGACATATTTGGTAGCGTGTAAAATGCTAGAAATAGTAAATGGCGAAACCATTTCAAATTTTGTGGTAGAATGTTTAAAACAATTGTGGGGTGAATCTTACGAAACCAAACTTGAAAATGTTTTGTTAATGTGTACAGACAGCGTAGCATACATGTTAAAGTCGGGGCGACTTTTAAAGAACACGTTTCCAAAGTTGAAGCATGTAACTTGTTTGGCTCATGCTCTTCATCGGGTGGCGGAAGAAATTTGTTGTCAATATCCGGACGTAGACGCTTTGATTGCAAATATTAAAAAAAATATTTCTGAAATCTTCGAGTAGAGTCAGACTATTAAAGGAAAAATTCCCGAACATGCCTCTACCTCCTAAGCCTGTTGTTACAAGGTGGGGAACTTGGCTTTCAGCAGTGTCATATTACGTTAAATATTTTAACGAAATAAATACAGTTGTATCAAGTTTACGAGATTCGGAAGCAGTGTCAATAAAAAAAACTAAAAATATATTAAGGAAACCCAATGTAAAAAGCCAAATGGATTACATAAATAAATATTTTAGCATAATCGAGATCGCCTTAGTCAAACTACAGGAACGGGATACGTCAATCATCGATGCCATAGAAATCTTTGATGAAGTCCGGACAGTTATAAGTTGGAGTAATAGCTTACGTATAGATACTAAAATAGAAGCAGTCATGGCTCGAAATCCGAATTTAGATGATATCAGAACATACGCCAAACAAATATCACACGAATCCGCATCCGATGAAATTTCTTTATATAAATTCGCCCCGCTAACATCAGTTGAAATAGAAAGATCGTTTTCGGCTTATAAGTGGGTTTTAGATGTTAAACGAAATAGGTTAACATTAGGGAACATTGAAAAAATAATGGTTTGTTATTTTAATTTTATAGAGACCAAAAGTAATAAAAAATAATGTGCAATATTTGAAATAAATGATTTTATTAAAATGTATAATCAATATGTAATCTAATAATATGACAAAAAACTGTCCTTTATCAAACCACACGAAAGCCCGGAATCCCGCGGCATATCCATACTAGCATAATGATTGAGATCATTCACCCCAAGTCGCATCCAAAACCCCGATCACTGGTCATGACAGTGTTTATGCACTGGTAGCGCAGGAACAACTACTCTGTGACAAAGTATTCTCTCATCTATTGAGCAAATACTCCCAATATAGACGACCCATTTAGCCTAGTTGGGAGTGACCCTACCTACCAAGCTAGCGGTTCCGGGTTCGATACTCGGTGTAGGTAAATATTCTTGGATGTTTCCTAAGTATAATATGTTTATCGTGAGCACCCATAATTGAAGCCTAGAGCTTGGTTTGGGACTAGGTCAATTTGTTAGAGATTTTCCGTTTTTTGTTTATTTAATATTTATATCACGGATAGATTGGTGGTTGTTATGTGGCAAATGTCAATATGTTAACCCAAAGTAACCCAATGTATCCGCGATATGATGACTGGCCACGAACTTACATCTGCTTATCTGTTAATAATAATCCGTTAAGTACCAACTTCACCATACGATGTTAATCACCAGTGATCGTACTTTTTCCAGCGTTTTTGGTGCGTTGACGTCAAATGACACACGACAGCGACCTAGGGTTGTCGACGTGTATAATATGATTGACGTTTAAAATTATGTACTTAATATTATGTTGTCATTGAAAATAAAACACTTTTTTGTACTTAATCAGTTATTATAATTGTGTATAACATTTATTAATGTAACCCAAAATTCCTCAAATTTTTCGGAGGGCATGCTGACGATTAGTTTTCGTAATTTTGATTGCCCTGTCGAACAACAGCAATCAGGTTGTTTATTTTCTGAAAATAAAAGTAATGGTTTGATTCAGATATAGTCGATAGATGATGGTAGAGTTACTATTGAAATTAGATTACTTGGAATTACGTAACCGAGAAATTGTCAAATGCAACATGTTAAAATGTACAGTCTGTCTATAAACTTATTGCTAAATTACCTTGGACATTTTTATGTTGATATTTTCGAAACACCCCTACGACTTCGTCCCAACAATCATCAAATTTCAAAAAGTGAACTTTTTTGAGCATAATCCTTAAACACCTTTCTCGAAAATTAAAAAAGCAGGAACATATATTATATAAATTATGAACATATATATTTCATTATGCATATTGGGTTTACATGTTCTAATAATACTTTCTGTAGGTATTTCCGATTTTTTTAATACGCTATTTGATTCTTGGTTCAAACAATTTAATATTGGGCTCTACTGACAACCCTAGCACCGCACCAAAAATGCTGGAAAATGTACGATCACTGTTAATCACTTACCGATAGCAGTTGTCAAAATGTATGAACTTACATCGATTAAATTTAACCTCGTATGGTGAAATTGGTACTTAGTCTCTAAGTATTCATAATTTCTTCTGTAGTAATGCTCTATTGGTCCATAAGGAGGCTGCGTTTCCACCGGAGCTGTGCGAGGTATCAGAGCGGTGTGTGAGGGAAAAAATCCACCAAAAGAACTCCTAGCCTCGCTTAGCGCAGCTCTCCAATTGGTGGATTTTTTCCTCGCACACCACTCCGCTACCTCGCACAGCTCTGGTAGAAACGCAGCCTAATTGACGGAGTAATCGCGTAACAAATATACAAAAACAAACCATACCTAAAGTTAAATTTTAAACCTCCTCCCTTTTGTTGTCGCTTAAAACACGTGATTTTCTGAACCCATTTACTTTTCAAAATTTTTGACGAGATCTTCAGACCCTGTAGGATAGAGGAAAAAATAACGCGTGTAGTCTCTAAACACGGTCACTCTTTTTAAATTACTGCAACCCAGAGTGAATTTTGCGTAGTGATATTTTTAAAGATAAATTACATTTGATTGTAGCGGGCGCGTCAACTTCCATGGGCCAGCATGGAGCGTCGACGTCGCGAGCCTTGGAGGTGGAGAGCGAGTCGCGCAAATTGCACGCGCTGCGGCTATCGCTCCTGTCTGCTGCGCTCGACGCGCTGCCCTCGCTCCGCTCGCTGCCTGGCGTGCGAGCGATACCGTTCGTGCAGGTAAATCATTGCGTTGCGTGTAATTGAAGAGAAGTATCGATTCCTATGTAATACTAATGAATGACTCACGTAGTTATTAATTATCCATAACGACGTTCCGGACGAGCTACAACACTGGGACTTTTATATCGCTCAGTAAATTTTCCCGGTTCGTTTTATAAATAAGCTCGCTTTTTGCGCGACTACTGCGTAGAAGTTGTTCCGTAACAAAAAATATTATATTTTCAGATATGAACTATCTTTGTACATACCGAAGTTCACATCCATCAGTTGACGCGTTAAACCGTGAACGCACTTTCTTATAGGATAAGAAAAAAGTAACGTTGTTTATCTTATCTAGGTGGTGCTAATGCTAGCAGGCGACCTGGATAGCAGTGTGGAGGCAGACCGCGCCGTCTTGGAGCGGCTGCTGGAGCTGCTGGTGTCCGAGCTGGACATGGTGGAGGAGGACGCGCCCGCGCCGCCCGTGCACGACCGCACCAACCGCCGCGAGCTGCAGCTCGTCGTCATGCGCTTGCTCAGTGAGTGCACTTCCAAATTTACGTTATTGATTTGCTTCCATCGCATGCAGCGCACTAAACCACCGGTAGCGTGTTCCGTGGATGCCCCTGCGGCCCCGGCGCGCGCCGGCAGCGGTGGCTCGAGTCGCCCACTGCGCCCGACCAAGATGGCGAGCTGGACGACGCGGGCGATGATAAAAGGCGTGCATGTGATGTAGAATCCGCTTGTATCCGCTTTTGAAACCTCGTTAACATTTGATATTAACTTTAATTATTTTTTGTCGTGTGATGTCATAGCATTCATATTCATAGAAATGTTTTTATAAATATATTGCACACTTTCCGGTACGATGTATGACGTTACGTGTGCAAAACAAGTAACATTCATGAAAATACTCATTGGGAACGGCCCCCATGTCCAGTATTTAACTTGTGTCTGTGCTGATGCGTGGACGTTGAAAGTAAAATAACGTTGTTAAATTGTATCTGCAGGCGTGCTAATGGCCCGGTGGAAGTCGTCATCGAGCGGCGGGCAGCGCGAGGGCTCGGGCGCCGCGTGCGCCGCGCACGTGTCACGCCTGGCCGCCGCAGCGCTCATCCGAGCCGGCGCGCCCGCGCATTGCTACCGCGTGCTCTCGGCGCTACTGCCCTACTACCGAGACAAGACTAGCAGTAAGTTCTCTTTGTGACAATTATCTGGACATTTCTCAATCTCACAATGATTTTGCCACTACTGCAGTCATGGAAAGTAAGCGCAAATAGCATTGTTTAAAAAACCTAACAGTAGTTAATCGAAAACAAAGCACGGAACAATAATATTGTCGGAGGAACGCAACCAGCGTTGAAAATTCCGGAAAAAATCGAGTGTTTCATACATAGTAATATTTCATTTTCATTGTCAATCAGTTCAATCACTGTCACTCTCGCCACCTATTTCAATTGTTTCTGCCTCCATGTCGTCGATGTAGGTGCAAATAAGTCCGGATATACAGGGTGTCCCGTAAGTACCACGACAAACTTAAGGGGGAGGTAGGTGAGCAAGCCACCTACCTAACATGGAAAAATCGCCTTAGTAAAAATCGCACCGTTTTCGAGATATTTGGATTTTTCTGATTTTTAGAAAAATGTACACCCACCCGCACTGAGTTTTTCATCTGTGGTATTCGGATTTTTTTTATTTTTATATTTTTTTTATTGTAAAACAATCTTGAATAGTTGTGTTATCAAATGGTAAAAACCATTAAAAAGTAACTATTGTAGTTTTTTTTATTTTTTAAATTAAATTTGAAATTGGCCTCTTCCGTTTTATTTTGGTTAAACTTTAGCCCCTCATGGTGAAAAAAAAATACATGACCACTGGTTAGCCAATTAGATTAAAAACATGCTCGTTTAATGGGCATTTAAAAATGATAAATACTTTATCATCAAAACACAAATAAATATTTTTTTTTAAAGAAAAGCGTAAAATACACCCCAATTCACGTTAAGCCAGTACTGCCACTCAAGCATACTTGCGACGCGAACTGTATAGCAACGCAAAACTAATCGAACAAATTAAAATCTTTAAATTTCGCTTAATTTAAAAAAAAACTAAAAAAACTTTTAATCTGCAATATTCCAAGTAATTATTCGATTTGGGCTTACAACCTGCACAATGCCAAACTCTTTATTAAAAAAAAAATACTGTCCTAAAATTCATAATTTAAAAATAATTTTGCTCCTCATTTGTTTATTGTCACATTTGAACCTAATCTTACTGTTTATTCGGTGTGTGGCTAAGTTTAATTACTTACTTTTGTGATTTGTCGTTTATGTTTGATGTTTTTCGTACTTACTGTTTTTGCTTGTATTTCGGACTCTGATTTTGCTTAACGATTTGGCCTTTGTGACAATTGTGACTGTGGATTAATACGATTTGGCGCTCTTTTGGACTTTGTTTAGCTAACTGATTGGAATTTATTAATACAACCGCGGTAATGGCGGCACTAATGTACACTTCGCAAGAGTATGCAGATTTTCATTTAATTTATGGCGAAGTTCGCTGTAACGCCAGAGCTGCTGCGAGACTTTATGCTGATCGATACCCAAACCGGCGACACCCTGGACATGAAGTTTTTACTCGAACCCACAATGCGATATCCGAAGTCCGCGTGCCAGGACAGCGTACTAGCGATGGACGGCCTTCATCGTCAAATGATGATTTGGTATTGGAAGAAGTGGCAAATGATCCGTCCACTTCCGTGAGAATGATTGAAAGGCGTACGGGGATACCTAAATCAACGGCTCATAAAATATTGCAAAGAAATAAGTTTCATCCCTATCATATTCAACGTGTCCAAAATTTACAATTGCGAGATTACCCGGCTAGGGTTACATTTTGCCGAGAAATGTTGAGTAGGCATCAATCAGATCCTAATTTTTTTGACAAAGTAATTTGGAGCCACAGAACTATATCGAGATAGAAGGAAAGAGTTCGTCGTTTTATATGAGAACCGGGCGTGTAACATTTTGCGTAGGCACTTTGAAGTCACGCGAGTCTTTTAGTGATGTGTACAACATACACAAAATCGTTTCTAATCTGTGGTGTCATCGATCGCAAGTCGTAACGGAAGAGCGTCAGCAATGCCACTAGGGAAAGTATTTTATTTACTTTTCGACGGTTTTTTTCCTTCAAGCGTTAAATTTGTTTGTCTTTTTCTTTTATCATTTGCCTTGCGTTATTCAATTGGTTCATATTTTTTTTCTTCTTTGGTGTATGAATTAAAGTTTCGTCTGATGTGGATGGTTCATTAATATTCTGTAAGTGTAATATATGTTGAAATATAATAATGCAAAACTACTAATTACACAAATTTTAAAACCAATTAGTATGTCATCATTTTATAGTAAAATCACTTTTTCCAGCTTTCTTTTCCTTGGCGTGGTCTTGATAGAGTCCTTCTCTAAAGAAGGTGATCCTTTTATCTGTAGCATAAAAAATACTATGTCTGTAGCATAAAGCGCGCGTGAGCGCACGCACACACACGCACACACGCACACACACACACACACACACGCACACACGCACACACGCACGCACGCACGCACGCACGCACGCAAGCACGCACGCACGCACGCACGCACGCACGCACGCACGCACGCACGCGCACACACACACACACACACACACACACACACACACACACACACACACACACACACACACACTCATTGTGACGTATAAATGTAGGTACCTTTTCATTATTTGACATTATCACTACATCTATAGTCGGATAAGCTGTACTGATTATTCGCCGGTACTTTGATTGGCCAGTAGGTAAAGGTATCTTTGTGAAAATGTACAGAACAAATCCGACTGTGTTTTGTAGGAAACCAGTTTTATCGACCCGTTGCTTCAATCCATCTATTTTTTATAATAGGATCTTTTGGAAAACTGAAACAAAATTGCAAAAATTTTTGCTTTTGGCAAAAATATTTCATTTTGACTACTACTTCATCTCACGGCTACATAATAGTAAAAAAAACATTTTTGGGACAAGTTTTTGCTGCACACTGTACTTTTTTTTGCAAAATCTTTATCTGCTTATCGAGACAAAACTATTGAGTCCTAACACGGTGGGTCTACGTTAAGAATAGCGGAGATCCTGTCGCCACCTTCCGACTCCATCATCAGATCATCTCTTAGATACCATAATATTGCATTGTCATTGAGTTTACATATATGGTCCAGATTTCAGCCCATTCCGTTTACGGGAAGTGGGTCAAATTTAATTTGCAAGATTTGACCCATACATACATACATACTTACATACGCATATACATACATTGCAAGTGAAATAAACGCTTGTAAAAATAATTATAATTTTTTCTGTTTTCAAAATTTATTTTAATCGACTAAGAAATCGGCATTGAAAATCGCCGGCTACAACACTATATCTTACTTTTGACAGAAAAATGAGAAATCAACCTTGAACGCGTCTCGACAAGTGCTCGACAGTTTGGATTGGTTTATTTTTTTTGCTGGTTTTCAATGCATGCCAAGTCTGGCGCGTCAAATTAAAGCCGCAATGGAAAAGTAGCAGCAGACACGGACTCGCCCGTTACTGTTTATATGAAATTAATACTATGCAATAAAATAAATTGTTTTATAAATAATAACGGATATTTTAGGGAAATGAGTACTTACCTATGAAAAGAAATATCTTGATTCACAGCTCCTACTTTTTTGGTGGTGTTTAAACAGTTTATTATCGAGCAACAGGTCATTTTGTTTTTATATTCGAACGTCACACACGGACAGCGGTCGAGAGCGGACTGAGCATCGCGGCGAGCAATGCAGTCCTCAGAACCTCTTTTCGGCACGCGAGGTACATACACTCTTTCCTTCTATCTCGATATAGTTATGTGTTTGGAGCGATGAGTCGGCGTGCAAGCGGGATGGATACTTCAACCTGCACAACCTTCACAGCTGGCAGTTATCCAACCCACACGAAATGCGGGAAGATCGGTCTCAGTACCGATACAAAATAAATTTGTGGACAGGTATCGTGAATGGGCAAGTACTGGGCCCCGTGGAACTGCCGCCGGTGCTGAATTCCCAAAATTATTTGGAGTTCCTGGAAAATGAATTGCCAATTTTATTAGAAGACCTACCACTGGAGCTGCGGCGTACATTATGGCTCCAACACGACGGCTGCCCTGCTCATTATGGCCGCCTAGTAAGGGCTCATTTGGACGAAACATATCCCCATAAATGGATAGGGCGATCGGGTGCAATCGCATGGCCTGCTAGATCACCCGATCTCAATCCATTGGATTTCTTTTACTGGGGTTGCCTTAAAGATAAGGTTTACCGAAAAATCATTACAACCGAAGAAAATCTCCGATAACAAATAAACACAGCTGTCGTAGAAATAAATGAATTAAACCTAAGAAGATTGAAAAATAACTTTCTTAAGAGGTGCCGAGCGTGCATTGCTGTGGACGGCCGGCAATTCGAACATTTACTTACTGTGTTTACTGTTTAAAAAGTACCTAATTACAAAAAAAACTGTAAAATGTATTTTATTGCTTGGTAAACATCCGCGGGGTGAAGAGAAAAGCAATGTAAGTAGTCGTTACTTATTAAAATAATTGAAGACAATTACTTTATTTTAATGTTTTCTTTTATCAATGTTTTTTTTACGAACCTGATATTCGGCAGTTAGTAAAAAATTTCATTACTTATCTTTACGTACAGTCATTATGAATGCATTCTGATACAGCTCGCGTCGCAAGTATGCTTGGGTGGCAGTACTGGCTTAACGTGAATTGGGGTGTATTTTACGCTTTTCTTTAAAAAAAATATATTTATTAGTGTTTCAATATATCAATTTAAGTATTTATCATTTTTAAATGCCCATTAAACGAGCATGTTTTTAATCTAATTGGCTAACCAGTGGTCATGTATTTTTTTTTCACCATGAGGGGCTAAAGTTTGACCAAAATAAAACGGAAGAGGCCATTTTTAAATTTAATTTAAAAAATGAAAAAAACTACAATAGTTTCTTTTTAATGGTTTTTACCATTTGATAACACAACTATTCAAGATTGTTTTGCAATAAAAAAAAATAAAAAAAAGCCGAATACCACAGATGAAAAACTCAGTGCGGGTGTACATTTTTCTAAAAATCAGAAAAATCCAAATATCTCGAAAAAGGTGCGATTTTTACTAAGGCGATTTTTCCATGTTAGGTAGGTGGCTTGCTCACACCTGTAGATTAAAAATAGGAGCAGAAAATATTTTTTTTTTTTGTAAAAAACCCAAAATAACGAGTTGTTTGGGAAAATCTGAGATTTTTCCGGACTTCTCCATCGCTAAACGCAACCTAACTGTTAGCGGGGTTAAATAATATGACAGTTTGGTTGCTATTTCGGGGTTACTCTCGAAATTTCCTTTTCGCCAAAGGACTATTTCAGCTGGATGACATAATTGTAAAATACACAGTCGGCAAAGAGTCAATTCAGCTGAATGACATGAAACTAGAATACTCAGTCAGCAAAGTGTCAATTTAGCAGGACGACACAGTATTGAAATGAACAATTAGCCAAACGTTTGGAAATATAAATAGTCTGTGTGATTAGAATACCTAATTAACTGAAAGCAAAATTAGTTGATTGACATGAACATATAAGGAGTTATTAGCAAAACGTCTGGAAACTAAAATAGTTCGTATAATTAGAATATTTAATTCGTCGAAAGCGAAATTGGTTGACGGTCATGACCACAGAACGAGTGCCAGGATTTAAATAATAGATAATAATTGATTGTGTGCAAAGGAGTTGGAAATTATCAAGTGTCATATCAACACTTGCCATTTAAAGATCCAGACGTTTTGCGAACGGGCTATTTGGCGTTCATGTCTATTTAGTAATTAAGACATTTTGAGATACAAATTGTTTCGCTACCGGGCCATTCAGCTTTTATGTCTATTAATTAATAAAGACATTTCTAAGATAAAGACGTATCGCTACTAGTGTATTTTTAATTGTAACATTCTAAGATCCAGACGTTTTGCTAAAGATACATTTAGCGTTCATGTCTATATAGCAACAAAGACATTACACAATCCAGACGTTTGAGCTATATTGTCATTTGGCGAAAAGGGAATTTTGAGAGTAACCCCTATTTCGCAATTGAGTTGATTTGGTGAGACACAATTTAGGAAAAATAAACCATTATTTAATGCTATTTCTTTTAACTAGACGTAGTTTTCACTTTTGACATAACTTTGTTTTTTGAAATCAACATCAAAATATTCGATTCAAGCTAAGAGAAAACCTACAAAATGACTTACATGACGTCATTAAACCTTGTAATATTTTTTTTTTAACTAAACCACACCTTCACTGTTACGAAATACCTCCTATGACCCCGTATTGTATTGTAATCCGTATGTTTAAATCATACTTATTTGTAAAATTCAATGTTTTTTATTGTAACTTTTGTTACACTGATTCCCTTGCACATTACTATGTCTCGTGGAGGCGGCAGCTTTTCTGGTCACATTCAGTGGCGATTCACAACTGGTAGGTTCAGGTTTTATAAATCTGCCAATGTGAGTGCTCTCAAGCGCAAGTCGTTGACTGCGCCCTGTCATATTTCCACTGAGGTTATATGTACCTATAGTCGATGGTAGTGTAATACCGCGCAAGTAATAAAGCGAATAAAGTACAAATTTCTGTAATTTAATTTCATATTTATGGTGAATCAAAAACCATTTCGAGAATAAGGGTTGTAGAATCACTCCCTGTTATTAGATTATTTTACAAAATTAGTATCAAGTAGTTATTATTAATTTATCATTTGACATTACTTGACCTCTATTGTCGTGACGTCACGATCTTGATTGGTGAATTGTATGTAATCTGTGATCAACCATAGTACTGCATGTAATATGAGTCCGAAATGCAGTAATTTATGTTTATTTTAACGCTTATTAACCCGGGTAATACGGGTTATTGACTATGACGTCATTGCTGTCACGTGACCGAGTTTAAACTTTCCTATAGCTCTCGTCTAATGTGGTTTCGAAAACCTGAATGACGTCTAAGTAAGATTTAATTTTGAAGATTTTTCTACAAGCAAATTAGAATCTTCAAAAAAAAAAGTATGCAGAAGTAGCGATGATCAGGATCCTAAACACACGCATACGACGATCTAGTCAGGATCCTAAACAAACAGACGAAGGGTTTAAATCATGACCATTTTTAACTGTACATCAACATGACAATAGTTCTTTAAAAAATTTAATGATCGAAATATAAGTCCGTTTTGGATCCTCCGCCCGTAGGCGTCTGGCTGGTTTGGACATGGCCAAACAAAAGTGCACAGTGCTGCCAAACAAAAAAATAATCAATACGTTTACTCAAACGAATTCAATAGTTTAAGGGGGCACCGAGCTTTGAGCGCTCATTAACTTTAGGTATTTTATGCACTCTGTGTATGTGTGCGTATAGCACACCAGCAAGGAGCGAGCTGGAGCCATGCGCCGGCCGCGCGCCGCGCCTGACGAGCCGTGCGCCGATCTACTAGGCGCGGAGGTTGCTACCAATGTTTACAAAATAAAAAACATAATCGATTCCAAATACTTTTATTAAAATATTCACTATAAGAAGTTAAAAACTTTTTTCAGACTACACTTTTTTTAAAATTTGTTGTGTACTGTCGGTTGGTAAGGTAGGAATGAATTACTTGTATTAGGTACAGTCACATCACGAGATTGTTGAGCCACTCTAGAACCCTCTCACAGATAGATAGATAATTTTTAATTAATGTCGTTTGTACAACTAAGGTGTATTTAGCTAGTGTTACGTTATTTATAATATTTATTGGGCAATTGTTCGGCTAAAGAGAATAAATCATAAGTAAAAGCCTACACACATACAAAACACACACAATACACACAACAATACACACACACACACACCATCCACACTATACATCTTCCAATCGGCCATCTTTCTTCTCCGAATGTTACCGGGAGAACCCTTTCATAGAAAGTTGACGGTAAATTTTGACGTAAATAATTTCTTTTGCGTGACTTGACACAGTCATTAGGACAGGGTTCTATGGTGGCTCAACAACCCCGTGATTTAATGTGACTGTGTATTGAAATGAAATAAAACCTAATTAACTTTATTGACAATATTCTAAGCACAAAATAAAGTAAACTCAATACCTAATGTAAAGTAATAGAACGGCTAAGTAGGGCAAAAATCCCAGTCATCGACCCTTTCTTCAAGTTATTATTTTTAACCGACTTCAAAGAAAAGGAAGTTCTCAGTTTGACCTGTATGTATGTATGTATGTTTGTCCGCGATTATCTCGCGTTTGGCTGAACCGATTTTAATGCGGTTTTCAGAAAAGTATTTGTTTCACTTAGGAGAAGGTTTTGGTACCTATTTTAACCGTCTTTAAAAAAAAAAGGTCTTAGTTTGACCCGTATGTACGAATGTTTATCCATGATTATTTCCGCAAAAACTTCAAAGTCTGATTCTCATCACTATAAAGTATAAAATTAAATTGATGTTTTAAAAAACTAAAAACTTGAAGCCGCTGCACATAGGGGTATATGAACGATCTACGCGGCGATAAATAAATTTTATAAAGTATACACTACGTAGAAAAGCGACTACCTGAGTCAAAGGTGATTAGTCAGAGAACAATTTTCATCTCCTCCTACTTTTTATTTGAGAGTGCCGTACGCGAATGGGCAGTCGGGATCCGATCGTCCCGTCCGGTGTATGTATCTGTTCTCGGCGTTCCTATGCAACTGTCAACTTATTCAGTGACTACTTTTGAATAAAAGCAAAGCTGTGGAAAAATAATTATGGATCCTGATGCTACAGGTAATTAAGTATTATTTTAAAGTAAAAATTGTTAATATGTATAATAAATTAATTAGGTTTAGGGGTTTTGAAAATTAGTCGTTTTGTGTGGTAATTTTTCGCATTATATCTCTTTTAATAAAGGTTTAGTTGTACTATATGGTCCGATAGGGTGTCCAATCCTATTGTATTTTGAATTTAAAGTCTTTAAGAAGATGAATCTTTTAAATTTAGCCGTCGAAAATCGCCGATAAGCTATTTGTAGGCCTTTGAAGTAATGACGAGAAAATTTCTGTTATTCACGTTTTAGGCTAAATCCGTTTTTCAAGGTTTATTTTTTCGTTTAAGATTCTCTGAGTTCATCAGGAGTAAATCTTGTGATCCGCAAGTTTTTATTTGACCGCATCTGCAGCTTCAATCTACCTACCATGGAAGAAAAAATGATTTATTTGAAGGAAGAGATTTTAAGTCGTGAATTATACCACGAGGACCAAATTGCGACTATAAAGCAAAGATTTGCTAATTTTAAATCGGACTTCAAACAAAGATGGGTAAAAGCTCGTAAAAAAGAAGACGTATTTCGAAAGTACAATGATTCATGGCTTCAAGGGACATTTCAACTTCCAGTCGTTACTTCAGAAACTCGACGCGGTCGACCTTGCAAGGTTTTTGACGAATCGAGTGAAAGGTCTAAAAGAAGGAAAACGGAGGAAGTAAGATCTAATGTGAATGGAGAAGTAATTATTCGTGCAGCACAGACTGAGTTGCGTAAAACTGGGAAACGGAATGCATCGGATATATTAAAAGACATGCTTTGTTCTCCCACCAGAGCCAGTAAGTACAAAAAAGCACTTGATGAATCAAGTAAAGCTGAAACTGACATTGACAGTCTTACGCCATTTCAAGCATTGGCAATGTTTGTGGACGCAGATTTAACTCGTCGACAATACGAGATCATTAGAAGTACTAACAAGAAGTTCTTTCCTTGTTACAGCCTATTGCAGAAGGCAAAACAGGAATGTTACCCGGCTCCTGAGGATTGCAAAGTGACGAGCACCAGTGCTGAAAACAATTTACAAGCTTTGGTCGATCTGACAGCCCGGCGTCTATCAACTTACCTTGAAGATGTTTTATTAACATTAACGGAACAAGAACGAAAAGGTTTAAAATTAAAACGGGGGAGTAAATGGGGATGCGACGGATCTCAGCAATCCCGCTATAAAAAAAAAATGGAAAATGACACAGACTCGGATGCAAATATCTTTCAAAGCTGTTTTGTTCCTGTGAGATTAGTCTCCGGTAAAGATGACCAGAAAGTTGTCTGGCAAAACCCGAAGCCATCTTCTCCGCGGTTTTGCAGACTTATTAGATTTAGATTTGTGAAGGAGAGTACTGACATAACGGAAGAAGAAATAGACCACGTGAAAACTGCAGCCAATCAGCTTATCGCAACAGAAGTATCATTAGGAGATAACAAATTTGCAATAAGCCATGTTTTCATAATGACAATGGTGGATGGTAAGGTATGTAATGCTGCTACTGGAACAAAGTCTACAAGTAAATGCTACATGTGCGGTGCCACTTCAAACGATTTTAACAAACTCGACATACATAAAGAAGTCAGTTTTGAAGCCACAGAGTTTGGACTTTCAGTGCTTCATGCTAGAATTCGGATTTTTGAAAGTCTTTTGCATTTATCATACAAATTGGACGTGAAAAAGTACAGGAAGAAAAAAACAGAAGCTGAAAAGAATTTAGAGAAAGAAGCAAAGCTTCGAATTCAGAAAGAGTTCCGAGAGAAAACTGGCTCACTTGTGGACATGCCAAAAGCAAACTTCGGAAACACCAATGACGGCAATACGAGCAGAAGATTTTTCGGAGACACTAAACTAGCTTCGGAAATAACGGGAATCGACCACGATTTAATATACCGGCTTAAAGTCATACTGGAAACGATTTCGAGTGGATTTCTAATTGATCCTGAGAAATATGACAAATACGCTTTAGATACTGCTCTTTTGTATGTTAAGTTGTATGAATGGCATCCTATGACTCCAACGATGCACAAAATCCTCGTCCATGGATCTGTGACGATAAAAAATGCATTGTTGCCTATAGGGCAGCTGTCGGAAGAGGCTGCCGAGGCCCGAAACAAGCACTTCAGGACATATCGTCGAGATTACGCCCGAAAATTTTCCAGGGAATCCTGCAACAGGGATATTTTAAACCGGTTACTTCTCAGCTCGGACCCACTTTTGAGTGCCATGAGAAGCGTAATAAAGACGGACACGAAAAGTTTCTTGCCGGAAGCTTTAGACATGTTCATATCTGCGACGCCGAACCCAGAAGAATATTTTTTTTTATGTATGTATAGATATATATAAGTAGTTTATTTTGTAAAATTATATTTTTTTTCAAGTTGTTAAACTTTTTTTTAATTATTTAAACCATTTACAAGTACATTCTGCAACAAAATATTTTTGGCCGCGTAGATCGTTCATATACCCCTATGTGCGCTGTATCAATCACATATTTAGAAGTTCCTACTTAATGTATGTATGTATATAATGTAATGAATAATGTACGCAGGTATCTTTAGAAAAAAATATTAGGACACAAGAAACAACAATAATCAATATCGGATTTTACTTCACGGCATTATTTTGTCTGTGTGAGTAAGCAATGTCATTGTCTATTTCTCCATCCACTGAAAGACAAGAAATTTGGTCCATTGGCATCCTGTAATAAAACAGAACGTTTTGATTTAACTATAATTTATTTATTAACAAAATTGGTTTTTGAATGAAATTTTGTAATCCTCATATTATAAAAATAATTCGTATTTGGGACTTACAATTCCATTGTGTGGTAAATTTTATAATCGATGTCAACCAATTCATTTACCCTGTAAATTGAAAAAATATAAAGATAATGTGGAAATTCATACTAAATTTAACAAAATGTTTTCCTATACATCTCTTACTATTTTTACGCATACCTCACCTGTTCATTAGGTAACTCTTCGTTTTGTAGCGAAGTGCCAACAACTGGAACATTAACCCTATAAATAAAAAATATGAATAATTTTGCAATTTTACTCATTTGTTGAAATATAGTTGTTAGGTACTGAGCATACATACTTACGAAGTAACAGGAGTATTCTCTTTGTCTTCAGATTTCTGGAGATGTCTTGCTCTATAAATATTGAAACCATCCCAAGAAGTAATAATATTACATAATTAATTATAGTAAAAAAAACCTCGGGTCGTTCTAAGAAGCCTGTTTTGCCTGTAAATGTGTTTTTTTTGCTAAACTATTTTTATATCTTGGTAAATATTAACCATAGAAGTGTATTTTTTATATACCTACTAATTGAAAGAACTTCGCGTGTTGTTTACAATTACTTGTGCAAATAAACCAATTTTGGCCCAAAACACCAAGACTACAATTAAACGATAACAAAGTCTTAGTAATACAAATCGATACATCTCGAAAATCAGTCTATGTTGCTACCGATTTATTTTCTCCTCCCTTAGCGTGGCATTTTGACAACTGTCAAATCAGGTTTCTTAGAACTACTCCACTATCAGTAGGTTTACGATTTTTACCTACTTCATTTCTTCACGCAAGCGTTTAGCATTGTGCTTTTGCCAACCCCTTCTCTTCCTTTTTTGGTGGCCTTTGTTCCCCATTTAAAATAAAGTGAATAATTACAAAAATCGCGATAAACGCAACCAACCAACAAGCGACACAGCCTCCACGTCCGACGGCCGAAGCAGGACTAATGCGGACATGGGGGAAACGTGACGGCTCTGGCTAAAATGGACGAAACGCGTGCGAATTTAGGTATTTCCTTCATATTAGTAAAATAAAAACATATTTTAAAAATGTAAAGTGTAGACGTTATAGAAGATGTGTAGTTTTGTTGTAAATCCAAAACTGATGATCTTCCGTGAAGTAATTACGCCGTCCTAAGTGTTTATTTTGTTATGTAGAGGTATCTTTGGATTTTTTTTCTATCGAGGGAAGTACAAGTAATCGTGTTTCTAAAGTGTATGATGAATAGAGTGATTCCTTAAATATCTTACATATGAATTGCATAACTAAAGCTTCAGTAAAAACAATGCAGCAGGCGATAAAACGAACGCATTTTTTACGTAATTACGTATCGTTGCCTCGGCGCACTCTTAAAGCATGTCTCAAACAAACTAATTTTGTAGTGACGTCATAACGCAATCTTCTTTATTAATATACTTATTAAAATGAAAAAAACCACGAAATTAGTGACTTTAATCGAAAAATAACATAAAACTAGCGGATTTTTTTTAGATCCTATAAATTTTGGGAAAATTTGCTTTTTATAAATTACTCTTTTATACCATTGTTTTTAAGCACTCATTTTTAAATATATTTTGTTTCTTAAGCATTAATAGTGTTGGGTGTTACGATTGTGACCGGCACACCGCCGGCCTGCCATTAGCAAATAATACCTACATTTTCTTGAAAAAAAAAAAGGTAAATTCTCAAATTAGCGGTAATTTAGTATCCATAGTTAGTTAACTTGGTATCGTAATATTTGTTTGACATTCAAGTCACCGAAGACGCGAGTGGGATGAGGTCATTTTGTATCTTCGTTACTTTAGAATGACGCTTCTAAGTCCCTATTCACCTGCTCTCAGACTCCGTACGCGTTTCTAATCAAATCAAATTATATTTATTATGTCAACACAGGTGTAGGCAGATTGAAATACAAACATCCAAGCATCCTGAGAAGCATTCTAATGAGTACGACTACCTTAAATTTCCTTTTGTAATAGATTTTGAGGCGGACCATAGAGCAATAGTTAATAGGCCATATCATGTAGAAAATTACTTCCGGAAGGTTTCTGTGTATAATGAATAATTGTCATGGTACAATAATATACTTCGCCTGGTACTCTTTTCCGAAGATCAGTGGTCATATGATAAGATATGGCATATTCATATCCGGCTGGCAAAAGTTTTCAAACTTTAAAACCCGCTAATATTCTCTTCACAATAGACTCGAGTAAAGATAATTTTAAGCTCTTCAACTGTTCACCTACTTAGGAAAACATCAAAACGGCAGATTTAGAACCATCCAGTTGTATTTGCTGAATCCGATTTTACCAGTAGCGTAAAGTTGTCAATCCTCATTGTAATGTAAAACTTTTTAACTATAAATAATCTTCCGAAAAGAACACTTGTACATGAGATGAGCGTCGTGGGTTACTCTCAAAATGCCCTTTTCGCCAAATGACAATATAGCTCAAACGTCTGGATTGTGTAATGTCTTTGTTGCTATATAGACATGAACACTAAATGTATCTTTAGCAAAACGTCTGCATCTTAGAATGTTACAATTACAAATACACTAGTAGCGAAACGTCTTTATCTTAGAAATGTCTTTATTACTCAAAAGACAAACGCTAAATAGCCCGTTCGCAAAACGTCTGGATCTTTAAATGGCAAGTGTTGTTATGACACTTGACAATTTCAAACTCCTTTCCACACAATCAATTATTATCTATTATTTAAATCCTGGGACTCGTTCTGTGGTCATGACAGTCAACTAATTTTGCTTACGACGAATTAAATATTCTAATTTTACGGACTATTTTAATTTCCAGACGTTTTGCTAGTAACCCCTTCTATGTTCATGTCAATCAACTGATTTTACTTTCGGTTAATTCGGTATTTTAATCACACGGACTATTTATTTTTCCAAACGTTTGGCTACTTGCTCATTTCAATTCTGTGACGTCCTGCTAAATTGACACTTTGCTGACTGAGTTTTCTACTTTTATGTCATTCAGCTAAATTGACTCTTTGCTGACTGTGTATTTTACTCTAATGTCATCTAGGTGAAATGGTCCTTTGGCGGAAAGGGAATTTTGATAGTAACCCAGCGTCGTTACCTGTTTTATGATAAGCTTTGGCTATAATCAGCTGTAACGTCGTCGTCTTCCGCTCTTGATGTTGATTGCCGTCGTTATTCGCATGTTCAGAACAATATAGACCTTATTCAGAAATTTTAAATTACAAATTAGGTCTCTATAGTAATAAAACTAATAAATTTATGTCTTAAAGTTTGAAAGCTGAAATTTTTAATTGGGTACTATTGTTCTGAATATGCGAATATACCATCGTGACGTGGCCCGGTCTAGCCGCGCTACCGCCTCAGATGTGCCGAGCCGCGTTGACTGCTTGTTTAAGGCCAGTATTAATAAACTCGACTCGTTTAAATGCCCATCTCAAGATATGTCAAAGTAAATGTCTAACCATAGGAAACTGCCATTTATGACGTATCTTGAGACGGGCATTTAAACCGAGATCAGTTTTAACCGGGCGTTAATCATGTTGTAACTTGAATGGACCACGCGTTAGGCTCTGTGGACTCATATGGTTGCTTTGTCCCCTAGACACTACTGCGCCGACTTCTGCGGTGCAACTTCTAAAACCGCAAGCGCCGCATCCTCTGCCTGATATGCAACCGTTCTTCGTCAAGGAATACGTGAGGAGTAAGTATGCTGTGCAATAAAACTAACTTGGGTTCTACTTGAATATGCGGACAAGAACTCATCAAATACAACATGCAAAAAAGTGACTTATTTGTTTTTATACGGTGCTAGTTAAACAATGTTTGATAAAACCTCTGGTCATTTGTTTGCGGGTATTGAGTTTTATCTGTTGTATAAATGAGAATAATTCTGTAGCTCTGTATCAATGTTTGTTACGACTTTAAATTGATAGAATAATAAGAATGTTAGATCGAGGATTATTGCATATTTATTCGTTACATAATGTTAAAACACTCTCCCACCTTATTTTATTGTAATGCGTCAAGGTGCGTTTAATGTGCAATCCCGGGACATGCTTTTTCCTAGAGTAAAATAGACTTAACCAAGACTAAGGCCCGATTCGACCAAACTTTTATACCGGGGTAAACGCTTACTCTAAGATTAGTAATGTCAAAAAATGACAGTTCTCTATGGCATTTTGACATTACTAATCTCAGAGTAAGCTTTACCCCCGTGTAAAAAGTTTGGTCGAATCGGGGCTTAGTGTTTGATCCGACCAATCCCCATCGAGTAATTGAATCAGATTTGCGTCAGGAATTGTTTAGCTTGCGACTAGTAAAGCGTCGCTGTAGGGGTAAGTAATATGAGATATAAGAACTTATCATATAACAGTCACAATATACCGGGCGTTGAAATCAACATAGTCAGTTGATTTCATATTCTCTACACAAACGATACAGAACGTTTTTTTTTTAATTTAGGTTTCTTTCCGCTGGTTAATTTGAACTTATCACCCGGTGAATTATTGTTTGGGGGTTTTGTTAAAGCTGACGGCAAACATCTTGGGTATCATAATCACATGATCATTTCCACGTTCGTTTATCGTGGTATAGTTTTAAGTAGGTCAGTAAATAATTAAATTCACAATCATATTTTTTTGCCATACAAATGTATTCTAATTTAAAACTACGCTACGAAAACTTAACTTATAAATTATCTTGTGTTACTTACTCAAGAAGTTTACCGGCAGTTGTAAGTACATTTTGTATCGGTTGCATATGGATACTTTGTCCACTTACAAGCTAAGCTGTAATAAAGGTTCAATAGATGGCGCACATTATAAATTAATTGGAATCGATTTATGATCTTTTAATAGCCGTCAGAGGTGCTTTAAGCGACATCCATTGAGTTTCTCAGAACTATTCGACTGCAGTATGGGATAGTTACTCTTATTATATTTCCTCTATAGTATTATGATCGCTATAATGTCGTGTATGTTATACGAGCTGAAATTAGTCAATGTGAGTGTTATATTAAAAATATTATATAAAATGAATATTGTGACTTGACCGTTTTTCCTTATAAAAATATTGTTTTCTTTATTATAGCTAATGTTCATTATATCTCGTAAACGTTAGTAACATAAAAAAATGTTATTACGTAGTTAGATATATTATCTATTTGGCGTTCCCAGGCCACGCGCTCGACGTGTTCGACAACTATCCGCAGCTGCTGATGGAGATGGCGCTGCGCCTGCCGTGCCAGGTGCACAAGCACTGCGACGCTTCGCAGTTCGACCAGCGCTGGCGCACGCTACTCTGCGAGTACATGATGAACCAGCAGACGCCGCTTAGGTACTCTTTCTCTCCCTTTATCCTAACCCTACTTCCTACTAATATTACAGATATTAACCTTTTCAACGCCATTAACGGATATTTCCGTCATGGTTGACAGCGCGAAATAGACCTGAGTATCTAAGAGGCAAAGTTGGCATTAGCTCTGGTTTTGTATTTGACATAGCGTTGAAAAGGTTAATAGTGTTCGTCGGCGTGGCGCGGTCTTGGCGTGTTGTTGGCGTGAAAATTCATAAACAGTACGCGACATCGCGCGGCGCGGGCGTAATGAGAGCGTGGCGCGACGCGGAGTGATCTGTGTGACGGCCTGCATACAACTACTTGTTCATTTCCACGCCAAGAACGCGTGAGGGCACCGCCACGCCGCGTCATGCCGGCTGTTTGGTGAATGCTTAAATGTCAAATTTTATGAGAATATTTAAATCCCGATATCTAATTCAAGCACCAAAAAACTATGACAGATATGTCACTGTCATAAGTATCAAAGTCATCTATGTTATTGTCAGAGGAACATTTCAGATTTTGCCAACCTTTATGCATTTTTAATCAAATCTTTATAAATATTTGTAAATATGACTATATTTTTTAACATCAAAAGTTATATTTAACAACAAGCGAATAATGCATTCAATGTTCTTTCTACTCAACATAAAAAAGTATCACAAAAAGTGTGTGTATGTGTGTGCGTGCTTGCGTGCGTGTGTGTGTGTGTGTGCCTGTGTGACGTGCGTTAAACAACTACTCGTAACAAATTAAAATTGATTTTCTATAAAAATGAGTTATTGTTGTGTGGGGGTGGTGTGGGAAAAAACTCTCGAGCAAAAACATGTCACAGTTAAGTTAAATTTATCATATAAATGTAAATTTCGTTCTATCACGTGGATTTCATTCTACACTGGCGCATAAAAAGTAATATGCATGTCCTTTTTCATCAAATGGAAATGACAATGTACTGTTCCCTTCTCACGAAAGCACATGACACTCTAGTGATGGGCTAGTGATGCTTTTAATTTTTACCGATTCAGATTTATTTAAGGAAACAATACGATAATTCATCCGTGCTTTCATGTACTATTTTTATACGAAAATTTACTAAAGATTATATTTCTGCCCTAATAAGCCAATAAGCGGTATCTCAAATTCAATGGCCAAAGCAGATTAAATCCTATCCTGTTGGTAGTAAGGTTGCATTATAGTACAGGAGTTTTATCTGAGATACTGCTATTTGTGTTAGCAGGGCAGATTTATGTCCTTGTCTTTGCGTTGTCAAAATTATTTTGTTCAAAAGTCTCTCAGGAGTCATTACATAGATAATATATACGATGTACTTAGGGCTTAAACTGCATCAAGAAGGTGGCGTAGCGGACTGCAACCTTCTTACAAGCTATGAGGTAGAGGGAATAAATTACTATCATGGTATATTTTATAGCTTCCAGCACGGCTATCGCAAGTCGGCGCGCTAGTTCTCTGGATTTCTCTTGCACTGTCCATATTCTCTTATTAGAAAACTGAGAAAGAGACGTATAGTGCGATAAAAATCGATAGAGCTCGCGCGCCGTCTAGTGAGTGATAGCCGTGCAGAGCTAATTAACGGAATATATTATTATAGTACCTACTGAACGTTGTTGGTTGTTTAAGAATAGAAATTAGAGTATTGTAGAACTCCGTATATGTACATATTATCTATTCAGGTTTCCTCACCATCTTTTCCCACGCCTAAGTTCCGAAAAACTCATTAGTATAATCCGAGATTCAACCCACGAGCGTCGTTTTATGGTCGCATACTTGAACCGCTCACTAGGATACTATAGGAAATAATTAATTACATGACGAATTCAGCAACATAAAAACTAACTAGTGTACAAAATACAGTGTGTAGTAGCCTCCTTTATTAAAAATCTATCGTTAAATTTAAATTATCAGAATTAATTACCAGTGGCGCTAGTGAGCACGTTAACGCCCTCTTAATGATGAGGATTATCTCAGATCATAGACACAAAGGAGATATGTCATGAGCGGAAATTGATTGTGACCCCGTGTCGCCACTTTTAAAAATGTTTTACACTTACGCTCTATGCACTACTACAAAAACATATTTCTCATAATTCGTTCGAAAACGTCATAATGTAAATTTGATAGTAGCACGAAATTCAGCTTTATGTTTATTTGGCAACGTCGAGAAATGCTGAAAGGTAGTTTTTTTCCATGGTTGTTCAGCTACTCAACGTAACGTAGCGCTTACTGGTTTACTTAGCTGCCATCTAGCGACGAGTATAATCTTGACTATTCAGCGCTAGATGGCGTCGAGACGGAAGTCCTTAAGTCTAACAACTTAAGAACTACGATTGTAGCGACGTCAATTGAACGTTTTTTCAAGCTGCGTTCGTCATTTGTCTGCTACTCAAGTAGGAATGTCACCATGCCGGTTTAAAAATATATCGATAACCATGTAATATTTTGATTGATACATTAATAATATTCGATTCTCAGACAAAATTATCATTTTTATTTCACTATTAGGTGATATAATTACATTATTTAAACTTTTACATTGATTACTATACCTAGGGGTAATGTGACACTTTTCTTACTTACTTTTTCTTTTTAACAGCCGAATACATATTCCTATATTTTGATGATGGTGCCCTTGCCGTTGGAGTGCACGGTGGAGGCCAAGCTAGGCATACAACCTCCACCGAGGCGGTCTTGCAATCTTCGTTTCGCAAATGTTGACTATTTGTTATGTTCGAATCTCAAGAACACCCTGTTGTTGTCTCTTTATGTCTTAGAGTGACGGGTTGAGACCGTAGCTATTATCCATTTTTTTTTTATTTTGGATTTAGTAGGTAATCTATAATAATGATTTTCGTAAAAGTACTCCATAATTATTATATTGCTTGGTGAAATTATTAACACCTTCAATAATACACCTATCTACATTGGTATCAAACACAATAAAGAATGTCAACAATTGAAGGAATTCGGCCTATTTTTTTTGGAATGTGTAAGTACAAATAGTTTTGATAAGTTCAGTTTACGAGATATTTAATTTTAAATTTCTTAAGGGACTTCGGCGACCAGCGCTCACGAATTATTACGTCGTTTACTAGCAGCGGTGCGCGTTCCTAATCGATTCATTAAGCTCACATCATGGCGGTATCTTATTAACCGTAATAAGTAAATTAAATCCCATCCCCGTACAAGAAACCTAAAAAGACATTCATATACTCGTAGACTAATTTTACAATGGTTTAAAATCTAAAACAGCTTCTAAACTGTAAGTTAAATTAACCTTTTATAATATTTAATGCATCACAATCAAAGCAAATAAAATAAACCTGCTCTATTTATTTTAAAAATGATTTCGATGTTATAATTGTGATGTACAGACGGATAGATAGACATATTAAATGTAATGAATGAATTTATATCTGCAATACACTTGAACCGAATTCCGATTTTATTAAGTACTATTCGCGTAGGCGTATGTAAATAGGTAACTATTTACGCCATTCAAAATATTACTTACTTATAGTGTAAAATGTATAAATATAGGGCGTCCCACGGCTATGCCACATGGAAGAAAAGTACTCAAGGTACTTTCCTTCCACTTAAAACGTTTTTTAAATTAAAATAATGTCTTCTTTCAGTAAAATGTTCCATCTACAATCTTCAAGGTACTTTCCTTCCATGTGGCATAGCCGTGGGACGCCCTGTATACTCGCTCGTTAGAACGGAAATCTAATCTCTTGTAGCGTAAAAAAATTACAAAGTTATTTCCTTGTGTTTTATGCGTTTTATTCTATTGATCGCTGTAGAACGAACAAGACATTTATCGATAGTCGATAAAAATCACATTCGCATCCTTACGCTCGGAAATCCAAACAAACATTAACATTCATTTTAAAATAGAAATAATGCTTAATAATTTAATTTATCGGTGGTGGTTGCGCAGCAATTAAACCTTTAACACAATAACATAATACAACGCCATCTGTCGCATTAACGACACACATAGATCCACTTGGGGGTTAAGTGGACTCGTAAAACGTCACCAGCACAAATTTGGTTTCCTACTACCAAGAGAGGGCGCTGGCAAGCACTTTTTCAACATTAAAGCGCTACTGCTATTGGTTGAAGTTTCGACGCCATGCTGCCTGGCCATCTTCAACCTGATTCGCCGACTTCCCTAGGAAGACCCAATCCCAACTCACTGACTTCTAGAACTCTGCTTGGAGCGCGCGCGCCTACTTTTCGCCGAACTCATATTACCTACCTACCTACCTATAAGTTTGTGTGAATTAAGTGCAGTGCAAGAAGACTACAATCCTGAAGATACTGGGTAAGTGGCTCTGTGTTATATTGGTGTTGTATTGGGTTATGTGTTGGGTTTTGTCACCGGCCGTGCGACCATGCCGTCTCCGCTGCGTTCGCGTAGTTTCGTTATACGCTTTGAAGTTTTTAAACATAATTTTATAAAAATAATCACCTCCTGGGCTGAAGCTATTTACACGCTTCACCAGGTGGTATGTTATGCCGCTTGATTTTAAATTAACGTTTGTACTTCGAAATTAGCAGTCTTTTACGCTAGTCAAAGTAATTTTAACATTTAAATGGGAGTTCATGTATTGACAGAGATCGGTCGGCGACTGTGACAGCGTTTGACGTGTTTTGAACCGATATGTCCATTTTGGCCATATTGAGGCGTCACGAACCACGCCCTCATAACATATCTCCCTTGTTTCTATGATCTCAGAGGATTATAATCAAAATCATAATTTTATGAAAGAAAAAACTTTTTAATGACATCGTTTATATCTGTCTTCCATTCCTAGATATACCAATCTTAAAATATCATACGTAAGCCTAGCTAGCACATTCGTGTTGATGTCGAATAAACATCGTATTCGGCCTTGTCTAGTTATTAAGTATATACGAACGGGACTAAGGCTTCTTGTCCGACACAAACACGATAATGCGGTAAATGTTGGGAAATGCCTAAAAATAAATATTTTATATGACTACTCGATGTGATGAACATACTTTTTTATGTCACGTGGTGATCAAAATAGTCAATGAACGAAACATGATAATAATATAACAGTGACAGTCGTTCAAAAATTTAAACTATGGTAACAGGTACGCCATGTAAAATAGTCTACTAACAAGTAATTGCGGCACCACTAATAAACGTTACCGACCATCGCGTTCCATCACTACGCTTCTGGCGCCATGATGTGATACAGCGCGCTACTTTCGAAACAACCAATCGCTGCGCTGCGCCGTTACCGACCTCACCGCAACCCGCATCTACCCTCATCTGTGGTGACCTTTGAACCGAACTAAATCTATTATAGGCGGAATCTATTGGGAGATTTGCGGATGATTGTGATTATATAACAAAAAAAGCGGCCAAGTGCGAGTCGGACTCGCCCATGAAGGGTTCCGTAGCAGCAAGTAACATAATATAAAAGTTCGTTGTAGCTTTGATCAATGTTTTTATGACGTATAAAAACTACTTACTAGATCTCGTTCAAACCAATTTTCGGTGGAAGTTTGCATGTTAATGTACATCATATATTTTTTTTAGTTCTATCATTCTCTTATTTTAGAAGTTACAGGGGGGGGGGGGGACACATTTCAACACTTTGGAATTATCTCTCGCGCAAACTGTTCAGTTTAGAAAAAAATGATGTTAGTAACCTCAATATCATTTTTGAAGACCTATCCATAGATACCCCACACGTATGGGTTTGATGAAAAAAAAATTTTGAGTTTCAGTTCTAAGTATGGGGAACCCCCAAAACTTATGGTTTTTTTTCTATTTTTGTGTGAAAATCTTAATGCGGTTCACAGAATACATCTACTTACCAAGTTTCAATAGTGTAGTTCTTATAGTTTCGGAAAAAAGTGACTGTGACATACGGACGGACAGACAGACAGACATGACGAATCTATAAGGGTTCCGTTTTTTGCCATTTGGCTACGGAACCCTAAAAAGAAAATAAAGTAGGGTTCAGGCATAAGAATAAGTACTATTAGAAGGGCATCTTCGGCGTCTTTATTAATATTTTGCGTCTCAGTTGTGTCCTTGACAAAACTCTTTTCAGTTCTTTCATTATTACGCCCTTTACTGAATGTGTTTATGTTACAAATAATAAATAAAGATTCAAACCTCGTTGATATCGTCCTACAATTATCGTAAAGCACGTGGTCAAATACGGAACTAACAATTACGTATGGTAAAACCACAGTTTGCGTAGACAGTGGCGCCTATGAGAGCTTCATTTGAAATATTGTTGCACGTTTACTCGAAGCGCCGATTCTGGGTGGCAACCCGCTAGTGTCTTCTGCGATTAGTAGTCCTGGGCTGAAATTCTACACGGTAGAAACGTTGACGTGTTTCCGTATTTTAAACATTTTGATAACTTATGTCATTGACAATAATGGCGGCCGAGTTAAAAATGATGCTAAAACACGTAAATCAAGATATCGTTTTAACGCAGTAGAATAGGGGCCCTGGACTCAAAATCAAAATCAAAATGTTTATTCAGTAAATAGGCCCCCATGGGGTTCTTTTACACGTCGGTAATATGAAGGGAATTTACTAGCGCTTCAGATAAGACCATCATTGCGGAGAAGAAGCGCCAAGAAACTTCAGCTCAGCTCCAGACTGTTGACAGGCCATGCGGGAGCGCACGTGGTGGGAATGAAGTTATCCTTCTAATAGTGCTTATTCTTAAGGTTCATGTAAGGTTTTGGCCTGTTGTTTATTCGAATAGTTAAACGCATGTAATATATAAATTGCATCTGACGTTCACAACTATTGTTTATATATCGTATGTACCATTGTTATTAAGACCTGAAGTATTACAAGTGCAATAACAGTTTTCTCTCCTCCTTGTTGATAACTCTGTAACCATACCCTGCACAATCAGCCTAAAATATTTACCAGTGTATTAGTGATAGGTTGCAAGCCCATCGCCTAACAGTACTAAAGTATGTGTTTAAGTAACTTGAATTAACTTGTTTATTTAAATCGAAGATTTAAAACTACGAATAAATAAATATTCTTAGCACGGTCTTCTTCAAAGTGGAATTATACTAACGCAAACACATTTCGCTTTAGTGGCAACCAATGTTGGTCTTGAATTAGATTTTCGAGTATACGGGTTTAAAGGAAATTGAATGTGTGCATATGGATAAGATCATATGAAACTCGTTCTACGCGTATGAAATCTTGGGCAAACGCATGTTCCATCCAACAAACGTGTTTAGGCACAAACTGCAAATACTCCTTTACATTACAGTATACTTTGATGAACATTCGAATTAATAATAAAATTAATAAAGTTATATTTCATGTCAACAAAATCATAAACTGTGGCATGATATGGACGTGCAAGCAACATATAAATTGCCTACCTACAATACCTACATGATCGAGCTATTGTTTTGTTTTCGCCCCTATATTAAGGGTGTTAACAGGCTCTGTAACACATTATTATCTCGTTTTGTCTCCCTAGGAAGCAAGTCCGCAAGCTGTTGCTGCTGCTGTGTGGCACGCGCGACCGCTACCGGCACACGCGCGACGTGCACGCGCTTGACACGCACCTGAATGCGGCGCGCGCACTGCTACAGACTGACCCAGCCTACGACAAATTGGTGCAGCTCATGGACCACCTCAAGGTAGTATGTTACACTTGTGGAAGTGAAACACATTTGTTTAATTATAAATAGTCTTAAAAAGGTATACACATGACGCTCGTGACATGAGACACCGGATGTTGATTACCGATTAAGTGCTGAGAAATGGTGTGTCGAAGCGATTGAAGACGTGACTTTCAAATCTTAAAAAATACGTTTAATTATGTTTTAAAATAAGAAATTAACCATAATTCTGGTGAGAAATATTAAATAGATGATTAGGCGGCACCTTAATTGCGACAGTGGGAAGTGTAGGCTAAGCGGGATAGTAAATGTTTATGACAAGGTCAAGAAGGTACACTTTTAGTTTTGTAAAGCCAATTACCATAATTCTTATGGTGTTTTGGTTAAAGTAACATAGGTACGTTTGAAAATGTACAAAATACTAACGTGGATGTATATTGTTCCAGGCGTGTGCTGAGATTGTGAGCGCGCGCACCGGCAACTGGCAGCACACATGCGCGACGGAGCGGCGCGAGGCACTCGCGTGGCTCGTGCGCTGCGCGCGCCGGGTGCACCCGCACGTGGCGCCGACTGTGCTGCAGCTGTTGCAGGCCGCACTGTGCACACAGGCACCCGAAAAGGTATCCAACACATACACATAAACATCCCTAATATATCACTCGCTCGCGCCCATCGGGTCACGGCTGCTGCAGGAGGGCTAACACAAGCTGCCCGTGTTTTGTTTGTCGCTTGGATCTCCCTTTCTATCTAGTCTGTAACAATAGAGACGCACCGAGGGACAAGCGAGATATTACAAATTTAGCTAGTCGTCATGACACAGGATACGACGTTCCGCTTGTGTATCATACGAGGGGCGGATAATAAGTTCTAAGCCTAAGGTGGAAAAAAACAATTTAGAAAATTTAAGTTATTTTTAATTTTCAATATAATTCGATGCATTTCTTACTTTTATTATATAATGCTTTTATGCCGTTATTAATATTATTTCCTTTGGCTTTGAGAATGCTCATCTACTGCCGCCTTAATTTCTTCATCACTTCCATATCGCTTTCCTCTAAGGTCTTGCTTTAAATTACTGAACAGAAAATAGTCGCTAGGGGCTAAATCTGGACTATACGGAGGGTGGTTAATTTCTACGAAGCCGATTTCCTGCAGAGCTAGTCTTGCAACACGCGCGGTATGAACAGGGGCGTTGTCTTGCAAAGACAAAACGCCTTTACTGATTTTGCGCCTTCTTTTTTCAAGTATGGCTTGACGCACTTGTGTCAATAGCTCAGAATAGTATTTTGCATTAATTGTAAAGCCTTTTGCTAAATAATCTATTTTTGCACTTCAAACTTCTTCGGCGGCCTTTCACCCTTCTCAATCCACTGCATGGACTCCGACTAACATTCAGGATCATACTGTCTGACCCATGGTTCATCAACGGTTACTATCCTGGAGCAAATTTTGTCAACACTATCTCCGCACTAGTCCAATTTTTTTTCGCTATATTCGTTCAGACATACTGCGATTCTTGCGAATCGTTCGTATGATATTTCTTTCGAGGTTTGGGTCCCGAGGGCCTCCGTGCTCTTTAACCCTCGGCTTCTGGGCCGTGGACAAGGTCTCTAAGTGCCGTGTTCACCAACCATTAAACGGACGATTAGCAGTTTAACGGGTGTCAGATGTATTGATTAACAGCTGATTAAGACTTAACCGTCCGATTAATTGTTGGTGAACACGGCCCTAAGTAGCGTTTTATAACTTGATCAACAGTTCTGCGATGGATTTTTAATTCTTTTGCGATGAAATTATTGGGACGATTAGGTTTTGACAGCCATTTGGCAACGATTTGTTCTCGCCATTGGATTTGATTCATTCTACCATTTTTTAGGAAAACCAGTACAGAAAATATATTGTGACAAAATATTTGAATGACAATGACAATATCATTTTTAAAAGTTTTGCGGAACAGGTTGAATAAAAAAACCCAGAAAAATTGTTTTCAATTTGGTAAATCTGTTTCGATTCAGTCCTTAATTCAGACATGATACTGTTAATCTTTGAATATCTCGAGAAATTACAATCGTAATAATATAATGTTTTTATTTACATTATTTGTTTTTAAATGGTCTATCTAGTGGCCAGTACCATAATTACATATACAACCTCAAAATACCTTAATCCTAGAGCTTCAGCTGCCCCTCGTATCTTGCTTTAAATAGTTTAAAAAAAACATCCTTCGATAAGTTTCCATGACATAAAATAAAACGTGTACAAGAGTACATGTTTTTCTATGCCATGGAGAATGTAAACGAGGGTACAGGCCACATTCACTTGCTTTCTCAAGATTACAATCTAAAGACTGCAATCCCAAGACGGCAAATGCGTTACCAATTCTGAGGACTAAAATGGAATGCCTCTATGCTAGTTACTTCACTAAAACGCCACACTGAAACAACAATGCAAACACTGCTGCATGTCACTAAGTTAAAGTATAATAATGGTGGTGGCTTAGGTACACAATAGTACCTACGCTTTTGTTGAAATGTTCCGCAGTGCGTGGTATCCGCACTCCTTCTGGGGCTATTTTTCCTATTACTTTATTTATTTGTATAGCAAACAAGGTGTCTGTAAGGTACTGGTTATTTTGCTACCTCTATTGTGTTCTCCAGACCCCGTCCGCGTCGGCGTCGACGTCCGAGTGGCCGGAGCGCGAGCGCGGCGCCGACAGCGACGCGTTTATCACGGATGGCTCTAAGTTCCAGGAGCACCGCGTGCCACAGCTCGTGCAGCAGATCCTCAAACAGGTCATCTATCACACTCCCCACCATTAACAAATACACCTATCACACTCCCCACCATTAATAAAACACATCAATGCAAACCAAAAAACATTGTCACAGAACTAATTACCACCTCCGAAATATAAACCATTCGAATAAAATAAAAACGCTCTGAAATCCATAACCATAACACACACACGAACAAAGGCTAAAACTATGACCTAATAAAACACATCATCCGAAAAGGGACACTTTCTTTGTCATCATCACACAGTTGCTACTTTATTTACTACTCCCCAAAAATAAGAACAGCAGGCTTATTGCCTAACGTATTCGCGATCGCGATCAACTTGACAGTCTAAAGCGATTACGATTACGAGCGCCTCGAAACATTGGTATTGTGTACCAGAATGATCCTGATTACGACCGTAATCGCCTTCTTAAACGAAACCAAGTGAATGTAATGTGACGTTTTGTTTTTGCAAATGTTTTTTAACTAACTAATGAGTTAGATTCTCTCAAAAGTCCCTAATTGTTACCGTTTTTATTCACTGAATAACCGTATTTGTAATATTCTTTGGTTAAATGCAAAAATAATATTAAAATTACAAATATTTTCATTAATAACATGAAAAAATAAAAGACGTGAATTAAACTAAACGTGAAACTCAGCGAAGCTTCGTAAACGTAAAGTTGTAAACTTCTTTAAACCTATCTTTGTGAACAGACAGTGTGTCAGCAGTCAGTGCCTACTGTCAACTAATGTCAGTCAACATTGTCAACAACGTAAATTATTTTATATTTTACTATTTTACTATGTATTTTTCCTTACATATTATAAAGAAATGAGATTAAAAACTAATATAACAATAGATTAGCATTTACAATCGCGTCGGACAGCAACAATATATAGATAAACCAAAGCGAAATGATAACAAGATATAGGCATTATAGAGAAGCGGATACAATTAATGCACGCCCTCCATCTCTGCCCGCCTCGTCCAACTCCTCGCCGTTCTGTTCGGCTGACGTGTCTGCCACCGCGCCCGACAGCAGCGAGTTCAGCGACGAGCGCCGCCGCGACCGCCGCCGACGGCCGGGCCAGCCGGCATCCGCGGAGTGCATGGCGAGCACTACTGGTGGTGCAGTGCGCCGCATGCGATGGACTGTATCGAATTATGAAAATTGCAAGCATATTACGGGGCCACAGAGGGAGGAACTAACCTCACTGCACTGCATAACGTAGATCGAATGCTGCTTCTGTTTAGACCCTTGAATTGACTTCATTGTCCCAATAGTTGTTTCGGCGAAAGGTCTCATAGCGAAGAGTCTCGACCAACAACACCTTAAGACACTCTTTAGATGGCCGATACAGAAAACAGTACTTTTATAGCATTTTTTTTTTGTATTTGAATTGTTATTTTATACTTAAATATTTATTGTAAAAAAAACCCAATTTACAGAAAATAAAACATCTCAAACAATAGGTAGAAGCAAATAATTTATTTGAAATAAACTGATATTTTACAGTATGTTTTGAATGCTCAAGTAATGTCTACTTTGTACAAAGATCAAAGATCTAATCAAAGTGCCAAACGTGCAGAGACCGCTACGTCTGCGCCCTTTGGGGCCATTTCCATTGCAGACCCTGAATGCTCAGAAATGTTTTTGCGCATTGGGACCAAAGGACCTTATGATGGCTGCTAGCACCTGCAATAGTATAATAGTAATTATACACCCAAAATGTTGTGTGCAAACTTAGCTGCATGGACTTAAAACATTCGATTGTATATTTGCACAGAAAATAGAACCACGCATATACTGTCTCTGTGAGAGCCTTATCACACTGGCAATTTGCGAGCGACTTCAAAGCGACACAAGCGCTTAGCGAAATCAGTGCGCGCTCGCCTCGCTTTGAATTCACTTACAAATCGATAGTGTGATGAGGCTCTATCCAAAATGCGGAGCACTCGCCGCGAGCTTCCCGCGAACTCGCTTCGCGCTTGCCTCGCTTTGAACTCGCCCGCAAATCGCTAGGAGTTAAGGCACTTAGTAATCACTTGATTCAATAAATTTGTATAAATACCTTCAGCTCCGACTGTATTGCGCTGCCAACTTTTGAGGGCAAAGCAAATTTCAATACACGACCTAACAAATTGTGACTTAGCCAGCGTGACATTTGCCTTGAAAAGTGGTTGAAACATCTCCAGAGGATTGCTGGCAAGCCTCAGAAGCCGCCTCAACACCTTCACTTGCGTTTTCAGACGCTCTTTCTCGGCAATCGCCAGCAAATTGCTATGAGCCATATTGAATCACTCTGTTCAAAGAAAAAGATATTCGAGCTATTTTTACACTTCCAAGGAGCCCATTTAAGTATATTATTATTTTATTTTAGTATAAATTATAATAAAAACTTACTTACGATCACTAACTCGGTCAACATGGTTGCTCTTTGGCTAGAACGGAGGCTCCGCTTTCGTTTGACAACTCGCAATCGGCTTGGATCCAACTACAAATTGTCATTTTACTTACGTAAAACCAATTTTTGGCAAATCATTCATTCACTTGGTTTCAGAAATGGCTCGCTATCGCTTTCAAATAAATTGACATTACGTGGAACGATTGTTTTCATTTTGACAGCAGACTCGTCTTCGAACTGTCAAAAATGAAAACGATTGCGACCGTGACTACGTTTTAGGCAATAGGCCTGCTGATTCGAATTCGAATTGTTAGCTAACAGATTTTTAAATAATCTTCTTTGTTTTGTCACAAGCTTAATTTAAATATTCACTTTAATTGAATGTAACATATTAATATTATGAATGCATTTATACACGAAAAGCGAGCAGTTATTTTTTTAATTAAAATGACAAATTTCAATAAGGAATTTCAACTTTACGCTACTGTATCACCGGGTTCTCCAAATCAAACTAGCCGGTTATAAATTTGCAATTTTAATGTTTCAATGTTTTTTTGTCATGCAGTTATAACTGTTTAAAAATATCAGTACAGTATAAAATAAATAATCTACTAACAGCAGAAATGTTAAAGGTGGCACAGCTCGGATTTTTGACACTTGGCAAAGTAATCCCTAGCTTAGGAATGTTTCCACTAATAAGGTGATTCTATTGAACTTACCTTTTTATGATTATTATTTTAAGTGAAGTCATACAGTATTGCCCCTTATTCGTCTCTGTAGTTACGCTGCATTGAACTATATTACTAAAGAAAGCCTAGTTGCATGGATTTAACAATGACGACGATTTATTACGCAGGTGTCTCCTGAAGAGCTCAAGATGTTCGTGAAAGTGTTCCTTCTGGAGACGAACTCTACAGCGGTGCGGTGGCAAGCGCACGCGCTTCTGCTCGCCATTTACAAGTAAACAAGCACTTCATTTCAAATTGTCATTTAATTAAATAAAATAATTTAAAAAAACACGGGACGATGTCACACAAATTGACCTAGTTCCAAGTTTATCATCTTAAGTTGCTTGTAATACACGAATGCCGCTGTTTTTCATTATTGAAATTTGACCATAGCAACCCTTGTAACGACCAATAAAGACAGAGTTCAGTTTTATCTAATAGTGGCTGTTATTTAAACGTAACCATAGTAATCAAAACAATACTCCCTCTCTCCATCTCTATTTTGGTCCGGAATTATCGTCCCGCACTCGTTCCGTCGGGTTGGCATAATTGAGCACAGTTTCCCCTCGTAACGTATTTAAACAGCCTACAGCTCATTATCAATACCAACACTACCAACTGACATGATTTACTGTAAGAAGGTTGCTATATAATGAAAAACAGCGGCAATATTGTAAAACTCCAGGGCGTCGATTTTTGACTTCTACATAATAATTCTTTATTCATTACATTAGGCAATCGGGCAAAGACGACAACAATCGTTCGTGGAAAAAGAGATATACGGATACTGGTCTTTGTCATGCGTTCAACATGACTCGCAATGTTATTAAGATAACCTTTGATATCAAGATGTACTTATTACAGACAATCCGATAATAATAAGCTAGCGGCTATAGAGAAAGGCGTTAATACTTCACGGTTGTGGAATGAAATGCCACTGTAATACTAACTTTCAAAAACAACTTTGAGAGTGATTTCGTCAAATAAAATATCCATTTTGGTATCGATACTGTGTGATACAATTAGTATTGAAAAAGTAATATGCCACCCGCAATTAGGGACGAAGCGAGACAACACATTGTATTTTTGCACCAGCAGGGGTTAAGCATAAGTACGTGCAATAGCAACAGCTTTAAATGTTCGGGTATTTTTTCACAGTTTATTCATTTTCAATTACATCCTCTCTTATTTTATTTCGCTTCACATCTAACTTCTACATTGCTTTTTAGCGAAATACTGTAAGATTGTGTGTGACTAGATATACCGAACAAGGCAATATTGAAGATCGCCGTCAAAGCAATCATGGTGTTGCGATACTCTCAACTGAACAACGCAACGAAATGCGGCAGAGTTACGATGAAAATGGGTTTATGCCTACTAACTATATCGCACAACATTTTGATTGTCATCACAAGACCATTCGAAAACATTAACATTCGATCAATCTACACCATAGACGTCCTGCATACAAGATTGCTTTGACAGAAGCTCACATAACAGCAAGATTAAATTTTGCCCGACGGTTTCTTAATGTTGACCTTAGTTCCACCGTATTTTGTGACGAGAAATATTTTAAGTCAAGTGACCACGATCGGTTACATATCTGGCGGTATGATCAAACAAGATACACGGAAAACCACGTTATACCCAACATCCCAAGTAGCATTGCAAGCTGTATAAGAGCTGTATATCAGTTTATTTAAATACTATCAGCTGTACATTTAGGCTGTACTACAGCTATATAAGCGCTTATACAGCCCTTATAAGTTAAAAAAGGGCTCCAATTATACAGCTTATCGCGTTATTAGAGCTGTACAGTAGCTGTACAAGCAATAGATAAGCTCTATAATAGCTGTAATTCGGTGTAAAAGGAAACCTTAGCACTACAGATTATCTCTTATAGGTATCATTTAAAAATATAAGTTTTAAATAGGTTTTTACAATAGAATAAAAAATATTTAAGTCTAAAATGTCTTCTGTTCATTCATTATATTGTAATGCTGACAATTGACAAATATAAGTGAATAAGTAATACAGTGCAAGTAAGACACAGGATCTTGAGAGCAGGTATATTACTATTGGTAAGTGCCGATTATTATTTATTGTGAACATGTGTATCTTTTCTGGCAAAATATTCACGCGCCTGCTTAATAATCGTGTAGTATTTGTTTTTAAGGTTAAGGTTTTTTTTTTGTCTTGTAATGTCAATTCTAAGGCTTAAGTCAATTTATTTTAGCTGGTTATCATCAATATGACTTTAGTTTTTGCTAAATATTTGCAAGTGTATCTTTAATTATATTTTCAAATATGTTATAATTCATAGTAAAATGGCGACAGTTTTTAAACAGCCTATAGGATAGTTGGAGAGCATTATAATCTTAATAGCTGTACTATGTAATTAAAGGAGTCACTTCTACAGCTTTTGGATTTTGTAATAGAATATTTCTATACGTTTGACTGTATTTCGGCTTTCCGTACATAAGTTATAATTCCCTTTAGAGATTGATTCGATTGATTTGATTATTTCGTCTCTTGACTGCACCCCATCTTTTTCTTTTGTTCCACATATTTAAAGTCCGAAATAAGTTAATTCGAGCAACTGTCAGCAATACAGACTAAAGCTGTAATATGACTGGCATTTTTTTCATTTACTTTTATAATACACTCATTGTCAGCAATCATAAAACTACTATACTTATACTAGTGCAAAATTACGCCACAAAATAGTTTTAAGCGACTTGGTCAGAAATACAGACAAAAACTGTACTACTGTCATGTGTTCTTTAAGTTTTATAATAACCTTACAGACAGAAGTTATATTCAGATTCAGATTCAGATTCAGATTTTATTACTCAATATAACACAGTATAAATTACATTACATGTCTAATTATATGCAGTTACATTGAGATCGTCAGAAATAGAATTAAATTATAATAGTAAAAATAGTAAGTCAACACAAAAAACAAAGTACATTACAAAATTGAATAAAATAAAATAAAATAATAATAATTAAAAGTCAAACTAATTTACAAGTCAAGTTCCATATACTCATTTACCGAATATAATGTCTTATCCAACAAAAGATTTTTAAGCCGGCGCCTAAACATTTCGTCAGATGGTTCGCGTTTAATTTCGGCGGGTAGACGCTCGTAGTAGGTGGGACCGATGACGCGCGGGTTCTTACTTGCAAGTGCCATGCGACGAGGAACAGTTCTCAAACGCCCTGTGTGGCGGAGTCGTTTGCCGACGACGTGTACTGTTGCAAATGAAGAAATATTTGATCGGACAAACATAATAATTTCGAATATGTAAAGTGAGTAGTGCGTCATTATGCGGTGTGTTGTGAAAAAGCCCCGACAAGTATGTCTTGGCTTCGCCCCAACCAACGTACGTACGGCACGTTTCTGCATCAGCATACTACACACACACAACACACACTATTATACTTATAGTAGTGTAAAATTACGCCTTTAGAATTAGTTTTAAATCGGTATTGACAAATACTTTTATACAGGAACAAGTACCTGGTGATCCTACACTACAACCTCTATACAGCTTTAATGATAGAATAAGCTTGTAGCGTCACACAACACTTAAAGTTTTATAACGGAGTTTACAGATATTTTTTTACAGCAACAAGTGCACATTGATACTACAATACAGCCTGAATACAGCTTTAACGATAGAATTAGCTCGAAGTGTCACACAACACTTAAAGTTTTATGGTAGATTTTTTAAATTCTGATTTAACACCCCATGCGTACGCAGATTCCTTTATAATGATTTTATACAGCTTAAGCTCAGGTTAGTTTTCTCTGACACTCTTATAAGTCCCTTAAAACACTCTAAGTTCTAAATTGGCTGGTATATTGATTTTACCGACACTTAAATGCTACTTGGGATGGAGTCGGGACGCATAAGTGCAAATTTATGGGGCTGGATGAGTTTGACTAGTGTAAGCGAGCTGCTCCCATTACCTCCAAGAATAAACACTTTAACTTACGTTAGTGTATTAGAGGAAAGCATGTTCCCCACGGTGCGAAGATTTTATACTGAGGAAGATGTCCCCAGTTTTCATTTCGCGCATGACAACTGCACTATACATAGGGCCAGAATAATAGTTAACGAGTGGTTCCGTCAACATCCGGAAATAACGGTCATACCATGGCCCCCTAAACCAGCGGAGCTTAATCCTATAGAAAATCTATGGGGATTAATGGTCCAAAGGTGGGAAAATAGGAATGAGCAAACAAAAGCGGCCATTGAAAGTCACTATCAAGAAGTGTGGGAAGGCATACGCGGAACTGATATTTGTGCCCGATTGGTCGGGTCCATGTCTTCACGTCTGCAGGCCGTAATATGCAGGTAGTTATAGCTTTTGCTCTATTTTGTATATATAAAACAAATAAATAATCATAGCATTCTTTTCATTTTCAAATTTAATTTTATAGTAGATTAAATGATAAAATACGGTTTTAAAGGAATCTTCATTTTGCCATAATGGACCGTTACTGTGAAATGTAGGTATGAATATTTAATCCAATCCAATTAATGTTTTAGTGGTCACTAATCGGTCACAATTACAGCCTTACTGCCAATGACTGATATGAATATTTATCAAACTATTCCCAAGATATCTCAAACTGACAAGCCCCGTCAATCACGTCATGTGTCATATGGAAGAGGACGGTAAAAGCATTTCATCGCTTAATTTAAGTGAATATATCCGACTTTGACCGATCCGTGTAAGTAACACAACCAAGCTGTGACTGCAACACGGGAATGGTCACTCACGTCAATATTCTTCATAATAGTATAACCGACTAAACCCGATTTGCATTACACGGCTAAAGTACGAACACTGGCAAGTGGCTCTACAAACCCGGTTCGTGACTGTACTATGGGTACTAGATAACGATAAACATGCTTACAGAAATAGATACTTAAATACATAGAAAACACCCAAGACTCAGGAACAAATAATCGTGCTCGTCACACAAATATCTGCCCTTACCGCGATTTGAACCGAACCCGAAGCTTCGGAGGCAGGGTCACTCCCAACTAGACCAACTTGTCGTCATTATGTTTGATATATGAGAGTCAGCTTGATTAATCTATCTAAAACAGTTTTTTTTTATTGCAGTACTTTTCCAACTGTACGTTGGATCACATAATTGTTAATGAATGTTTAACGCTTATGGGTTCATTCAGCCATTTAGAAAATATATCTCTACTTAGTTTAGGGTTGAAAGTATTAAATTAAAAATATCCACCCTTAATTATGTACAGTTCCATATTTTACATCCTTATACGAATCGTCTACTGTTCGAAGTACTTAGCTACGAGGGCAGAGTGAGAAATCTGGTAAAAATCATATTAAAGGTTTTTTTTTTCACAAATTGGTTAATGTCAATTTGTAATGCAGCGTTTTTGGAGGTAAATCGTATATTTTCACCAAGTTCGCACGGCTAGTTTTTTTTGCCAGCTATTAAAAAGAAACAATGACTTTGGTGTTTGCAAACATGAAGAAAAGTGAGTTTCAAGTTCTGATTAAACATAGTTTTTTGCGATATAAAACCATTACGGATACAATTATTTTTTTATCAAATATAACGGGAAGTCTGCTCCATCGATTAAAATGATCGACAAGGTGGTTTACGGATTTTCGTTGTGGCCGTACAGTCGCGATCTTTAATTTAGGACCCACTTCCCGGAACATTTGTTTAAATAACTCATTCGCAATAAAGGCGAAAACGCTAATTCAATTTATTCGAAACACATTATTATGATTAAATGGCTATTCATTCCAAAAAGGTTATCACATCGAATAACCTCTGACTTATATCTTTAACGAGACATGTGTCAGTGTCAAAGAAAAAATGTTTGATGAAATTTATATCTTTAAATAAAAATGCTTGCAGTTAATCGGGAACAGTTAAGAGTTCAAATAATCCAATTACGCGAAGAAGGGTTAGGGATACGTGAAATAGCACGACAATGTAACGTAACCAGAGCGACAGTTCGTCGATGGGCTCGAAGGTATGAAACGGAAGGGAATTCCGATGACCGGCGGCAAAACAACCGTCGCCCTCATGCCGTATGGGAAGAACAACGGCACCTCATGCGAAATCAGTATGAAATAGATGGTTTCACGCCTCCAAAGCATTTTGCAGAGATGTTTGAGGTCCACCCGTTAACAATTAGAAGAAACCTACATAGTATGGGACTGCATCACAGGCGACCGGCAAGAAAGATCGCATTAACAGAAAATCACAAGACAATCCGTCTTAACTTTGCACGTGATTATTTAGACTTTGACTGGGGCTCGACTGCCTTTACAGATGAAAAAACGTTTAAGTCTTCGCAAACACTTAACGTTAATGACACGCGTTACACGCAAGACCACGTTATTGCTAATCATGCGACCGGTCATATCACTGCCAACTTTTCGGGCTGGATGAGTTCATATGGTGTCGGAGAACTGGTCAACTTGCCTCCCAAAGCGACTGCTCAATCTAATGTCGATCTCTTATATGAAAGTGTGCTGCCGACCTTGTGAATTTATTAACCTGAGCAAGAAACACCAGTAATAAATTTTGTGCAAGATAATGCTCCAGTTCACACGGCACGGATTGTTCGGAGCTGGTTCTCCGAACACCCTCAATTAAGGGTTATCCCCTTTCCGGCCAAGTCTGCAGATTTAAATCCCATAGAGAACTTATGGGCCTTGATGGTGCAAAGGTGGAGCAATCGAAATGAAAGAAACAGGGCAGCACTCGTAGAGCACTGCCATTCGATTTGGAAAGGTTTCCGTGGGACTGACATATGCGAGCGATTGGTTGGATCCATGCGTGAACGTCTCTTGGCTGTCATTGAAAATAACGGTGGATACACGCGATACTAAGACTTGAAAACTCATTTATTTGGAATGTTATTTTGTTTATTTCTTTCTTAGGTTATTTTGTCAAAATAACTTGTTTTTTTTTCGTTTTAATAGTATTTTATGTAGTAAAAATATTGATTGCAAAAATTGTTGTACTTTTTAAAAAATGCCGAATGCTTGAGACCTTCTAGTTTTTATTTTAATTGAATACCCTACTTAGTGCACACAATCTATTCAAATCATATATCAAATGCCACAAATTGAAATATATAACTAGTTGAGAAATTAAGTAGCCATCTGTCAGAAATTTTTCCCGCTCTCTACTTCTATCAAACTGTCGGAAAAAATCGAAAACGGTCGTTCCTCTCCGTTACGTCGGATTTGCATAGCTAAGAGGAGTTGCCCCTAGTAATACATAAACAACAACGCGATTACCAACATTACCAACTGAAATCATATAATAATATCTTAGTAGCTCTTAAAGGTATAAGTTTGCCAGACGAAATTCGACCTTAGATGGGTCCTAAATTAAAGTTCCTGACTGTACAAGCACTGCTGACGCCGACCGACCCGGACGCCAAGTTGAGGTCACTACACTCGAGATGATCACTAAAATCCATGACATCGTATTGAACGACCGAAGAGTAAAGTTCCGTGAGATAGCTGAAAGCATTTCCGACGAACGGGTTCGTAATATCCTTCACACTTCGATATGAAGAAGCTCTCCGCCCGTTGGGTGCCGCGATTGCTCATAGTGGATCAAAAACGCACTAGGGTGACCCTGTCAAGAGGCATGTTTGGCGAAGTTTAGGTGTAATGAAAAGGACTTCTTGCGTCGTTTCATAACTGTTGACGAAACCTGGATTCATTATCATCAAAGAGCGGAATTCTTCATAGCAAAAATCAAACTGTCAGAGGGATTGACCTAACGGTTTTATCGACTTATCGATAAATATTTTTCACTTAACGAAACAAAGTTAAAGTAATGAAATCTTTTGGATATACATACAAACAAATTAACGTTGTCCTTGTCCCTAATTAGCTGACCGCCACAGTATTTTAGTATAATAGTAAAGAATAAAAGAGAAAATACTTTTTTTTTAAATTTTCTATATGAAACTTATCATTAAAAATTAAAAACAAATATTGCTAAGAGTAGGTAACTAATCTTCATTCAAAATAACAAAGTTGAAATCTAAATCTGTACTAAATATGTTTTCTTCATCTTCCCTGTAGTAAAAGAAAATAGTCATTATTTTTTCAACATTGTCACCTTTCAAATTACTCCTTTTTTCATTGTAGATCCATTTATAAGATGAAAACGAGCGTTCTACCTCAGTTGAAGTAACAGGAGCATATTTGTAGTACTCGATAACGGTGTTTTGGCTGTAATCACTTTTTTCTATAAAATCAGCATATTTGCGTATCATGTCGTAGTCCGGAATTCTATCTAGTACTTTTTCAAGTTTTATTTGCACTGTCTGAGATCCACACCAATTTAGAATACTTCTCACCTGGTCAAGTATTAGAAGAGAGTCTAATAAGGATAAACAGGATGTTTGTAATTTGATTATTGCGTCAGGTAAAATGCCATAACTTTCTTTTATGTACAACAGATCATTTCTCAAATTATTGTGCTTAAGTACTCTTTTAGCTTCTCTTATTGCAGCCGACTCTTTTGAATTTAAGTTTGAAATTACTTCTGTAATACATTCCAAATTTTCTGCATAATATATAGCTGCATTAAGCCATGTGCCCCACCTAGTTATAATAGGTTTTGGAGGCCATGGTACGGATGGACAAATTTGTTTGAATAAGCGGACTCTATGTGGAGACTTTAAAAATATTTTTTTACGTTGTTTATTAAGGCGTCAACACTTTTATATTGAGATCGTATGTGCTCGCAGACTCTATGTAATCCATGTGCCAGACATGTAACATGTAGTAGATTTGGAAATGTAGTTTTTAAGATTTTACCAGCCTTTAGCATGTACGCGGCACTATTAGTGCTCAAAACAAGGACATTTCTAACATGCTCATTATATGAATTGTGCCAAATAAACTGCAATTGCTTTTTTAAGTATTCGGCCATTGAGTTACCATCAACTTTTTCAAAAAAATTACTTCCGATTAAGTAAGATTTGCAACAAGATTTTTTCTTTAGTTCTCTTACAATCAAATTAGTGACACTTTTGCCCATCCTATTTATTGTTTCGTCGACTGTTATCCATATATATTTTTCTATCAGGTTCTTGCGTATGTCTTGAACTGTTTGTTGGTAAACTATATCTAAGTATACTTTTCTCAGCAATGATTCATCAGGAAGTGATTTTGATGTACAGGAACAACAAATATATTTTTGGAAAAGTTTTATAAACTGTGGATTGTTAATCTTTTTCCATGGAATATTGCACGAAACTAAAAATATGATTAAATCTATATAGAATGTGTCTGAACTCGTACTTTTTGAGCATTGTGGCAAATGAGTTTTACTCACTAAATGACTTTCAACACAATGTTTCTTTAGCTGATGTAAATGAACGTCACATTTAGAGCAATATATTGTGGAAGAATCTTCTTTGAAACTAAGAGAAGAATCTTTCTGTATCCATTTTTTTATTGTTTTTCTTTTAGGATTCACCATTTTAGTAGCACGGCACGGAAATCATTCATGAAAACTCAAGTGACATAAATGACATATGTGACGCTGACATGATTTACTTAAATATGGAGATGCAAGTTGCTAATCAAAGAGGTCAAATTTTACAGAATAATCTTTTAAGTTGATTATGGATACCTAATGCGATATTATTCCGTAACATCGATAAGTCGATAAAACAGTTAGGTCAATCCCTCTGACAGTTTCATTTTTGCTATGAAGAATTCCGCTCTTTGATTATCATACACCATAAACCAAGGAGCAGTCAATACAATGGATTGCTTCAGGTAAACCTGCACCAACGAAGGCCAAAGCCGTTTTATCGGCCAATAAAGTTGTGGCTACTGTCTTCTGGGATGCTCGTGGTCTAATATTATGTTGATTAGATTACCTTCAGAAAGGTAAAACGATTAATGGCAAATATTAAACCACTTTGTTCCAGCGATTTCATGAAGTTTTAAATGGAAGTACGAACCCATTTGGCGAAAAAAGATAACAATTTTTTTACCAAGACAACGCACGGATCCACGCTTGTGCAGTTGCTATGACTAAAATCCACGAGTCGCGTTACGAATTGCTCTCGCATCCACCTTATTCTCCAGATTTGGCCCCCTGCGCTGCCGTCCTTTAATTAGAAAGCCGTTAAGCCCAAAAAGTTGTTTTGGAGATATTGCCAAAAAATGCGCGAAACGTTGTTTCTAAAAAACTATGCTACCTAGATCACTGATTCTTGCACAAATCATTGACGTTTTTATACGTGTATTTTATACAATTTAATCTTTAAAAAAAACTCCATTAAATTATTATTAAAATAGATTTTTTTGGTTTAGTTAAGCATGCTGCAAGGTTTTTGCATCGAATTACTGTTCTACACGGCCGTTAACCTACACTTAGCGGCTATTTAGTGAAGCAATTTCCTTAAATATTTAAAATTATACTTTTTTGTTAAATTTATTAAAAGATACTTAACTATACGGCTGTTAAGTGACCTAACTACTTTATAAGTAAGTAATTCACTAAAATTTTAATTATTATACCTTTCGTAATAAACGGCTTTGGCACCTTAGACTCTTTCTAGCTATTTTTTTCAGAGTAATAAAAAAATCCAGTAAAGAGTTTCTTAACTAAAAGGTGGCAAAACATACTTCGCTTTTTGATAACTTCCTTATAGTTAAGTACCTATTAGAAAAAAGTGAGAAATAAAAGCCAAATCTTATAAAAATCTAAAATTTTATAAAATTTAATCTCAAGGCAGTATCGAAATTAATGCTTATTTTATAATAAAATTAATATTCATATTAGACAATATAGTTAACATTTGAGCAACAATTACTTACTTAACTAATGAAAAGGTTTGAGAGAACAAAGTTTGGCTCGGACCATAATTATTAATCTACTTATTCATTATATTAATATATTAATGAGCATTTATTAAGGCACTTTCTCAAGGCTTTTTATCTAGCAACATACTAAGTACCTAGTGCCTTGAATAATGCTCATTTATATTATCACAGTATCACAATTTGCAGTTTTGACAAATAACACTACAGATCATTATAGAGATTCATCATTCTAAAATTAAATATTTATAGTCACGCCTTAAATTTTAAAAGGCTCTTAGACATACTTATTATTATTACTATTATTACTCGCTTTCTTTGTTATTATACTTTTTTGTAAAATACTATCAAAAATAAATTGTTCTTTCACAATTTAGAAATAAAACTTTATCAATAAAAAATACAAATAAAAACCCTTCGTTTGCTTCGCCGAAGTAAGATAATCTTAAACAATAAGTATTAAAACATAAAATGTATCAAAACTTAATACTTTTAGATAACAACTTAATTGGTAGTTACGCCCTAAAGTTAAACAGATCAAAAGTTACTAATACGCAAATATTACTTAGTAGCACTTTTGTTACAATTGTTTGGGTGGATTTCCTTTGAAAGAATTGGTAATTTTTTTCAAAACATCATATTGTGTTTTGGTATAATAGGTGACAATTTATTAATTATGTTTTCTTGTCGGTCTTTTTCTACCCCTTTAGGAAGCAAACGTAATGTAATTACCAATTGAGGATTTTTTCAAAAATCTGTCATTTAAAAACTTTAGTGTCATATAGTCTTCTTGTTCAAAATTATTTTTATAGTGGAGATCAAAACTCGACCTTATAAAACAATCTTGAGAAATATTTTTGAGATATGCTTTTGGATTAGCATTTTGAATACGTCGCTCGGAAACATTGTTTGTATAGTTTATAAAATCTTGAGGCTGCTTAGATTTTAAAATAACTTTTCCATTATCAGCTGACGCTACAGCGTCTTCAAAGTCATCAAAGTCGTAAATCTTACCTTTTTTCTTCATTGATAGTTCCACCTGATGATGGAACTGATCGCAACTCATGAACGTATGCCCTGGTTCAAAATAATAAAGTATGATACAGTCTGTTGCAATCACGTCACTGTTGACAAGGTCGGCTAACATGGAAAAGAAAAGCCAGTTTTTATTTTGAGCTGTGCAGCTGTCCATCACAATTTTTATTATTTTGACATCACGAAAACGTAAACAAAAGTTATAATAAGCGCTCATTATATCTTCTTGCTTTCGACCCGCAATACCATCGTGCCAAATAGCTGCAAGTGGTTTTGAATTCTTGGAAATTTTTATTTATTTCGAAAGATTATTTTGTTACTTTTTTATTAAGTAAATAGAAGAAAAGAAATAAGTACCCAGTAGTAAGTATTTTTTTTATTATTGACGTCGTTTTCTGTGTCAATATTTGTTAGTTTGTTTTCTTTAAACTGTGCAATTTTAACAATTATAGAAAAAAAAACAAAAAAATCGTATATAATTTAACAAAAGCAAAAAAAACATTATTAGTGAACACTTAAAAACATATCCATTTTAAGAGGTATAGCCCTTTGTTTATATATTATCACCTAATAACTCTTTTTGCTAGAAAGACAGTTCCGCTTGTAATTTGTAAATTGTAGCTTCGTGAAACTGCCACAGCTGTTATTTATATCTCGCTTACACCATAATATAAAATACCTTAATATAGTCAACTTGTTTATTTGCGTTCATCTAAATTATAAAATAAAAATACTTTACTAGAGGACGCCCGCAACTCTGTACGCATCGCCTTTGTTAATAACGGTTCCTGACTATTTAACATTAAAACTAGTTCGTATACTAAAATATTATTATCTGCACTTACCGCGTAAAATTCCGCGACATTTCGATAATTTGGTGGGAGCGCGCACCGACGTGTAGCAGGTCCGCAGCCGGCGAACGCTCCGAGCAGGGCCTCTATTCAGGTGCGTTAAAACGATATCGTGTTTGACACATTTAAGAATCGTTTATGTCACAGTGGCCATTATTGTAAATGACATAAGAGTTATCAAAACGTTGACAATACGGAAACAGGTCAAAAACGATATCGTTATAACGCAGTTGAATAGAGGCCCTGAAAGATGAAGGCAACGGTTACCTCGCCGCGCGGGGGGAGCGGTTACCGCTCCGCTCGCCCCCGGGACGCGACTTGCGCGAGCGTCGTAAAACTGCTTTTTAGGTAAGTAATGCGGCTTAACTGCTCAATAGCTAAGTATAATATGAGATTATTTTGATCAATTTGATAAAGGCTGATAAAATATTTTTGAAGCAAAGTATTATGAGATATTTACAGTTTTAAAAACTTATTTTAAATGGCGTTAAGGGAGGATAACTGCAAACAAGTTAAGTTTTTCTCTAAAACCGCATTTGTTTTTAAATTTCTTTGACTGTATACCTTAGACAATGCTTAACTAAAAAGAAGTTATTGTTGCCTTGCGTCTTTTTTGTTAAGAATAATCAGATAACGTATTTGTAATTAAGTAGAAGACCAGAAAATAGTTATCGAATTCGGCGGTTAGGGTGTTTTAACGAACGTTAAGCTAAGAAATGTGTGTTAGTCGCTTTAAAGTGAAGGAATCATCAAAAATTCTGTCACTTAACGGCCTATAACGTTTTTATATCTCTGGATCTATGTGGAGTTGGAAAATGAGTCTTAGAGTGAAAGATAGAGAATTAAAAATGGTATCGGTTCGTATCAAAAAGTCAAAATCGACCGGATGAGGGTTAACGGCTTTCTAAGTAAAGGACGGCAGTGCGACTATTTTCTTTTCTGAAACGTGAAAGAAAAGGCTTGGTGGAAAAAGATTTGGTTCCATCGGAGAAATTTAATCATCGTAGAAATTAATGCGTATTTTGAAGGGTTGGAGAAATCGTACTATACGAAGGGAATCGAAAAGCTAACGAAGCGATGGTCCAAGTATATTGAATTACAATAAATATTTACTTGGACTAAAAAAATACGTTTACTATTTTCTCTCTGCCCTCGTATGTATTATTTTATTACGATAATAATATTTTGCCGTCGTTTAGCAACTCGCCACAACCGGAGCAAGCGTCCCTAGTGTCCTTGTTGTGGGGTATATGGCCGTCGCTGCCGCTGTACGGGCGCAAGGCGGCGCAGTTCGTGGACCTGCTCGGGTACTTCACGCTCAAGACCGCGGACATCGACACCGAGGTACGTATTATGTACCTCTTTAATGTTGTAGAAGACGCCATACCACAGGTTTGAAGTGTGTTCAAAGGAACCTCTACATAATATAATAGAGAGGTTGTTTAGTAGTATTTTGGAATTGTAGTGATAGGTAAATTTGTATAGCAGAATAGAGAAACGCTGCACTGGGTCGGTGGATACTAAAAGTATACGCACATGTAGTTGATTGTTAGCTTGCCGTTTCTTTATCATCCAATGAACTTCTATACACAAGGACTTCTTATTAGCGCGCAAAACACATGTCGGCATAATTGTGCTTAATGGCGGTTTAGGCTTCTTACCCTACTCGTCGTTGATTGCAAATTGTGTCATCAAAAGAAGCTGAAATCATACCTTAACGGCATAAAAAAGATAGTTTGTTGTAGGTATGACGTGATTTGTCCATTTTTATAGAATGTCATTGCTATCATCAATAATACTGATCTGAGGTTAGTTGATAAATCGTTAAATATATAATTTTTTTTGTGTTAATTGTTTGTAACCCACTTGACGTCTTATGCAGGACGTAAAAAACTAATCATTAAAACAAGTTTTTATCACTTTGAACTATCCCCCAAATTACTCTGCAGCGCTGTTTTTTTTTGTTTATTTGATGTTTATATAAAGTAACAAAACATTGAATCAAATGTAATATACACCATGCAAGGCTTTACCATACATCTGGATCGCCGACTACATCACTAAAAAGTAGGTAAACCATTAAATTATTTAATTAACAACTATATTATAACAGTCTAAAGGGCTACTAGACAAAACTTTAGTATTTAATCGTCTAAGCTATTTAATATTAAAGTAGGATAGTGCCGCGCCAATGTGCGCCTTCTCAACCACTCGAGAATGGCGATGCGCGTACGGCACAAGGCAGAAACAGTTTCTTTATCTTAAAATCTATCGCGCAAGCCTCTTACTCGGACGCCTCGTGTACAGGGTGAATGCATTAACTTTTGATCGCAAAGACCAAGATAATATTTGTTGATTACGTATTTTATATTTTTCTTAGTTGTTTGGTTTTTTAATTCTTTCCATGAAGGCACTCATGGCTGAGAGCAATCAAGTCATGTTTAGCTTTTACTATTATGACTTGAGCTTACGTACATTAACATTGTTTTGTCGGCATTAAGCACACGACCTGCATCATGCGACCATTTAGCTACGGTGTCACAGTCGGTTTGGAGTTTTTGCTAAAGCTTTTATTGGCTCCATCTTCACCAACAACGCACGTGTCATCCGCGAACTGGTACGCATCACAATGCTGCCCAACGTTCGTCAAATCTTTGACGTACGTTAAAAAATGGAGTGAGCCAAGGACCGAGCCCTGTGCTGTGCCCTCTGTTACCTCAATCCCCCGGCTCATGTCCTCTCCTATTTTAACGGTAGAAGCGCGGCCATCCGAGTAAGCTTGGCACCAGTTTTACAAATTGCCCCTGATTCTGCAACTAATTGTCTAGCTTTTCAATAAGCGTTTCGTGTCGATGCATACTAAAAAGCTTTGCTATAGTCTATTAATAAGACTAATACTTGTTTCCTGTCATCAAGATGATGGTTAATAGAGTTCGTGAATTTTTCGAGCAACGTAATTGTACTCTTACCCGGTTGGAACCCGAACTGTTGGTCAGTCAAGACTTCGTTAATGTCATAAAAATCCTAAACTTGTTCACAAACGTATTTTTCTACGGTTTTATCTATGGTGGGCAATATTGTGATAGGTCTGTCTGTAGTTTTGGTAGTCACTACGACCACCGGTTTTATGGACAGGTCTCACAATCCCTGTTTTAAGGTCTTGCGGGTACTTGCCGGTGACGTTTATTGCACACTGATGTTTATTAGTTGAGCTATTGCTGTTCCAATTTTATTAGATATGTATTTTATGTCAACTGCTCTAATACCATCATTTCCAGCAGATTTATTTCCTCTAAGCGAGTTGATAATCTTAAATACCCCATCCTGATTAGCTTTTCGGAATCTTAGCGACACATTTAACGGGTTAATATAATCGTTTTTATCTAACATTTTGTCTATTACATGTGGGAATTATATTTTTAACATTTGTAATAAATATGATACCAAAGTTATTGGCGATATCATAATAATTATCAGTAGTTTTAGCAAATGCGCTGATAATAACGTCTGCTATTCGATTTAATATTAGCCTTTTACACAATGCCTTAGGAGGCTGCTTATTTTTCATAATTTTTCCCCTTAAATACTTATTTTTTGCTTTTTCTATAAGTTTGTTTGCGAAATTTCTAGCTCTGTTAAATGTCCTTCTTAATATCATATTATTACTATCCTTTTTCCATTCAGTAAACAATTTATCCCTATATCTACATGCCTTTATTATCCCATTATCCACCTAGTTGGTTACTAAGTTATGTTACTGTAATAATCCTTATCTATATAAAATATACTAACGAAAGTTAAATAAATTATATATAAAAATGAAGTACACACAATCAGGATTTACATTTGTCAATTTCATTCAAAATGGCCTCCTTGGGTCTGAACACAGACCTTCAGACGACGAGGTCATCAATAGCGGCACGCACGTTTGTCATATCTAATTCCGTCACTGTCTTGACTATGGCCCGCTTGAGGGAGTCAAGATTTGTGTGGGGTTTAGCACAGGCTTTCTCCTCAATAACCTGCCATATAGCATAATCCAGGTGGTTGAGGTCCGGGCTGGAGGAGGGCCAGTCTTCGTGGGCAATGAAGTCAATTTTGTTGCTTCAAAACCAGGCTTGAGTTGTTTTTGCCTTATGTGCAGGGGCTGAGTCTTGTTGAAAGACCCAGGGCTGGTTTTGAAATAGAGAGTGGCTTAAAGGCTTCACTATTGGTTCCAGAACGGTTTCCCGGTAAACTTTAGCCCCAGTTTTGACACCTTTTTCACAGAAATGGACCTGTGTTAACCCTGAGTATGACATACCTAACCAAATCGTGACATAAGAGGGATGATGGCCTCGTTGCACTCTCGGAACAGCCACACTCGCTTCTAGACTGTTTTTTGCATATACTCTGTCATTCTGGCGGTTACAACATTCTTCAATGGTAAAAAAAATTTCGTCTGTAAATAATATATTTCGGTGGCCATTTTGTGCGTACCGCTTCAGTAACACGCGACTTCTATTCAGCCTCATAGTCTTCAATCGTCCATTAAGCAAATGACCTTTCCGTCTACGATAAGCGTGTAGTCCAAGGTCTTGATTGATAACTTTTTTAAGGGAGCTTCTTTTCACAGACATCTGAATTGCCAACAACTTTTGCTTCCGGACGGGGTTTCTTGCGATTCTCGCCTTCACTGCCTTTATTAGAGCTGGGGTCCGAACGGTGCGTGGTCTTCCAGACCTCTTGCGGTCATCAAAGCTCAGGGTACTATTGTACCTATTAATGGTACGATAAACGAATTGTTTGTTGATTTTCAGATTTTGAAGCAACTTCAAAATCACGTTTGTCGGATGCCCGCATTTGTGCAACGCAATTACAGCGACACGATTTTCTTTTAGACCCCAATCCATTATAAATACGACGAGATAAGTGTTGTGTGTGCTATAAAATTATAACTGACAATCCGCCATATTACGTCATTTTTTATTTTTTCGGTAGCATTTGTTTTAACGCAAGAAAAGAGTTTGCAAATCGAGTAACAGAACTTAGTAACCAACTAGGTATCCATTTGTTTTTTAACGCCTTTCATTTTAATCTTTACTTGTTAGTTTTGATACTAGCTAAGTATTTTATTATAGGGATCTTGAACAAATATTGTTATAAAGTAACTACTGTTCGCAATAGAAATACGTGGGCAGTGCAGTGGACCTCCTACGTAGCCAGAATCAACTTCTGTCGTCTCACGGGAACGCGTCCCTGTACGCGGCGCTCGGCGCGTACGTCGAGCTGGACGGTTACTACCTGGAGTCAGAACCGTGCCTCGTGTGCAACAACCCTGAGGTCGCCATGGCGACCATCAAGCTACCCACCATCAAGGTCAGGGATAAACGGAGTTTTAGCAATTAATTACTGTCGTCTTATTTGGTCTCTTCTATTCGATATACATTCGTTCACTCAAGCGATCCATATGCGCTACCTCTTGTGAAATTACCTCTAATTTTCCTGGGGTAATTGTCATATTAATCCTCAGATCGATTCCAAGTTCACGACGACGACCCAGATAGTAAAGCTGGTAAATAGCCACATGATCAGTCGCATCAGCCTGCGCATCGGCGACATCAAGCGCAGCAAGATGGTGCGCAGCATCAACTTCTACTACAGCAACCGCACCGTGCAGGCCGTGCAGGAGCTGAAGAACAAGCCAGGCCAGTAAATCACTACTTTGTTAATATAATGCGGTGTGATGCATATTTGAACGTCGCTGGATTTACCTGTGTTTTGGATTTAGCTGGATGGTACATGATAATATCGTTGATTTAAGACCAACGCGTTTGCAATCTTTCTTTCACTCGCTCATACAAGTAATTCGTGCCAACTCATGTCGAACGTCCAAGTTTTTTGCAGTAGCTCATTTGTTGAGAAAACTGGCACTTCAACAGTCGGCCGTAGAAGTAGTCAATAATATTTACACAGGCTTTTACATTTATGAAAATAGTGTTGTATTGATTTACGAGGGGCGGCTGAAAAGTTCTAAGCAGTTCCCCTCTAATTCGATGCATTTTTTACATTTATTATATAATGCCTTTATGCCGTTAAAAATATTTTTTTTTGGCCATGAAAATCCTTTTCTACTGCCGCCCAGGAATCGGAACCGCTTTAAAAATACCTTTTAATATTGCTCGAAAACCGTTCAAATTTTCGTTCATTTATAAACCGGTATACTACAGTAACGTTTTCATAAAGAACGAAATCATCTCGGTTATCGTTATTCAAGAGGAACGGAATTTAAAATGTTCCGTGTAACGTCATTGAACAGGTAAATAAGATGACATACTTTTTCAATTAATTTACTTATCACATACCCCGGGGTTTTCGGTGTGGGAATGAATGACATTAGCAAAAGAATAGGTGTTGACTTCAAAACAGAATGTACGAGGGTGGTATGATAAGTAATGAGCCTTGAAGCTACGCGGTTTGGCTGAATATTAAAAATGTCTTTGCCTACATCCGCCATCTTGGACGCGGGAAAATTGATAGTTTCAAATGATTCCGTCAATTACTTCATGACTTATAGTTTTTTAAACAGAACGAGTGGCATTGTTTGTGTAAAATGGAAAAAGAACAATATCGATCAGTGATTCGCTTTCTGTTTTTGAAGGGGAAAACGCGTGATGAAATTAAAACTGAGTTAGATACCGTATATGGCGATGCTTCACCTTCTATTGCCACAGTAAAGCGGTGGTATAACGAGTTCAGAAATGGAAGAATATCTGTGTTTGATGAGGCCCGCCCAGGACGTCCAAATGAGGTTACCACGAAGGAAAACATCAACAAAGTCCGTGAAATGTTGATGAACGATCGTAGACTGAAGTTGAGGGAGGTAGCTGAGGTATGTGGCTTGTCACTGGAGCGTGTACAAAATATCGTTCATAAACATTTGGGAATGTGGAAGTTATCGGCCCGATGGGTACCGCGTTTGCTAACAGAAGAAAATAAGCAGAATCGTGTAGCCACTTCCAAAGAGTGTTTGGCACTATTAAAACATAATCCGAAAGACTTTTTATGCGTTATGTTACCGTGGACGAAACGTGGATCCACCACTATACTCCCGAAACAAAACAACAGTCCAAGCAGTGGACCTGCCCCGGCGAAAATGCTCCAAAAAAAGCAAAAACGGTTCCGTCGGCCGGGAAGGTTATGGCGACCGTTTTTTGGGATTCCTAAGGAGTTATCCACATTGACTATTTAGCGAAGGGAAGAACGATCACGGGGCAATATTACTCTGATTTATTGTCTCGATTTGATGAAGAATTAAAGAAAAAACGGCCCCGTTTAGCCCGCAAAAAAGTGTTATTTCACCAGGATAATGCTCCGGCCCATTCATCTCACATCGTCAAGGCCAAACTGGATCAATTGGGCTACAAAATACTGCCGCACGCTCCTTATTCGCCAGATTTAGCCCCGTGCGATTTCTTCTTGTTCCCAAACATGAAATCTTGGCTCGGAGGCAAACGCTTCATGTCAAATGAAGAGGTCATAGAGGCCACAGAGGAGTATTTTGCAGAGTTTCCGAAGACATATTTTTTGGAGGGCATAAAGAAGTTGGAGACGCGTTGGGATAAGTGCATACTTTTGAAAGGGGACTAAGTAGAAAAATAAAAACAAAAAATAACAAAAAAAAATTTTTTTCTTGGGTAGGCTCACTACTTATCATACCACCCTCGTACTTTACCTACATGAATAATTTATTCAATTTAAAGATACTTATAAAAAAAAAAATACGTTCATATCCACACTAAAATTAGAAATGCATAGCGTATTTATTAATTGTTTTTTTTTATGCCATTACAAAATTACAGGGTGCAAATCTGCCCATGAACGACAGTCTAAAAATCGTTCGTACAACCTATCAAGACATCTCCAAATAAAACTTGAGCGTAAAAGGAAAAAGTATTTTTAATAAACTAAAGTCGGTCTTAAATAAGAATTCTGGCTATAGCATACTACTCGTAAAAACTATGAATGAATTGATACAAGGCAAAGAAATAGAACTGGAATCGCAAACACATCGTGCAACTTGACTTCTTAAAAATAATGCACTTATTACGACTGCCGACGTAGGAAGATTATTAAAGTTTATTTAAATGGATATTTACAACTAGACGCCGAAGCTTAACTGTTCCAAATATAGACAAAATATTAATTATCTATTATGAAAATCGTGTCAACTACTAATTGACGGCAGGTAATAAATTATCATATTTTTATTATTATCTCGTGAGGCTTGGTAGAAATGCTAAAGTACTTATTACTTAAGTAAAAAAAAATATGTATAGATTGTTTACAATTCGCAGGAAGGTATTTATTAATTAGGCACCATATGGTATTTTATCAGAATAACCTATCTGTTTATCTCTACTCTTTCTCAAGTTATTCCCGCACCGAAAACCCCGGGGTATGCTTATCTTATCTATAATAGTCTCTTCCTTAAAATTTAAATAACAACGGCATAAACAAATTCTATATTGCCAGTAGGAAAAAAAAAAATTTAACCTGCATAATTGCTTGAAGTTACATCACCATAAATACACATTAACCCATATACGCTATCTATGTACACACTTGGATAATATGCAAAATAAACCTTAGCAAGTAAGTTAGTAAGGTATATTTTGTACCTTATTAGCTGTACCCAAGCGAGGACAGCGGGCGTTAATGAGTTAATATACCATTTCCAGGTCGTATTATATTAATTTCTATTTTCATCATTATTTCACGAAAATCAGTAAGGGTCAATAAAGAAAATGTCATTATTCAATTTATTTAATTTTGGTGCTGATCATGTGCCGATATATATATAATACCTACATAATTTGGCAAATATCAATGTCATTTTTTTTTAAGAAAATGTAAATCCACGGGGGTTTTATATTTATAGAACTAGAAAACTTCTTCATTAGAAATTATGTTCATCATATTATGACGATTTTACTAGTTGGATTTTATTTGTATTACTTACCTATATGTAGGTAGAAAGGCATTTATTTCATATTGGAAATTACATTATTTTATGTCGCACAATAATAATAATTCACAATAGGTAAAATATGTTATAAACTAGCGGGCCTAGCGGCCCGACAGCGGCCGCGCCCCGCTGCAATTTTCTGACTTTCCCGGTGGATTTTTCAATTATTTTCGCACCTTTTAAACCTTCCCTGGACTATGACAAACATTTTAAAATCAAAATTAGCTAAATCGGGCCAGCCGTTCTCGAGTTTAAGCGAGACAAACTAACAGCAATTGATTTATATACATAATATATACAGGCTGTCCGGGATATAGTTGACTACCTTACAGTTCTGGATAGCTCAGCTCAGGAGTGGCCAAAATATGATAAATTATGTTTAGTAAAAGTCGCACCAAAAACGAGATATCTCAAATTTTCAAAATTTTGGAAACGCTGTACTCTGGTTCACCATTTTAGATGCCGCGGCCACATTTATTAGACTTTTTCAGTTTGGTTTGCTGAGAAAGGTAGCTGTTTAAATTTGCTGTAAGACCCTATCAACAGAATTAATAAAAGTTAAGCAGTTTTTTTAATTTTTCAAATCAAATTTATAGTGTACAAATGGGAACGAAGGTCACAGAAAACCGGTTAATTTTGTTGAACAGAAACGAAACCTGCTATTTAACGGTTTTAGTTATAAACCGTTTTAAAACTGGTAACCGAAACCAAAAACGCTATTAGTTTCGGTTTGGAATCAGAATCAGGATATAATTTATTTGCCTCCTTGATGTACTACATAAATGTACCTATGGCCGGTAGGCTGTGAATCAGCTAACTTATGTCCTAATGGAGCTGTGTTTGCTGTGCTCTCTTTACTCGCAATAAATTTATACAAACAGATTACGGGTTTTATTGATTGTGTGTACTTACTGACTATTTTATTCTAAGGGGACGCGGGGCTTTCGTTTTATCGATAGGCCACCGCTTGTGTACTTTTTTATTAGGATCATACAATATTTCGCCTATTCTGTAATTAACCCTGAAGGGGTTGTATTCGCCGTGCACCATGTAGGCGTCGCCGGGGTTATCAAGGTCTTGTATTTGTAGTCTTGCTATATTTTCCAGCATCTTGGTGTTAAGGTCCTCGGCACGTAGGAGCCAGGGTTCGATGTCTGCCATCTCCCAGGTTGCTTCTGTGGGCGTTCGATTTTACACAGGTTCGTTGCGCTATACCTCGAGAGTAGTTGTACCACTCCATGGTCTAGCAGCGGTAGGATGCATGTCTGTATGATGGCCAGTTTCGTTTCCAGTTCCGTCTTCGCATAGTATCCAATTATAGGGCCAAGGGCTCCTCTGACTTGTTTTAGTTTTTTCACGACCTTCTCGGTGTGTTGGTTCATCTACATGTGTTTGTCGAAAATGACGCCGAGTTATCTGATCGGTTTGTTGTTTCAGTTTCACCATTGGCCGATATTTTTTCTTTTTCGAGAACATGATGCATTAAGTTTTATATATGTTGCACTTAAGTCCCCGTCTCGTATAAAAGTCAATGATGGTTTCCGCTGCCCATACCGCTCGTATGGTCGCTTGGTCTGGGTTCGCGGCTCTGTTAAGTATGCAGAGGTCATCCGCGTACTGTGAGAGTTCGTGTCCTCTGATGTGGTCGTGTATGTCCCAGATGTCATGGACGTACAAATTGAAGATTACCGGCCCCAGGACAGAGCTTTGTGGCACGCCATATTGGTTTGTCATTGGTTTCGGTAGTTCTGAATCTGCCTTTCAGGTTTCTGTCTGCGAGGTAGTTTTCGATTATTTTAATGGCGTTGTTGGGTACCATGGAGACGCTATCTCCCGCGGCTAGCGCGTCGGCAATTATTTTGCCGGTACGTAGTATCTGGGTCGCTGTTCCCCTTACCCTCGTGAAGCCATGCTGGAATGGTGGTTGTAGCCGGTCGACCGCAGTGAGTCTTGTCAGGATCAGTCGCTCGCATAGCTTGCCCATGATGTTGAGCAGTGTGATCGGGCGATACGATGATGCCTGACGGTGATCTTTGCCAGCCTTGTGCAGAAATATGCACACGCCGGTTTTCCAACGGTTAGGGCAGTACCCTGTGGACAATACAAAGTTAGCGAGAGGCACGAAGGCCTCAGTGAAGACTTCTCCCCCAAGTTTGAGAGCGTCTGCCTTTAATTCCGTCTGGACCTGGCGCCTTCTTGTTTTTGCATTTTCTTAGTGCGCGTTGGACTTCGCTCTTACACGTTGGGTCGAGCGGTTGAAATGGAGTCATCCTTTCGGTCCCCTGATCTTTTGCTGCTTTCGGTTTGGAGGGTAGAGCCAAAACCGGTTTGAATAAAAATACCGGTATCCGATCCCTGCTGCCGCCTTCATTTCTTCATCACTTCCAAATCGCTTTCCACTTAGGTCTTTAAATTACTGAACAGAAAATAGTCGCTAGAGGCTAAATCTGGACTATACGGAGGGTGGTTAATTTCTTCGAAGTCGATTTCCTTCAGAGCTAGTCTTACAACACGCGCGGTATGAACGGGGGCGTTGTCTTGCAAAAACAAAACGCCTTTACTGATTTTGCGCCTTTCTTCAAGTATGGCTTGACGCACTTGTCTCAATAGCTCAGAATAGTAAGTTGCATTTAATGTAGAGCCTTTTGCTAAATAATCTATTAAAAGAATTCCATCCGCGTCCCAAAACACCGTAGCTATTAGCTTAGAGGCCGATCTTTGCACTTTAAACTTCTTCGGTGGCATTTCACCCTTCTCAATCCACTTCATGGACTCCGACTTACATTCAGGATCATACTGTCTGACCCATGTTTTATCAACGGTTACTATCCTGGAGCAAATTTCGTCAACACTGTCTCGCACAAGTCTAAAAACGTCTGAGAAGTTTCGACACGCCTCTTTTTGGCAAACGCCGTCAGCATTTTCGGTACCCAACGCGCGCTGACGTCATGTGTAAATTTGTATGAAGGATTTCTCCAACCCGCTCCTTGCTAATGCACAAGGCCTCAGCTAATTAACACATCTTAATTCTTCGATCCTCCAACACAATTTTTTTGACTTAAGCGACGTTTTGGTCCGTCACTACCGATACTGGCCGTCCTGAGCGGGGGTCTTCTTCGATCGACTCTCGTCCTTGTTTAAATAGGTTACTCCACTTTTTAACTGTAGCATAGGAAGAAGACATCATAAAAAGCAGCCATTGCTTGATAAATGCCTTATTTATTATTCATTTAATTATTTATTTGATATGCCAACAGCACATAAACATTATATACACGGCGGAATTTAATCGGTGATCAGGAATCCAAAAATCTTAATTATCAATCTACATAGAAACCAATACGTGAGATCTCGTGCAATATAGCTCACAATCTAATTAATCACACTTAATTAACATCGGTAAAATGTACACTGGCTGAATAAACGGATACCCTACTTTTATTGAAGGGAAGTTACTCGTTAGGGTACATACGTCAAGTGCTTGCTGGCTTTGGCGGGAAACTAGACAGATCAGACGTCAATAAATGATTGCCGCCATTTGTTATGAATTTGACAATGACAAATTGACAGCTTATTGCTCATTTATGTTTTAAGTTTCTATGGCTGATAGTTTGAAAAGAGGTATTAAACTTTTCAGACTAAACCATTAGTAGGGTGACAATAAATTTTAATTAAAATTTAATTTCAACTTAAAAATTAGTTATGATGAAAAAAAACTTGGTTCGGCTTAAGTACTACATAAACGTGACCGCCATCGATTACTGAATTAGAAAAATGGGTTCCTGTTCACCGATTAAATTCCACCGTGTATATTATGTAACACTAAGACTAAAAGCCAAAAACAACAAATAGTGATTACAATAAAATTCACATTCTTAAAAAATATGTAAATTCAAAGAAGCGAAATAAGGAAAAATAAAAACATTTATCAAAACAGATTGTTAAACTAATGACATTCTAGATTTAATAGAGTTATTGTAAAATAAAATAAAATAAATCACGAGGTTAGCAGGGAATCAAGCATTTTACGCCGCAGGACAGGTATAGAGTCATGAACGATGTCAATCACAAAGTCATTAGCTAGGGCCAGATCGTTAAAAGACTTTTGAATGCGATAAAGTGGCAAGGATTTTCCAAGTTTGGTTTTTGTACTACCAGGATGAAACGTAGTACATTGAGGAGTTTTGTTACTTTTCGTGAGTAACTTGATCACAGCCCGTTGCTCGATTTTTGTAATATGCAATGATAATTCAGATATGATACTGTTAATCATTGAATATCTCGAGAAATTACAATTGTAATGACATAATGTCTTTTTCCATTATTTGTTTTAAAATGTCTATCTAGTGGCCAGCACCATAGTTACATATACAACCTCAAAATACCTTAGGCTTAGAACTTTTCAGCCGCCCCTCGTAGGTTTGAACCAAGGAAATTTCACCACTCAGCTGCTACTAATTGCTCAAAGAAGCGTCATCGTATGTTTTTAACATTACTGATTATTGATCGAACAGGAATGTGGCACAAGGCAAAGCGAGTTCAGCTGCAGTCAGGGCAGTCTGAAGTGCGCGTCGACTTTCCGCTGCCCATCGTCGCCTGCAATCTCATGATGGAGTACGCTGACTTCTACGAGAACCAACAGGCTACTGGTAAATTATGTCTTAGTTGGAGCTAAAAGTTCGTTTTATATTGACTCTATACTTTACAAGTCTGTTCACTAAGGAAAGACATAACTATAAAATCAATACTAGTAAAATATTAATTGGTTGGCAGGTGAGTCGCTCCAGTGCCCGCGCTGCTCACAGTCCGTGCCGGCCAACCCAGGCGTCTGCGCCAACTGCGGCGAAAACGTCTTCCAGTGCCACAAGTGCCGGTGATTACATATTAACTAAAAACAAACAATAGAATACATTTAAAATTTACACAACCGTGTTTACATGTATATCTTGTTCGCAACAGCGCTATAAACTACGACGAGAAAGACCCATTCCTCTGCCACGCGTGCGGCTTCTGCAAATACGCCAAGTTTGACTACACGCTGACCGCGCGCCCTTGCTGCGCCGTCGACAACATCGAGAACGACGAGGAGCGCAAGAAGATGGTGCAGACGATCGGCGCGTTGTTGGACAAGGCCGACCGCGTGTACCGGCAGCTGGTAGCCAACAAGCCCGTGCTCGAGGTGAGGGACCTCGGACCCGGGGAAGGTGGTACTGCTAAATACAAAGGAAAACATGAATCCAGTTTTCGTCGTTTGTAAACAATACTAAGCCAATCCACGCTGTCTAGCTAGCGCGAAATACGTAATATAACTGTCGAAGCTCGTTCGGCCGGGTTAACTTATGAATGTGTGTGTTTACAGTCTCTGGTGCATAAGATCAGTGAACACCGTCTCGAAGGCCGGCCGGGCGACGAAAACAGCAACGCGTCGACCACTTCATTCGGCGGTGTTCAGATCAATCGCGTCATCCAGACGCTCGCGCACAAGTACTGCGTCGACAGCAAGGGGCACTTCGAGGACCTGTCCAAGATCATACAGAAGGTGTTGGCGTGCAGGTGAGCCGTGAAATCACTAACAACATTAATTTCTCTATACATAATATGTAGAACACTGTTAGGCGATGGGCTTGCAACCTGTCACTAATGCACTAGTAATCTTCTTGTCCTGAAAGTGCAAAATGTGGTTACAGAATTATCAACTAAAGCTGTTGGTATTTCTGTAGCTCTGTCTACCCCACTATGGGAATGAAGGCGTGATGTTATGTATGTATGTATGTACATATGTAAAACACTATGCGCCGACCTCATCACTCACCCGAGTGATGAGGTCGGCGCAATACAAATAAATATTAGTCAACGGCCCAGGCGCTGGCGACGACTGGCGATGGTGACTGATCCCCCGCGGACATCCGAACATTAAGCTACGCAGTGCCGATGCTACTGCTGTGACAAATATTATCTGGTATTAAGGAAAGGGTTAGTGCTTATACCGATTACGTTGTTACAGGAAAGAACTCGTGGCGTTCGACAGATCCCAGAGCGAACAGTTGAAGGGCGACATTCTGCCAGTATACGCTGGCTTACTGCAGAACTACGAAGGTGATCTTACCAAAGGTAGGAGGTAGAAGGAAGTCTGTTTTGGTTTTTTATGCGACTTTTTTAAAATAAAGTTTATATTCTACCTTCGCGAAACTTTCTTGTGATTAAAATTTCTTGGTCATTCTTTACTGGAAGGCAGGTCATGGACCGTAAACGTGAAACTACCTTATGCTGCATTCGGCTTAATGAAATAGGGAACATGCATTTTTTTCTTACGCTCTGTAGAAAGTGCTATGAAAAAGAAGAATAACTGTATACGCGAAACAATTGTCGTCTCATTTTTTTTAAATAGATATGAAGCTTTGCAAAGTCATAGTTCAGACCCCCTGCAAAAACACTGTATACAGAATTGACGACAAGTATGATGTCCCAGCACAGCTGTTGTTACATGTTTAAAACATACACGGATCTTACGAAGAAATTTGCATTTACGTAAATGAAATGAGGATACCAAAAAACAATCTAAACCTTAAAAGTTTCTTGAAGTCTATGAACAACGCAATGACCTGCTGTCGGCGATAACACACTATTGTGCTCCAGGAATGTACTTGGCATATTATGACCTTCTCGATAATTTTGTTTATGACCGGCAAAATGGCTATTGGCCAAATGGCAATAATTTTAATAATCAAAAGGGCTACCCTGTTTAAATTTTGGTCTAATTAGGGTTTTTTTTTAATTGATCTGGGTAGACACCCTTTGTTACGCACATGTTAATGAAGTTAGCCTATATTATAGTAAGATATTTTTTTATATATTTTACGTCTTTAACCCTAATTTTATCAATACTACAGCTTTGCCACAGCTTAATCTATCAATAATTGTTTCAACATTATTCGCACTTACTTTTCTAAACCTAATAGAAACTTTATTTGTTTTGACTTATGAATTTCTACATTAGTACATTCTTAATAATAAATAAATAAAACTCTGTTTCATGATATTATATTGCACTTATATTATCACATTCAGTGGACATTCATAAATAAATACCTTTAGTATTATAAAATCTGTTTAATTTCTATCTCTTACCTACCTACTGTGCTCCTTGGCAATGTCCGATCTGTTCTTTCATAATCTCTATCCTTCTGGTGACATTAAAAGCGCAATTGTTTACAGATAGTAATCTCTCTTACTCTCTAGTTTTCCGTATCTGTCCATCATCATTAGCGAAAAAAGTGAACACATTGTAGTTTGTTTAGATATGTATAATATGCCACAGCGACTATTTTGAAACGCAATTTACAAGGAACGTAACATATCTATACTCTGTTATATCATTGCCAACAGGTAATATGCCATTTCCCATCATTTGAAGATACTGAAATGAATTGTTGTAGTAACTAAATATTAATTGGAATAGGCAATATTACAATGTGCAATTTCAATATCTTAATCCGACCATTATCAGTCGTTTATATGACATTTGTTGTCTAATGTCTTGCTCGAACCATTAGGTAAGCAAGTAAGTGGGGGTAAGTAAGTATCTTATCGGAGAGGTTCGTGAAGTGTCGTCTCCTTATTCACTCACTAGGTTAATGAATAATTCGCATCTTTAGAGTTATAGTGACCTAATCCAAATATTTTGACTTTCGATTTAGGTCTCTATAGTACTAAATTTATGACTCGAAATCGAAAGCTGAAAATGTTTCAATTAGGTCACTATAATTCTAAAAGTGCGAATTGTTCACAAGGAATTACCGTAGTTAATTATTTTATTTTGTTCTAGAAATGTTTACCTTAACATGACAAATTTGGACCTATGTTGATATAATATTATTTACTCGCATTATCGTCAGGAATACGCTGTTAAAATCTGTCGGGTTTCTCTGGCCAACGGTGTATAATATTTATTTTTTATTTAATATATTAAAAATATATTCGATTTGTGGCAGCCAACCGTTAATAGCAATGTCGTTTTTGATTCATCGATGTCCGCTCTTCATATCATTGCGAAGCAAAATTTGCTAAGCGTTGGATTGTTCACTCATCAAAAGGGAACGTGAGCTGGGTTTGACCGCGTGAGATTGTTTTACCCTACTTATGGCTTGCGATAGTAATACTGCTCAGTAAGAGAGGATCCGCAGTTTCGGACATTTGGTTCATGCACTCGGCCGAGCGGCCGGTGGTGCGAACCTACCATCCGTGGTATTATTTCTGAACGCCTCTAAGGCTGAAGTCAGCCTAGCCGAATTTGCCAAGGATAAGCCTCGAGAGTCGGGAGTTTCTAAACAATGTGACTTTACTAGTCGCCTTTTAGTCGTAAGGTGCCACGTTGAAGCCCGCTAATATAGCTCAATTCGATGTCGGGGCTCGGAATAGTCTATCGACGATTATTATTTATTCCTTTTTTTTTGGAATTTATTTAGCCAGTACAATATATCATTCATTACTTACTATAACATAATATATAAAAGTATAATATCGCATCTGAGTTACGAGGTATTTAATGTAACGTTGAAAAACTTAAATGTGAGGTTAGTTTGGATGGAGGATTGTTAAAACTGTGTTTTGTGTACAGAGTCGGGAGGCAGCTGCTACGGCTGCTCGCTGGCATGCGCGGAGCATTGCTTGACGCTGCTGCGCGCGCTGGCGTCGCAGCCCGAACACCGCACGCGGCTGTGCCGCTTCGGGCTCGTGCAGGAGCTCGTGCAGCACAATCTGCACCGCGGGACCCCGCAGGTACACCGTTACCACCACATAATACATGTGGCTCTTTATTGCTCTACGGCACCTATGTATACAGGGTGTCTCATTTAATTCGGTCAGTATGGGAAATTATGATACTATAAGACATACGAAGATCTGTTCTTATGAACTATGTCATCGATTTTAATAAGAAAAACTGCATACATACAGTGGTGGACACATAATTAGAGACACCCCCTAATTGATCACAATAAACTTGATTATGGTACTACAAATTGCCAAAGTAGGTATTAAATATAATGTATTTGTTACTAAATCATACATATGACGTTGTATTCTTAAAATGAGAGACAAAAAAGGTTGTGTTGCTTAGTAGTTTAGACACTGCTCATTATCGGAATGTAACACAAACTTTTTTAACGTACTTCTAGCTGGCCAGCTAATTAAAGACAGTGAACGCTGTGTTCTGAATTTAAGAAAAGAAAAAAAGGCTACATTCTGTCTTTCTTTGTTTTGCCGCGTATTTGCATGAAACGTCAACATAACTCATAAAATTTAACTTTTTTCATTAAAATTAATACGTTTTAAACGAATCAATATGGGAAAAAAACAAAAGTTGCGATTCGTCCACGAGAAAGATTATTTTGAACTTTCATAACAAAGGTTGGTCATACAGAAAAATCTCAAACCATTTGAACTGTTCTAAGGACATGGTTATGAATGCTATAAAACATTTCAAGAAGTTCAACACGACTGAAAACGTACCCAGAAAACCGAGACCTAGGAAAACTACTCCACGGGAAGACTCTAGGATGGTGTTGTTAGCAAAAAAAGAACCGTTCAAAGGATCAGAACTGATACGTTCCGAGTTATTTGGCTCTGGAGGGTCGACGGGTGTATCTGCTAGAACAATTAGACGAAGACTATGTGAGGCAAACTTGCACGGGAGAGTGTCTCGGAAGGTGCCACTTTTGAAAAAGCAAAATGTTAAGGCAAGGTTAGCCTTTGCTAAAAAATATGAACACTGGACTGAACGAGAGTGGAAAAATGTACTGTTTTCGGATGAAACAAAAATTAATATGATTAATTCTGACGGAAAACAATATGTTAGACGCCCCCCGAACAAAGAAATGGATCCAAAGTACACCAAGAAAGTAGTGAAACATGGAGGCGGAAATATCAAAGTGTGGGGCTGTTTTTCAGGACTCGGTGTCGGACCAGTCAGGAAGATAGAAGGCAATATGGATAAATACCAATACAAAAATATTTTAGAAGAAACCATGCTACCCTATGCCGAGCAAAATTTACCGGTCATTTGGACGTTTCAACAAGATAATGACCCAAAACACACTGCAAAAGTAGTAAAAGACTTCTTAAGGAACCAGTTTGTGACAGTTTTGGATTGGCCCCCGTACAGTCCGGATTTAAATCCGATCGAAAACTTGTGGTACCAGGTGAAGAAGACAGTCGTGACAAAGCGTACATCAAACGTCGATCAACTTTACACAGCTTTTACAGAAGCATGGGAGCAAATTCCGGTTCAAGCTTGTACAAAATTGATCGCTTCCATGGCCGAGAGATGTCGTGCTGTTATTGCTGCAAAAGGACATGCGACCAAATATTAATACGTATCGGAATGTATCTAAAAACATGTTAGAAATCGTATGTAATAAGATAATTTCAATAATAACTCTTTTTTATTTATTTCTTGTAAGCAAATGGAGTGTCTTTAACTATATGGCCAGATCTTACTAATCTTATCTTTGATTTACACTGCTTACAATTAAGTTTTACCAAATAAAAGACAAGTTTTGTTGTTAATGTTTCGCTTTAACATTACACAATAACAACACAAATATTTTATTAATTGTGTAGCAAGTTACAATAGCGGGCTGATAAAAAATATACAGACAAATCTTAATTATTTTAATATGCTTCCAGTGTCTGTAATTATGTGACCACCACTGTATATATTAAAAAAAACCTGTACTCAGGTTGGGAATCGAACCCAGTTGTATTGAATAAATTAACTTACACTATTTCTATTTAGATATCGATTGTGTAACTAACTAAAACAATGCCTGTTATTTATTTTAGACATCATGTTTTATAGAGCTATTTACTGTTTAAGATCTACAGAATCGATATCTAAATAGAAATGGTGTAAGTTTATTTTTTCAAAACAGCCGGGTTGTATTTCCATACATACATTTAGATATCGATTGTGTAAATCTCAACACAATCGATATCTAAATAGAAATGGTGTAAGTTTATGTATGTATGGAAATACAACCCGGCTGTTTTGAAACACTTATTTTACACAATCGATATCTAAATAGAAATAGTGTAACTTAATTTATTCAATACAATTGGGTTCGATTCCCAACCTGAGTACAGGTTTTTTTTAATATATATGTATGCAGTTTTTCTTATTAAAATCGATGACATGGTTCATAAGAACAGATCTTCGTATGTCTTATAGTTTCAGAATTTCCCATACTGACCGATTTAAAGGACACACCCTGTAAACGGTCGAACTTATAAGTAGCTGAACATTTTAGTACCTTGTCGCAGCTATTGTTATAGTAACTTCAAACCACTCTCAGTTTAATACGTTATGGCGAAAAACGTACTCAAATGTACAGCTACTTATGAGTTCGAATGTACAACCCCGCGCTGAACTGACCCCCACTTCATTTCAATAAAATAGATGTGTATTTATCTTTGGCCGACTGTACTCTTAGCTTCGTGGCTTTTAATTTGTGTACCATCTTAAGTTTAAATTGCTGATGACGATAATACTAAGGGTTATGTTTCTTTGCAACGCTAACAACGTTTGTGCCGCAGTATGACATATTTATTTACCGAGCTTTTCCGAGCTCGTCTCACAGTTTGACATTTTTCGAATATTTTGCATAGCATTTCTTTCATACCACAATCGAATATAGCCGAATTTGTCCGATTATCTGTTATATACTTACCAGCAACGAATGAATCAACCTATTCATTGGTTAACACCATGACGAACGTTATTGGCTGTTTCTATGGGTGATTTGAAAATATCAACAAATGAATCGACCTATTCATTGGTCAACACGATGATGAACGTTATTGGCTGTTGTTATGGGTGATTTGAAAATATCAACGAATGAATCGACCTATTCATTGGTCAACACGATGATGAACGTTATTGGCTGTTTCTATGGGTGATTTGAAAATATCAACGAATGAATCGACCTATTCATTGGTCAACACGATGATGAACGTTATTGGCTGTTGCTATATGTGATTTGAAAATATCAACGAATGAATCGACCTATTCATTGGTCAACACGATGATGAACGTTATTGGCTGTTGCTATATGTGATTTGAAAATATCAACGAATGAATCGACCTATTCATTGGTCAACACGATGATGAACGTTATTGGCTGTTGCTATATGTGATTTGAAAATATCAACGAATGAATCGACCTATTCATTGGTCAACACGATGATGAACGTTATTGGCTGTTGCTATATGTGATTTGAAAATATCAACGAATGAATCGACCTATTCATTGGTCAACACGATGATGAACGTTATTGGCTGTTGCTATATGTGATTTGAAAATATCAACGAATGAATCGACCTATTCATTGGTCAACACGATGATTAACGTTATTGGCTGTTGCTATGGGTGGTTTGAGAATATTAGCAATTACCTAACGTTTGCTTATAATAACGTCAACGAATTTGGACTAGCCTCAGAACTTTCCCTTCATCAACTGTCGTTTGACAACTTCAGAATTATTTAATAACGAATAAGACTAATTATATATACTAAAAATCAGAATAATAATTCATAATAGGTTTAATATCTAGTATAAGCACCTCCACTTTCAGACACAGCTAGGAGTCGGGCCGGCATCGATTCTACTATCTTACTACAAATGTCTGAATGACGCAACTATTCCCATAATTCGTGAAAATGTTCTTCCAAGGCTTGTTTCGTTCTTTCATGCCCATTTTCCCACATACGCACCATGATGCCCCATATATTTTCTATAGGATTTAAAGCGGGAGATTTACTGGCCCAAGGAATTTCAAATATGTCGGGATGCTGGCGAAACGAATTTTGGTGACCCTTGGCCTTATGAGTTGGACAATTATCGTGAACGAAGTATATATTCGGAACTTCTTCCTGTGGATAAACGCTTCGCACAGTAGGAACCATGATTGTACTCGTATCCATTGCCTCTACATAATCTACAGCATTAGCTCGTAAAGGCAACTGGGCAAGCTCGCCGACCCCCGCAGAAGATATCCACCCCCACATATTTACTCTTATACGGCCTGACGCTCGGTTCGGGACAACATGTTCTTCTGCATACCACGTCCTGTCATATCTCCATAAACTCAAATGTCCGTCTTGGGAAGAACGAAAGGTTTTTCCATCTGCAAATATCCCAGTGCTGCAGTAAAAATTTTGATATCTGCGTGCAAAATTAGCTCTTGCAGTTTTGTTTGCTTCGGTCAATGCTACTTTTTTCGCGTATCGCCGGTGAATACCGATACGGTGAAGATAATTTCGAACTGTGCGTAAGTAAACGTCAAATCGGGCAAAATATGAAGTTGGCGTGAAAGGATGTTCTAAATAACGATTCCGAATCTCAATAATTTGTTCAGCTGTCAGGCGCTGTGAACCGTGGTTAAAACGACGGCGGTCTTCTATATGGCCTTCTTCTCCGTATCGAGTGATCCATTTTCTCACAGTTGTTTGGGATATATTTAGTGATCGAGCTATATCGTGAATGCTGCAGCCCTGCTCATGCAATGTAACTATTTGGCTTCTTCGTTCTGCATAGTTTACTCGAATCATTTTCAAAATTTTACATTAGGTTTAATTTGACATTGAAATTTGACGTCGCCAAAGAATTATATTTTCTATTTAAAATACGAAACTACAAATTGGTTCTTATTTAGAGAAGACAGATCGAGAACGTGAAGTAAATCTAGTGATTCATATCTAAGTTTAAAGTTTGCAGATCTTTCACCCGAACATGCGTCATTTTAATATTGCAAAACACTATCGCTTGCTGAAGCTAATATGAATCTTAAGATTTGTCTATCTTTCAAGCAATAAATCGGCGAAACGGTACGTAAATCAAATTCCTTGACTGTACATTCAATTCAAAATAATCATTTTTATTCAGTAAATTGCCTACAATAGGGCTCTCTTACACGGTAATATGCAATGAATTTACTAGCGCTTCGGACAAGACCATCATTGCGGAGAAGAAGCGCCGCAAGAAACTCCAGCAGAAGGTCATTTTTTCAATTATAATAGTATGCAACTGATGCATAATGAAAAGCCTTAAAATACGGGTGTGGTTTTATGAAACGATCGTCAGCGAGTTTTACAATAGGATCGCACGAGGGTTTAAGGCCTAATTATGTACAGTTGCATACACTACTTTATCTACACACATATCATAAGCAAAGAGCGGAATTCTTCATAGCAAAAATGAAACTGTCAGAGGGATTGACCTAACTGTTTTATCGACTTATCGATGTTACGGAATAATATCGCATTAGGTATCCATAATCAACTTAAAAGATTATTCTGTAACATTTGACCTCTTTGATAAGCAACTTGCATTTCCATATTTAAGTAAATCATGTCAGCGTCACATATGTCATTTATGTCACTTGAGTTTTCATGAATGATTTCCGTGCCGTGCTACTAAAATGGTGAATCCTAAAAGAAAAACAATAAAAAAATGGATACAGAAAGATTCTTCTCTTAGTTTCAAAGAAGATTCTTCCACAATATATTGCTCTAAATGTGACGTTCATTTACATCAGCTAAAGAAACATTGTGTTGAAAGTCATTTAGTGAGTAAAACTCATTTGCCACAATGCTCAAAAAGTATGAGTTTAGACACATTCTATATAGATTTAATCATATTTTTAGTTTCGTGCAATATTCCATGGAAAAAGATTAACAATCCACAGTTTATAAAACTTTTCCAAAAATATATTTGTTGTTCCTGTACATCAAAATCACTTCCGGATGAATCATTGCTGAGAAAAGTATACTTAGATATAGTTTACCAACAAACAGTTCAAGACATACGCAAGAACCTGATAGGAAAATATATATGGATAACAGTCGACGAAACATTAAATAGGATGGGCAAAAGTGTCACTAATTTGATTGTAAGAGAACTAAAGAAAAATTCTTGTTGCAAGTCTTACTTAATCGGAAGTAAATTTTTTGAAAAAGTTGATGGTAACTCAATGGCCGAATACTTAAAAAAGCAATTGCAGTTTATTTGGCACGATTCATATAATGAGCATGTTAGAAATATCCTTGTTTTGAGCACTGATAGTGCCGCGTACATGCTAAAGGCTGGTAAAATCTTAAAAGCTACATTTCCAAATCTACTACATGTTACATGTCTGGCACATGGATTGCATAGAGTCCGCGAGCACCTACTATCTCAATATAAAAGTATTGACGCCTTAATAAACAACGTAAAAAAAATATTTTTAAAGTCTCCACATAGAGTCCGCTTATTCAAACAAATTTGTGGTAACTAGGTGGGGCACATGGCTTAATGCAGCTATATATTATGCAGAAAATTTGGAATGTATTACAGAAGTAATTTCAAACTTAAATTCAAAAGAGTCGGCTGCAATAAGAGAAGCTAAAAGAGTACTTAAGCACAATAATTTGAGAAATGATCTGTTGTACATAAAAGAAAGTTATGGCATTTTACCTGACGCAATAATCAAATTACAAACATCCTGTTTATCCTTATTAGACTCTCTTCTAATACTTGACCAGGTGAGAAGTATTCTAAATTGGTGTGGATCTCAGACAGTGCAAATAAAACTTGAAAAAGTACTAGATAGAATTCCGGACTACGACATGATACGCAAATATGCTGATTTTATAGAAAAAAGTGATTACAGCCAAAACACCGTTATCGAGTACTACAAATATGCTCCTGTTACTTCAACTGAGGTAGAACGCTCGTTTTCATCTTATAAATGGATCTACAATGAAAAAAGGAGTGATTTGAAAGGTGACAATGTTGAAAAAATAATGACTATTTTCTTTTACTACAGGGAAGATGAAGAAAACATATTTAGTACAGATTAAGATTTCGACTTTGTTATTTTGAATGAAGATTAGTTACCTACTCTTAGCAATATTTGTTTTTAATTTTTAATGATAAGTTTCATATAGAAAATTAAAAAAAAAGTATTTTCTGTTTTATTCTTTACTATCATACTAAAATAAAGTGGCGGTCAGCTAATTAGGGACAACGTTAATTTGTTTGTATGTATATCCAAAAGCCTGTTTACTTTACTTTAACTTTGTTTCGTTAAGTGACAAATATTTATCGATAAGTCGATAAAACCGTTAGGTCAATCCCTCTGACAGTTTGATTTATGCTATGAAGAATTCCGCTCTTTGATCATAAGTTTAGAATTATCCTACTTTCGTAACAGCAAAAAAAACAACAAACAAATGACAACAATAATGGCGGCAATTGGATCCTCCGTCAAGACGAATGTTTTTTTAAATCAGAGACAAACGAATGAAGTCCCTATTGTCAAACGCGAGATCAAACGTCGTGCGGTTTATATTTAAAAACATACTGAATTGACGTTTCGAGTCTATAACAGTTTTTTCCTACTCCTGTACTTTTATGTCATTTATACAGGGTGTCCCGTAAGTACCACGACAAACTTAAGGGGGAGGTAGGTGAGCAAGCCACCTACCTAACATGGAAAAATCGCCTTTGTAAAAATCGCACCGTTTTCGAGATATTTGGATTTTTCTGATTTTTAGAAAAATGTACACCCGCACTGAGTTTTTCATCTGTGGTATTCGGATTTTTTTATTTTTGTATTTTTTTTTATTGCGAAACAATCTTGAATAGTTGTGTTATCAAATGGTAAAAACCATTAAAAATTAACTATTGTAGTTTTTTTTATTTTACATGACCACTGGTTAGCCAATTAGATTAAAAACATGCTCGTTTAATGGGCATTTAAAAATGATAAATACTTTATCATCAAAACACTAATAAATATTTTTTTTTAAAGAAAAGCGTAAAATACACCGCAATTCACGTTAAGCCAGTATTGCCACCCAAGCATACTTGCGACGCGAGCTGTATAGCAACGCAAAAGTAATCGAACAAATATCTTTAAATTTCGCTTAATTTAAAAAAAAAAAAAAACTTTTAATCTGCAATATTCCAAGTAATTATTCGATTTGGGCTTACAACCTGCACAATGCCAAACTCTTTATTAAAAAAAATATACTAACTTTAAAAATAATTTTGCTCCTCATTTGTTTATTGTCACATTTGAACCTAATCTTACTTACGTGGCTAAGTTTAATTACTTACTTTTGTGATTTGTCGTTTATGTTTGATGTTTTTCGTACTTACTGTTTTTGCTTGTATTTCGGACTCTGATTTTGCTTAACGATTTGGCCTTTGTGACAATTGGGACTGTGGATTAATACGATTTGGCGCTTTTTTGGACTTTGTTTAGCTAACTGATTGGAATTTATTAATACAACCGCGGTAATGGCGGCACTAATGTACACTTCGCAAGAGTATGCAGATTTTCATTTAATTTATGGCGAAGTTCGCTGTAACGCCAGAGCTGCTGCGAGACTTTATGCTGATCGATACCCAAACCGGCGACACCCTGGACATGAAGTTTTTACTCGAACCCACAATGCGATATCCGAAGGCCGCGTGCCAGGACAGCGTACTAGCGATGGACGGCCTTCATCGTCAAATGATGATTTGGTATTGGAAGAAGTGGCAAATGATCCGTCCACTTCCGTGAGAATGATTGAAAGGCGTACGGGGATACCTAAATCAACGGCTCATAAAATATTGCAAAGAAATAAGTTTCATCCCTATCATATTCAACGTGTCCAAAATTTACAACCGCGAGATTACCCGGCTAGGGTTACATTTTGCCGAGAAATGTTGAGTAGGCATCAATCAGATCCTAATTTTTTTGACAAAGTAATTTGGAGCGATGAGTCGGCGTGCAAGCGGGATGGATACTTCAACCTGCACAACCTTCACAGCTGGCAGTTATCCAACCCACACGAAATGCGGGAAGATCGGTCTCAGTACCGATACAAAATAAATTTGTGGACGGGTATCGTGAATGGGCAAGTACTGGGCCCCGTGGAACTGCCGCCGGTGCTGAATTCCCAAAATTATTTGGAGTTCCTGGAAAATGAATTGCCAATTTTATTAGAAGACCTACCACTGGAGCTGCGGCGTACATTATGGCTCCAACACGACGGCTGCCCTGCTCATTATGGCCGCCTAGTAAGGGCTCATTTGGACGAAACATATCCCCATAAATGGATAGGGCGATCGGGTGCAATCGCATGGCCAGCTAGATCACCCGATCTCAATCCATTGGATTTCTTTTACTGGGGTTGCCTTAAAGATAAGGTTTACCGAAAAATCATTACAACCGAAGAAAATCTCCGAGAACAAATAAACACAGCTGTCGTAGAAATAAATGAATTAAACCTAAGAAGATTGAAAAATAACTTTCTTAAGAGGTGCCGAGCGTGCATTGCTGTGGACGGCCGGCAATTCGAACATTTACTTACTGTGTTTACTGTTTAAAAAGTACCTAATTACAAAAAAAACTGTAAAATGTATTTTATTGCTTGGTAAACATCCGCGGGGTGAAGAGAAAAGCAATGTAAGTAGTCGTTACTTATTAAAATAATTGAAGACAATTACTTTATTTTAATGTTTTCTTTTATCAATGTTTTTTTTACGAACCTGATATTCGGCAGTTAGTAAAAAATTTCATTACTTATCTTTACGTACAGTCATTATGAATGCATTCTGATACAGCTCGCGTCGCAAGTATGCTTGGGTGGCAGTACTGGCTTAACGTGAATTGCAGTGTATTTTATGCTATTGTTTAAAAAAAATTATTTAATAGTGTTTTGATGATAAAGTATTTATCATTTTTAAATGCCCATTAAACGAGCATGTTTTTAATCTAATTGGCTAACCAGTGGTCATGTATATTTTTTTCACCATGAGGGGCTAAAGTTTGACCAAAATAAAACGGAAGAGGCCATTTTTAAATTTAATTTAAAAAATAAAAAAACTACAATAGTTACTTTTTAATGGTTTTTACCATTTGATAACACAACTATTCAAGATTGTTTTGCAATAAAAAAAAATAAAAAAATAAAAAAAAAACCGATTACCACAGATGAAAAACTCAGTGCGGGTGTACATTTTTCTAAAAATCAGAAAAATCCAAATATCTCGAAAAAGGTGCGATTTTTACTAAGGCGATTTTTCCATGTTAGGTAGGTGGCTTGCTCACCTACCTCCCCCTTAAGTTTGTCGTGGTACTTACGGGACACCCTGTATAGTCACGAACACTAATATAAGAATATAGATAATACGTCCGCAGAACATTCCGTAGAAAACTCTATCTAGTCTATTCCTCTTAACAGCACTTGTGTTTTGTTGAGCCAAAACGACATGCCTAGCTGCCAAAGCTTACACCTAGGTTAATTTGACTAATCTAATACTTCACCAAATTAATCCACCAATCACAATACACATTGACTGTCAATCGGAACGTTAGGTTCTTTTTGGTATGTAAACTCTTTTACTAATTTAACTGTTTAAAAACATGGTATCAACCAACCAGAATGCAGCTATATTAAAATCGACCAATCAGGTAAAAGAACTCATTTCTCAAATCATTAGGTGTTTTTTAGTCCCTATTTCACAAGTTAAATCGATTTTGCAACTTTTTTTAAATATAATACCTGTCAAGTGCACATCAATTTAAAAACAAAGTTAACCATAGACACATATTTTGTCGTTTTCGAATGTTTCCCGCTCGTTTGTTGTTCTGTGCTTCGTTCGTTCGTATTCTAACCTAGGTATATTAATAAAATTTTGTTAATTTAATTTTGCATTTTATTTGAAACCTAGTCGTAGAAAAAGTATTGTATGCAACGGTGTATAACTAAGTCAAAAAATACTCGTGGCGTCTTGCTTTACGATGTTCGCCTGTGGCTCACATCGTAACCACACCACTCGTCTTTTTTGACCTCTCTTATACAACTGTTGCATAAACTACTATAATAGGCTTCCGGTAACCTTCGGGGAGGGAAGATGGCCGATTGAAAGATTCATTTATTTATTTATTGACATTACACAGTATAACAGTAGAACTAAAGCACTATAAGTTTTAGACTACAATTACAAAAAGACAAAGCAACACAAAGACCCTCTTGAGTTTTGACACCTGTTCCAAATTTAAACTAATAACCTTACCAAAATCTATACTGTAATTAATAACATTACAGTACAGATTTTACCTACTACCACCGACAAGAAACTTCTCATAGTAAAATTGGTTGTAATAATGCTGGTCATTTCCTACGGGTTTTGAACGCATAATAGAGGACTTATGATGTGTGTGTAGATAAAATACAATAATACTTAAAAGTAAGTTACATTACAAGGTAATAATGTAATTAATAATTATCGTAAATCAATTAAGGGGATGATGGCTATTTTAGAACATTTTAAACCATACTTATCATAGACTAGCTTAGTTTTTTACGTTGCAATTTTAATGATTTTACAAAAAAAACAAAGTAACACACTAACACTAACAGTGTCTCGTTCAGGACTGTTAGAGCAATAATTTTGAAGCGTCTATGTTTGAGTAAAACTAATTATAGGCATACAAAGTTTTGTAAATGCGTTAGTAGACTAACTCTATTATCTTTTAAAAATAACAATATCCTCCCATACGTTTAAAGAATTTTAAAAACATGCCTGTTTATTGTTCTACTTTTAAGCCGTAAGTCGTACAGGGCCTCTATTCAGGTGCGTTAAAACGATATCGTGTTTGACACGTTTAAGAATCGTTAATGTCACAGTCGCCATTATTGTAAATGACATAAGAGTTATCAAAACCCTGACAATACGGAAACAGGTCAAAAACGATATCGTTATAACGCAGTTGAATAGAGGCCCTGATAGCTTGCAAATTTTTGAAATTAAGGGATAAAAACCAAACTAAGGTAGCACTTGAAAAAACGACTTCTCTTGAAACTTTATTCTAGATGGTAAAATCATGGATCATCGGAAAGTAAACTGTTATTTATTGAGACAGGCGTCTTTTCTATTTTCCTCGCAGATTAAATTCATTTAAAAAGTTTTAATTGCATCACTGCAACGCAACATAGGAACAGTGTGATACCAAGTAGAATTGTTCTAAATTCCAAACGTTGGTTTTGAATTTAGAACAATTCTACTTCTTTTAGCCGAGCACTGTAGTGGTACACCATCTCTATACTCATCTTATTCCTTTTTCCAGTGCCAAGAGGAAGTGCGGTCGCTGATCTGCCTGGTGACGCGCGACAATCTGGTGGCCACCGATACGCTGTGCAACTTGCTATCGCAGCGGATCACTCTCTCGCTCATGGGACACGCGGCTTCACAGGACCTCAACAACTCGGTAAGTATGTAAAAGGGTAAATGGATTTGTTTATTTAACATATGCCATTACATTTTCAGCCGCGTTTTTCTTAATTATAAGATTCGAAACATCCTGCTTATTTTGCCGACGTCTAACACTGCCTTCCTAAGCCAAAAAGAAAAGCAGATTCAATCCTACCCTGTTGGTAATAAGGTTACTTTTGCTGCAGGGTTTTTCTGAGATACTGCTATTTGTGTTAGCAGGGCAGAACAATAAGACATTAACTATGTTCTCAACACCTACAGTGTTAATTTATAATTGTAGATTTAGGTTGCGCGTAATTTTGAATGTGTCATTCTTCTAAAGTAATTATTTAATTAATATAGTGTAAAGGACAATTTTTATCTACATTAAATGCCCAAGGTAACTAACGTATTTATTTGTATGAGAATGAATACTGATCAAATAAAATAGCTACGCAAATAATTTTCAAACAAAATTCAAGTTAAGGTTACGTTGGGTTTTTTGAAGAACAACAATTGTTCAGTACATTATTTGATATATCTCTTAAGGCTTAGCCAGCGTAAGCTATATAAGCGCCCGAAAATGGTTTTTTTGACGACCTGGTAAGAAAACATTGAGTTTTCTCAGCTACTTATATTAAAATGTAATTAGAATGAATTGTATGTATAATCCATCCGAAATAAATTCTCTAAAAGACAGTGAAAACCGTATCAAAATCCGTTGAGTGGTGAAGAAGGAGTTAGCGGAGAAATAGACAGACAGACAGGCTTTAATATGTAGTATTTAGAGATTTCTATCAGTTACCTATCCCCACGTATGTAACAGTATTTTAAAACCTATCGTATATGTTTCACTCATTTCATTCATTCATTAATAAAATCACACATTTACTCTATGTTTCACAACCTCATGAAATGTGAAACTTTACGGATACGCAATACTTAGCTCAAATACGAAAAAGACGATAATACACTACTGATGATAACATTACTGGTGATGAAAAGGCCGTGAACACATCTTGGCAGAATTTGAGATCGCCGGTGGTCAGCACGGAGTGACGATAACATTAAATTAAAGCTTATTAATATGAAATATAAATCTGAATTAATAGTAAAAAAACCTTTCGATGTCTTTTTTTGGAAGCATTGCTTTAGCGGCCTATATTTTTCGAACCCAATGTTAGATAATATATATTATCTATTAATATTTCTGGTGACTGTACGAAGGCAAACTTATCCCTAAGGGTTATCTTCCTCTTAAGCTGTAAGCGATTAAGAAAATTAAAGATAGCAAATGGGTACAATATTAAAAGAAACAAATTTGTTAAATAATTATTATATGAACGGTTGTTGTCAGGTCCGCCCGCTGGTGTTGCTGCTGGGCTCGTTGGTTAAGGTGCAGGACGGCGTGCAGTGCTGGGAGGCGCGCTTGCGCTGCGTTGTGCGGCTCTGGGTGTGGTGCTGCCCCGCTCTCACCGAGGTTACTTACTGCCTATTATCTCAATACTTTTACGTTTACAAACAATATGGGTATGGTTAATAAATAATGGGGCTGCTCACCTAGATAATAACGAGCTTTTTCCACCCACCTAGCCCAGGCCAGATACGTTTTTTTTTGGAAAAAGTCCATATCAATCATTTTTTTTTACTAACGGTCTTTAATTGTAATTATAAGAGCCTATTTCTCCGAATCCATTGAAAAGGTGTACTGGAAGGTACCTAAAATAAATAATGCCTAAAAAATAATTATTTTTTGCAGCAAATAGGTATGCTATAAATAACCATTTTTCCTTTGAAAATATATTGACATATTTATGCTTTAAGGACCGCAACAAAAATCTATAAAAAATGTAACGGGAAATAGATGGTTTTGGGTTATAATGATTTTTTCACTGATTATGCCATTTTCTCCCGCAAAATAATAAAATAAGCATTTTACAGGATTATTTGAGAAACAAGTAGGGATAAGGGCAGGATAATGATGATGATTTGAGAAAAATGTTATACTTCAAACATTATTTATTCAAATTTCAACATTATTTTTGTAAGGATTGCCGGTATCTTTATTTAATTTATTTAAAGACAGCAAAATATTAGCAGTTATTAATTTCGGTGGAAAATTTAAAGCTTGTATAATTTGATTTACGAATCCACTGGGTTTTTCATATTAAATTATATATTATTTATGTGTAAACTGATTTGGGCTTTATTTATTTCATTTATTTACACAGGCAGCAAAATATTAGCAATTATTAACTTCGGTGGACTTTTAATTTAAAGCTTACATAATTTGATTTACAAAGTAATCCACTGGTTTTTTTATATTAAATTTTAAATTATTTATGTATAAACTGATTTGGCCTTTAAACGCCTATGATTAAGGATCATTTTAGAGTGTCCACTTAGTTCGCTGAGAAGTAAGCAACATGGTAATTGTCGCGCGCTGCTGAGTCGCCACGCCGCGCTGTAGGTAGGCCGTTTTAATAGTTAGTATAATAGATTTTTTTTATAGTAAGATACTTGTACCTACCTAAATAAATAGTGTGAGGCCAGGTGAGAACTACGTTCAAAATTGTTATAAATAATGCAGTCATCCTAGTCAGCAATTGCGTAAAGTAAACTAAGGTATCGACAAATTTTAGTCGTTGATTAATATATTTTTATGGACTTTATAGCGTTTTGATCTTCGAAGTCCCGCCGAGTGGGTACTATCCAACCAGTAGGTACCTACCTACTTTATTTATTCAAAGTGAAAATACATTAAAATAATAAAAACATAAGTACTAAACTAAACTAAATACAAACATGAAACAAATATTACCTAGGTTGACTTTGCAAACTCTAAAAAAGTATTGCCAATATTGCAATGTTTTATGCTATATTAAGTACTCGTAATTAATTCGCGAACAATATTTAGATAAAGATAAAGAGACATTTTATTTGCAACAATACAATACAATACAAGTACAAAATTACATGTCATACATACAAAAGAACAGAGAAACTGTTGCGAAACGGTCTCAACTCAGCGATAGCTAACCGTAAAGCCAGCGCTGATCTTCCGTTGGAACAGCTTGGTGAAGAGACGGAAAATGACACTTAATACAAAACAAAACAACAACAACATGAGGATCGGCACATAGTGGATCTTTGTTCGGAAAAGATGGACACGGGACTAAAAATGGCATATAAGGCCGCCGCGAAGATGTTTATTTTAAAATATGTTTTTAATATTTGCAGCGGATGTTATAAACATCGTTAAATACGTTAAATAATAATAAAGGCGCAACACAAAATGTTCAAAGTGCGGATGTACTATAATGATCAATAAATAATTCTTAATCGTAAAATAACATCGTAATACCGTAAAAAAATCCATAGAGCTCCCCGTGACCCAAAGTAAGTGCAGTACAAACATACGATACACATAACCGTGGTTTTATATTTATTTTCAAACTAAATACCTGACTACGCTCGTAAATGATCTGGGTTTTTTAGGACTACCTTCTTACTATAAGGTGGCTTTGGGCAGATTTTCTGTTTATATGCTGAAATCAATGTAGTAGATTAACTATTGGATTTAGGTTTAGTAGTTATATGATTTAAACTTAATTCCATGCGAATAAAACTTTATCTCGGGGGGCGCGAAAGTAAGTAATTAATGGCTTGCATTGGTTTACCTTGTCTGATGACTATACATACAAGGGACGTTAAAAAAAAAGTGAGAATTAGTATGATGCAGATGTTATGTTTTTATAAAACTTAACTTAACTTAGCTTTCCAATACGTACTTAATATATCTCTTTTCTAAACTCAGGATTCCCTCCTAAAAAACTCTTATTTTAGGAACCTAAATGATCTTGTACGGCGGCGATTACTGCTTCGTAGTCTTGATATTTGTGGCCTTCCAAAAATACCTTCATACCGTTAAGAAAACTGCCAAGTTAGGGTTAAAAATGCATTTAGTGGCAATCATTTGGTCTGACTGTGAACGCTAGTGCCAAACCTGGCACCTTTTTAGATGTCATTACTTTTGTTGGCACATGAGAACTTGGGCTACTTTTAATTTGTTCGGGTGGGATATTGGTACTTTTTATTAAGTAGTTGATATAGGTTAATATAAACCTTCTAAGTACATCTCTGTTAACAAAATTACATTACATGTTTTAATACATTTTAGTACCAAATTTCAAGGCTCTAAGTTATCGGGAAGTAACCTTATAGGTTTTGATAAATGAGTCAGTCAGTACCATAATTATACGTCGTTTAAAGAAATTTTTACTTTTTTATAGGATTAATTTAGGGACGTAGGATGTCTTAGGAGTCTGTGATTTAGAGCATGCAATACCACAGCATTTCACATACGAGTACTGACAAAAAAGGGGTAAAATACTAATAGTAGATTGTACAACAGGGACGTACGGATGAAGTTCGAGTGTCATTATGGTTTGTTAGTCTCAAGTTAAACACTCTGTTTTTCACTTCGATGGCGAGAAAAATAAATCTTAAATTATAATGGTGTTATTACAAAAACTTAAATAACCGTTGAAGTCTAAGGCGTGTCTTAGTTTTTTTTTAATAATAGCTCAATAGTTAAAATGGACACCTTAAAAAAATACAACTTATAGCACTGTCAGTTTTACTCTCAATCCTTTACTGTAAAGCAGAACGAGACAACAACTAGGTGGTTTTTTGGATTAGAACATTACAAATAGTCAATAGATAACATTTCCAAAACGGCGGTGAAGGTTGTATGCCGAGCCTCAGCCTGCCTTGCCCTCCGACGACTGTATTGTGACGTATCTGGCTGTTTGTGGGTTTCCAAGGCTTTTTATAAGGAAATTAAAAAGAAAAAAAAGTATTTTAGTTCCTAGGGATAAAAATGTCGCTTTAATCCCTAGGAATTAAATGCTACACTTTAGTCCGCCTATACATAGCTATTATGAGAAGTGAAAATTTGTTTTCACCGAGATTCCGAGATCCGATATTGCATGCCCTGACGATTATAGAACCATATTTTTTTTACCTAGCTGTAAGGTTATAAGTTTATGTGTGGTGTACAAAATCAGGTTCCTAGCTGCACTCAGCGCTGGGGAAAAAATGAGTGTAAAATCGGGCTTGAATGGGCTTGTGTATACACAATGCAGTATCGCTTGGTTTCTCTTTTGTTCGAACTTGTTCAGACACACTGTCATCTGCAAAGAGCGGAATTCTTCATAGCAAAAATCAAACTGTCAGAGGGATTGACCTAACTGTTTTATCGACTTATCGATAAATATTTGTCACTTAACGAAACAAAGTTAAAGTAGTGAAATCAGGCTTTTGAATATACATACAAATAAAATTAACGGTGTCCCTAATTAGCTGACCGCCACTGTACTTTAGTATAATAGTAAAGAATAAAAGAGAAAATACTTTTTTTTAAATTTTCTATATGAAACTTATCATTAAAAATTAAAAACAAATATTTCTAAGAGTAGGTAACTAATCTTCATTCAAAATAACAAAGTTGAAATCTAAATCTGTACTAAATATGTTTTCTTCATCTTTCCTGTAGTAAAAGAAAATAGTCATTATTTTTTCAACATTGTCACCTTTCAAATTACTCCTTTTTTCATTGTAGATCCATTTATAAGATGAAAACGAGCGTTCTACCTCAGTTGAAGTAACAGGAGCATACTTGTAGTACTCGACAACGGTGTTTTGGCTGTAATCACTTTTTTCTATAAAATCAGCATATTTGCGTATCATGTCGCAGTCCGGAATTCTATCTAGTACTTTTTCAAGTTTTATTTGCACTGTCTGAGATCCACACCAATTTAGAATACTTCTCACCTGGTCAAGTATTAGAAGAGAGTCTAATAAGGATAAACAGGATGTTTGTAATTTGATTATTGCGTCAGGTAAAATGCCATAACTTTCTTTTATGTACAACAGATCATTTCTCAAATTATTGTGCTTAAGTACTCTTTTAGCTTCTCTTATTGCAGCCGACTCTTTTGAATTTAAGGTCGGAATTACTTCTGTAATACATTCCAAATTTTCTGCATAATATATAGCTGCATTAAGCCATGTGCCCCACCTAGTTATAATAGGTTTTGGAGGCAATGGTACGGATGGACAAATTTGTTTGAATAAGCGGACTCTATGTGGAGACTTTAAAAATATTTTTTTACGTTGTATATTAAGGCGTCAACACTTTTACATTGAGATCGTATGTGCTCGCAGACTCTATGTAATCCATGTGCCAGACATGTAACATGTAGTAGATTTGGAAATGTAGCTTTTAAGATTTTACCAGCCTTTAGCATGTACGCGGCACTATCAGTGCTCAATTACAATCAAATTAGTGACACTTTTGCCCATCTTATTTAATGTTTCGTCGACTGTTATCCATATATATTTTCCTATCAGGTTCTTGCGTATGTCTTGAACTGTTTGTTGGTAAACTATATCTAAGTATACTTTTTTCAGCAATGATTCATCCGGAAGTGATTTTGATGTACAGGAACAACAAATATATTTTTTGATTTTTTTTTATAATCTGTGGATTGTTAATCTTTTTCCATGGAATATTGCACGAAACTAAAAATATGATTAAATCTATATAGTAATGTGTCTGAACTCGGACTTTTTGAGCATTGTCACGAATGAGTTCTACTCACTAAATGACTTTCAACACAATGTTTCTTTAGCTGATGTAAATGAACGTCACATTTAGAGCAATATATTGTGGAAGAATCTTCTTTGAAACCAAGAGAATAATCTTTCTGTATTTATTTTCTTATTGTTTTTCTTTTAGGACTAACCGTTTTAGTAGCACGGCACGGAAATCACTCATGAAAACATAAATGACATATGTGACGCTGACATGATTTACTTTAATAAGGAGATGCAAGTTGCTTATCAAAGAGGTCAAATGTTACAGAATAATGTTTTAAGTTGATTCTGGATACCTAATGCGATATTATTCCGTAACATCGATAAGTCGATAAAACAGTTAGGTCAATCCCTCTGACAGTTTGATTTTTGCTATGAAGAATTCCGCTCTTTGGTCATCTGTCTAGATTTTGTAAATAAAACCCGAGGTTTCTTCATATAAAAATGAAATTTCTTGGTTCACATTTTATTAGGTTTTTGACTTGAAAATCTCAAACCTTTTCTGAAAACTAAATATATCCGAAATAAGAAAAACATAAAAAATATTTTCAGGGAAAATACGCATCCTACGTTAAATTGCTCAGCTACTTTATTGCTAGAAATATACTATTTTTTTTGGCCATATTGGGTCATTTCGGTCAAAACCAAAACTAAAATGTGATATCGTCTATAAGAAAAACTCAATATTCTTTTTTATCGAATACTACATAATGATATGCTTTACAATGCTTTTATAACGGCAAATATTGATCGGCTAGCTCAGATTTATTCTATAAAAACCGGCCAAGAGCGAGTCAGACTCGCGCACGAAGGGTTCTGTTCTGTACCACCATCTATACGACATTAGACATTATACAATACAATACACAATACAAAACACTTTATTGTCCACCAAACAAAAACATTACACAGAATTTGCACAATTTAGAAGACCCAGGTAAACAACAGGCGGTCTTATCGCTGATTAGCGATCTCTTCCAGACAACCTTAGAAGGGATAAGGTGCAAGTTAAAACAATTTACACAGTAGGTGGTGCAGACCAATTTCGAACAATAACAAGGAACTATGCTAGCTATAAAATACAATATGCCTATAAATACACGCTTACCAAACTAATAAATAGATAATCAAATACATACTAATACAAACTAATACATTATAATGACTTACATGAATAAACAGATAGTAATAAATAAATACATACATTAATGTCAATACATCCACATCAGGGAAAAAAGCAGCCACACGACAGAAATGCATAGTGAGAGAAATGTAATGTAATGTATGTATGTATGTATATGTATGTATGCATATGTATGTATGTATGTATGTGTATGTATGAATTATATTATAACCCCTCTTTTTTAGTTTCACCTGTCCTGGTGTCTATCCATAACCGCGGTCTCTGTATTAAGATCGATCGGTGCAGCGCGTGCTCTGTCGCTGGCGCCGCAGCACTTGGTCGATCCCGCAGGGGAGTGTGCTAGGCTGTTTTTTGTTCTTGACCTATATCAACGACCTACCAAAAACACTAGGCGACACTTGCATACTTTTCGCTAACGATGTTACAATAATGTTGGGTTGATCGAAGAGTGGGGAATGCACCGTGCACTTGGAGCAGACTTTGACCACTATATCCAAATGGTTAAAGGATCTCGATTTGGAAAAGAATTATAAAAAAAAACCCTACAATTTAAACGCATCCAAAGATGACCATTAGAGTACAGTCTCAATTTAAAAATAATGAATTAGAACCGGTAAGCTCGTTTACACTGTTAGGAATTACAATAGATACAAATTTAAATTAAAAAAAAACACTTAAAATAGAAATAAAAAACTTTCGAAATTTATGAACGCGTTATCCGTTTTAAAAGTTAACACTGACTTCAAAACGGCACTGTTGACGTACTATGCCTATGCATTCGCATGGCTTGGATACGGTGTGATATTATGGGGCGAAAGTACCAGCGCACAGCAGATCATCATATTGCAAAAAAAATGTATACGTATTTTGGCAAACATTCGGAAAAAAGATAGTTGTAGGCAGTGTTCGGAATTTTCACGGCAAAATAAAAGACTGTCGCAAATTTACTAGGGTAAGAAATATTTTTTTATCGATATCGAGAATTACTATGGAATATTTTATAATTTAAAATAATATGCAAAAAAAAATAGTAATTCACAGATTATTCAGTGTAAAAGTTATTATTTAAGCCTTAACGACATCTTGTTTTTAATGAAAATATTGAATAACCCGTCCTTTTGCCTTTGCCGAATTTGAGTAGTAAAGAGGTGAAATATAGCGACTATACCACCTCATTGACAATAACAGACACTTAAAATGAAAAAACTCTGTATTGAGACATTAAACGTCACTTCATTGATATGACAGTGCTCAAATACGAACTGTCTAGATATTATTTGTAAAACGCTTGAAAACGGACGCATTTGTTACGTAATATTTTAGTAGTGTACTTTTTCAGTAAAGTAAAAATGAGTAAAGTGCAAGATTGGCTCAAAACGTGTCTAACCAAATACCCTGAATTTGTACATAATGAAGTGACATCTACTATATACTGCTCTACGTGCGATATTAATCTAAAAATAATAAAATGCAATATTCAATCTCATCTAAAAAGCGATCGCCACAACAACCGTTCTGGAGGACCACATTCCAAACATCAATTTTATTACGATTTAATTATTTTTCAGATTTCCTGCAACATACCCTGGTCAACAGTTAACAACACTAACTTTCGAAATTTCTTTAATAAATACTTATGCTGCGACTGTACAAAAGCATCTCTACCGGACGAATCTTTATTGAGGAAAATTTATTTAAATGTTGTATACAAAAACACCATTCAGAGTATAAGGGAAATAAATATGAACAATTACTTGTGGGTATCTGTAGACGAAACACCAGATTTTATGGGAAAATGTGTGACAAACTTGGTGATCAGATCTTTGCAAAAACAATTTCTCAACAATTTTATCTCTTGGGGTCTAAGGTTTTAGATAAAGTCAATGGAGAAGCAGTAGCTAAGTTAATAAAAAAACAATTTCAATTTTTGTTTCAAGAATCTTTTCAAAATAACGTAAATAATGTTCTTCTACTTTGCACTGATAGTGCCGCTTATATGCTGAAAGCTGGTCGTATTTTAAAAACAACATTTTCACGCATGAAACACATAACATGTTTAGCACATGGTCTGCATCGAGTGGCGGAAGAGGTGCGAGATAACTTTAAAAATGTAGACATGTTGATCTCTAATGTAAAAAAGATTTTCTTGAAATCTCCTGAACGTGTACGACTTTTTAAGGAAAAATACCCTTCCATTCCTTTACCACCTGAGCCCATAATCACCAGGTGGGGTACTTGGATAAATGCAGCGGTCTATTATGCTCAATACTATGAGCAAATACGAGACATCGTCTCATACTTGCTAATGAATCGTTAGCCATAAGAACAGCAAAAAAATGTTTCCGAAAGAGAAAACTACCACAAGAACTACATTTCATTCGGGATTACTACGAAGTTATAGCCTCTGCAATAAAACAATTGGAATGTTCGACTTTGTCCCTTACGGAATCTTTCCTAATATTGGACACCGTTCGTTGCTACTTAAATTGGAGCGAACTTTTACCGGTGATGCGGAAATTTGAAGCTGTTTAGACCGAAATCCTGATTACGACAATTTACGAGAAATAGCAGAAAAACTTACTAAACCTGAACAACAAACCGCCTACAATGAATTTTACAAATTTGCCCCTTTGACGTCGAGTGAAGTGGAACGATCATTCAGTGTACATAAATGGCTTTATAGTGATAAACGGAACCGTTTACTCCCAGAGAACGTCGTAAAATTAATGACTATCTACTCTTATCACTATCAGAAACCAAATAAAATGGCATGTGCTGCTGTGTGTACTGATGTGGATTTTAAAGAAGAAATTGAATCTGTTTCGATATAACTTTACACAAACCTAATGTATTTTATAATATATTTATATTTATTTGGTGGACCATTATTTATTTTACTATCGATATCGATGAAAAATTATTTCTTACCCTAGTAAATTTGCGACAGTCTTTTGTTTTGCCGTGAAAATTCCGAACACTGGTTGTAGGCCACACTTTATACAACACAACCTTTTAACACTACCCTCCATTTATATATTGGAGGCAGCTTTGTTTGTGCGGAAATACAGGCACTTCTTTAAATGTAGGAAGGAGGTGTACACGGAGCACGCGCCACCAAAACCAATTGATAGCACCCAGGGTTAATCTTGCAATGTTTAAAAGGAGCCCCCCTATAGGTTTATAAATGTGTATAACAAAATCCCGGAATATGTACATAAAAACAGAAATCAAAGACCGAACCTTTCTTAATCAATTGAAAATATATGTAATAAAAAAAACTACTACTAAATTGACGAATTCTTAAACGATTGACACAAAATCCTTATAATTTTATTTTAACTGGTGCGTAATTCAATTTATTTAAATATATTATTGATGATTTATTGAATTAACCTTAATTTGATTTATGATTGTAATGCAGCATTCCGAATTGAACTATAAAATTTTCATACCATTAATTTTAAAATTTGATGTATTTTTTTTGGCATACTATTAAATAGCTGGTTTTTTATTTTGTAGTGCCCTGACAGAGTATCAAGTAACCACTTACTAACCACCTTTATGATTGTAATGAACTTGATAGCAATAAATGATTATATGATTCTATGAGAAAAAATCGGGAAAAAATCACGTATGTCGTATGGGAGCCCCTTTATTTTTTCATTTTTATTTAATTATTTATACGTGAAGTGAATAAACATATCTGTGAATATTTCAAGCGTCTGCCTGTTGCCGCTATTAATATCGAGCTAAATATGGCAAAAAAATAACGTTTGTTGAATGGGTGTCCCAACTGTCCCGTTTAAATATTGTTTTTATTCTGTTTTTAGTAATTGTTGTTATACCGGTTACAGAAATACGTCATCTGTGAAAATTTCAACTGTATAGCTATCACCTTTCATGGGATACAGCCTGGTCACAGACAGACAGACAGACAGACGGACGGACGGACGGACGGACGGACGGACGGACGGACGAACAATGGAGTCTTAGTAATAGGGTCCCGTTTTTACCCTTTAGGTACGAAATCCTAAAAAAACTGCCCTTGAATCCTAATTTTGGTCGCAGTTGTGTCCATCTTTTTTTGATTTGGATCCACCGTGCTGCGCCGTGAAAAAGCGGGGCCTGCAGCAACATCATTCACGATTTTATGAAGCAATATTAATTTTTTCAACCTAAGGTCTGATAATTGTGTTTCTGTAAGTACATACGTACTCGTATATGCCCGATTTTGTTGGTATTAACTTTTTCATGGTAGCGAAACAAATACATACTACTAGAACGATTTGGTTAAATGAGGTGCCGTTAGATTACTATTAGTCCTACGATATGAGTAAGGACTTGATATCTGATAAGTATTACAATAGGGAACATGCATGATTTTGTTTCTTACGCTCTCTGGAAAGTGCTTTGAAAGATAGGAATAACTGTATACGCGAAATAATTGTTGTATAATTTTCCCATAAGATATGATGCTTTAAAAAGTCATAGTTCAGACGCCCTGGGCTGGAATTGTACAAGGTAATAACGATATCGTTTTTGACCTGTTTCCGTATTGTCAACGTTTTGATAACTCTTATGTCATTTACAATAATGGCGATTGTGACATAAACGATTCTTAAACGTGTCAAACACGATATCGTTTTAACGCACCTGAATAGAGGCCCTGCACAAACACTATACAAAATAGATGACAGGAATGACGTCATAGCAGTTGTTCCATGTTTAAAATATAAAGACCGTATAAAGAAATTTGCATTTATTTCTTAAAAAACTTTGTTAAGCCAATATCGTTAAATTAAAATATTACGTAAATAAACTGAGGATGCCGAAAAAAACAATCTAAACATTAAAAGAAGTTTTAATGTTCTCTATTGTAGTTTATTAAAACTTGTTGCTCTATTAAACATGCATGAGTACGCAAGACCGTTCCAATCTGTATATTCGTGCAAGCCCTCCGCCACGTGCCGTCAGTGCCGACTCGCGCTCGCGCCCGCCTCGCTCCGCGGCCCCGTCCCCCCTTAGCGCTTGATCGCCTCAAATGCCTACAACCATTATTTATCTATTAAATGCTGAGTAATAAGTCTTTTACGGTGGATTTACATTTAATCGAATACGGTTAGACATACAAAAAAAGTCTACACTGTTAATTAGTGCTTTTTTTTTTCACAAGCTTTATTTAAAGACTAATCCTTGTAGTTATTTGGTGGATTTAGTTAAAAACATAATAGGGATTGTAAATAAAACTTGAGAATATCAATAATGAATTGATAGTATTTATTCCATTCGTCTGGTGCAATTTTGAATTTTCCATGAAGTGTTTCTTTGGGTATAATTAAGTTGCATTAACAAAAATAAGAGGATTTCATACTAATTCAACACAAAAAATAAAAGAGATTATGAAAAAAATATTGCTACCATTCTTTCTAAAAAATTTGACAGATTTTTTTTCTTACCGTTATGTGTAATACAAGTAGGTGGATTATTACGGCATATAAATAGAAGTTAGCCGCTGTAATTTTTGGAGTAAAAATTTTACTGTTATAGTGGATGCTGTTACGCAAAAATGTCTCGTCCCACAATTGATTAGCAAATAAAGGTAAACCCAGAAGAATCACACGGGGGTTGAGGGTTGATACTTTATTGCTAAATAGTTGTGAATTGACATAATAGGGGCATTATTGCGTAATAGCGTCCAGCAGATATGTTGTTGTGTCTTTATAGAAATAAATCGTATCTTTCCTGGGCTACTCTGGGTTATTTAGTAGCTTTGGATGGTTCAAGACTGCATCTTATGAATAGAAATAACCAAATTAAATAGATCAATTTTTTAGAGAGCCGTGCCCAAAGGGTCTAACGAGATTCTACTACTACACACTGCTATTTATTAAGTCTGTGCGTCAGTGCGTTTTAAAGAAATATTATAACTTTTAGGTGGCCGGCGTGCCGTCGGCCGCGAGCGTGCTGCTTAAGCCGGAGGCGATGGTCGGCATACCCGGCATCAACACCTCGTCGCCGAACTGTAAGTGCTTTACTGGTATACTCTAACCGCGGTGAATACTGTCTTATGTCCAACTGTCTGTCGAATATAGCACTTACACTACTGATCTTCCTATGAGTTTCTGAAAATGTTTGGGTTCTGCGAAAAGATCGTCCAGTATTATAAATTTCCAAACCAGATTTCACCAGAACAAGTTTATATATAGTTTGTAGGACATAGTTTTTGGTCGCAGCAGGATACCTTTTATTTGCGATTGGATTTAAGCGAATGATGACCTTTTGGTTCGTTAGCCAACACTGTTTAGTTTATGTTGTGGTTGTTACTTTAACAAAGTATACGCAAAACTATTGGATTTGAGTTGTTTTGAGTGCACACCTGACCTTAGTATATCACTAAAGTTTCATTATCTTGACACTGGCCACATAAATAGAAATCATTTTTTCGGTTTCAATTGTTTTTTGTAGTCGCGGAGTCGCTGCTTTAAAGGGAATTGTCCCTTGAAAATGTAAGAGCCATGATTTATTATGATTTATATTATTGATCGCAATCATCCGGTCTCCACATTGTTTTTGTAACACTGATGGAGACCGGATGATTGCTGCTTTTAGTAATGAAGCACCTTTAAAGACGACAATATTATATACAGATAAAGTAACGAGAGCATGGAATTGAATATGTAGTAGTATTGTATGTTTACAGGCATTCTATATTTGAATTTTCTATCTTCTCGTACTATCAGCATAAAAAGAGGTTTGTTATATATTGAAGAAGTAAATACCAAAATAATGTCAGTGTCAAATTGTGAATATTATTTACGTTGTGCATATATTTTTACGTCTGATTTTATTGTATTCTCACAATTATCAGAATAATTTTGTGTCAGCCCGTACAACTAAGTTACATAATTTTCAAAAAATATGGCAGTGAGTAATTTTTTTTGGTCAGATTGAGAGTCAAATTATTTTTGTTTTGCCCATCGCCTGTTAGGCGATGGGCTTGCAACCTGCCACTAAAACACTGGTAAACATCTTAGCCTGACTATGCAAAATGTGGTTACAGAATTTTCAACAAGTTTAGAGTTACCCCACTCTGGGAATAAAGGCGTGACGTTATGTATGTGTATGTATGTGTATATGTTAAAACATAAAATATAAAATAAAATAATTAATGAAAATTCAACATTATCTCTTTTTTTAACATTATAGCTGGAATATTACAGGCCGTATATTGAGAACTTGCAGCTCTCATAATTATACAGCCAAATAATTAATTAATAATAATTAATTATCATTGTCAGTCCGTCTAACCCGCTCCGTAAAGGCAACAATCAAAAATACTTTTACTCATTTTAACTGTATATTTTTTTATATTTCTGAATTTTTCAGGTGGACCCTGGTAATTGTAGCCATATACATTTTGAGAAAATTTTAAATACTGGTCTATTGTAATTGCACAGCGCACCAGTTCGCACTGCAGCAGGTAGCGCTCCCGTGTCTCCGCTACATGCAGCAACTGATGGCGCCCGTGCCGCCAGTCGTCTCTTCTAACGGCTCCGACGCCGACCAGACCAAGGACTCCAAGGTAATTCCACCTCAGCCTTATGCAGGCCCGAAATGTAAATTGGTGGCCATGAGCTTCAACGATTCCGGTCTTGCGCTGCCCTGCATCGGACTCCCACGACTTTTTATAAGTGCGTATCAGCTTGAAAACTAGACTTCGAATCTGTTCGATTTAATACATCTCTGAGTTAGACTACAAAAGAGTAAATTTTTAGACGACGTACCAAGTCATATTGTTACGCTACAGTTGATTTAGGTTCAGGTTCTCGTGAACGTGGCAAACTCACTCATAATACGGATTTTATGGGGTTTAGGTAAAAGTTTCAAGTTAAAAAGTTTCAGTTAGGATCGTTTTCAAAAAAAACTGTACGTATAATTAAAGGCTTAATGAAAACCAAAACACGATCGTGTCCTTTGTTTAAAGTTAGTCCTACAAACTATATGGGTAACTTTCGTTAGACTAAATAATCAATTAAGTTTTATTGAAATTAACCTTTTAACCGCCACAGTCTGAAATATAAGACATTCAATATCCAGCTCGTTCCGCCGCAGTCTGATATGTAAGAAAAAGTTTTGTTTTGATTTTTAAAGGATTAAACTATTGAATGAACTACCTTAAACCCGTATCTTTACACTATTAAAAAAATTGTAATCGAAAAATGCTTTTCCTATATCATATAGCATTACTTTTTTTTATAAAACTTTTTAAGGAGTATCGGCCGATGTCTGATTTATTAAAATAATAATATATTGCGTTGTTATTTTGTAGGGTGGTAAATAATTTAACATTTATCGAAGAAAATACTTTATTTCAAAGTAAATATATTTAAATAGCAACAAGCATATATCAAGCCCTACTCTGGGTGGTGCACCTTTGTATCGGGGGCGACACGAGCATGCACGGTGAATAATTCTAAGCGGTTAAAAGGTTAAAGCCCTTAACTATGTATTTTATTAAAAACACTACCATTTGTGTATTTGTATTTAAGCATGATAGATCTATTCAAAATTGTCTTATTTTGTCAATACGTATAGTGCATCCAAACCGAGATTTATGTATATTGATTCTAGTCCTGATTTCCTTATCTTGACGATGACATGTGACAGTTGTGAGAATGCAGAACAAGTTGGAAAGTTAACACCCTGATACATTACTGGGTTTCATATAAGCTGCGCCATGTGCACTGAAAGGTCACCAGTAACCTGTCATTGTCAGGACGGTGAAATAGGGCTCGGCGTACTTTTAGTACCAAAAACTAATATCTTGACTCCGGTATTATTGACCGCATACAATTTTATATATACAGGGTTGGGCAGATTAAGTGTCCTAGTTAAAAAGAGCCATAAAATTAAAACAAGACAAAAAAAATGAAAAAATATCAGGTTTTTTTTTTTAGCGTACTCTATATTTAAAAAAACTAATTCATAAGTTCAAATCGCTCGCCATCAGCTTTAATAACTTGACGCATTCTTCCATAGAATACATTGCACGCGGCACGCACTACCTCGTCTGGGATTTCATCCCATATCTTGACTAATCGATGCTTGAATGAGTTTAGATTCATGCCTTATGTGCTCCCAATCTTGCTCAGCATGTAACCCCATATCGAAAAGTCAAAAGCATTCAAATCCGGCGATGATGCAGGCCATTCTTGCCAAGGTATAAAATCTGTCAAATTTTTTCTACACCAGTCTTGAGTGCGTTTAGCTTTGTGAGATGGGGCACTATCTTGTTGGAAGCAGTAATAGTCGTTTCCATATAATTTTTGAGCATTTTCTAGCAAATGACCCTGTAACACGTTCTGGATGTAATAGTCTTGGTTAATTTTGACACCTCGATCAATAAACAGCAGCGGTAACTTGCCTCTAGGCTATATCGCACCCCATACCATGACAGCTGATGCACTCTGGAACCGTTGTACGGCTAATTTGTCAACAGGAATATCCTTCAATGAAGCACCATAGACACGATCGTTTTGTTGGTTGTGACTGTCTAGTAACTGGAACATCTTTTCATCGGAAAAAATAATATCATCGCCGTGGTGCCAAGCTAGCAATTCCCTACATTTCATCACTCTAGCTTTTTTCTGGGCATCTGTTAAGCCATACATTTTTTGTTTTTTGTAGGCCTTTAGCCCAAGATCATATTTTAAAATACGACTCATTGTTCGACGGGATATTTTCATATCTTTAGCAAGTTTGCTTGCACTTCGAGCTGGATTTCGTCTAATACGCTCACGAATATGATGTTTTTGGTGCGAACAGATAGCTTTCTCCCAGGTTTGGGCCTGATTTGTGAAGATCCCGTTTCTTTGAATCGCTTAACGGTCCGCGATATAAACCTTATATTGATATTTAAATGTTTCAGCGTCTTCAATATCTCACACTGTCGGAATTTTTTCTGGTACAAATCGCTCACGAGCTGGCGTTTCGCGTCCATTGTTGAAAACAATATAAAAACAAAATATATCAAGCTGACGTGTAGAAATCATAAAGAAGGTTAAATTGTCAACAAAAAAAAACGATGTGAATAAGAAGTTTAGTTATATTTAAGTAAAAAAGCCATACACAACTAGGACACTTAATGTGCCCAACCCTGTATGTAAGTAGCTTCTGGGTTTTAATATAAACACCAAACAATCGTTGACTTTATTTTTAGTTTCTCAATTTTACATTCAAAACGCTTAATTATTGAAATTAAAAAGCTAGCCCAGCGCACACGTCCTATCAATCTTAACTAACTCCGTTAGTTCCACTCTAACTCCGTTTTAATATCTATGTATACTAGAATAGAGACCATCTTGAGTTTTGACAACTGTTCCAAAGGAGACCATTCATTTTGGGCCCAAAATTAAAAGTGCCGACCAACGAATAAAAATATTTTAAACCTGATCGGAAAATTGCTCTGAGCGTTTTATTATATGACATGTAAACTCTAGAACCATCAATTGTTGACCCAAGATAAATATCATAGTATCAGGTATCATCATCGATCAGTCAAAAGACATCAACTTTTGATAGTGTAAATTACATCGCCAATTAAACGGTTAATGAACACACATTTTTTATTTTTTATGAAAGTTATTATCTTCTATAACACGAACAAATGATGTTTCTAGAGTTTGATGTCATACAATAAAGTGCTCAGAGCGATGTTCTGATCAGATTATAACACTTTGTATGAAAAGTCAGGATTTTCGAACTTCTATAACACCAACAAATGATGGTCCTAGAGTTTTGATGTAATATAATAAAATGCTCAGAGCAATGTTAAGATCAAATTAAAAATAAATTTATCCGTTGGCCGGCGCTTTTGATCTTGGGCCCAAACTTGTATGAAAAGTGAATGGTCTCCTTTAAACTCATAACCTTAGAAAAATGGATACTGTAATAACATAACAGTACAGATTTTACCTACTACCACCGACAAGAAAGTTCTCATAGTAAAATTGGTTGTAATAATGCTGGTCATTTCCTACGGTTTCTGAACGTGTTTTACGTAATCATTTCCTGGGAATACCTTTTTATCTAAATTTGGGGTTTTATTTTAGGAAACGGCAACAGTGTCTGCCGCACCCGTTATGGGTGCACTCGCGTCGTCCACCGGCAACGTGGTTGTCGACCTGGCCGGTTGGCTGTCGGGCAAAGTATCACATAACGAGTGGCGACGGCTGGTCGCTCCGCCAGCAGAAATCGTGGATCACCCGCCGCGAGACGCGCATCTGGCGCACAAATATGTGGCGCGCTGGCGCGAAAAGGTGACAAACTTGGCGTTTAAAAATTAATAAATAAAACACGAATCGTCACGTCCTTTAGTCTTGTGAAGTAATAATGTAAATTAGGTTAATCTTATATTTCCATCTTCCCTTGTAGTTATTGTATAATATTTTGTTCTGTTATAGGCAAAACACGATCATCATTTGTTAACACTCTCCTTTACGTGCAGATGCTGCTATCCCACGGCATGCGTCCGTTGGCGCTGGAAGACGGCGGCTGGCTACGGCCGGTCATGTTCGAGCCGAGCTCCCGCATCGCGCGTGATACCGCCTGTCAAATGGTCAAGTCTCTCTGCGATTCCTACGAGCGGAGCAAAGCCGTGAGTAAACATCTTCATAGTCCTTACTTCATTTTATTGATGATAATAATTTCAGGTCAAGTGCAATAGCCCACACAGCTGAGTGACCAATGAAGATAAACAGAGAGAAACTGTCTTGGTCGGGCACATGAGATTCTTGTGTAAAATCTATATTCATCTCTTTCTACATTTTTTCACTTCCGTCTTTAATGGGCAGTTAATTGTGTGGCTGTTTGTACACATTTTTCTTATTACATAAAAATATAATAAGTAATGATATAATTAACAAAATAAATTGCTTTTTTGAAGGCGGTTCTTTGTTTTTTTAATTTTTTATTTTATTTTATTCTTTTTAGTGATCATAAAACGCTGTTACGTAGTCCCACTTCTTAGTTGATATGAAACTTTGAGTTATTTCAAGCGCGCCGGAAGCAACGCCGCGGAATAGTCATAGTCATATTTCAAAAAGTAATTATTCTTCGTTGTAGTCGCTCAACTATCTTAATTGAGATATTTTAGCGCCACCCTTGAAATAGATACCGTTGATGAGTTCCGGTGGCTATTTGTGGTCTTCATCATTAGTTCCACTGCACCAAGTTATACTTTCTGAATGAAAATGCTGGACTTGTTACTTAAATCGCTATATGTTTGCCTACAAAATTTGAGGAGTTCCCTCAATTCCTCACTGATCCCTTCATCAGAATCAGATTTGGTGACCCAAAAAAAAAAAAAAAAATCGGTCTACAATTGACGGAGTAATCGATGAACATACAGTTAGTTGCAAAACTGAGTCAATATTAGCACCTTAGTAGAATGTTAATAAGTCGATGACAATCAAAGCTATTTTCAAATGCTTAGTACAGAATAGTTATCCTTGAAGTAAGCTACAAAACTGCTGTATAAATAATTTATTTCTCATTTATATTTTTTTAAAGATTTGGAACCTAAAACTGTAAAAATTTAATTTATGTTTTATACTAGTAATTTAGTTTTCTCTATGGCAACCCCAAATAAGAAAACTATTTAAAATAGAGAATTCCATTCTTTTTAAAATAAGGTATCAACTGCTTGAATCAGGGACGTAGTTTTCTAGTTATTGCAGAATTTTAATCCCCTACCATAGTGAACTAACAACCAGTTTGTATGGCTAATTTGTCTCGGTGCAAAAGTGAACCGTGCACTGAACTAATGTTGCCAATAACTGCCACCAAAAGTATGTCTGATTTTAATAATTTTCTGCTTATTTTAAAAAGGCTACATTGCTTTAATTTTATCAGGGTCCTTATTTTGGGTTGCCACAGAGAGAATTAAAATATTAGACAAATAAAAAAAGTTTAATTCAACAGTTTTTACGATAAAATTACTTAAAAACTGTAAATGACAGGTAAATCATTTGGTAAGAGTATTTGTAGCAAATTTCAAGGAGTACTTGTCGTATTAAACATTTAAATATACCTTTAACTATCATCAACTTATTTAAATTCTACTAAGGTGCTAATATTGACTCAGTTTTGCAACTAACTGTACCTAAAAAAAAAAAATTCTTTTACATACAATGGAACGTATAACCTCCTCCATTTTTAGAAGTCGGTTAAAAATAGATCCCTGTAGCCATAGAATGCCTTCTCTACAAGCCATTTCTTTAGCCTGCATTTAAAAGTCCACAGGTTATTTGCAGCGATAACATTGTCAGGAAGATGATTATATATCTTAGGGCCCATGACGTGTGTAAGTTTCTCCGACTTAGTGAGTCGGCGCGCCACGGACAGCAGCCTTCCGGCGCGCGCGCGTCGCGTCATGTGTTTGCTGGGGATCTGGTATTTCGGATATGCGTCTAAGTTGGCTCGCACGTACATTGGCACTTGCAGTATCAGCAGAGACGGCAACGTCAGGATACCCAGAGATCTAATGTAGGATTTTACGGAGTCTGTTTGGGCAAAACGCACAATCGCTTGTACGGCACATTTTTGAAGACGGAAGACTCGCTCCACTAGCCCTACACCACGATTCCACACTATACAGCAAGTGTGTGTATACCGAGGCGAAGTAGCATGCGCGGACCATCTCACGAGGCACTACACAAGACAGACGTCTCAGGGCAAAGCAAGCCTCTGATAGCTTGCCGCACACTTTGTCGATATGAGCCGCGACTACCACCTGGGATCTATTTCGCAGCAGGTCGACAAACAGGCTTAGGGCGGAATCTACAATACCATACTGGTATAATTTGTCCTGTATGACTCCATGGTGGGCCAAGTAGAATGCTTTGGATAAGTCGCAGCAAATGACTGCGACTTGTTGCCTGCACTCACGTGCGTCTTCTATCCGGCGAACAACTTCTCGCGCCGGTGATGTCGTCGAATGGTCCTTGCGATATGCAGACTTGGTTAGCCGGGAACTGAGTCCATGCTCGAACACTAGCTATTACCGGGATAATTGCAACCGGTTTGAGTCTTTGATTATGTGCGTGAAATCTATTCGGTTAGATTCTTATTTTACCTCCCTCCTGATTTATTATGGCTCACATTGATCAATTAATGTTACTACGAGTATCGTTTTTTATTTTATCAGTGTAGAATGAGCCTTTATTAGAATTTAATAATTTAGTGTATTTAGTGTTTAATTGAAGAAAAAATTCTTAAAATTTTATACTATTTGGCATGCATTTTTGAAGACATACAATTTTAAACAATACTTTTTTTTATTCATTAACATCGCTAGTTAACCATGATTCCCTTTTTTTTTATTAACCCTTATATTGGCAAAAATTAAAAAAGTCGTGAATTCAAACCCTATTTGATTTCGAACCAGCATAAAAAAATATCAATCCAAAAAAAGCAAAAAGTGAACATTATGGTATGTGCCCTACAAGGCACACTGCCAAATTAAGGGTTAACTACTGTTTTAAATGGAAAATTTCAAATGTATTTCTTAACATTAATTACCGATATAATCATACACTGAATGGATGTTTTAGTTTGCATTGCTGCATGCCAATCGACGCTCAATATATTAGCCTCAAAACTGGCATAGTTGCGGGGGCAGAAAAGGCGCGCGCGCCGGCAGCGCGGCGGCGACGGCGCGCGCTACGGGCCCCCCCATTCCAGTACACGTGGTCAAGGCTGGTAGATGTCGAGGCCGTTATCCTTGTTGGAAATCCTGCCTCATTCCTAAAGTCATGGGCCCTAAGTAAATCGTAAAGCTTTTTCAGCTCTAACCTTGTATTACCCTCGGTATCGTCAATGTCGCCTATTACAACATATTTTTTTGTGAACATCACTTAGTTTGTCAAGAAGATTCCCTCTCTGATATGATAACCGCAGGTTACAGGAGCATACGACAAGACGATTGATGGTTATTTTATAGCGAAATGCAAATTATACTCAAAGATATATTGAGAAATAATCTGTGTTTAATTGTGTGACGAAGCCTTCCGATACTTTTTGATTATGCTTTAGCAATCAATAAGCTTATAGTGTGACAGCTGGCTCAATTGCTGTTGAAAATAAGTATAACGATATTTTCGATTTGTTTTCCTCAGGTACTTATGCTGCTAACAAGCTTCTTGCCCGAGGTCGGTAAGGCCGGCGAAGCGAGCGAACAATTTTTGCAGCTCTACCAAAGTAAGGCTTGAATGTATTAATATAATCAACCATAAATACAATTGCGAGTAGAAAAACTGTAACTGAGTAGTTAACCGTTTCAATTATACTATATTATGAGGAAGTACCTATCTATTGTATTTCACCATGTTTTTCCTTTATCAGGTCTCGCGTCGGAAGCGCCATGGAAGCAGTTCCTCGCGCTTCGCGGAGTGTTGCAGCAGATCGCTGATTTGATGACCAAGGAAATCGAGCAGCTACACCGCCTCGAGGAGACCACCCTCACCTCCGATCTGGCGCAAGGTATTTTCCACTCGTTTACCTGGCACTAAGCACTCGCTTCAACATCATTATACCCACGTCAAACCGGTGTAGTTTTGAGATAGAAAGGTGAATCAACTTGTTCTCCATTTCTTTTGGGATATAAAAACGTATTTGGTAACCAATGGTTGATGGTAATTAATCAAATTGTAGATAAAAAACCTGGACACGTAAGGGAAAATGCTCGTTTTTCATACATAACCTAACACAAGATCGCTCCCTGCGTTAAAAGCTATATATATATTCAATATTGAGTTATATTTAACAAATAATGCCTGTTAGCCTAATTTCCTAATATAATAAACATGAAGGGTACCTCGCAAACGCATTGTTAGTTATTTATTTATATAATTGGTGAAACAGGTATCTCAGGAAAATTAATTGGTCTGCTGAAATCGTTACAACTCATTTTTCATGACCCTTACCCGTCAGGTTACGCCTTAAAACGTCTCACGGAGCTGCTTGCCATGTTCCTGGAAGAGAGCGGCGCGCGGCGCACGTACAAGGGTCGGCTGGTGGGCGCCGTGCTCGGCGGGTACCTCTCGCTGCGCCGCCTCGTTGTCCAGCGCACGCGCCTCACCGACGACACGCAGGAGAAGCTGCTGGAGTTACTCGAGGAGATGACCACAGGTGACGCTCGGGGCTTAAAGTCTTTCTATTTTCTCTTATCTATGTAGGCCTCATGTTTAGTAAATAGTCTTTTGTTGGTAACTACAGTAGAATTCATTTATAACGATTTCGCTTATAACGACTTAACCGATTTTAGCGACGATAATGTTTACTCAAGATGGGGTTTGAGAAAGTATAACTGTTTAGTGCGACTCCGATTTTAAACGACCAACTGCTTAAAGCGACCATTATTTACGATAATACTTCCGGTTAAAACGACGTGCAATGTTTTGTCTATAGTCCATTCGCTAGATAGTGTCACTACACCCTCACGCACTTTTGATTATTGTAATTAAATAAGAATTTAATTCGATGTAAATTGTCAAATTCACTTGCGGGTACACCGCTCGCATTCTTTGTTTACGCGGCAGCATCCTTGGACAAAAGGCGGCACGTGCCAAGGTGGCGCGATACAAAGGCGACGACACTATCTAAGATAATTGGCTGTCACCTGTTATGACAAGGTCTTAAAGCCCGACAAAATGGGGTCTGTGAATTTGAAATATTTAGAACTATTCAAATAAAGTTTGATTGATTCCTACTAAATGTTTTATTCACCTAAATAGGAAAATCAAATTTTCTCATTTATAATACATACAGGGTAATTTTTTTATCAGTGCACAAATTTTAACATATGATTTTGTATCGTTAATAATATATTACGACAATAAAAGGAGTTCAAAAAATTTTTTTTGGTTGCACATTATCTCTCTTTTACCTTCTCGAGTGGACACAAAGTCACACTAGAAAAACACTTTTTACAAACCTCAACAACAAAAACCATTTTACAATTAAACTAGTAGTTTTTTTCGAATAGCGAAACTTCAGCTGACAGCGTCATGTCACTACAATGTTTGCAGTAAAGACAATTTTCAACTGGGATAAAATCTCTCGCGATGTCTTACGCATATTCTAATGTTGAGTATTACGAAATGGTCCGTATGTACATTCTGAGCGGTGAAAGTTTAAGAGAGGCTCAGAGGATGTACCGAGACGAAAGTTTACCTCGACTTCAAAGCCAAGGATACGTAAATACGTAAATACCAGTACCAAACATGCAAACAATTTTGGCCGCTAATAGTAGACAATTGGCATACGGCCAATTTACTACCCCGCGGCACGCTGATGGACGTGGTAGACCTCATTTGGCGTTAGAAGCTGAAGAAGAAATCTTCGAATTTTTCGAACATGACCCGAGAGCCAGTACGTATGACGCGGCACGTCGTTTCGGTGTCAGCCAGTACGCTGTGTGGAAGTTGCTGCATTCTGCCGGTCTCCACCCTTATCATTTTCAAACGGTACAACAACAACCGTTCATGAACCGGACCCAGCCGCTCGTCGAGGGTTTTGTGAGTGGCTTCTTAGTCTTCCCGATGCCAATATTTTATGGACTGATAAAGCACTGTTCACCCGTGTTTGGATTTACAATGTACATAACGAACACTGGTGACCATACAGTAGTCCACATAAAGTTAAAGAAAATCACCACCAAGAAGGTTTAGTGCCAAAATTTTATCGAAGGCCGTTTGACCGGAGGAACCTACCTGGATATGTTACAAGGCGTAGTGAGCGAGTTAATGGAAGATGTTCCGATAGCCTATCTACGAGATTTTTACTACCAGCATGACGGTGCTCCACCCCACTACGCAACAACAGTGCGAAACTACCTAAATAACGAATACGGAGACAACTGGATAGGGGGTGGAGCACCTCGGGTGCCGTGGCCAGCCAGAAGCCCGGACCTAACGATGTGTGACTTTCTTGTGGGGTGAAGTCAAACGTCGCGTATACGTCGAAGAAGCCCAGAGTCTCGACGTTCTTAAAACGAAAATAATATCAGAATTCGATGGTATTAAAAACTAAATTCGTGTTTTAGACACACCAAAGAACAACTTATTAATACGTGCTCGGCTTTGTATAGAAAATAACAGAGGTCATTTTGAGCATTTGTTAAAGTAGGTACGTTTAGTTTTGTATTTGTATTTTTTAAGTAAATTTTCATAACTTCGCTGCTGAGTGTGGTTCTTATTTAAACAAATTATAAAACACAACATAACTGACACTGTTAACTGACTACTAGTGAACCTTATTATCAGGAGATAAGGTTACAAGTGTACAATTAACTGTGTTTGCATTTGCTTGTAGTAAACAACTTAATATTCAGTGGAACACGTGTGTACGAAGTCTTTTAAAGTGATAGTTTACTTAATGATGACATGGGTTGTCAAGCTGTAGGTATGCGATACAGTGTATTGATATTCGAAATTTGAAATTTCATGTACAGCTTATCATCAGACAACAAGCTCCTCTCCTACTGATATTCTAAATTTGAAATTTAATTTATTAACTTACTTAACAACAACAACACTCCCCTCTCCTCGCACCCCTGCATTAGAGGGTCCATGAATATCGTTAAGTTAGTGGAATCATTGAATCGGCAATATCTCTAATATTTTTAACCTACAGTAAAAATAACACATGTGTTATTGATTAACAATAGCGAAGCAAATATTAAAATTTGTGCACCTATAAAAAAATTACCCTTTATGTATTCGTTAGTTAAGAACATAATGTACTTATGAAAAAAGCCTGCAGTTTGGGTAGGAATACCACTTTTACCCCGTTCCTGATTTCTGGAACGTGACCTAATTCCAGATTTCTTTTAGACTGCCCCAGATGTGTCTCAGTCCCTATTGTAACAAAATGGATACTATCCTATCTGGGCCTGCGGCTTTATAAGGGACCAAGGATTTTATGGCCCAAACCCCTACCTCGTCGCTTATGCCGACGCTCGTTGTTTCTGCTGTTACTGTTATTTCGTTGCTTCCCTCTGCAGCAGCGTCTGGTATATTGTATTCTCTGCAGTCGGGGAAGTGTGTTATTACCATGTGCTGTAGTACTTTCTTGGTATCTGTTAGTTCAGTCGAGCCCACCACCAGACTGTCTAGTTGGCAGGATCTCTCATTCGTCAGAACCCTTACTAGTCTAGTCAGTCGCCTCTGAGTCGCGTTGTATTTCTCCCGTGAATGTTTTCCATCCTTGTGCTCTTAGTCTTTCCCTTGTACCTATTGGTATACCTGTTCCTAGTGTCTCTGTATTCGTTGCAGCCCTGATCATCGCCCTTTTTCAGAGCTTGTCTCATCGATCGCTTCCCGAGTTCTTTTTCTAAGTTTTTGTATTTCTTTTTTCCACCACTGTTGACCTTTGTCTCCTTTGCACGTTCTTTCTAAACATGCCAGTTGGTAGGCGATTTCCACCACAACTAGATCTCTGAAAGATATGGTCATTAGGTATCCCCTATTTCTTACGTCTCTACTTACGTATATGCATCTCCTTGGGGGTAACTCACCATTTCTCTCAAAGTGAAGGTCACCTCCCAGGGGGTTACTCTCGAAATTCCCTTTTCGCCAGTTGACAATATAGCTCATACATCTGGATTGTGTAATGTCTTTGTTGCAATATAGACATGAACGCGAAATGTATCTTTAGCAAAACGTCTGGATCTTAGAATGTTACAATTATAAATACACTAGTAGCGAAAGGTCTTTATCTTAGAAATGTCTTTTTTACTTAATAGACATAAAATCTGAATGGCCCGGTAGCGAAACGTTTGTATCTCAAAACATCTTAATTACTAAATAGACATGAACGCCAAATAGCCCGTTCGCAAAACGTCTGGATCTTTAAATGGCAAGTGTTGATATGACACCTGATAATTTCAAACTCCTTTCCACATAATCAATTATTATCTATTATTTAAATCCCTGGCACTCGTTCTGTGGTCATGACAGTCAACTAATTTTGATTTCGACGAATTAAATATTCAAATTATACGGGCTATTTTAATTTCCCGACGTTTTGCTAATAACTCTTTCTATGTTCATGTCAATCAACTAATTTTACTTTCGGTTAATAAGGTATTCTAATCATACGGACTATTTATATTTCCAAACGTTTAGCTACTTGTTCAATTTAATTCTGTGACGTCCTGCTAAATTGACACTTTGCTGACTGAGTATTCTACTTTCACGTCATTCAGCTGAATTGACTCTTTGCTGACTGTGTATTTTACTCTTACGTCATCTAGCTGAAATGGTCCTTTGGCGAAAAGGGAATTTTGAGAGTAACCCCTCCCAGGCTTCCCAGTCCTGTTAACTGGTTTTTCCATGTATACGGTTTCAGTCTTTTCCCTCAGTATGTGTTGGCACAGTTCAGACAATGCGTCCTTACAATGCTGGGGGTTTATTTGACATATTCTTATTTTTTTGTATTTGTTTGTGTGTGTGTGTGTGTGTGTGTGTGTGCGTGTGTTGTTTGTCTGTGTTGCCCATTGCTGGTTGTGTGGATGTGCAGTGTTATCTGCCCCCCGTGTCCCTAGGTTGAGGAGACCTCTTCGGTTTCCATCTGTGATTGATGGTCACTGACTTAGGCATTCTCTACCTGGTTTCCAGGTCATGGTCCAGGGTTACCACAACTGCACTTGCAGCTGCAGCTCCCTCACCCTATCGGGGTCTCGGACGCCTTCTCCCCTTTCGGCTTGTAAGGTTCGGACCTCGTCAACCGCGCCCGGATACGTGTGGCTTAGAAGAGCCACCATTGGCTGGCTTCCTCACCCCACGCGTCCTCCACGCTCTTGGGCACCGCGTAGCAGACCCGGATGCCCGTGACGAGTTCCTCCCTACTCACCTGTGTCCACTGCTGAAGTTGCAGCTTCTCCTCCCTGCCCCAGTTTTGGGCCCTAAAGTAGAGGAGCGGATCTGGCGGGCCCGGGATCCAGATGTTGACCCTAGTGTTGTTCAACATCCGGCCCCACAATTTATGGCTCAGCAGTTCACCCAGGTCCTTCTCAAGAAGCCACTCCCTCGCTTTTGGCGTGGATGGTGTCACAAGGAAAAAACCTTCCGCCTGCCTGTGGATTGGGTTTTCTCCCACCGCCACCGCCAGCCTGTTGAGATTTCTACGGAGCTGCCTAACCTTCTGTTTTTCCGCCTTTGTTCTCGGTCTGGTGAAACCGTCGCCCTCCGTCGGGATTGTTCGTTTTGTTCTGTTTCCATGCGTCATTTTTTAATAGGTAGAAATAATATTAAGAGGTGCGGCAGTGATCTCTTGCACCACCTCTAGCTACATTACACCTACACGAGGTGCGCCACTACCGCCCGTGCAGAGTCGTTCGCGGCAGCAATCATGCCGAGTGAGTTCGCCGAATATTTGATGCCCCTGGGGGTATTGCTTGTGTAATAGTGTTATTACACAAGTCCTACCCCACATCCCTTCGTCAGTGAGGGGGCAGCTCCCGTGTGCTTCCTCCGGCGGGTTCCCGGCTTAGGGTTCCCTTCGCACCTGGTTCGCACTATTGAGTCCCAGGGCTCCGACAATGCCTTTAGACCATCCCTGCTTGCCCCCACAGACTCTGCCCCTTCCCTGGTAGAGGAAACGGACTGCGTTGTTTCAAGTCGGGTTCTGGGTTGCTCGGGGTCCGTTTCACTCCCAGATTCACACTACTGTGACCCGTGGTTCCACTTCTACCTTCACGCCCCCTTCCCGTCAGCACAGTCCATTACTCCGTCCCCCATTCGGCGAACCCACAGCCTTGCGGCCATGTGACCCGCGGCACGTTCTTCTACCTTGGTCCTTGGGGGTGTTTTGGTCGCGTTGCTAGTCCACCATTGAAAGGATAAAAATGGCAAAGCGGGCTGGGCCCTCACCTTTTACCCTGGCTTGGGATAGGAACCCTAGTCCCCCTTCATAAAGAGAGACTATAATGGCGGGTTTCTACCATACTTTTATTATACTAAGCATTACTTATATTATTTAACTAAATTCAGACACCATTTCTCCAATTCTTATGTTTCATCTAACTTGCTGCTTACAAAGAATAAAAGAGCCCCTTTTACGGCCAAAGGCGAGTTCCTTTGGCCACTAAGTTGCAAAAACGTATAAAATGTCCTATTTTGAACTATTGGAATACATATATTTCTAACAGTGAAATATGTTTGCGATCAGGCACGGAAACGGAAACGGCGGAGTTCATGGCGGTATGCATAGAGACGGTGCAGAAGTATCCGCTGCACGATTACCGCACGCCAGTTTTCATATTCGAGCGGCTTTGCTCCATTATCTACCCGGAGGAAAACGACGTCGGAGAATTCTTCCTCACCCTGGAGAAAGATCCGCATCAAGAGGACTTCTTGCAGGTGAGTTTATCCTAACTTGTATGCCTACTTTACTCCTGTACTTATAACATTATGTATGATGCAGTTTTCATCAAGTTTATAATTTCATTTTTATTTAATACAAACGCAAACTTATGACTTATTAAATTGTGATTAAGAATAGTCATAATTTTTTAGTATTTTTTATATATAGGTTAAAAATTCAAGCCATTCTTGTTACTCAATATTAGCCTTAAGAAACTAATTGCCCACCTCATTATTGCAATATAGCATGGTGCGGTGGAAGGGTGTCTATCATTTCATCGAACGCTATTTTCTGCTGCAAGTAGCGTTTCTGTTTTCAGGGTATTTTAAACATTAATTACGTAGGTTAGGTTAGGTTAGAAGTGAAATTCGATGAATTGATGAGTTGCCGCGGCGGAACATCATATCCAGAGATCGGAAATGTTTGCGTCATAACTCGCACTAATGTGGACATGACTCCAAAGATATGATTAAAGGGTCTAGCAGGCTAAGCGAACTAGAAGTGCCCCCAACGACGGATTTGGTCATTCTTTCAGGTGGTGTACTGGCAAGTCCTAAGAACACTCGAGAACCGTTACTTTATTCCTTTTCATAAACTTATGAGCAAAGAGCGGAATTCTTCATAGCAAAAATCAAACTGTCAGAGGGATTGACCCAACTGTTTTATCGACTTATCGATAAATATTTGTCACTTAACGAAACAAAGTTAAAGTAATGAAATCAGGCTTTTGGATAGACATACAAACAAATTAACGGTGTCCCTAATTAGCTGACCGCTACTGTATTTTAGTATAATAGTAAAGAATAAAACAGAAAATACTTTTTTTTTAATTTTCTATATGAAATTTATCATTAAAAATTAAAAACAAATATTGCTAAGAGTAGGTAACTAATCTTCATTCAAAATAACAAAGTCGAAATCTAAATCTGTACTAAATATGTTTTCTTCATCTTCCCTGTAGTAAAAGAAAATATTCATTATTTTTTCAACATTTTCACCTTTCAAATTACTCCTTTTTTCATTGTAGATCCATTTATAAGATGAAAACGAGCGTTCTACCTCAGTTGAAGTAACAGGAGCATATTTGTAGTACTCGATAACGGTGTTTTGGCTGTAATTACTTCTGTCTATAAAATCTGCATATTTGCGTATCATGTCGCAGTCCGGAATTCTATCTAGTACTTTTTCAAGTTTTATTTGCACTGTCTGAGATCCACACCAATTTAGAATACTTCTCACCTGGTCAAGTATTAGAAGAGAGTCTAATAAGGATAAACAGGATGTTTGTAATTTGATTATTGCGTCACGTAAAATGCCATAACTGTCTTTTATGTACAACAGATCATTTCTCAAAATATTCTGCTTAAGTACTCTTTTTAGCTTCTCTTATTGCAGCCGACTCTTTTGAATTTAAGGTCGGAATTACTTCTGTAATACATTCCAAATTTTCTGCATAATATATAGCTGCATTAAGCCATGTGCCCCACCTAGTTATAATAGGTTTTGGAGGCAATGGTACGGATGGACAAATTTGTTTGAATAAGCAGACTCTATGTGGAGACTTTTTTTTTTTTTTTTTTTACGTCGTATATTAAGGTGTCAACACTTTTATATTAAGATCGTAAGTGCTCGCAGACTCTATGTAATCCATGTGCCAGACATGTAACATGTAGTAGATTTGGGAATGTAGCTTTTAAGATTTTACCAGCCTTTAGCATGTACGCGGCACTATCAGTGCTCAAAACAAGGACATTTCTAATATGCTCATTATATGAATTGTGCCAAATAAACTGCAATTGCTTTTTTAAGTATTCGGCCATTGAGTTACCATCAACTTTTAAAAAAAAATTACTTCCGATTAAGTAAGATTTGCAACAAGACTTTTTCTTTAGTTCTTTTAAAATCAAATTAGTGACACTTTTGCCCATCCTATTTAAGGTTTCGTCGACTGTTATCCATATATATTTTCCTATCAGGTTCTTGCGTACCTATGTTTTGAACTGTTTGTTGGTAAACTATATCTAAGTATACTTTTCTCAGCAATGATTCATCTGGAAGTGATTTTGATGTACAGGAACAATAAATATACTTTTGGATTTTTTTTATAATCTGGATTGTTAATATTTTTCCATAGAATATTGCACGAAACTAAAAATATGATTAAATCTATATAGAATGTGTCTGAACTCGTACTTTTTGAGCATTGTGACGAATGAGTTTTACTCACTAAATGACTTTGAACACAATGTTTTTTAGCTGATGTAAATGAACGTCACATTTAGAGCAATATATTGTGGAAGAATGTTCTTTGAAACTAAGAGAAGAATCTTTCTGTATCCATTTTTTTATTGTTTTTCTTTTAGGATTAACCATTTTAGTAGCACGGCACGGAAATCACTCATCAAAACTCAAGTGACATAAATGACATAATATATGTGATGCTGACATGATTTACTTTAATATGGAGATGCAAGTTGCTTATCAAAGAGGTCAAATGTTACAGAATAATCTTTTAAGTTGATTATGGATACCTAATGCGATATTATTCCGTAACATCGATAAGTCGATAAAACAGTTGAGTCAATCCCTCTGACAGTTTGATTTTTGCTATGAAGAATTCCGCTCTTTGCTTATGAGCTGATAGTATTTTTGACAATCGTGTTATAATAGAGAGCTTTTAGTCGAGTACCGTGTTTAGGCCATGAAGCAAGTAAGGTACGAGATTAAAAAGTTTGATTATGACACTATAGTGAACAATACTTTTTGTACGAGTTCAATAAAATTAATAATTTAACCTTTTCAACGCTATGTTAAATACAAAACCGTAGCGAATGTCAACTTTGCCTCATAGATACTCAGGTCTATGTTGCGCTGTCAACCATGACGGAAATATCCGTCAATGGCGTTGTAAAGGTTAAATCATTAATACGAGTACCTATGTATATAAGAAAACTAAATATCGTAAGTACTATATTGTCTAGTTCTACTATCCGACTTCTTTTACACAAGATAATTAAAATAGCTATTTCTTGAGGAGAAAGATGTTTCGTCACTATCACTTCTCATTTTCTTAGTTTATATTTTAACTTTTTAAGCTTAAGGTCTGATTTTCATTTCCACAGAAAAAACGTAAACTTCTTAGCTTTGAAAAGAAAAGTTATCACACCACCGTCGTCCGTGATGTTGCAGTACTGTGCCAAGCTAAAAATACTGGCCAATCACAAAGCGTAGTTTTTTTTATGTTCTGGATACAGCAGCAAGTTTAAGTAGATTTTTGACAGATGACGCGATGCTGCTACGTTCAAAAACGCCATACATTGGCAATTTTGTACCGCATCGAGTCTCCTTAAACAAGGGCACATATTATTTAAATACGAAGTTCTATTTTCAATTTTTTTTCGGTTGTCTAGAGCGTATCGAAATAGTTATTTCGGTTGTTTCGGAAGTAACAGACTATTAAACGATGAAAAGAGTGATGTTACAGTATTCTTTATGAAATCTTAATACACAGATTTTAATCGACGAGTACAAAAAAACTATTTTCGCAATCCACCAATGTTAAAGGAGCAAACTTAGTTCCAATTTCAACAAAAGATGTTAAATTTAATCGATGTGAATCGATTTTAACGACTGTTAACGCTGTGTTAAGTGGTTAACGTATGGTGAATTTGGTACTTAAGTAGCTTAACGGGAATATGGTCGTGCCAATAGGATTCAGAGTTTATATTCTCTTCTAATTATTGGATGACATTCTCAATATATGTATTTCTTTTGAGGATTGCTTTAATTTTTCTTTGTAAATGAATTCCTATTTCTCCTTGTATCCAGATTATTATTATCGTACTATATTTAAAGAATATTCGATTTTGTTCGAAGAAGATTGCAATCTCTCTATTACGCGCGGAATTGATTGAAAATGTTGTGAAATAGACTTTTAATTAAAATTAAATTACTATAAAACGTTAACCGAATGTATATTCTGTTTACATTTACGGAAGTACACATTAGCGCATATCGATCGTATTATATGTTTACATCAATGATACTTTTTTCATCAGCGCTCAAAACATGCGGCGTCAAAATTGTGCTTAATGGCGGTTTAGCACACTCTTACCTTAGTCATCTGTTGATCGTAAAGAAGTAAGCATGCCGAAGTGTGCCATCAAAAAGTGCGGACTTAATACCGTAAAGGCAAAAAAAGATGGTGATACTTACCATCGTCAAGTTAATTTTATATATGAAAGATAATACACGTCAAGTTAATTTTATTAATTAAAACCGTTTTAACTTACAATAAATTTCATATCTCACATGTCATTGTCAAATAAATATCATAAATGATTGCCAACTATTGTCAAGTATTTGCGTGTCTTTCTCTCACGCGCGTTAGAAAGAAACAGCTGAAAGTTAGTGACAAGAACATAGTCAGAAAATAAAACAATAGAGTAGCTCTTTGTAGGGTTCCATAGCCAAATGACAAAAAACTAAAGCCTTATATTGGCTGTTTTTTTTAGCGTTTTTGTTTACTAGATTATGAGAGAGAATTTGCGCAAAAGAAAGATCCGATGTATTTTACAAACCAAATAAATCAAGCGTCATTTGCTCAGATCCAATCTGATGTTTATAGCACCAATAACGGATATAGGCGTTTAATAAAGACAGGTGTTTCGCATATTGAGGTTAGCAGTGTAGTGAGTAATGTTACAACCGGTCCCATTAAAGTTTGCCGGACATTGTATGTATAACAGTTGATATGTTTGCGGTTTCAGAGGGTTATAGCATCATCTACGCATGATATATTTACATTTATATTTTTTATTCATTGTTTCATATAATGCTTGGTTAAGTTCTATCTTGGCATAAGCAATATTTATTTAAAAAAAATGTCTGACTGTTGAATTTCTTGCGGGGCGGTATTAGACGCCACATCATTTTTCTAAAGAAAAGTTCTTAACTAAAGGGTTGGCACCTTGGCACTCAGAGGCAACAACAATTTAACCTTTAAAAGCTTTTACCTGAGGGGAAGAATGGGACAGGACAGGGTAAACGTCACATCAAATTTGATTTTGGGATTAAACATTGCGGTTTTCTCGTAGCCATCTTAATATGTTTGCGTTATTGAAACGAAAAGCCTTTCGTTATATTTAAAGAAGGAAAGAAAAAAAGAAACATTTATTCGGCAAAAATAATTAATTACAAAGAACTATGCTATGCACTAGGTACATAATTATAAAACAACAACAAAGAAACAAATATTAGGTACTAAAGCCGAAAAGGCTCACCAGCTCAGCGTGTAGCTGGGCAGAGCCTCAACGCTGGTTTTCAGCTGGTACATTTTCGTAATTAAAAGCACCATTGATTTTAATTTTGCTGCTTAAACGTTAATTTCGTCTCTGTCGTACTAAAAATAACATAACGTCACTACATTTTCAACAACAAGAATATTTCGAAAAATAAAATATTGTAAATAACCAATTGTCAGCTCGCATTGTATTTTAAGAGTAAAGTGCTTTTCGTCAAAATAACAATATTGAAATAAGAGAATACTCCCAAGAAATAAACATGAAGACAATGATTAAGTGTATAAATAAATAATACGACCATGCTAAAACTTCAAAAGTGCGTGAGGATTATGGAGCAATAATGGTAAATTGATGTTACATGACAACAGCTGTCTTCAAACGTACGTAGGCGTCAGTTAGCTGTCTAAATAGTATTAATATGGTAAAACATTGGATAGTTTTTAAATGTTTATGTAAAACCACAAAAAAGGTTGATATAGTGCAATACGGATTTAGCGGTCAGATGAAAGTAATTTCTGTTATTTTATATAATTAATTCATATTTATATACAGGGTGTTAGGTAATGAGTGGATAATCCTTGAACTACGGATAGAGGGCACTTAGGACGTTATGAAAAAGCTAAAATACGTCTAGTACGCACGGTTTTCGAGATATTTGGACTTTGAATCGGATTTTTTGTAATTTTTCCTTATGTCCATGTTACGAAAAACCCTTAATTTCATGTATTAATTCATATATTTTTCACTTTTTTCTTGCATGGTTAGAATCACTATGAACTAAGGAAGTTTTTAAAGCTACATGCCAATTTTTTTCATGACAACTTTTTGAGTAAACTCATTAAGTTACTTTTTCCATACTAAGAAATCCCCGCGTTGGTTTTTCACGTAGTATGGAAAAACAAACTTTGTGCGTTTACTCAAAAAGTTGTCATGAAAAAAAACTGGGCATGTAGCTTTAAAAACTTCCTTAGTTCATAGTGATTCTAACCATGCAAGAAACAACGAAAAAAAATGAATTAATACATGAACTTAGGGGTTTTTCGTAACACGGACATAAGGGAAAATGACAAAAAATCCGATTAAAATGACCAATATCTCGGAAACTATTAACAATTGCTGAACATACATGGGGGTTAAATCGATAGCTTATGAGCTGCTCTATCAGCCCTATTCGGGTTATCCACTATTTACCAAACACCCTGTATATTTGAAATCTAACTACAGAGATTGATTTGTGAAGCCGAATCCTCGAAATGGTTTTTAAATTATCTTATATTGTTACAAACAGGTGTATCCCAATAAAATAACGCTAACGAAACGCTAAATGTTTGAGGCACCAAGCTTCAGTGCTAGAACTATATAAGTTGTAATATTTTAAACAGGGCCGCATGTTAGGCAACCCTTACTCCTGCCTGGAGCCCGGCATGGGCCCTCTGATGCGCGACGTGAAGAACAAAATCTGCACCGACTGCGAACTGGTCGCGCTGCTTGAGGACGATAACGGAATGGAACTGCTCGTGTGCAACAAAATCATGTCGCTCGACCTGCCCGTCAAGGAGGTCTACAAGAAGGTCAGTGATAGGGTTTCGACGCCGCTAAGTGCTTTCTTATATGTTTAAGTATAATATTCTCAATAGATTTACTTAGGACTTTTATAGGTTCAATAACTAACACCATATATACCGTGTCCAGGATGTAACCCAAGGATGTTAATAGCGTATTTCTGAGGTCATAAGGAGCTAAAAACGTTACATTAACATATACTGGAACTGTCTGCCAAGCATACTTTGGTTGGACGATAAACCTGTGATTAATCGAGTTAAAGTCGAGTCCGAAATTAGGCGAACTAACTTGACAGCCGAAAATGTTTCCAGACATAGGAAAAAATAAATAGTGATTGGTTTATGTCGACACAAATATGTCGATATAACCTTGTGCCTTCTATAAATCTGATTATATTTATATTTTATCAAGTAATTGTCGTCGAAACTTTCACACTCATACATACTTGCCAAATAGGGAAAAACTACAGCAATTTTTACGATATAATATGATCTGAAGGATGTACGGTTTAAAGCAGATATTTACGATACTTACTCCTCAAATTAGGAATAAAATACAAAAATAATGCTGATATTACAACAGGCCATTGTGATCCTTTTAGGTGGCTTCCGTCGGGCTAGTACGGTACATTTCATGTACCATACATATAGCATTCATTCCTTTCTTGCTGGCAAATATGAAAGTGCGATAGAGACAAACGCTATATATCGTCAATGATAATTCCAAATCCGTTATGTGTTCGATTTTAATTAAGACCGATGGCAGAAAGCCGAATGGCTTGCTTGCTTTGTTTGTTAGGCATGGTCCGAACTGTCAACAAAACAAAATGGCGGACTGCGTCGTTAACGATGTCTAAAATGATGTTTTTTTTAAATCCAACCAATTTTTATATTATTATTTTGCGTAGTAAAATTATTAGTTAGATTCCAAACACAATAATAATGATAAACTTTGAATATCGATATTAACAGCACTAGCCAAACTATGGCAACATTAGTGTACAATGAACTGTCAAGTTAGTTCGCCTAATTCCGGACTCGACTTTAGGAGCAGACAGTTATGAAAATGAAACTGCTTATCGTTCGCGTGGAGGTAATGTGAACTCGATGCCATAACATTTCTGCGACAGTGTCGGATATATCGGCGGCAGACAATGAAACTCTAGTAAAACTGGAAATGTTTCCTGTTTCACTTAAGAGGCCGTATACGAAATTTTGCCGATTTCGCTGATTTACGTAATTTTACAGACGTGATTTTACGGTTCAAATACTTCACTTCTACAAATTTTAATGCGCAACACGAAAGATAATTAATTTTTTCATCGGATGTATGGGCTACTTTTTTGATTTTATTAGTTTATTTTGATAAAATGTTGTCTAAAAAATGTATATATCGCTTTGTAGTAGAGAGGACAAATAGAGAGATCTCTCTCCAGGCGGGTGTTGTGCCTGGGGACCGAAGTCCATTTGGATGAAGTTGGAAGTTGTATATAAGTCAACCGACTGAAGAAACTTCGTTAGCGCGATGTAGCGCACTGTCAGATTTAGTTGCACTGTCTGCCGCTGGTGGCGGTGGCGAGTTGTTTGTTACAAGTTGTCACTAGGACAATAGAGAGATCTCTCTCCAGGCGGTTGTTGTGCCTGGGGACCGAAGTCCATTTGGATGAAGTTGGAAGTTGTATATAAGTCAACCGACTGAAGAAACTTCGTTAGCGCGATGTAGCGCACTGTCAGATTTAGTTGCACTGTCTGCCGCTGGTGGCGCTGGCGAGTTGTTTGTTACAAGTTGTCACTAGATGTCGCTAGGTCGCCACAACTTTATACCACCTTGGTTTAATTTTTTTTGTGTAAAATAATAATTACTTAACTTGGTAAAGTTTTATAGAAAATTAGCAGAAAATTGATTTTGATTTCGGCTACTTAAACGCTCCTTCATAAAATTAAAACAACAGTAATAAAATTCAGTTCAAAATCAATCCATTACCTAAAAAAAACATTAAAAAAAATGTTATCAGCAATTGTTAATGTTTTAAAACAACCAAAATCTTGCATTAAAATACTCGACAAAAATAAAAAATGAACTCATTTATTCGATCATAACTGAAATGATATTTCATGATGTGCATTGAAACTTATAGAAAAGCAGTATTTTAACTGTAAGATCAAGAAAATAAGCAAAACCGGCAAAATTTCGTATACGGCCTCTTTATTTAAGTTGTAGTTATGCTAACGTTCGTGCGTGCGCAGGTGTGGTCTACGTCGGGCGAGGGCGTGGACGCGATGCGCGTCGTTTACAGAATGCGTGGCCTGCTGGGCGACGCTACCGAGGAGTTCGTGGAGACGTTGTCTCAGACCAACGCCGAGGCCGTCGACGACGAGCAGGTCTACCGCATGGCCAACGTGCTCGCCGACTGCGGTACGTGTTGTTAAAGGCTTCCAGCAACTCTATATCCGTTCATAAGTTTCAAATAGGCAGGTACCTTTAAAAACCAAATTGACTGAATGTTTAGTGGTACATCACGATCGGCTTTTTCGCGGCACAACCAAGCAGTACTATCTTGATTACAATTGTGAAGAGGGGTCGGATAAAGTTGGAAAGGCATTTACAAGTTTTGCTAATAATGATTAACTTGTTATTGTTATTGGTCAGGCGGTCTTGAAGTGATGCTGCAGCGACTAGCTGCCATCCAGCGCGTGGGCGCGGCGCGGTCGTTGTGCTCGACGTTGCTGCGGCTGCTGGGGCTGTGCGCACGCGTGCGGCGATGCGTGCGCGTGCTCACGCGCGCCAACACGCGAGCGCTGCCCGTGCTGCTCCACGCGCTGCAACTTGCCGCTGACGAGGAGAAGGACATGCCGCGCGCGCATCTCGTGTATCAGCTATTAGAGGTGAGCTTATTTGTTATCCTTTCAGCAACAACGGTATCAATATACATATATATACAGTGTGGAAATTAAACTCAGGCCCTGGAGGGAAACTACTTTAAATCCTTAAGCTAGCTCATTTTACTTAAAGAAGACATTCCTTTATTTTTGAAAAGAAACAAATCTGCATTAAAAGATTTTTTTATACTCGCTTGCTTCGCCCGGGACTCGAACCAACTAAAATTTTAAAAAATAAACTCTTTATTTTATTATACTAATCGGTAGTATTCATATTCAGGATAAAGTTTCTCTAACAAACATTAGGTCTTAAAAATAAAAATAATCGTTAAATCTAACATCAACTTTGTTTTACTATCAATTTTGTAACACTTAAATTATTTAACTGATAAATTGTTAGAAATGAGCCCCGTCGTTCCGGCTACACAACATTAGTCGCCGTTGAAATTCATTTCTTGTAGCCTTCAACGAAGTGTTGTGGTGTATGCCCCTAATAACATTTTCTACCGCAATCCTTAGCTCTTGAACGGTTTCATAGCAAGTTGATGTTAGATTTTACGATTATTTTTATTTTTAAGACCAAATGTTTGTTAGAGAAACTTTATCCTGAATATTAATACTACCGATTAGTATAATAAAATAAAGTGTTTATTTTTTTAAATTTTAGTTGGTTCGAGTCCCGGGCGAAGCAAGTGAGTTTAAAAAAATCTTTTAATGCAGATTTGTTTCTTTTCAAAAATAAAGGAATGTCTCCTTTAAGTAAAATGAGCTAGCTTAAGGATTTAAAGTAGTTTTCCTCCAGGGCCTGAGTTTAATTTCCACACTATACATATATATATTTAAATTAATGAAAAGACAATAAATGAGTTATTCCTTGCAGATCATGGAGCGCATTCTGTCGGTGGCCGCGAGCGAAAGCCTCGAGTCGTTCTTGCAGTTCTCGCTCACGTTCGGAGGACCAGAATACGTCCAGGCTCTACTTAACTGCACAGACAACCCAGGTACCCAATAACGTATCACTACTTGCCGTCTTTAAAACGAACACAACCACGGTAGTACTTTCAGAGTCTAGCCTTCGAAAAGTTTATATTTGAGATACGTTTATGCTGCTATTTAAATGACCGAGCTTTTTAGCACAGTAACAGTTTGGCACTTACAAAACTCGGTCCATAACGTGTTATTAATTTTTATCATGGTGTTTGCCCTCAGGAATCCGCAGCAACTCCGTAGCGCTCGGCCACCTGACTCGTGTCCTAGCCGCTCTGGTCTACGGCAACGACCTTAAAATGGCGATGCTGGTTGACCACTTTAAGCCCGTCCTGGTATTTGACAAGCTCGACACGGAGCAGTTCACTGAGGATGAGTTTCGCATGGAGCTGTTCTGCGTCCTCTGTGCTAACATCGAGAGGAACTCTATAGGAGGGACCCTCAAGGACTACCTTATATCGCTCGGAGTGGTGCGGGACGCTTTGGAGTATATTGTGGTGAGTATAGTTTAAAAAAACGGGGCAAGAGCATGTTGGGCCATGCTCAGCGTAGGGTTCCGAAGCCGTTAAGTACTACCAACATAAAATTCAACAAGTAATAACTAATTTTCTATTTAAATTCATTTGGTGCCGTCTTAGATGAGTAGGTATGAACACTTTAATCGCCTGTATCTCAAGAACCAATTATGTCTACTTTCGTGATAGTTTTCCTAAATCGTTTTTAGTATTTGTAGTTTTGACTGTAGGGGGGGGGGGGGGGGTACCAAAAATTAGCGCTTTAAAGCTTAATATTACTTAAACGAATTCCTTAATCGCAGATTCTTTATTGAACAAATTCGTGACTGGGCAGATTCTGTATTGGACAGATTCGTGACTGGACAGATTCTGTATTGGACAAATTGTAACTGTACACTTGGTAAAAGGGAGTAGGACATGTCTTGAATGTGCCGTCACCGTAAAAGATTTTGTTTTTTTAAATTATTCCTTTGCTAACGGTGTCCCAAAAATCTAAATTATGTCTTCGATTCTGTCATCAAATAAACAAAAACACCCATAGCTCTAGTTGATGTAAGTACTTACATCACTGGAGCTGTAATACAAGTAACAATACTATCTTTAACTTTAACACAACACAACTTTTACAAGTTTTTAATCGTCATATCTCCGAATCGGTGGCTCATAAGAGAAAAAGTGTACGACAATTTTGATATATAATCAATCAATCAATCAATCCTATACATACTTTTATCATAAAACTTACCGTTTGGATGGAAAATGCAAAAAAACCCATATTCGAAGCGAATTTTGACCCTGAACTTTTTTCGCAAACGATCGATGGGGACTTTTGTCATTTTATTTATTATGATGTTCCGAACTTTCGTACTAATTCTCAGCTTTATGCGAATTAATGTAACCTTTCCCGTACATTTTAGGCTAACTCGACCGGGATATAAGCTCATATAGTAGGCTTGGTGGTATATATGATTAGGTGCATAAGACTATTGTTCCTTAATGTACTATTTCTGCCAAATGGCGAATCTGCCAAACGGCGATTCTGTCCAATAGAGAATCTGTCGAGTAGTGAATCTGCCTAGTCGCGAATCTGTCCAATACAGAATCTGTCCAGTCACGAATCTGTCCAATACAGAATCTATTTAGTCAAGAATCTGTCCAATACAGAATCTGTCCAGTTACGAATTTGTCCAATAAAGAATCTGCCCAGTCACGAATCTGTCCAATACAGAATCTGTCCAGTCACGAATCTGTCCAAAACAGAATCTGCCCAGTCACGAATTGTCCAATAAAGAATCTGCCCAGTCACGAATCTGTCCAATACAGAATCTGTCCAGTCACGAATCTGTCCAGTCACGAATTTGTCCAATAAAGAATCTGCGCAGTCACGAATCTGTCCAATACAGAATCTGTCCAGTCACGAATCTTTCCAATACAGAATCTGCCCAGTCGCAGAAACTGTCCAATACAGAACCTGCCATATACCGAACAAGGGCACGTTACGTGTAGTGGAGGTACCTACAATGAAATAAAAAAATATGTATTATCTATTTTTTTGCTGGCGTGACTAATTTATTCATGCCTAATTACAGCTTTCTAGTACTAAGAGGCTGCGGACAGACGGACGGATGGACATTGCGAAACTATAAGGGTTCCTAGTTTCAACCCTAAAAATGAGTATTGCTAGCATTGCTGCCTTGTGTCTTGTCTGCTCGTTTGCCTGTTATGGCTATAAAAATAGGAACAATATCTTTATACATACAAGAATATATTTATAGCAACAATGATTTGAATAAGCATAGTTTTTAATTCATTACCTAGTGGAAACATTGTTAGTAATCAGCATGAAGCTTATATACTACACTGGAGATTGCATCTAGAACATTTTTGTGAAGACAAGTTTAGTGAGCCTTGAATTCATATTTTTGTCCCTCTTACTTGCCTCTTACACATTAACTGAAATTGCCAGGTTAAAAACAAAAAGTCTCAAGTGACAAAAAGTCTGAAGTGTCACGGAGAGATAAGCCCAAGCTTCTTGAATGAGCTTGAGCATAGCAAGATTTTACACGGTTCTACGTTCTTCTCAATTCCTATTCTTGGTTTACTGATTTATCAAGAGTTTTGACAAATTATATAGATACCCACTATTGTGAAGTCACTAAAAATCCTAAACGAAAGATCGGCCCTTCACGCAACAGTCAGTCATAAAATCGACCACCTCGAAATTTTACATGATTAAAAAAAAGTGTATCATTGTTAAATTCTCAATTTATATAATGTATTGTATGGCGCAAAATTGCAGAAGTGTGTGGAAACCAAATTGTAGCTCTAGATTTCACAGGTAAGTCCATTTTTACGCTTATACTCGTATATAACCATATTCATACATTTTTATGTTAGGATTATAATATTTATAATATAACGTCAGTATTAACCTTTTCAACGCTATTGACGGATATTTCCGTCATGGCTGACAGCGCAAAATAGACCTGAGTATCTAAGAGGTAAAATTGACATTCGCTTTGATTTTGTAATTGACAGCGTTGAAAAAGTTAATACATTTTAGCGTCGTGTGTAAATAATTTAATGAAAACCTTATTATAATAACAGTTATGGTTAAGTGTACAAAAATCAAGCCCAGGTGGAAATAATAGTACCTACTAAATTATTTATAATACAGCCTTTGCCAATTTCAGTAACAGCAACCGGCTTACTGCATTAACTCGAGTTCAGGATTTTCGCTCTCATATAGCTTATATAGGTTCCGTACCCGAAGGGTAAAAATGGGACCCTATTACTAAGACTCCACTGTCCGTCTGTGTGTCTGCCACAAGACTGTATCCGATTAACCGTGATAGCAAGACAGTTGAAATATTCACAGATGATGTATTTCTGTTGCCACTGTTACAACTAAAATAAATATTTAACTGGGGCTCCCATACAACAAACGTGTTCTTTTTGCCGTTTTTGCTTGATATTAATAACGGCAACAGGTAGACGCATGAAATATTCACAGAATATTTAGTTGTATATTCACTTCAAAAATAAATAATTTAAGGGGCGCTCCCATTATCGCATACAATAAGATTTGGTTACTGGCTGACACCGCGACAGGACAAACTAAAGTGTCTAAATTTGTGTAGATAATGGTACGGAAGGTTCGTGCGCGAGTCCGACGCGCACTTGGCCGGTTTTTTTTAAATATGTATGCTGTTTTTGTTTTTCTGATTACTCAGACAAACTATTCCTCTAAAATGTAAGTATAATTTGCAATGTGAATGTGCATTATGTACATAAAATAATATAATATTTAGTACTGTATTGTTGATTTTCATTAGTTTCATTCTAAGATCATAGAAGCAAGGGAGATATGTTATGGGGGCGTGGTTCGTGACGCCTCGATATGGTCAAAATGGACATATCGGTCCAAGACGCGTCAAACGCTGTTACAGTCGCCGACCGATCGCTGTCAATATACGAGCTCCAATTTAAATGTTAAAATGACTGTTATTAGCGTAAAATAGTGTAAAATTCGAAGTGCAAACGTTAACTTACTTAAGCGACGTAATATACCATCGGTAAATTAATTTAAAAAAGCATTATTTCTATTTTAAAATGAATATTAATGTTTGCTTGGATTTCCGAGCGTAAGGATGTGGATGTGATTTTTATCGATGAATGTCTTGTTCGTTCTACAGCGATCAATAGAATTAAGGGGGCACCGAGCTTTTTGCGCTCATTAACTTTAGGTATTTTATGCACTCTGTGTATGTGTGCGTATAGCACACCAGCAAGGAGCGAGCTGGAGCCATGCGCCGGCCGCGCGCCGCGCCTGACGAGCCGTGCGCCGGTCCACTAGGCGCGGAGGTTGCTACCAATGTTTACAAAATAAAAAAACATAATCGATTCCGAATACTTTTATTAAAATATTGACTATAAGAAGTTAAAAACTTTTTTCAGTCTACATTTTTTTTTAAATTTGTTGTTTACTGTCGGTAGGTAAGGTAGGATTGAATTACTTGTATGAGGTACAGTCACATCACGAGATTGTTGAGCCACTCTAGAACCCACTCACAGATAGATAGATAATTTTTAATTAATGTCGTTTGTACATTTAAGGTGTATTTAGCTAGTGTTAAGTTATTTATAATATTTATTGGGCAAATTGTTCGGCTAAAGAGAATAAATCATAAGTAAAAGCCGTACATCTTCCAATCGGCCATCTTCCCTCTCCGAAGGTTACCGGGAGAACCCTTTCATAGAAAGTTGACGGTAAATTTTGACGTAAATAATTTCTTTTGCGTGACTTGACGCTGTCATTAGGACAGAGTTCTATGGTGGCTCAACAACCCCGTGATTTAATGTGACTGTATATTGAAATGAAATAAAACCTAATTACCTTTATTGAAAATATTCTAAGCACAAAATAAAGTGAACTCAATACCTAATGTAAAGTAATAAGAACGGCTGAGTAGGGCAAAAATCCCAGTCATGGACCCTTTCTTCAATATATTATTTTTAACTGACTTCAAAGTAAAGGAAGTTCTCAGTTTGACCTGTATGTATGTATGTATGTTTGTCCGCGATTATCTCACGTTTGGCTGAACCGTTTTTAATGCGGTTTTCAGAAAAGTATTTGTTTCACATAGGAGAAGGTTTTGGTATTTTAACCGTCTTTAAAAAAAAGGATCTTAGTTTGTACGAATGTTTATCCATGATTATTTCCGCAAAAACTTCAATGTCTGATTCTGATCACTATAAAGTATAAAATTAAATTGATGTTTTAAAAAACTAAAAACTTAAAGCTGCTGTATCAATCACATATTTAGAAGTTCCTACTTAATGTTCGTATTTATATAATGTAATGAATAATGTACGCAGGTACCTTTAGAAAAAAATATTAGGACATAAGAAACAACAATAATCAATATCGGATTTTACTTCACGGCATTATTTTGTCTGTGTGAGTAAGCAATGTCATTGTCTATTTCTCCATCCACTGAAAGACAAGAAATTTGGTCCATTGGCATCCTGTAATAAAACAGAACGTTTTGATTTAACTATAATTTATTTATTAACAAAATTAGTTTTTGGATGAAATTTTGTAATCCTCATTCTATAAAAATAATTCGTATTTGGGACTTACAATTCCATTGTGTGGTAAATTTTATAATCGATGTCAACCAATTCATTTACTCTGTAAATTGAAAAAATATAAAGATAATGTGAAAATTCATACTAAATTTATTAAAATGTTTTCCTATACACCTCTTACTATTTTTACGCATACCTCACCGGTTCATTAGGTACCTAACTCTTCGCTTTGTAGCGAAGTGCCAACAACTGGAACATTAACCCTATAAATAAAAAATATGAATAATTTTGCAATTTTACTCATTTGTTGAAATATAGTTGTTAGGTACTGAGTATACTTACGGAGTATTCTCTTTGTATTCAGATTTCTGGAGATGTCTTGCTCTAGAAATATTGAAACCATCCCAAGAAACTAAGTAACAATATTATATAATTAATTATAGTAAAAAAAACCTCGGGTCGTTTTAAGAAGCTTGTTTTGCCTGTAAATGTGTTTTTGTAGCTAAACGATTTTTATATCTTGGTAAATATTCACCATAGAAGTGTATTTTTTATATACCTACCTACTAATTGAAAGAACTTCGCGTGTTGTTTAAAATTACTTGTGTAAATAAACCAATTTTGGCCCAAAACATCAAGACTACAACTAAACGATTACAAAGTCTTAGTAATACAAATCGATACATCTCGAAAATCAGTCTATGTTGCTTCCGATTTATTTTCTCCTCCCTTAGCGTGGCATTTTGACAACTGTCAAATCAGGTTTCTTAGAACTTACTCCACTATCAGTAGGTTTACGATTTTAACTAACTTCATTTCTTCACGCAAGCGTTTAGCATTGTGCTTTTGCCAACCCCTTCTCTTCCTTTCTTGGTTGTGTTTGTTCCCCATTTAAAATAAAGTGAATAATCACAAAAATCGCGATAAACGCAACCAACCAACTTGCGACACAGCCTCCACCTCCGACGGCCGAAGCCTGACTAATGCGGACATGGGGGAAACGTGACGGCTCTGGCTAAAATGGACGAAAAGCGTGCGAATTTAGGTATTTCCTTCATATTAGTAAAATAAAAACACATTTTCAAATCTAAAGTGTAGAATATATAGGAGACGTGTAGTTTTGTTGTAAATCCAAAACTGATGATCTTCCGTGAAGTAATTACGCCGTACTAAGTGTTTATTTTGTTATGTAGAGGTATCTTTGGATGTTTTTTCTATCGAGGGAAGTACAAGTAATCGTGTTTCTAAAGTATATGATATATAGAGTGATTCCTTAAATATCTTACATATGAATTGCATAACTAAAGCTTCAGTAAAAACAATGCAGCAGGCGATCAAAAGAACGCATTTTTTTCGTAATTACGTATCGTTGCCTCGGCGCACTCTTAAACTCATAAAACACAAGGAAACTAATTTTGACAATTCTTTTTATAGAGTGTACAGTAAGACGTATTCTGAATTTCTTAGAAAACGTCAGCTGGCTATCTATTACGGTTAAAAAGATACCGCCATGATGTGAGCTTACTGAATCGTTTAGTAACGCGCACCGCTGCTAGTACATGACGACATAATCCGGCATAATCCGAGGTCTGGCCGTCTGGGGTCTCACGCCCCTTACGAAGTTTACAATTAAATATCTTGAAGACTTTTTAACGTTAAAAATTATTTGTACTTGCACATTTTAATTTTTGTCATTCTTCATTGTATGTTTTTACCAAGTAGATAGGAGTATTATTGAAGGTGTTAATAATTTAACCAACCACCATAAATAGTATTTCTTTTACGAAAATCATTATTATAGATTCCCGTCACTGTAATACTAATACTTAAAGAGACAACAACAGGTTGTTCTTGGAATTAAAACATAACTAATAGTCCATAGACAACATTTTCGAAACGAAGATTGCATTCCGCCTCGGTGGAGGTTGTATGCGTAGCTCCGTGCACTCCAAGGGCACCATCATCAAATGGCAATATGTATCTGGCTGTTAATGTTTTTCTAAGGCTTTTTTACTTATAAGGAAATTAAAGAGAAAAAATAAGGAAGAAAAATGTCACTATAGTACTATAATAATAAATATAAAAGTTTAAATGATGTTATCATATCACCTAATAGTAAAATAAAATAATGAGAATCGAATATTATTAATGTTTCAACATTTTTTTACATTTTTACATTATATCGATATATTTTTAAACAGACATAGCAGCTTGAAAAAACGTTTACTTGAGGTCACTGTAATCGTTGTTCTTAAGTTGCTAAAGCTACGGTCTACCGCCTTGACGCCATCTAGCGCTGAATAGTCAAGTTTATACTCGTCGCTAGATGGCAGCTAAGTAAACCAGTAAGCGCTACCTTACGTTGTGTAGGTAAACTACGAAGGAAAAAAACGACCTACCAACATTTCTCGACCTTGCTAAATAAAAATAAAGCTAAATTTTGTACTACTATCAAAATGATGTTACGGCGTTTTTATTTCGTAAACTGTAACCAATTGTGAAAAAATTGTTTTTGTAGTAGTGCGTAGAGCGTAAGCGTAATTCGCACACATTTTGAAAAGTGGCGACATCGGGTCACGGATGAATTTGCGCTCATGACATCTCCCTTGTTTCTATGATCTGAGGTTTCATTACTATTAAAAACGATTCAAATACTGTGTTCCTTTCCCACGTTTTCAATTATTATTGTTAACTAACGTAAACTGTAAGTGTGTAGTGTCCTGAACTCAGGATTCAAATTGGTCACCCTAAAGAAAGAGACAAAAAACATAAGCGACGTCATTCACGGTTACTTTTCTTTGCATCAAGGCATTGTTCGCCGTGCAATCTCCAGTGTCATAATAGATTAGCTTCTGGTAATCAGAAAAGGCTGATGTCACAGTAGGATTTATGCTTTGGTTTTTTGGCGGTGACAGAGTAGCTTACTAATAAAATGTAATTAAATCCAACCCAATTATTTATTTAATTTTGACCCAGTTGCTTTCCGATTTAATCCATCAAATTAATATGTGGAACAGAACGTTAAGTAAGGCTTATTTAGAAATATCAATTAGAGTGATAGCTCTTTCATAACAAAAAGAATATTGTCTTACCTGTTTTTTATATACTTAAGTGTTAAAGATAGAGAGAGCCCATGTCCTCTTAAAATATTTATTTTATTAAGCCTACCCAAATGAGAAAATAATGGTATATTAAAATTTTCTAGTTTTAGAGAAAAGGCATATTTAATTATTTTGGTTTTTACTTTTTTTCGGCTCAACCACTGGGAATTTTTCAACAAAACTAGGCACAATAGCAGTAATAGATGTACCTAAGTAACTATAGAAAAAGCAGCACATTATCATAAAAGGTATTATGTGCCGGTAAAGGTATTAAAAAAAAAAAATATTTGTTGTTCTATTTATACTCTATAATAAATATAGTATAATTATGTACTATAATATTTTGTGAGTTGGCTTATTAAACTTATTATTCTCATTTTGCTCTTTCTCCCATAGTAAGGTGTGCCCAGCTGACGGTCAGGAGTAGATGATGTAATGTTGTTTTTCCGCTCTTAGAAAATGGCGCCGTGTGTGAAGCCGACTCTGGTGTGCAACGACTCGGACGAGCTCAAGAAGTTCATCAGCCGGCCCGCGCTGCGCTACATTCTGCGCTTTCTGACCGGGCTCGCCGCCGACCACGAGCCTACTCAGGTCAGTGCTCTGAACCCCACTCATCACACCAGACTGCTTCTTAACCCGCGGTCACTCCTCCACTCTTTTATTGTTCGCACTTTACATTTATAACTAGACATAAAGATTTTCCTTGCACGAACCATGCAACGATAGTGACTTCCTTCTGATACTTAGTTTATCGATATCTTGTAAGTGGGTCATATAAATGTGACACGTTTGAAAATAATACCAAACCAAATATTTTTTTTTATATAATAATTTACATTCTTGTGAAGTTGCGAATTATAAAGAAGCAATTTGTAGTTTTCTTTCTTCCCTTCCACTGAATTAAATCTCACATAAGTCTTCGACGCCGAGATTGTCCTTTAAATTAACGCAGAAGTTCTTATTATTATTATTAGTGTAGCATTGATGGGTCAAGGATCCTGTGTATGATATCAGATTAGTACACATGTTTGATATATCTTTAACGTAGGTAGCTAATATGAATTTCAGTCTTATCAATCTAAACCTAAGAAACAATACTAATACCTGAAAATGACAGAAATCAATCGCGTATTTTTAAACTGCTACAGAAGTTTAAGGCCAGTAATAAAACCTTGAAACTCGTGTTACTATTTTGCTACCTTCTTATTGCACCGATTTGTGTAAATTTCCGAATGACGTTGAAGTAGTACTTATCGATAACAGGATTGTCGATGTTATTATAATGTCAAACACTAACAACACGGCGTTTGTGCCAGGAAAATCTCTAAGTCTATTTATAACAAATCAATTTACTCTTATCAATCATTAATGAAAATAATAGGACAAATGGTTTTCACGATTTTGTTCTTAACGAAGTATTCTTGTCTTGAAATTATAGTCATGTGTTCATCGATGGAGTTAATTGATTATTTAATTACAGAGGCTTTGACCCAGCAGTGTGATAGGAACGGAATAATTATATGAAATAATTTTGAAGAGTTTTCGTTTTATTAATACCCAGCCGAGGTTTCCATCCCCAAATCGAATTTAGATATTACTTTAGTACTGTCTCTTTGGTGCGATCACGTTATACGATAGAGCAAAAGGATAAACCTTCTCAAGTTCCGAAACACTTATTGTAAATAAGTGTTTCGGAGTAACCCATGTGGATGCGTGCGACGGGTTATAAAATATTATTACATTTTTTAAACGTTTTTAACCTTTTTAACCCCCGACGCAAAAAGAGGGTTAACAGTGCCATTACGAAGTATTGTTTTTAACCCAGTAGTATAGTAGCGCAGGCCTGTTCACACGTAATAAATTTTTCTATTTGTCCATCAGATGCTAGTGTGCGAGAAAGTGATTCCCATAGTGCACCGGCTGGAACAGGTGTCGTCGGGCGAGCACGTGGGCTCGCTGGCCGAGAATCTGCTGGAAGCGCTGCGCTCGCAGCCACAATGCGCGGCCAAGGTGCAGGAGGCCCGCGAGTTCACCAGACAAGTCAGTTCGCAACCCATACCATTGTATATTTTATAAGATAACCATTATTATTGACTTGACGCTAGCCTGGTTGGTAGTGACCCTGCCTTCGGAGCTAGAGGTCGTGGGTTCAAATCCCGGTAAGGGCAGATATTTGTGTGAAAAGCACGAGTATTTGTTCCCGAGTCTTGGATGTTTTCTATGTATTTAAGAATATATTTCTCTATATAAGCAAGTTTATCGTTGTCTACTGCCCATAGTACAAGCCTAGAGCTTACTTTGGGACTAGGTCAATTTGTGTGAGATTGTCCCCTGATATTTATTTAATATGAATAATTTTGCAAGAGGTAGTAGGACGAATCGATTGAAACTCAAATATGGTGGATGTCGGCGGTTTGTTATCTAATAGTAGATTGTTCAACAAGAGACTAAAGTAAGCCAGTATGATATGAGATATTTATCCACCCGAGCAAAGCGAGGATGGATGAAGTTCGAGTGTCATCAAGTTTTTTTTAGTCTCTAGTTAAAAACTACTTTACTATTCGTTTGTGAAAAAAAAATAGATTTTTTTTTATCAAGGGACACGAGTCATTTAGCCACACGAGCAGATAGTTCGTTCGAGTGTCATTGTGTCATTTTAGTCACGAGTTCCATTCTATTGCGAGAACAAAAATCTTCAATTATAATAGTTTTAACATAGACACGTAAAAATTATTACTTAATAGCGCTATCATTTTTACTCTCAACCCTCCACTGTAATGCAGAAAGAGACAACAGCAAGGTCGTTCTTGCGGTTAGAACATAAATAGTCCATAGACAACATTTCCTGTACGAAGACGTAAATCCAGCTCCAGCCTGCACTCTGCCGGCTCCATCGCGTACTTCGATGACAAGGGCGACATAATCAAATGGCAAGAAGTATCTGTTTGTGGTTTTCCAAGGCTTTTACTTATAAGAAAATCAAAAGGAAAGAGTACTTTAGTACCTAGGCAATTAAATGTTACTTTAGTCCGCCTATACATGGCTATTTTAGAGCGAGAGAAGTGATTTTATTTTAGTTTAACTTAGTGTTTGTTTTTTTGCTAGGCAGGCAAAAAAAATGCAATTTAACCGCCTGTTATTGAAAGAAAAGTTTTGTGTAGTTGAGATAGATGCTTCAGGGCTTCTCAATTCCAGAATTTTTAAAATTTAGACGAGATTTTGGCGCTCAATCTGTTAACGCTCCTGTTGGACCCGTGTAATGGTTTGTCCCGCCAACAGGAGAAAAAGCGCCTAGCGATGGCGGTGCGTGAGCGGCAGCTGGGCGCGCTGGGCATGCGCAGCAACGAGCGCGGGCAGGTGACGGCGCAGTGCTCGCTCACGCAGCAGGTGGCCGACCTGGCCGAGGAGGCCGGCGCCGTCTGCTGCATCTGCCGTGAGGGCTACAAGTACCAACCCACCAAGGTTCGTTCGTCCTGAGCTCCTGACGCATTACATCGATCATGACATGATTATAGGGGATTTTATCTTAAATGAAATCAAATCGATTCAAATTCGTTTATTTTGTCAACACAGGTGTAGGCACGTTGAAAAGACAATTAATTATATTTCCGCTGTGATTGTATGAAACTCTATCTAAACTGTAAGCTAGCTAGTATAACTAGCTTACAATTACAAATTTTAAATGATTAACTACCTCAACTACTAAATGCTAATGTAATCTTTGTCTAAATATTCTTCAATGCTACAATACATGTCGTCCCTTTACTTTATTAACCTCTTGACTGATCGAAAAGTTAGATAGGAAAGTAGTCTTTAGTGTTCTTGGAACAAGAGTGCTTTTCCTACTAATCAATAAGATACGATATGAAGTGAGATGGTAAACGGACGATATGCAGTGAAGTCCGAGATGAGGCGAGCGGGGCTCACCGGCGACTCTTAAAACGTTCATTAAATTGATCCATTCTGACAGGTGCTTGGCATCTACACATTCACCAAGCGGTGTCCGGTGGAGGAGTTCGAGGTGCGAGCACGCAAGACGCTTGGCTACGCCACCGTCTCGCACTACAACATCGTGCACGTCGAGTGCCACATGGCCGCCGTGAGGCTTGCGCGTGCCAGGTAACGTGCGCTACCACAACTCAACAATAGACTAATTATGATGACATTTATTACAAGGAATTCAAATGTCTATGGGTCTCAGATTCCACTTACCATCAGGTGGGCTGAGTGCTCGTGAGCCTTCTCCTTAACATAAAGAAAAGGAATGACAGTTAACAACAGATAAAGGAAATTATACTGATAAGGAAATACAACTCATTGTCACGACGACACGCTAGCCTCGTTGGTAGTGACCCTGTCTTCGAAGCTAGGGGCGCTGGGTTCAAATCCCGGTAAGGGAAGATATACAATACAAATACTCATTATTGAACACCAAAAATAAAAAATAAAAACAGAACATGGAACAGTACATTTAAATCATAGGTATACAACAGGCGGTCTATATTGGGCGGGATATTTGTGTGATGGGCACGAGTATTTGTACCTGAGTCTTGGATGTTTTCTGTGTATTTAAGTATATATTTATCTGTATAAGTATGTTTATGGTTGTCTAGTACCCATAGTACAAGCCTAGAGCTTAGTTTGGGACTAGGTCAAGTTGTGTGAGAATATCCTGTGATATTATTATTATTATTACTTTACTTCGTCTGATATAAAATAACACTAAATACCTAGTTAGAGTCAGTTGCCCTAAACACCTTACGATTCCTTGTTTGATTGGTTTGGAACTTTTACAAAAGCTTTATAAATGACGCCAATGTCGCTAAGTTATGATACTTATGATTTAATGTTTCTGTTTTTATCATTAGTAACTTCCTAAACATCAAGTTAGCTTTTTTGTCACTAAAAATGCGTAATATCCATCTTATTATTTTATTCTAAAGAGCTTGCAAAATGCTTCAAAAGGAAACGATCATCTAAGCATTATATTGAAGCATTGACATTACTGTACACACAGCTAGTATTATTTATATGCAGGGTGTAAGTTCGTTCGACGATCAAATGAAGCTGGTTGATAGAGGACACAAGGATCTATATGTCCTACAATTAGAGGCCCTTATTATAAATCAAAGTTTTCTATCTTGGGATGCTGCCGCCGGCAGTTTTTTTTCCGTTTTTAGTTAATGTTTTCAAAACTTTGGGTTTCACAGCAAAGTTGTAAACTAAAGAAAATAACAAAACTAAATGAGCTACAATTTGTTGTTATTTCATGGTTTCTATGAATCTAATAGTTACTGTTACTGAGATACTATTTACATTGTTAATAAAAACATTGGTATTAATAAAAACAAAACTTAATTGATTCCTTTGTGTGAAGTTGCTACGTAATAAAGAGGTATTAAATAGGACATACGAATATATATAAAATATGTTCAGATGCCATGGATCTTAAATAATGAGTTGTATAATAAGTCATGTTTGTAAGACTTACATTACATTTCTTTGTAATGTTTATATTATTATTACCCGTAATGGCGTGGCATTACAAGAACTTGTGGAAAGTATTGGACAAATATAGCTTCAGATTTCCAATGCAGCAGTATCTTTGTAAACTGAAGGTTACAAGAGTGAAATCGCACGGTTATTTTGAGAGTGACACGAAACTAAAAACAAAACCATTTCAATAGTGACATTATTGCGGTTAGAAATCATCTACTTTTGAATGAAATTCTTCTTTGCATAGTGTCACTCTCGAAATAAACGCATAATGGTGATTTTTATAATACTCTTTTGTTATGTACGACTTGCAAAGAAGCAACTTATTATTGATTACTTTTAAAAATAAGTATTTGTTTCATTCAATTATTGGGGTCAATTTGCTCTTTCTACATCATGCTTCATTAATATACCATTTTTTTACTTCTTGTTTGATAAAGTTAATTTTTTATTCCTCTCCAATCGTTGCCACTAACATTGCCGGTACAGGTGCAACTGGTATGTATCTATTCCGATATATCATCTGGATGGAACGTCTAAACCGAATGACTTGTGTTTAGTCCCCCGCTTGGCTTGACCGGGGTCCTTGTTAAGAGTCTGGTCTCACTAAGGGTTCTAAAGATTCCAGAGAGCAACCACAGAATGAGAGCCGGCTGTTAAAAAGGACACTAAGGCCCGTATTCATAAACTGATCACAACTGTAATGCTCGTCTCAAGATGCGTCAAAAATTACAGTTTTCTATGGCTTGACAGTTACTTCGACGTATCTTGTGACGGACATCTCAGTTGAGATGATTTTATTAATACGGGGCTAAATGTGACTAGATTTGCTGGCTGGCCGCGTAAAGGTGTAAAAATGTGTGGTTCAGTAAGGTTCTTTTTGGATTATCTACATATTACTTAACCTAGCATTAAGGCGTGCTGAATTTAAAATATTTGCATTTATGTGAAAAAGACATTGATTTAATGGGCATTTTCATGATAAAGCTTACCCTAATTAAAGAAAGTTAAAAAACGTTACATTTTGTCAGTTTTGTGGCGAAATTAGCCATACATTTATATGGCTAATTTAGTCACAAATTACACACTTTTTTGAAAATGCCCTAATATTGTACTAGATACACAATTCCGCACAAAAATATTATTATGAAATGTCAATGATATTGAAAGCTGTATTCGGATACATGCTAACATCGCTATTTTTATCCTGAACATTTAATAAAAAAAAACTATATTAGCTGTCAAGTGTCAAATTAGCATATTTAAAACTTTTTAGTGAAATCGCCATTATCATAATATTTATGACAAAATTGAACATCGGACGAATGGAGCCGCATTTCTCATTTGTATTAATTTTAACTAAAGCTATACCTATTGCCCCCTTGTCCCCTGAAATTGATGTACAATTATAATAATAAATAACTAAATTAAAACCAAGCTTTAAAAACCCGTCCCGTCGAATTTGTCACCCGGAATGGTGAAGGAGTCTAACGATACCACACACATCTAAACCGGCTCAGGCGTTTAGAAGTTGTGGTGGAGTAAAAAATGTAAAGCCTGACAAGATTCTATTTGGCCCTATTTCTTTACAAATTTGTAAACATGAATCCTGAAAACGTTACACTCCACTCCTATACGAGTAACATAACACTCCTTTACTCCAAACAAAACCAGATCTTCTTATCTTAACTAGCTAAACGTAACGAAAAACCTAATTTCCTTGAAATGAGTTTAATTTATTATATAATTGTCTTTAAGACCTACATTTTCTTAAGATCTTTTTTTTTTGCAATGTTATGTAAACGGATCAATCGGTAAGTAATAGATTTAATTAACAGAATTCTTTGACTATTATTGAAGTCTCCCGTAGTCGCATTAAAATATTAACTTACATCAAAGTTTATAGAATATTTGATCCTATTTTAGTATGGTTCTGTATTTTTCCCATTCGTATGTAACTTACTACTTTCTAATGAAAGCTTCTGTTTTTTTTCACACAGCAAATACATCGTGAGATGCGTATAAAAGCCCACCTAAGTCTTTGATGCCAATGAATTTAGGAAAAGTAGTGCCTTTCTTTTATCCTTTTTTTTTTGTCACAAATCAAAATAAACAAACACAATTTATTAAAACTTAAAAAAAAAAACCTAAAAATCATGAAAGCATTATACTCGTTGTTTTAACTAAAATCGGCATCCATCCTTTTTTTATTATAATTTATGCAGTTTTTCACTGCACTTTTCGACATGATTGACAACTGCTACTGTCTGTGGTCGGAACAAGACTAACTTCTGCCCAAGTCGATTAGGCAGTAGTGTTGACTTGTAGTTTTTTCCTGCTGATTGTGTATCTATACTAAATCAATGGAAAAAGAACAACAATAAAAGTCACACAGCTAGGCAGCTTGACTATGCAAATAAATTTTAAAAAGAACCTGTCTGAACACAAGCTTTATTCAATGTATGAGGATTACGTTCATCAATCGTGAAACGTACGCATGAAGCCACATACATGATCTTGTAAATATCAATGTGCATTTGAATCGTTCCCTGCTTCCCCGTAGAATCACTATCGTTATTCCGAGCATGGGCATGCAATCTAATAATAACACTAACGTACGTCTGTGTACCAGTAACGTGTGTGTGTGTGTGTGTGTGTATGTATTTACAGTGTGTGGCACTAAACTGACGCAAAAAAAGGGAGATTCCTTGGAACATTTCAAGTAACTATCACAGGAATCTGATGTTTCGATGTCCTTAACTTTGTAGGCTACAAAGTTAAAGTCGCAGGTATACGAATTTTCGCCTGGTTATTCTGGTATATCTTGGTACAGGGTGCCATGAATGCACGCGGTCGATTTTAACTTAGAATAAGTGGGCGTTTTCCAAAAAAAGTGTACATCGTTAAGGACAAAGTTAAGAAAATTTAACTTTTTCCATTTCGTCACGAAAATTAGCCATACATTTAGATACGTTAAATTTCGTGACGAAAAAAAAGTTAAATTGTCTTAATTTTGTTTTTAACGATGTAAATTTTTTTGGAAAACGCTCAAGTACGATGCAGAACGATGTTAATCGGTCAAGTTCAGCGGAACTATTGTTTGCATTACATTGAATTTACGATTAAGTTTGTTAGAAAAAAATAACAAAGTTAAGTTTTGATTTTAATTAAGTTGGACCATGATGATTCAAATACCGGTGACCTATAAAACGTCTGTTTTGAATATTATCCCCGGGTCTGGGCCACACACTGTATACGTAGTGTTTTCAATCCATTAAGAATCGCCCTAATTCTTAATTTTACCTTTATTGGCGTAAACGTCTAACGTTAATCTAAATGGCGGGGCGGACATACGTGCATTGAAAATGTAAGAAAAATTTTTTTTTTTGCCAAAATTGCCGCTGAAAATATGCATGATCGATCAATGCCGAATATACAGGGTGTCCCGTAAGTACCACGACAAACTTAAGGGGGAGGTAGGTGAGCAAGCCACCTACCTAACATGGAAAAATCGCCTTAGTAAAAATCGCACCGTTTTCGAGATATTTGGATTTTTCTGTTTTGTTCATGTGTGGTATTCGGTTTTTTTTTATTGCAAAACAATCTTGAATAGTTGTGTTATCAAATGGTAAAAACCATTAAAAAGTAACTATTGTAGTTTTTTTTATTTTATAAATTAAATTTAAAATTGGCCTCTTCCGTTTTATTTTGGTCAAACTTTAGCCCCTCATGGTGAAAAAAAAATACATGACCACTGGTTAGCCAATTAGATTAAAAACATGCTCGTTTAATGGGCATTTAAAAATGATAAATACTTTATCGTCAAAACACTAATAAATATTTTTTTTTAAAGAAAAGCGTAAAATACACCCCAATTCACGTTAAGCCAGTACTGCCACCCAAGCATACTTGCGACGCGAGCTGTATCAGAATGCATTCATAATGACTGTACGTAAAGATAAGTAATGTAATTTTTTACTAACTGCCGAATATATCCTTCTGGATAGGAAGCTTACATTCTTACCACATATAGTTGCAGTTATTAAAAAAGCTTCAAAAATGTTAGGCTTCGTTATTAGAAGCGGCAAAGAGTTTAAGAAAACAAAAACAAAAAAAATGCTTTATTATAGTCTCGTGCGTAGTAACTTAGAGTATTGTAGCGTAGTCTGGAGACCTCATTTCTCAACACACTGCCTGCGCATAGAAAGAGTACAGAAGAGGTTTTTGTGGCACTTAAGTCGAGGCACTTCTCTAGCTAAAAAGTGTTTTTCATACCAGGATAGACTTTCATACCTTTAGAATTATGTCTTTAAACAATCGCAGGGACGTTCTTGACCTTTTGTTTTTATTCAAACTTTTCAACGGCAAAATAGATTGCCCTGGTGTCCTCGCGAGGTTTAAATTTAGAGTTCCATTTAGGTATCCACGTTATAGCATAGAGCCCTTATCTGCCCCTTTCGAAGGACTGTTTTTGGTGCTAATTCCCCGGTCCCACGTTTATCCCGTCTTCTGAATAAGCATCATCAAGATTATGATATCAACGCTGACTCCTTGGCCAGTTTTCGTAAAAATATATCGTCCAAATTGTTCTAGTATCTTACAGTATCTTTAACTTTAGCTTTCATTATAATTTTATATATAGCAGGGTATAAGTTGCATGTGGTGATTGCCTGTAATTATATGTGCATTAAGTTTAGAACACTAAGCCCGTAAAACCATATAGAATTAAATGTGATGTAACAACTGTTGGCAATACATAATAAAATAAAATAAAAAATAATCAGGTTCGTAAAAAAACATTGATAAAAGAAAACATTAAAATAAAGTAATTGTCTTCAATTATTTTAATAAGTAACGACTACTTACATTGCTTTTCTCTTCACCCCGCGGATGTTTACCAAGCAATAAAATACATTTTACAGTTTTTTTTGTAATTAGGTACTTTTTAAACAGTAAACACGGTAAGTAAATGTTCGAATTGCCGGCCGTCCACAGCAATGCACGCTCGGCACCTCTTAAGAAAGTTATTTTTCAATCTTCTTAGGTTTAATTCATTTATTTCTACGACAGCTGTGTTTATTTGTTCTCGGAGATTTTCTTCGGTTGTAATGATTTTTCGGTAAACCTTATCTTTAAGGCAACCCCAGTAAAAGAAAAGAAAAGTAAAAGAAATTTTGTATCGGTACTGAGACCGATCTTCCCGCATTTCGTGTGGGTTGGATAACTGCCAGCTGTGAAGGTTGTGCATGTTGAAGTATCCATCCCGCTTGCACGCCGACTCATCGCTCCAAATTACTTTGTCAAAAAAATTAGGATCTGATTGATGCCTACTCAACATTTCTCGGCAAAATGTAACCCTAGCCGGGTAATCTCGCGGTTGTAAATTTTGGACACGTTGAATATGAAACTTATTTCTTTGCAATATTTTATGAGCCGTTGATTTAGGTATCCCCGTACGCCTTTCAATCATTCTCACGGAAGTGGACGGATCATTTGCCACTTCTTCCAATACCAAATCATCATTTGACGATGAAGGCCGTCCATCGCTAGTACGCTGTCCTGGCACGCGGCCTTCGGATATCGCATTGTGGGTTCGAGTAAAAACTTCATGTCCAGGGTGTCGCCGGTTTGGGTATCGATCAGCATAAAGTCTCGCAGCAGCTCTGGCGTTACAGCGAACTTCGCCATAAATTAAATGAAAATCTGCATACTCTTGCGAAGTGTACATTAGTGCCGCCATTACCGCGGTTGTATTAATAAATTCCAATCAGTTAGCTAAACAAAGTCCAAAAGAGCGCCAAATCGTATTAATCCACAGTCACAATTGTCACAAAGGCCAAATCGTTAAGCAAAATCAGAGTCCGAAATACAAGCAAAAACAGTAAGTACGAAAAACATCAAACATAAACGACAAATCACAAAAGTAAGAAATTAAACTTAGCCACACACCGAATAAACAGTAAGATTAGGTTCAAATGTGACAATAAACAAATGAAGAGCAAAATTATTTTTAAATTTAGTGTTTTTTTTTTAATAAAGAGTTTGGCATTGTGCAGGTTGTAAGCCCAAATCGAATAGTTACTTGGAATATTGCAGGTTAAAAGTTTTTTGTTTTTTTTTTTAATTAAGCGAAATTTAAAGATCTTTATTTGTTCGATTAGTTTTGCGTTGCTATACAGCTCGCGTCGCAAGTAGGTATGCTTGGGTGGCAGTACTGGCTTAACGTGAATTGCGGTGTATTTTACGCTTTTCTTTAAAAAAATATTTATTAGTGTTTTGATGATAAAGTATTTATCATTTTTAAATGCCCATTAAACGAGCATGTTTTTAATCTAGTCTTGATGTTTTGGGCCAAAATTGGTTTATTTACACAAGTAATTTTAAACAACATGCGAAGTTCTTTCAATTAGTAGGTATATAAAAAATGCACTTCTATGGTGAACCAAGATATAAAAATAGTTTAGCTAAAAAAAAACACATTTACAGGCAAAACAGGCTTCTTAGAACGACCCGAGGTTTTTTTTACTATAATTAATTATATAATATTGTTACTTCTTGGGATGGTTTCAATATTTCTAGAGCAAGACATCTCCAGAAATCTGAAGACAAAGATAATACTCCGTAAGTATACTCATTACCTAACAACTATATTTCAACAAATGAGTTAAATTGCAAAATTATTCATAATTTTTTTATTTATAGGGTTAATGTTCTAGTTGTTGGCACTTCGCTACAAAACGAAGAGTTACCTAATGAACCGATGAGGTATGCGTAAAAATAGTAAGAGATGTATAGGAAAACCTTTTAATAAATTTAGTATGAATTTCCACATTATCTTTATATTTTTTCAATTTACTGAGTAAATGAATTGGTTGACATCGATTATAAAATTTACCACACAATGGAATTGTAAGTCCCAAATACGAATTATTTTTATAGAATGAGGATTACAAAATTTCATCCAAAAACCAATTCTGTTAATAAATAAATTATTGTTAAATCAAAACGTTCTGTTTTATTACAGGATGCCAATGGACCAAATTTCTTGTCTTTCAGTGGATGGAGAAATAGACAATGACATTGCTTACTCACACAGACAAAATAATGCCGTGAAGTAAAATCCGATATTGATTATTGTTGTTTCTTGTGTCGTAATATTTTTTTCTAATATTATTCATTACATTATAGACATACATACATTAAGTAGGAACTTCTAAATATGTGATTAATACAGCGGCTTTATGTTTTTAGTTTTTTAAAACATCAATTTAATTTTATACTTACTTTATAGTGATCAGAATCAGACATTGAAGTTTTTGCGGAAATAATCATGGATAAACATTCGTACATACGGGTCACACACTAAGACCCTTTTTTTAAAGACGGTTAAAATACCAAAACCTTCTCCTATGTGAAACAAATACTTTTCTGAAAACCGCATTAAAATCGGTTCAGCCAAACGTGAGATAATCGCGGACAAACATACATACATACATACATACAGGTCAAACTGAGAACTTCCTTTTCTTTGAAGTCAGTTAAAAATAATAACTTGAAGAAAGGGTCGATGACTGGGATTTTTGCCCTACTTAGCGGTTCTATTACTTTAAATTAGGTATTGAGTTCACTTTATTTTGTGCTTAGAATATTGTCAATAAAGGTAATTAGGTTTTATTTCATTACAATATACAGTCACATTAAATCACGGGGTTGTTGAGCCACCATAGAACTCTGTCCTAATGACAGCGTAAAGTCACGCAAAAGAAATTATTTACGTCAAAATTTACCGTCAACTTTCTATGAAAGGGTTCTCCCGGTAACCTTCGGAGAGGGAAGATGGCCGATTGGAAGATGTACGGTTTTTACTTATGATTTATTCTCTTTAGCCGAACAATTGCCCAATAAATATTATAAATAACTTAACACTAGCTAAATACACCTTAGATGTACAAGCGACATTAATTAAAAATTATCTATCTATCTGTGAGAGGGTTCTAGAGTGGCTCAACAATCTCGTGATGTGACTGTACCTCATACAAGTAATTCAATCCTACCTTACCTACCGACACAGTAAACAACAAATTAAAAAAAAATGTAGTCTGAAAAAAGTGAATATTTTAATAAAAGTATTCGGAATCGATTATGTTTTTTTATTTTGTAAACATTGGTAGCAACCTCCGCGCCTAGTGGATCGGCGCACGGCTCGTCAGGTGCGGCGCGCGGCCGGCGCATGGCTCCAGCTCGCTCCTTGCTGGTGTGCTATACGCACACATACACAGAGTGCATAAAATACCTAAAGTTAATGAGCGCAAAAAGCTCGGTGCCCCCTTAAAACATTACACAAAGTTTTAAAGGAGTCGATAGATTTTCCTGGCAGTGTCAGTTCTTTATTACGACTGGTACATAAAATGGGATTCCGGTGGAAGAAGATTCAGAACAACAGGATGCGGATAATTGAAAATGACAACATTCGTTACAAAAGATTTATGTATTTACAAAAATTACAAGAATATAGAGACCAAAAACGGCCTATTGTGTATACCGATGAGACCTACGTGCATAGCACTCATACTACGCCAAACGCATGGACTGACAACAGCAACAGTGGCATCAGACATCAGAGTTCCCATATCAAAAGGGCAAAGACTTATAGCGGTTCATGCTTGTACAGAGGAAGGCTTTGTAGAAAATGCTTTGCTGACATTCAAATCTAACCAGAAGTCTGGAGATTACCACAGTAATATGAATGCTACGAATTATCAAAAATGGGTGAAGGAATATTTGTTACCGAACTTAAAGCCCAGAAGCGTCCTTGTCGTCGATAACGCTCCTTATCACAACGTTCAGGTGGATCGAGCTCCAGTAAAAAACTCAAATAAAAAAGAGATGCTGACCTGGTTAGATAAAAATAAAATATCATACCCAAAAAGAAATACTAAAATCGTTCTGTACAAAATTATTAAGAAACATAAAGACACAAAGAAAACTTACAAGTTAGATCAAATATTGCGAGACCACGGTCATTCTGTATTACGTCTTCCACCTTACCATCCAGATTTAAACCCAATCGAGATGTTGTGGGGGATTATAAAAGGTAAAGTAGGGACAAGGAACGTCACTTAATATGAACGAAGTTCAAAAACTATTCATCGATGAAGTTCATGCCGTGAAAACAGAAACGTTTCATGATACTTGGAGAAAGGCCCAAGAAACAGAGCGTTCGTACGAGTCTATGGAACACCGGCTAGACGACCTTACTGATGGTTTCATTGTTAATATAGGTGACAGCGAGGACGAAGAATCTTCAACATCTAGTAGTTCAAGTGATGCAGAGTCGGATTAACAAATTTTAAATAAATTTTATAGTCAGGTTATGCATATGTATGTACAGTCGAGTTCATAAATATGTGTACACTTTTTTACCTACTCGAATGCGGTCGCTAACAATTAGTTTGCAAACGCATTCGACTAGATAAAAAGGGTACACATATTTATGAACTCGACTGTACAGTCAGCGTCAAATAGTTTGTAGCAGTCAAAGTGGTCGAAAAGTTCGGTACATCATACTAAATGTATCCTATACCAAACTATTTGACCACTTTCACTGCTACAAACTATTTGACGCTGACTGCACATAAACCACAGTCAATTAATGCATTTGTACATATGAGGATAAAGTATTTACATTAATGGTGTTGTTTTAATTTAAGACTGATATATCTATCAAACCCATCAATCCCAGGACCGCTGCTTAGAAGGCAACTCCCGTTACCGCTAAGCCACAACATGTTGTCAAAGATTTTTCATACATTTTTTTCATGATGAAAGTAGACCTTAGTTTACTAGATTTATCTTCATGGATGGTTTGCGTGGCACTGCAGTATACTACGTTAGGTGTTCTTGGTTTCCAAAGGTTTCTTATTTTGGCGGGTATGCCAGATTTTCTTAGACACAATTATCGTAATTACTTTTTGCATCAACCTGTATTTAATAATTATGTCATGCACACATAGACATTTTCATTCACTCGTTCAATCCATTCGTGCCAACTCTCGTGAATATATCTGTAGTCTTAAATTGACTGTTCACTAATATTGGCATGTAATTTACTATTTCTGCTATTACCAGTAGTTAATTGAGGCTTACGACTGCGACACGTTTTAATTATCAGAATATCTCTCTTGCTTCAGATAAGTAGTCTCTACATAAGTGTCACTACACCGTCTGAACGATAAGAAAATTATATGTAGACGTTGTGCACAAAACGGTAACGACACTCGGTGTTGAACCGAGTGTCACCGTGTATACCTACTTACCTTTAGATCTAATTGACAGAATAATTGACGTGCCAAATAATAATTTTAAAATTTTCCATCTTAACTACGTCGTTTGCGTGACAAGATAGTTTATAGCTCAATGGAAACTTATTGAATACTATTCTTGGTCCATAGAAGCTTTCCTAGGTTTTTGTATCTGTTTGTATTGCAAGATTATGCTTCTCGTTTGTTTCGACGGTTGATACTTATTCGTCTATGAAATACAAAAAATTGAATGGTGTTGTTGAACTTTTGTCTGTGGGGTCGCGGAATGAAAAGGTTCGGTACTGCAACTCCATGTTGAGGTCCAAACGTGACCTGAACATGAACCTTTTCATATCGCTACTATACCTGACACAAGCTGGAAAGTTGAGATAAGTCAGTATGGGCAGCTCCTAGAACCCTTCATGTCATGCAAACAATACCTGAAGATGGTCTCTTACTCTCGCTTACTTTATTACGTTAATAAAATTGATCGCCTGGGTACACCAGACGATTTTGTTTGGACCTGAAGAGTATTTGGCTCCTTGATAAAAATAAAGTCGATTGTAATTTTTTTTTTACAAATCACATTACTGAATCAGAAGCAAATTTAATTTGCTCGCAGGTTAATACTTTTCCTTAAAGTTTGTATGTGTCAATTGATATAATTTAAAAAAATTACAATGGTTCCTGAAGTAATTTTGCGTGGCAGTAAGAGTTCTATTAAGGTGTCATTCCATTTGTGGCGGCAATGCCGCGGTCGCGGTTGCGGTCGCGGCTGGCTGCAGTGACACTCTGGGATGGCACTCTAGCGGGTCTGACCCACTTGAACCCTCCTTCCTATACTATATTGAAATTTACGAATATAATTGCAGAAGAAACAAAACCTCAAGCTTGAGAAAATGCGTGTAAACACGCGCATATTTTCCCTTATCGTAATAAAGTCTCTTTAAAAGCCTGCTTTACTATCTGTGAGTTGTAAACAATCCAGGACCTAGCTCCTTTTAATAATATCAAGATTATAAAGTCACTGCAGTATAAGGGGCACACTACGTAAACATAAAAATGTCAGTCGCTCAATAGCCTCAAGTTTCGCAATAATGGTATCCATAATGTTATTACCAGCTGGTGACTTTAATAATATATCCCCGGCTGTAGAAAGCCTTTTAGTCTTGATTTACAAAAGTAAAGGGGGGAGGAAAGAGGTGATGGTTGGCTCTGTCGTGACCTGCGCTTCGGTCGATTGCTACATGTTTATTGGTATCAAAGCAGAGACGAATGGGAGAGCGCGGCGTTGCAGAACGCGTCGACGAGGTGCAACGGGCTGCTACCTCTATGGGGGCCGCACGTCCCAGAATCTGCGTTTGCGAGCTGTCTCGCCAGGCACACCACTTATCTTCAGGTACCTACACCCACAATCAACCCTGGGAGCTCACACGCACAGAACCACAAAGTTAATAGAGGTTGAAGAGATAAACACGAGAGTTCCTTAACGTTTAACGCCTGTATTGGTTTACATACAAACTATTTAATGACTTACACTCGTTAATTAAAACATATACTTGAGTGTAACCTTAAACTGTTACTATCTTTACTGTATTTAGCTTTAAGGTAATGTACTTTTGGGTATAAACTGGTTGAATTCATGCCCACTAATCTTGCTGACTCCCTTTGAATAGTCTCCGGTTATTTATGTATCTAGGGTTAATTGTGTATTCGGTAGGTTACTATTGGCACGACGATCGTAATGTTGAGTGTTGCGCAGGAGTGCACGGGCCATCGTGACATCAGCAACACGAGTACCATCCACGACCTTAAGATGTTGCTATGGCGCTTCGCGCGCGGGCGCACCTTCCACGACGACACCGGCGGCGGCGGCCCGCTCTCCAACATGCAGCTGGTGCCCGCGCTGTTGCACATGGGGCTCTATGTGGTCAACACGTGAGTACACCGGCCTTGTCAGCCAGCGCCAACCAGCGTCGGCATAAATCACCAATCTAACGGTTATGAGCCGAGTTTCCAGCTGACGTCTGTAAAGCCGCGAAGGCATTGAGAGCACGGCAGTGCGATGCGTTCCCATGTTAAAAACTCCTCCGTCACGCTTTTCAGTATGGTATATTAGTAGACATCAAACTAACGTTTATAGTATATGAAGATGACTCTCTTTTTAAAAATGAGTATCAGTATCATTGCTTAATGCATAGGGCCACAGTATAAACAGTAGTTCATCAAATAAAGGTATATCGCGTGGCTTGCATGTGTGAGTGCTTCGACGTACGCGCCGCGAGTCACCACGAGCAAATAGAATAGGTCAGACCAATCTGGTTTAGTCGGTGCTGTGCCATCCCCGCGTTTGGTTGCGTGCGTATTAAGTGTCGAGCGGAGTGCGTCGACACAACCCTAGTGCCCGAGTGGCATTAGGTAACAGAATCACCCAAAGGGCCGGAGATTTTCTATTTATACCTTGACAGTGTCTTTGCGTGCTGCAATAGAAGTACCTATCTATCTAAATATTGATACGAAGTACATTTTTGTTTACCTACGTATATAGTCGAGCGAACGTCGCAGTCTGCTTCCGTGACCCTTAAGCTCACATATTTTACTACTTTCTGTGCACGATTCCTTTATAAATTACACAAAATACGCTATCGCACGAATTCAAGTAGCCGGGGTTGTTTTTACTGTGGTATCCCAAAAAAAAAGAATACTTTATTGCTCTCATGTAGACATACAGGTCTGAAATATCTTACAGTCATGACACCCTGTAAGGGTATTGCATATTCTTCGTCTTAAACGCCGGTACATGTACAAAATTATAGTACTTAAACTAATATTTACACATTGATATTAATCTGCGATAACATTTGCTAAGGATATCTATGGTATCTATTTACATTGAAGAAGTCTTTCAGTGAATAAAAACATTTTTCTATTAAATATGATTTTAACTTCTCAACAAATTTAGTGTATTTGAGCTCATCAGCTATTTGTTTAGGAAAACTATTGTAAATGCGTATTGCTGTCATACGGGGGCTGTTCTTACTCATCTGTAAGTTACTTGTTGGGAGGGCTATTTTATCTCTATGTGTTAGACTTAGGGTGCAAGTGTGACGGTCTTTGGCTTGAGTGTATAAATGTTGATGCTTCCGTACAAATTTACAAGTTTCCGAATTATAGAGAGAGAGTAATGTTAAAATGCTTAATCTTTTAAAGTGGGGTTTGCATGTTTCATTATTTTTTATATTTGTGAGGATACTTATGCTCCGTTTCTGCAATACGAATAAACCCGTTAGGTTAGGTTAGGTTAGTAGTATCCCATATTGCAGCCAAGCCTAGTTAAATGCATAATACGCACTAACTGCAGTTTTAAAATCTGTGGTTTTCCTTATATTTCGTAAAGCGAGACAGTTTAATACAGTTTTTTCAAAATGCAACTTCCAATTTATGTTTCCATCAATGTTAACTTCAAAGTAGATTGCAATTGTATATAAGTTGAAAGGACATGGCCCGTTTTACTATGCCGCTGTGCCGCAGATTGTACAGCAATAATTTATATCTCAAATGAAAGATGTTCTTTCAAACTATATAATATGCCATTTAACATATAAATATTTACATAACCCCAAAAAAACGTTTAAGGCGCTGTCACCTCAAACTGCAATAAATATCTCTCTTTGAATTGTTCAAAAAAATATGTTACTTATAATATAGTCATTAATAAAACTTTAGTACTGTTATTTTTGTCAGAAAAAGCAAACCAAACAATCCCACACTTCGCAAAAATCTCTTTCATTTTCATGATGATGATTCGACTTTAACATTTTTGCTCTGTTTAAGGTAAGTACTTGACTTCTAACCATTTGAGAATAATGTTTCACAATTGTTGATCAATGTATATCTTCGAATATTTCTAAACGTTGGAGGCACAGCACATAATTAGTAAACGAAACGTTGTGCTTATTTTTGTTAAGTACGAGGGTCAAACTGAAAGTTTCGGGAATAGAAAAAAATATGCAGTTAAAATGAATAAAAGTATTTTTATTGTTTTTCAAAGTATTCTCCTTTATATTTTATGCACTTTTCCATGCGATAAAACCAGTCATTAAAGCACTTATTGAAGTCTGAAGTAGGGGTCGACAAAATGGCCATTTTAAAAGCCTCCATTGCTGCTTCCGGCTTCTGAAACCGCTGACCACGCAACTTATCCTTAATTTTGGGGAATGTGAAAAAGTCATTGGGGCTTAAGTCGGGGCTGTATGGAGGATGGTCCAGTAACTCGACTTTTTCACAGTCCAGGTACTCAGTTGTTTTCCGAGCGGTGTGAGGGCTGGCATTGTCGTGGTGAAGGATAATGCGGCGACCAGGGTTTTTTTTTCGGAGTTCAGCAAAGATACTCGGCAAACAAATAGTGGTGTACCAATCGGCATTGACCGTTCCACGATCTTCAGGAGGAATAGTAGCCACGTGACCCGATTTGGAGACAAACGTAGCCACCATCTTTTTGGCCGTGCTGCAAGAACGAATAACTTTTGTCGGCTTGAGGTCATCATCGTAGACATCGAAGACTCGAGATTGGTTTTTATTTTCAGGCTCATGCATATATCCAACACTCGTCACCGGATACAATGCTAAAAACTGCATTTGAGCTTCCTCCGTTGAATTTATTCAAAGTTCTGAGGCTCAATTGACACAAGTCGTTTTCTGCTCCTCAGACAATAAGTGAGGGATCCAACGGGAAAAAAACTTTCGCACGCCTAATTGTTCCTGTAAAATGTTTTGTATCTGACTCATTCCAATGCCCAAACACTCTTGAATCTCCCGATATGACACATGTCGGTCTTCCTTTATCAGCTGACGCACAGCATCGACGTTTTCTTGCGTGACTGCCGATTTTGGTCAACCTTCACGCACGTCGTCCGTGAGGGATAGACGGCCACGTTGAAATTCTGCATACCACCTGTATATTGTCGTCTTTGAAGGTGCTTCGTTACTAAAAGCATCAATCATCCGGTCTCCACATTGTTTTTGTGATAATCCACTTTTAAAGTCGTAATAAATCATATTTCTTAAATTTTTATGGGACGATTCCATTTTCAGCAGCGACTCGACGACTTCAAAAAACAATTGAAACCGAACCATCGCTTTTTTTTCCATGTGGCCAGTGTGTTAAAATAATGAAACTTTAGATTATAAAAAGTATGATATGTGTCAAAAATACGTTTCTAAGTATTAGATTCCCGAAACATTCAGTGCAGCCCTCGTATGTCTTCTATCCATTGTGAAACATTACATTGTTAGCGTAGCCCAAGTCTTTGGAGTAGCAACTTGGTAGTCCACGGAGGTCATATATACCTCCTTAAATCTAAGCGGAAGGTACAGAGTGAGTCGGTCATTAGATCTGTCCCTTTCTTGCTTTGTCAGTTTTAAGAGTTTGTAATACGGCCTCCATGGATACAAAAGTATTGTTCGTGCGTGCAGGTCCGACTGTCAAGCGGGTGATTTCCGGCACAAAATATATTTTTATATATTACTTTTTTCTGCAGCCTCTACAGAGATTTTTAGGTACACGTAATTATGAATTATTGCATGGTTTTTCATATATGTCTTATCCGTGTACAAGCTGAACAAATGGGGCACAAATGGGCCATGTCCTTTATGGCCTGAATATGTGTAATCAATGTCTAACGGGAATCTCGGATTAAATTGAATTAAATTTGTCTTTTTTAAGTTTAACAGTAAGTTATGGTACTCAAGCCACTTTAAAAGGATATCAAGAATTGAGTTCATATTTGATGCAAAATCGGTGTTATTTTGACTCGATAAGACTATGGAGACGTCGTCGACCTATGTATATACAGTGTGTTACCGGCATGAGGGCTTTAAATGTAGGTATCGGTTCTACTCCTCAAATGGAACTCCTTTTGTTCTACGACTTTAAAAAATGAGGTGATTTATATTTTTTATTTTTTAAACAAAATAAATTAATTCACTGATTTTACTAGTAAAGTTTGAAAGTTTGATCACCTATAACTTACTGTAAATTAAGTTATTTTCTAAGTCGTAGAACAAAAGATGTAGCATTTGAGGAGTAGAATCGATACCTACATTTAAAGCCCTCATGCCGGTAACACACTGTATAGCATTTAATATGGTTTGAATTTATTATTTTTGGTAGGTCGGTAATGTATATTAAAAAATAGGATGCAACCTAGCAAGCTTCCCTGCGGAATAGAGCATGTAACTTGTCTCTTTTGTGAATGTATTTTAGTAACTGTATTGTTCTTTTTATCATAGTAATCTAATTCCACAAATTGTACTCTGTTATTGAGATATACGATTTGAACCAGTGGAGGGCTGCGCCGCGTACTCCAATACCGTATAGCTTATTAAGGAGGATGTTATGGTTGACTCGGACACACGCTTTGCTCATATCAAGCAGTAGCCCAATTGCGTAGTTTTTGCTGTCAATTATACCTATGACTTCTTGTATAAGTTTGAGAATTGTTAATATTGTACCTCTTTGTTTTCTAAATCCATGTTGGCTATGATCAAAAATCGCAAAAAGCCGATAAACGTTTGGGCATTACCGATTCATACACTTTTGAAAATGTTGATAACATGGCTATGGGACGATATTGGCTAGGGTCACTCACGTTTTTATTTTTCGGGATTGGTGTGATAACTGCTATTTTAAGGGCATCTGGAAATATTCCTGTTGAGAACGACTGGTTTATTAAAAATGGCATAATTAACTCGCTGGAGCATTTTTTTACGAGTGATGAGGTATTTCATTGATTCCAAAACTGTTTTTATTTATTAAATCCATTATGGACTTGTCTATTTCTCTGTGGCTAGGTGGAGTTAGGAATATTGTATTACTTGTTGGTTTCATGACTGGGCGACCCTTCGGATGGCTAATATTGTTTACATTAATCCCTACTGAGGAAAAGTTTGTGTCAAAAGTATCTGTGACAACTTGTGGGTCGTCTATTATTGTTCCGTTGAGTGTGAGTGTAATATTTTTCAGAGATTTAATTTTTAGTTTAGGTTTATTTTGTTTGTTCACCTATAATTTTCCACACTGTTTAAATAGACAAAGTTTAAGGGACAAAGGTAGGTTAGAAATCTAAACCAAAATTAAGCCTCGGCTCAAGTATTGTTTTTAAAACCTTTTTTATAGGGGCCGGTTTTATTACATATAAGATTCTCTTTTGTTCGCGACTACGTCAGTTTTTTCCTATTATTCCTGAACTGTAAATTATGATGTAAGTTCGTCATCACCTCATCACATTACAGTCGAGTAGGATTGCAGCACGAGTCGAGGTTGTAATGGAACCGAGATTGTAATGAGCAGAAATCGGACAAATGAGCGTCATTACTCGCAATAATGTGGACATCGCACTTTTAGAATTATAGTAGTATATTCAAACATTTTCAGCTTTCAATTTCGAGTCATAAATTTAGTACTATAGTGACCTAAATCGAATTTCAAAATATTTGGATTAGGTCACTATAATTCTAAAGATGCGACATGACTCCAATTTTAATCAAAAAAATTAAATTACATTAATTTATTTTTTACCTGAACTTTAATCTTGATCCTTTGCAGGATAGTTATAAATAAATAATACAGGAGTGGCCATTGATAATATATTAATTTAAGTACATAAGTTTGCTCCATTGTCATCCGTGGATTGCGAAAGGAGCTTTCACCTCATAAGTTTATTTTAGCCGTGAAAAAGAATAAAATAATCATGGAAAAATTCTTAAAATAGCTTTAATAAAGTTACACAATAACAAGTCTCTGTTTCATTTAATTATTAATTATTACTGCCTTGCAAAGGATAAAATTATTTTTAGGGTAAGTAATCAATTAAAGTAATTTAATTTGTTTAATTAAATTCTATGGAGTCATGTCTACATTATTACGAGTAATGACATCCATTTGTTCGATCTCTGGTAATGAGCAATGCTTACATTTCATATCAATGTTTCATTGAATTACATTATTTCATATCAAAAACAATTGTCTTATGTGTTTGTACAAATACCCATAATTTGTCAAAAATAATAAAAATACCTACATGAATCCGTATATTATTTTAAAACGGTAAAACGCACCTCTAGGAAAAAAACCGTGTTCTATATTTCCTAAATAGTCCCCCAAATGTAAAAATGTGTGATATTATGATAACAATGAACATAATTATTCTTTATTTTTTATATTATAATGGTAAAAAAAACTTTTCTTTACATGAGTTGGAGGCTCCCGAAAAAAAAAAGATTTATTTTACAACATTGTCGGAGTATAATTATGCCAAATTACAGCCTTGTACTACCAAGAGTCTCTTAGGTAAACCGCGAAACGACGGACACACGAACATGGTGAAACTAAGCCCGCCTTTAACTGCGGGCGGAGCGGACCCCGTATGCGTTCAGATTAGCTTACAACGGTGATTTCAAGAGGTTTGCTCGAGCTGGAAACACTTAAGGTTACCGTTTTAAGCTAAACCGAGTCCGTACGGGGCCCGCAGTGGAAGGCAGGCATTTATGGTGTGTACATAAGAATAAATACTATTAAAAGGGTAACTTCATCCCCACCACGCGCGCTCCCTCGTGGCTTGTCAACAATCCAAGACTACTTATCGCAACAAATACTAGCGGGTTGCCACCCAGATTAGGCGCTAGAAGTAAACGTGCAACAACATTTCAAATTAAGTTCTGAAAGGCGCAACGGTCTACGCAAACTGTGGCTTTACCATACGAAATACCATAAGAGAGGCAATTTTGGCGTGGGGCACTGTAGGTAATTACTTGACGGCTTTGCTGTCAAATCCAAACAACGACGCCGAAGATGCCCTTCTCATAGTTTTTACTCTTATTGTACCTATGTATACAAAACGAAACCATTATTTATTATATTTTAACTAAGACAGTTTATTTATTCGCAAAAAGTATACTGTTTTTAAGGCGTAACTCTTTTCTTATTATGACCCTAAAAGCGCTGCAATAAAGTCTAGTTTAAGAGTAAGGGAGTTTGAAATAACTTTTTAATTTTCCGAAATTAAAAGTACTTACATGACAAAAAAAAGCTAAATCAGTTTCTTTTTATGACAAAAAATTGCACCATTTTTGGGTACCACCAGGCGCGGTGCATTTCTCGATTCCGTACTCCGCTTCAAGTAGATGGCGGGTGCCGCCGACGGGGTCTATTCAGTGTCTGCCACGCACTGCCTAGTAGCGAACGCGTGACGCACTGGACCTTTTTGCATTTACATCGCAAGTGAACGTATCGCATTTAATGTTATAATTTTATCTACGCACACACCATTAGTGCTCTAAAATGCGTTCAGAAACCGTAGGAATGACCAGCATTATTGCAACCAGTGTTACTATGAGAACTGTCATGTCTGTGATATAGATGAATTATCGAGAACATGGAATTGCATTTGTAGTGGTTGTACCGTTTGCAACAAAAGGAGAGTAATTTTCTCTTAATTTAATAAAATTACATACCCTTAAGAAATGGAATAAGTAGTAGTCCTCTGTTTTTTGCTTTTAGTCGCTGTCATGTTCTTCATCTGAGCTGTCACAAGTATTGATAATAAGATTGTTTCCCCTTCCTGACATCGATATTTATTTTCTTCACTTTCGACATGGCGACAAATATTTTCCCAGACCTCGGCAGTGATAGTATTCATTCATTCAGTTGCTAAACTCATAATGCCTTGCATTTTTAAAGAAACGTTTCTTTTCGCTACATATCCTTTTACCATGGACCAAATATTTTCGATCGCATTGAATGTCGGGTGATACGGTGGCAATCGTAAAACGGAGAGGCCATGTTCTTTTAAAATTGCATCTATGTAGTACTCACGAAACCGCTCTTTATTTAGTTTAATTAAATCATACAAACTGGTTTTGTACATCAACGGGCTATATGAAATGTTTTGTTCTGTCAAACAATCCATCATTTCTTGTGTATGAGAATTTGACGTTGGAGCACGATTCAAAAGTTTGTTGTGATAGGACGCATTATCTACGATAAGTACGCTATTCGGTTTAAGGTTCGGTATTAATTTTTCTTTTTACCAGTTTTCGTAGTTGACAAAGTTCATCTGGTCATGGTAATCTCCCGTTTTTTGGTTTGCCTTAAACATTAACAAAGCGTTGGGAATAAAACCATCTTTTCCTCCTGCGTGCACTATTATTAACCGCTGGCCTGTACTGATTTGTATTTTTACACCAAATTCTGTTCCATCGGTCCAAGCCTCTCCAGACACATGTGAAGTGTGGATGTAGGTTTCATCAGTATAAACTAGTGGTCTATCTTTAGACCGATATTCCGCAATTTTGGTAAAGTAATTTATTCTTAGCAGTCGTATGTTGTCTTTCCATTAATATTTTTCGGTTGTCCTCGGTCTTTTTCCATTTAAATCCTAATTTTTGTATTTGTTTTCGTAAGGTGGAAATGCCAAATTTGTAATCTATATCGGATTTTAACACAGAGTAGAGTGCCTTTACGGTTGGAAATTGCTTATGGGACAGATGCAACTTGTATATAGTTCTCCGGATGACTTCCTGATCAAAATCGTCTACTGCTGATGACGGACCAGTACGTAACTTTTTATTTCTCGGGGAGGTGAATTTCTTTGTTGATGCGAATGTCTCACTATTGCTCTCAGACACAATGTTATAAACAGTAGAGAGACAAACACCTGTAGCTTTTTCAACTAACTGGGCAGCCGTGTAAGGGGAATTTAAATTTTTCTTCAGTTCAACTTCAAAATATTTATAACAGTTAAAAATAATTTGACTCTCAATCGGACCAAAATTGCTCACTGCCATATTTTTTGAAAATTATGTAACTTACACTTAGTCGTACGGGCTGACAAAATTATTTTGATAATTGTGAGAATACAATAAAATCAGACGTAAAAATATATGCACAACGTAAATAATATTCACAATTTGACACTGACATTATTTTGGTATTTACTTCTTCAATATATACCTAACAAACCTCTTTTTATGCTGATAGTACGAGAAAATAGAAAATTCAAATATAGAATGCCTGTAAACATACAATACTACTACATATGCAATTCCATGCTCTCGTTAATTTATCTATAGCAGGTAAAATCTGTACTGTTATGTTATTAGGTACAGTGTAATTTTTTGTAAGTTTACGAGTTTAAATTTGGAACAGCTGTCAAAAATCAAGAGGGTATCTATTCTATAGGTAAAATCCGTAGATATTAAAACAGTTATCGATACAAAACGTCAATTCAGTACGTTTTTTTATATAAACCGCACGACATTTGATCCCGAGTGACATGAAAATCGGGACTTCATTTGATTGTATAATGTTTTAAAAAAAAATCCGTCTTGACGGAGGATCGAATTGCCGCCATTATTGTTGTCATTTAATTTTGTTGTGTATGTATATGTGTGCACATACACAACAAAGTATTAAGTATTTTATGCAACTGTACATAATTAGGCCTTATTACACTCGTCTGATCCTATTATGAAACTCGCTGACGCTCATTTCATTGAAACCACACTCGTCTTTTATTAGAATGTTCTATGTAACAGTACAAAAGCCACCCACCCGGACAGAATTTTTACGATTTTAGAAGCGTATATCTCGCCAACTGTTCACTTACGTAAAAAAATCACTTAAAAACCTCTGTATCATTTTGGAAGCCCTATCTAAAAATACCCAACACGCAGATGTAACTCAAAAAAAATTTTTCGTCCCCTATTCTCATGTATGGAGTGCCACCCCTAAATATATTTTTTTTCAATTTTACTACATCATTGTATAGCGGTTTATAGAATACATCTATCCTCCAAATTTCATTTTTATAGTGCCAATAGGCTCTGAGTAAAATGGCTGTGACATACAGACGGACAGATGGACGGACGGACGGACGGACGGACAGACGGACAGACGAAATTATAAGGGTTCCGTTTTTGCCATTCGGCTCCGGAACCCTAAAAATGGGTCAATTTATTTCATACTTGTACGTAATAGGCTCCAGCTTTTTATTTAATTAGGTATTGAAATGATTTTTGCTATATTTGATACGGTAATAAATGTGAATTTTATAATTTATAATAAAATTGAAGTGGACTTGCTTACTTAGATAGTATTCAAATTCAAAATTCAAAATCATTTATTGCGTATCACATTTCATTAACATCAGATAGAACTATAGGCTAAAGCTTAGGTATGCATGTGACGCCCTGCAAGGGCACAGCAACATGAGAGGGCTAACTAGATTTATAACAATTTAAATTATTCTAGATCCTAATTATTGCACTTTATCACAATTTAGGCACTAGTTGTTATAATATCAGAGGTATTACACATTATTGCAGCAATTATTAAAACTATATTCTACTTATTCTTAATCTAGGTTCACCATGTAAGTATGGCGTTAATAGTAGTTAACATTAAAAAAATCGTTTAAGTTGTAGAAACATTTGTTAATTAAGAATGTTTGTAATTGTTTAATAAACATCTTCTTTGGCTCATCTAGGTTTTTTATATAATTAGGTAGGTGATTGTATATCTTAATCATATTGTGGTGAGGACTAGACGTTACTATTTTTAATGTGGAAAAGGGTAATTTTAGTTTGTTAAGATTCCTATCATTTCTTCTTGTATCTGTTATTTGCGTGTATAGATCCATGTGTTTTCTTATGAACTTGCTTGATTCAAATATGTACATAGAAGTTAGGGTGAGCATTTCAAACTTGATAAAATGTGGCCGGCAAGACTCCATTTGATCTATATTAGCTAGTATTCTAATACATTTTTTTTGTAGGATGAAAATTTTATCAATATCAGTGCTGTGTCCCCATAATATGAGACCATATGACATTCTCGAGTACCCGTAAGCGTAGTACACAGCGCCGTCTGGAAGTCGGTGCAGCGTTGAGATGTTGGAGAGCGTATATAAAGGAGGAGAGTTTTTTTGAAAGCTTTTGGATATGTGATTTCCAGTTAAGGTTTGTGTCCAGATCTATGCCCAACAAAGGAGCAGAGTTTACGGTTTGACGGTATAGTATAACGGTATAGAACATATAATCGGATTTTTATTTTACCCTCCACATGGGGGTTTAAGGGCGAAAGTCGAGCATTTTTTGACGATGCTTATGCGGCTCACCACATCTGTTGATTTTATATGGAATGCCCAAATGTAATGTAATGTTACAAATATAAATTGGATTTCATGTCCCATAAAGTTAAATTAGATTTATATCGTCAACATGAATGCTAATAATACAACAATAACACAAATAATTGAGGCAACCTTATTAAACAAAACTAGTAATAAATGGCCACTTACCCGAATATTAATTAACCTTGCTGCTAGCTCCTAGGCTACGTACAATACCTGCGCCACCACGCACGAGTAGTATCTCTATTTCTATTCTATGCGTTACGTTGTAAGTTAACGTAACGCGCTGCAGTCAACGACCTTGGAAGGGCCATGAATCATAGTGCTTATAAAAAGACAGCTTTCGTAGAAAACAACGGAGAGGGTCTTCTGTACTTGTACTATTATCTATTCTTTGGTACAAGTTATTCTACCACTTTCGGTATGATATTTCAGTGGGTTTAACAATAAAGTACTTTTTCATCACACATGCTCGGTGTGTATAAGACGCAAAAAGTGTACATCGTTAAGGACAAAAATTAAGAAACTCTAACTTTTCCATTTCGTCACGAAAATTACGTATCAAAATGTACGACAAGTTTTCGTAACGAAATGGAACAGTTAAATTTTCTTAATTTTTGTCCTTAACGATGTACACCTTTTTTGAAACCCCCTATTACTCTCGTTAGTTATCCCCCTCTTACATCCCTTGATGCACAATGTACTGTTATTAATAACGTACGTTAGCGGCAGCAAATGTGTAACGGGGTTTGTATTCGACCCGCAGGAGCCGGCTGGTGGCGCGCGAGGTTGCGGCGCTGGAGACGTCGCTCGCGTGGGCGCCTGCGCGGCTGCTCACCTCCGCGCACGACGCCGACGGCCCGCTCTACTACGCCACGCAGATGATACTCGTCTACCCTACCGTCAAGTTAGTCCCTATTCTACAACATACTAATACTAGATTACAAGAAACATTTATAACAAATTTGAATAGTTTTATTCTGCATTCTCGAGCTACTGAGTGTCACTGGGAATAAAACATAAAGTCGGTAGGTATGTAAACTTACTAATACCATTTATTTCTAGCCATTTATATCCGGGCATCATGTCTAGGCGATAAATAAGGCTGTGGTATATAAACATGCTGTATTATTTGTTTACCACTGTAACATTTGTTATCTGGTTGTCAAGTCAAGGTCAAGTTTAACACATGCAATGTCAGTTAGAGTAAGGCTATGTGAACACTTACAATTAATCCTTTCTTCCGTTCTAACGACAATGCGAGGACGATCCTACCAGTATTAACAGGAACCGCTCTTTCATTGTTATGCAGTCTGGTAATCGCCCATACAATTACACGTGAGTCTGATACTTTTAGGGCCCAACTTTGAAAAAGATACGATTCTATAATTTTTAAACAATAATAAAATTAAAAATATTCGACACATTCTAGCGAAAAATGTGGTAAAATACTTAACTTGACTTGGACATCAACTGGTTCTAAAAGATGCTTTTAGTAAGTTTACATACTGTATAAAGTGATGTAGTCTCCTTTAAGTCGTATTTATTTAACAGATGGAAAGCACACAAAATCGACACGCTAAAACGTCTCCTTATCATCGGGCACGTTCGCGCGCTGGCGCCGGGTGGGCCCGCCATGCGCGCCCTCGCGGCCAAGAACCGGCCGGCGCGGCCCTGGGCCGATTACAAGCCCTACGCGCTCTTCGTGGCCATCGTAGACCAGATTTACACTGTCATGTTCAAGGTGGGGTCACGCGTTTTTGTCTGCTCGCAGCCACGATAGGTACAGTCAAGGGCATAAATATATATACGTTCTCAATACGTCTAAAATATCTATACGCTTTCATGCCACTGGCAATAAGGTCCTTGTATACATATATTTGATTCGATGGATTTATATATATTAATGCCCTTGACTGTACCCGTAGCGTAACGTTCATGCTCCTCGTACTCCTATAAACAAAAAATATTTCCTCAAATATATTTCTTGATTGTAATTTGCGCTTTTTAGGCTTTTTTAATATTTCTGCATTAATTCGCTTTTAGAGTGGTGTATTATAAATAGATAAAACATAAACAGATTGCTAATAAAATAAAATAGAAAAAAACTGTGAACTTGAACTTATACTTAGGCGTTGGAACCTGCACACAGGCCCCCCCGCGAAGCCCAATCATTGTCATGTCTTACAATATCACACACAATTTCCCAATGGTGCCACACAATCCCAACGGCGGTGCATCAAGCCCGTCACTCTTTAACCTCCGACACTCCAAAATGAATTATGGTTTCAAATTTTATTTATGAATCACCTATGAAGTGGTGATCTCTCACGACCGCGCCGTGGCATTGACACGGCTCGAAAGCTCTCTTCAATTATGCAACTGTTAAGATCATTCTAGTCTTAGCCGTCAAACACGATGCTTTCTTCTGTCATTAATAATGAGAAGGCTTAATTTCACATGACTTTGTATACAGTCTGTATAGACTAAGCTTCAACGATTATGTTTAAAGATAAGGTTTAGAGTGCAAATAAATAATATTAAATAAAGCGTTATTGGGGGATAGTAACTCTACCTTGCGCACACATTGTAATAGTGTTTATGTACAATCTGCCACGGATCGTACCCCCGACGCCGTAACTAAGTCAAGTTGTCCAGGTAATATCGGTCGTCACATACTTACCGGCCATGTTTTTTTCTCCAGAACGTGTCGGCTACGACAATCGACCAGTGGTCGGTGAAGCTCGCCGAGTACATCCGGAATAACGACGAAGCAAACGCGAAGGCAGCTGAACGCATAGTGACCACTCTCACCGACGAGCTTCTACCGTGCGCCTCCTTCGCCGAGTTCTGCGACGCCGCTGGTCTGCTGGGCGACATCCCCGATCCCGACGCCTGGCTGCAGGGCCTGCTCAACGAACTGCCCTGAGGCGCGACCTTGGCGGGATGTTTTCACAACCCATGTGTCACTTGCTAATAACAAGTATTCATGGTTTTGCATACAAACTCCATTAGTAAAATACATTTATGTCAGCGTTGTCGTTACTTAATATTTAAAATGTATTAACTTATTGTATTTTAATATAATTTAAATTATTATATGAATTGATTAATCGTCGTGTTGTACTCATTAGCAGCTTTGCATGTACGTGCACTCTAATAAAATTTTGCTCTTTTTTCGTTGGTTTTATTAACTGATCCCCCGAATCAGATACCGGTTAGTTTCTTGCTGACATAATATCGGCCGGACGGACATCCACTGCTGGGCTTTCGCTAGGATCGCCACGGTGGTTGGAAAACGAATTATATTCAATTTTATACAGACCGAAATACATCACAAAATTTTAATATCCACTTTAATAATGATCCGATTGAAGAAGTACGACATACGAAGTTTCTAGGAATAATAATTGATTGTCACTGCAAATGGAGGGCTCATATAGATAAAGTCTGTTCCAGGGTGAACAGTTTCGCTTTGAGACGAATAGTCGGACCTTCTCTACACAAGCTGCTTTAATAGCTTATCACGGTTACGTTAAGAGGCCGTATACGAAATTTTGCCGATTTCGCCGTTTTACCTGATTTTACAGACGTGATTTTACTATTGAAATACTTTACTTCTACAAATTTTAATGCGCAACACGAAAGATAATTTCAACTTTAAACGAATGTATGAGCTACTTTTTTGTTTTTATTATTTGTTACTGATTCATCGACCTGAAACCGGCGTCTGTTTTGTGAATTTTGCTGTAAGAGGTTTAGAATATCGCATATTCACGAATCGTTTTGACGTCTCAAAGGTATGAAAAAATTACAATTTATTGCTGTAAAATTTGTCTAAAAAATGTATGAATTACTTTTTACAACCCTCATATATGTTTTTGTGTTAAAAAATAATTAACTTGTTAAAGTTTTACAGAAAATAGGCAAAACATTGTTTTTGATTACGACTACTTAAAACTATCGTTCATAAAATTAAAACAACAGTAATAAAGTTCAGTTCAAAATCAATACATTACTTTAAAAAAACATCTAAAAAATGAAAAAAAAAATAGCAATAGGTATATAATGTTTTAAAATAACCTAAATCTCGCATTATAATACTCGACAAATCTGAAAAAGTACTTCATTTATTTGTAAGTCATTTATTCGATTAGAACTGAAATGATATTTTATGATGTGCATTCAAACTTATAGAATAGCAGTATTTTAACTGTAAAATCTCAACAACAAGCAAAACCACCAAAATTTCGTGTACGGCCTCTTAATTCTATGGGGAAACTACCATATTGGGTCTTCGGAATTAGTCGAACAGAGTCATGCCGGCCCTACTTCATTCGATGTAATATCCTCACAGCTCCTTGCCTATACATATTCGAGGTATGCACATTTGTACATAAATATAAAAATCAGTTTATCGAGACACAACAAAACTGCCTCCTCGAAAAGTTAGGCTACAATATAAGTATAAACTACATAAGCCAGCTGCAAAATTAGCATTGACTTCCAAAAATACCTATTCGATGTGTGTTACAGTATAATAATATAAAAAATAAGCTACCTACCTGATATTTTTAAAAGTAAGAATTTAATGATATTTAAGTTAATGACGATGGCATGGCTGACTGGGAAATCTTTTTATAGCATTAATGAGTTCCTAAATGAGCAAATTTAAATGTGTGTTTCCTATGAAATTTATACTAAATTATTCTAGATAATGTAATTTATATGATGAAAATTTGTACGCCAGTCTATTGGCAAATTGTGGAGAGCCTATGTTATACCTTAAGACGGTCTTAAGGTATAACATAGGCTCTCCACAATTTGCCAATAGACTGGCGTACAAATTTTCATACGACAAAACACAAATAAAAGTACGACCGTGTTGTACACCCAATTTTGACAAATAAACTATTCATTCATTCATTCAAAATGTACTAACGGTCCATCCAGCTGGAGAGTCTGGTCGGTCTGTTGGAAAAATGAACTAACGGGCCAACCAGCTAGTGTCTGTTTGGTCTGTTGGGAAAAATTTACTTATGGGCCAACCAGCTAGAGTGTCTGGTTGGTCTGTTGGGAAACATATACTAACTCACCACCTGGTTGGCCACTTAATTGGCTGATTAGGAAAAAAGTACTAACCGAACACCTGGTTGGCCACTTAATTGGTTGATTAGGAAGAAAGTACTATTCGACCCCCGTTTCCGCTTGCTCCTACTCTGTTCTCCTACTGGTAGGAGCACGAGGACCAATATGTCCTTATGCTCCTACCAGTAGGACCATAAGGATATGTATATCCTCGTGCTCCTACTAATGGACGGTCAAGTACAACGATGTCACTTAATTACTAATATTATTACGAGGAAAGGGGCATATAAACATGGCTATTGTAGTAATCGTATATAGGTTGAAGTAGAAATGCATCTTGTTATCGGCCTCTTTCGAGAGATACCTATTATAACTGCATTACATTTTATCATTGACAAGGAAACAAGTGAATACTTTTCATGTCACTCATATGTCTGGGATATTTCAAGAGTTTGTGAATGTGAGTTGAATTTTACGCAGAATAATGTGTGATAATGAGGAAAAACTTATATTTATAAAAAGAAAAGGTGGTACAGTTCTGTTACATTCAGGTTATCAGTTCTACAAACAAAAATCATATTCCAATGGCAGTGAAATTTGGCAATGTAGCCAGTCTAAAGTAAAATCCTGTAAAAAGTCTCCAGGATCGGTTACTATGCAGGTAAGTGATACAACATCATAGTTCGTTACGTTCGTTAGCACCAATGCGACTCTACTTTTACTTTACAATGTGGCTCTTATTTATTTTCCAGAATGATCAAATACTCAAAACTGTAAACCATGTATGTGTAGCAAATCATTTGAAGAATGAAATTGATGCTGGCATATACGCGGCAAAAGTAGAGGCTGAACAGTCAGATATGCCAATACCAAAAATATATAAAAACATGATTGCTCCTTTTCGAGACCGCGGAGTCAATTTCGTCGAAAAATTACCGGAACTCAAAAGCATCAAAACTGGTTTATATAATAGTAGGTATAATGCTATTGGAGCGGAAAAGATAATGTTTAAGGAATTACAAGAAGTGTCTGTCCCAGGAAAATTCAACGGTTTTCTTTTAGGTGATTACATAACAAATGATTCAAGAATTATTGTTTTCTGTACAGAGCAAGGAAGGAAACTTCTTGAAAGCTTATCAGAATTTTTCATCGACGCCACTTTTAAAAGTTGCCCTAAACCTTTTAGCCAATTACTTATCATTCACGGAGATCTTTGTGGTTCCCTACAGGAAACTAATAAGGTAAACGTACGCTTTGCCGAATCTGCGGTATCACCGAATTTCTTATATTTTTAACTTTTATTCTAGTACTTACAGTTGATATTAAGTTGTAATATTTTTTTTACGCTAGCTAAATACCTATCCCTTCTACTACGCGGCAAAACCGTCTATTTGCTATCTCAGTCGGGACGCAACAAGCGAACAAGTCGGTCGAGTTCCGTTTTGTAAGGGGATCCTAGTGAAAATCGGTAAGAAATCGTGTATACTTCTTAAGGTCATAAAACCGTTTTACATTACCTTTGTGTTTGAAAATGTGGTTTTCCTGTGTTGTTATTTAATTAGTTTTTGTGTTCTGATAATTGAAGTGAATTTAGTGTAGTCATATTTATAGAAATTAACAAAAATGTGAATTCGGTGATGAGTTAACCCTCATTTTTGCTGGAAGGTTTTACCGAACAGCGTTCGGAATCAGGGAAAGCGTATGTTTTTTTAATTATTTATTTACAAGTTAATCATGACTTACTTATATAAACTAATTTGCTTTTCGAATAACTAGAAGTATTCAAAATTTAATGAGTAATTGCCGAACATCAATAAACTAAGCATTTTTTGTAAAACTTCGTTGGAAATTTGTGCTTTTTACGACTTTTTGACATAAAAATAAGCTTATTGGCAAGGGTATTTAAAAAAAAGGATTATATATACTTTTTAAGCAATAGTAGCTAAAGCCATATGTATTCATTGTTACATAATAGTTCGAACTGTTAGTAATAATGTCAGATTTGTAATTACACCGATACTTTTACGTCTAAACACTATTTTTTAAATCTGTTCGCTTGATAGGTTCCACACAATTTGCTTTGTCCAATTCACCGAAAGGCATTCGGTGATTAGTACCCATGGTCTCTACTACCGAATCCATGTCTGCCTCTGCCGCAATTACTGCACGGTGTTCGTTGGAATATCATCCTTAATCCATTGACAGCTAGGCCGATTTTAAAATGTATTTCTTTTTCGTGCATTTTTGTAAAGGCCAGCGGTTCTCAACATTTAAGCCGTTAATGTTTTAAAACTAGCTCGGAGTTAATTGTCAATTATTATTTTTACCCGACTGTGTCAGAAGATGAGTTATGTTTTTCGAGCGTATGTATGTATGTATGTATGTCTATTTCTGGGCACGCTCTGCAGCCTAGACGGCTTGACAGAGTTTAACGTACGAGGTGTCATTCGATTCGTCTTGATTGCTAAAATGACATAGGCTGTATACTATTTCAATATAGCGTACCCGAAAAAAAATATGGAGGGGATATGTTTTTTTTTCAATTATATTTATAACAATATGGGTATCAAACGAAAGCTACTGAATAGCTCATTTTAAATATATAATACATAATAACACTTTGATGCTACTATTTTGACAGGAAAGTCAAAAAACTCCTTTTGCTAGAAAAAGAGTTTCGCTTGTAGCTTCGCGATATTAAACACCGAGCTCCTGAGCTCATAATATAGCTAAGTAATAATTAATTAAACAACTGCTTTATTATAGATAAAAACTAAAAAAAATGAAATAGAATAAATTATTTAAAAAACAAAAAACCCGACTGCAATAAAAAACAACTGAAAAGCAAAAAATAAGCTTTATTAGGTATTTACTTATAAAAAATTGTAAGAGCAATGTACTTATTGATGTTTATAACAATTCCAATTTAACTAGAAAAGAAAAGGTGCTTCAGGCGGGGACAAGCTTATCCGAATGTTGAATTTTATCAATAAATAGGATTCACTGCTAAGTGGAGAGCCTTGGGGGAGGCCTATGTCCAGCAGTGGACGTCTTTCGGCTGATATGATGATGATGATGATGAATGTTTTATTTACTGAGATATAGTGTTTTTTGATAAAGAGTTATAGAAATAATTGAACACCAAAGTAATAAAAAAATGTGTTCCAAGACTGTTAAATAGTTAATATTTTAAGTTTAAATAAAGGGTTTCTAGCTACCATATAGATACCTAATAATTTTCAAATTATATGTAAAAAATGTTATTTCATTCAATTTGGTTACATTACACAGCATGACGTGTGTCAAAGGTGACCATGATTAAATTGCTATCATAAGAAATAAAATACAAATGCCTATTGTTTTACTAAAGTTTGATCACCACTCAGCGCCAAAATTTCATACATTTCTTCTCTAGTTCGGTGATGCGGCGGCCCGGTTCGGTATTATGTGCAAATCAAGTTTCTTAGTTCGGTTAATGGTACAAACCAGGTTTAGTGAATCAAACACCTTTAAAAATATTTTAAACATATTTCTAATCATGTAATTTATTTCCAGGTACATTAAAATGATGACAAATTTATTTAAGTTACTATTATTCTATTGATCATTATCGTATCAAAATCCCAGACCTTATTAAAAAAATAAACTTGCGTCCAGGTCTTAAGCGTTCGTCGAAACGTACATTTACCTTACAGTGCCATTAATATTTGCATTCATGCCAGATAAAAAGCAACAGAGTTATGTCACTATTTTACAAATGATTAAGTCACAGATTCCCAAATGGAAACCGCAAAAATTTCATTCGGATTATGAGAGTGCCATTATAAATGCACTGTTAGAGGAGTTCCCTAAAAGCGTGGTTAAGGGCTGTTATTACCACATGACAAAAGCTTTGTGGAAGAAAAGTAAGGAAATTGGGCTTAAACGAAAGATTCAACGCAGATTCGTCGGACTTTGTACTGCCTTTCCTCTATTGCCTGTTAATCTTATCGACGAGGGTTGGTCTTACATTAGTGGCGACCTAGCGACATCTAGTGACAACTTGTAACAAACAACTCGCCAGCGCCACCAGCGGCAGACAGCGCAACTAAATCTGACAGTGCGCTACATCGCGCTAACGAAGTTTCTTCAGTCGGTTGACTTATATACAACTTCCAACTTCATCCAAATGGACTTCGGTCCCCAGGCACAACACCCGCCTGGAGAGAGATCTCTCTATTGTCCTCTCTCTACTACATTGGTGACCCCGACGTGATTGTCTACCTACATTGGTGACCCACGACAATGGACATTTTACGCAACCTGACGACCTTCAAGCACTATGACGCAGTCTCACAGCAAGCCAGACAAACCGCACTGTGCACCACTAGCATTCTGATATATCTCCATGCCTGGTGTCTACAGTGTGCACAATACTCTCATTCAGCAACGCGACTCACTGCGTCCTACTACGAGTACTTCATGGAACAGATACACGACTCACTGTGTACTCTCCACTCCACTCCTCTTCTCCTGCTACGCTCGCCAACGCGGCTCTGAGCTCTACTGGAGACATCTACTACTACTGGCACTTGCAAGCGGCATTTTCAACGCACAGACTGCACGTCATCCATCACCATCAACCTCCGGTCTCAAAGGGGGGCTGGTGTGGCGACCTAGCGACATCTAGTGACAACTTGTAACAAACAACTCGCCAGCGCCACCAGCGGCAGACAGCGCAACTAAATCTGACAGTGCGCTACATCGCGCTAACGAAGTTTCTTCAGTCGGTTGACTTATATACAACTTCCAACTTCATCCAAATGGACTTCGGTCCCCAGGCACAACACCCGCCTGGAGAGAGATCTCTCTATTGTCCTCTCTCTACTACACATTCAAGAACAATTTATGTTGCTTGGTCAAGATGAAAAACTGAAAACTATTTTCCAATATTTCCAAAAGACATGGATGAAAGGCGAGTTTCGAAGTAAATGGTGTGTATATGAAGGAAACAACGTTGCCGAAAGCTGGAACTCAGCCCTGAACAAAGAAGTCCAAAGAAATGTTACTTTGCTACGTGTGCTGAACGTTCTTCGAAATGCTACAGCCGACAAAGGTGTTCCGATAAAACGACGTCGAGAGGATCTCGTAACTGATACTTTAATAATGAATACCCAAATGTCGCTTATACATGGTGAAATTACTGTAGGTAATTGTTTGGAAATACTAAGGTAATTATATAAAATTTTGATTGTACAACATTTTTTATTATGTGTTTAAGTGTACTATTGCATATAAGGTTCCGATAGGAGCATAAGGACATATTGGTCCTCGTGCTCCTACCAGTAGGAGAACAGAGTAGGAGCAAGCGGAAACGGGGTATTCGACCATCTAGTTGGCCACTTAATTGGTTGATTAGGAAGAAAGTTCTAACCGACCATCTAGTTGGCCACTTAATTGGTTGATTAGGAAGAAAGTACTAACCGACCATCTAGTTGGCCACTTAATTGGTTGATTAGGAAGAAAGTACTAACCGACCATCTAGTTGGCCACTTAATTGGTTGATTAGGAAGAAAGTACTAACCGACCATCTAGTTGGCAGTTTGGGTGGTCAGTTGGGAAAAAAAAAAGTAGGTATTAACCCGACAGCCAGGGTGTGAGTCACGAATATCTACTATTACCCAACAATCCAGATTGTCGCTTGGGAAAAAAAGTACTCACCATCCTGACGGGTGATTCTTTTAACACAGCGCTGCATCGAACGCAAAGGTGAACTTAAAGCTCCGCTGGGCGACCGAGCTCTGCTGCCGAATTGAGAAAGCTCGCCCTAAAATGTGTTTTGTACGCTCCGGCGGGACTACTTAAACTTGCCGGATAAACGTTCATCTTTGCGTTCTACGGAGCGCTGTGTTAAGAGAATCACCTCCCAGCCGGTTGAAATGTTCGGTTGGTGGGTTGGTAATAAAGGCTGTGCTTTTACTGTATCTAGCAGTGTTTCACAGATGCTGCTAGTGATGTGATGAGGAAATGACAATGTTTATTTATCGATGAGGAACATGGTCCACCAAGCCTTAGTAATAGGTACTGTATATCATTATATCATACCCATCGCGAATGTCAGATAGGTAGTATGAGGTTATGATGATTAATATTTAATTATTTAAATATACCTAAATAACAGTAACCAACAAATACCTAAATTAATTTAGATTCCTAAGTCCATCCTGCACGTAAGGCGTAAACTTTTAATTATAGTTATGAACAGTAGGTACTTACCTATACTACCCATTTGGTAACTGTCACTAAATGTCACTAGTCTTTTCAGGTACGTGGGTAGTGGGGAGGTACCAAATTCTCCCCAAACCTTTTTGACCCTAACCAAAATAAGGCGTGGGCGAATAAATGTTTATCAAAATTGATGATATCTCCCGCACGCCTAATCCATGTCGCAATGCACGACTCCCGCGCACTATCAACGCCTGCGCAAGACCGCATTACATCTTGCCGAGCCAAAAAGGCGTAAGTTTCTTTAGTTTTCATAAGAAGTTAAGCTGTTCCGGGTGAGGATAGTAAATGTGCTCGAGTTGTCAAGGTCGTGTCATCCTCGTGTATTGTCGCGTGACGAGTCGAGTGTACTCCGAGCAGTTTGAATGCGGCGACCTAGATACCGAGCGCCGAAGCTTGAGGACTGATGAGGTTACTTACTGTCAGCTGGAAGGTCGATTAACGCGTAACAGCATAACTGCAATGATGCTACCTGTCATCACTTACCAGTCAACATCTGAACCGCAAACAAGTGGGGCATACTTATCCAAGGAGAAATGAGTCAACGCTTAATTTAGGATTCCGTGCCATATACAAATAAACCGAAAACACCAACAAACTGGATGTTTTCTATGTATTTAAGTATTTATTTCTCTATCTAAGTATGTTTATCGTTGTCTAGTACCCATAGTACAAGCCTAGAGCTTAGTTTGGGACTAGGTCAATTAGTGTGACATTGTCCTGTGATTATTATTATTATTATTATTATTAACTATCTACAGTCCTGGTTTTAATGAAATGTATGAAATGTTTTGGGCTAAACGAATTTTATAAAATTACTAGCGACCAGCCAGCGGCCTCGCCCGCTGCATTTTTTTTTCTTGACTTAATTTTTTTTTATTTTTGTATTTTTTTTTTAATAAAAAGTTTCCTATGTTACACTTCTAGTACCTCCCAGAATATGTTTCATCAAGATTCGTCAAGTAGTTTTTTCGTGAAAGCGTAACAAACATCCACGCTTTCACATTTATAATATTAGTAAGGATGTGCCTAAAATCGTTATTCAAACTAGACAAACACCTATTTTGCAAATAATCCGTTTGTTTGATTAAATAAATGCAAGTTGATGTTTTGGCTTCCGTACCAAAGGGATGCCAACGGAACCCTATTACTTACTAAGCCTATACTGTCCGCCCGTCTGTCTGTCATCGAGCTGCGTCTCATGAACCGTAATAGGTAGACAGGGGACAAAGAATACAAACCAAATAAAATAAAAATATAAAATAAAGTGCCCATACAGAAACGTGTTTAATATTCTACGGTGGTATGAAACCCTTTATGTGAGATTCCGACTCGCACTTGGCCGGTTCTTTATTTTATTTATGTTGAATGCTATCATTTTTCTTTTCGATTTATTTACCATTGGTAATTTAGAGTACGAGGGCACATTTTTAACGACATTTGTAGCTCCAATAACGCTTATTATATAAATGCTTAGATTATCAGCTTTAACCCGTTCTGTCTCGTCCTATCAGGCGGGGCATTGGAGGGTTATATTTAATCTCGCACCACTAACATCCCACCCTCCATCCCTATTTCCCTATTAATTTCTAGAAGCCGCTTAACGCAAACGCACGCGTGATTAAAGTGGGACTTATGAGGCTTCAGGAACAGTTACTTATTGCTGACTTGTACAAGTCTTTAAGGTACATTTGATGCATACCTACCAATCATAGAAATCCGTGTGGCTACGTGTTTCCCTCCAATCACCGTAGATCAACATTACATGTATTACACACAAAAGAAAACTTGCATTGTTACACTGATGGTTATGATTGAGTTTTTAGTCTGAATGAAACCGCAGCGTCAGTTCGTTGCCCTCGGCTTTTTATGTCTCATCGTGTCATCATCGTTTGTCGACTCCTTTATTTGCCTAGTCAGCCGGCGAGTAAGTGGTATTTTTTGTACGGTAATACACTCGAGAGCAAAACTTTCGGGTCACTAACATAAATTGCAATATCTCAAAAACTAATACAGCTAGCCTAATAAAATAAATTGAAATTTAAAGACATTTTAATGTCACTTAAATGAAATGCATTACAATTAATACTGAATGTTCGTTTAATTTTATAAAAAATTAAAAGTAAAAATGGCATCCACTTGCTTGAAAAATCAAAATTGAAAATATTGTTTTTTTTATATAATTATCTAAATTTGACACATTTTAATACTTGGTATTGCCTCCACGTGCAGCCTGCACAGCTGCGATGCGATTCGGCATACTGTACACCAAGTTTCTGAAGCACAGTTGAGGAATGTTCTCCCATTCCTCTACCAACGCGTTTTTGAGCTCGCGAAGCGACATTGAAGGAGGTACTCGTTGCCTTACTCGTCGTCCAAGCTCGTCCCAGGCATGCTCGTTCGGGTTGAGATCCTGGCCGGCCATTCCATGCGGCAAAAACCCACATCGTTCAGGTAGTCTTGTACTACACGAGCAGTATGGAGACGGGCATTATCATGCATGAAAATAGCATTTTCATCGAGCCTTGCCATAAATGGACCGACGAGCTCATTTAGGATTTCTTCCACGTATCTTACGCCATTTAGAGTACCGTTTTCGATCAGTACTAGCTCTGTTCGGCTTTCTGCAGAAATCCCAGCCCACACGAATACCGAACCGCCACCGTACGCAACCTTTTCTGCAATGCAGGCTTGCATGAATCATTCTCCTGGCCTTCTGTACACCTTCACCCTTCCGTCGTGTTGATAAAGCATAAACTTTGATTCGTCTGAGAACACAACTCTTGACCAATCTTCAGGTGACCAATCTGAGTGTTCGCGTGCATAAATTTGTCTTGCTGTGCGATGGTGCCTTTCCAGTTTAGGGCCATTTGTCTAAAGGTTTCAAATTACGAGTAGCTTCAACAAGTCGCCGTCTTACAGTCCAAGCACTAGGATTGCTCCCACCAAGCCGTAAAAATGGTTGTGTCAATGCAGTTCCCGTAAGGAATCGATTTCGAAGCATAGTATTGACTAGATATCGATCCTCCCGTACCGTTCTACACCTGGGTCTGCCTCCTCCTGGTCTGCGTAAGTTCGAACCAGTTTCTAGAAACCGCTGAACAATACGCTGTACTGTTGACAACGTCACTCCGGCTATTGTTGCAGTATCTCGCTGGCTTCGGCCGTTTTCCAGTATTGTAAGGATTCTCGTGCATTCTTCGGGTGTAATTGACATATTTATTACATTAATAAAGAGTCATTATTAATGACCACTGAACATTTGGGACCCTTTTTATATATGCATTTTATGACAGAACGAAAACAAAAGCAATAACAAATGGAAAATAGGGAAAGTTCTTTATTTCATAAACGATCATTTTTTTTAATGTCATTATTTCATATTACCAATAAGTTTTAATACCTGTAATTAAGGAGGATTAAATTGTCTATAAGGTTCAATTTATTTTACGTAGCTAGGTGTATTCGTTTTCGATATATTATAATTTATTATAGTGACCCGAAAGTTTTGCTCTCGAGTGTATTATAACGCGTGTTGTGTGATGTCGGAGTGCAATGTACAGAGATGATAGCGGTGAGCTTTTTGAACATGCGTAGGCGAATCCCGTTCATCACTGTACAAAAGCTTCGGGAGCATCGTTGTGTTCTCCTGTCAAAAAACTGTTGAGTGAGTAGTGGTTTCAGCAACCAGGTTTAATATATAATGCAGAATATTATATTCTTATATAATAAAAGTTTCGAAGTCAAAAACCACTGTAGGCATTCCAATGTTCAAGTTAAATAATTACTTTGCTTTTACCTTTTTCTATAGATTATACATACATACACGCCTTCATTCCCAGAGTGGGGTAGGAAGAGCTACAAAAGTACCAACAAGACTAATACACATAATACACATGTTTATAATTCTGTAACCACATTATAAAGATAAATACATTATAAAACTGGTTATTCGCTTTTCAGTTCATATTTATATTGCAGTTGTTTTTTTTTAGGCACAATCAAATCTATTGAACTTTTGGTAGTAAAGTATATTAGAAACTCATTCGGTGGCTCGAGCTCACCAAAATGGCCTGTTTTAACCGCTTATAGTGGTTTTAGCCATGGAGAAGGCTAACGAGCAAACAGGAGGATCTGAAGACCCATACATATAATTACATTCTCAAAACGACAATCTTAAATAATATTAAACTGGTCTCGACTGTAATGCTCGTCTCAAGATGTGTCAAAAATGACAGTTTTCTATGGCTTGACAGTTACTTCGACGTATCATGTGACGAGCATCTCAGCGTATTTATAAATAAATAAATAAATAAATATCACGGGACGATGTCACACAAATTGACCTAGTCCCAAACTAAGTAATAGGGTTCCGTCGGCATCCCTTTGGTACGGAAGCCAAAACATCAACTTGCATTTATTTAATCAAACAAACGGATTATTTGCAAAATAGGTGTTTGTCTAGTTTGAATAACGATTTTAGGCACATCCTTACTAATATTATAAATGTGAAAGCGTGGATGTTTGTTACGCTTTCACGAAAAAACTACTTGACGAATCTTGATGAAACATATTCTGGGAGGTACTAGAAGTGTAACATAGGATAGTTTTTATTAAAAAAAAAAAAAAACAAAAAAAAAAAAAAAGTCAAGAAAAAAAAAATGCAGCGGGCGTGGCCGCTGGCTGGTCGCTAGTAATTTTATAAAATTCGTTTAGCCCAAAACATTTCATACATTTCATTAAAACCAGGACTGTAGATAGTTAATAATAATAATAATAATAATAATCACAGGACAATGTCACACTAATTGACCTAGTCCCAAACTAAGCTCTAGGCTTGTAGTACTATGGGTACTAGACAACAATAAACATACTTAGATAGAGAAATAAATACTTAAATACATATAAAACATCCAAGACTCAGGAACAAATACTCGTGCTCATCACACAAATATCTTGAGAGGCAGGGTCACTCCCAACGAGGCCAACGTGTCGTCAATTTTAATAATTACACCCTTTTAATAGGAACACGTTAGGGAAAATAAACCTTATAAGGATTAAGAAGGCGGTATCCATGAAAGCAGTTTCAACTAAGCGCTACAAGAACTCGAGATTTTCAACCCTTTGACCGCCAACACGGCATACCGTCATACGTCATACGTCATCGGAATATTGTGCCCGGAGTGCGCTCCATACATTTAGTATCGGCGCGGTTGCGGCATATGACGTCGTTGGCGCCAGGTGCAAGAAAAGTTGCAGCCGGCTGTGGCGGTCAAAAGGTTAAGACATCTATTAGACCGATTAACTGAGCAGAAAAAATACTCTGTCACTGAGAGTAGGTAGTGTGATAAAGAAGGGTAATGTACATTACAGATGTCAAATTAGCCAAAAGATTTTGATACATTTTTGAAGTTAGGTAGGTATTTTTACCGAAACATGAAAATCGCTTTTAACTCCCTGTGAAAAATTCCTCAGACTGAAATACTTTCTGTCCACGTAGTTACGTATCTTTTACTTAGAATAGGTAAAACATACAAGTATATAGGCATTCATTTTTTTTTGATTTGATAGATAAATAGGTACTTAGGTAAGTACTCAAAATAGACCAGGGTGGAACCAAAAATAATAATAGTAGGATGAAACCCATTGGAAAAGGAACAGAATATAACAAAAATTAAAGGAAAAATAATTTACGGGCGTTCTGAGGCCGGGAAGTGGAAGGGGGAGGGTTCTAAGGGTAAAAAGCGGTTTACCTCAATTTCCGGCAAAACTACAAGTGCCATGGAAAAAAGTTTGATGGCAAAGTTGTATGTAATAAAATGATCTACAACTTTTGTCTTAACTTATCACTTTTTTCACATAACCTCAAAATGTATGTGATAAATTCCAATAACCAATATTTGGTTTTTTATTTGGTGAAAACTTACCCTTCTATGTCCCAGACACATTGTATTTTTCGTGATTTAAAATATTCATTTTTTCACCTTAATCTGACTTAATATCGAAAAATTACCCTAATTTTCAATCAAAAATTCTCACGTCAAAATATCGACTTTTAAAAATAATGTCGGTGAGCTTTTTGTTTGTTGAAATCTCTACTTTCTGATGGTATAAATGCTAAAGTAAATATACTAAGAAAATAAACATTAAAAATGTATTTGGGACATACAAAGGTAAGTAATAATAATTACTACTGAAAATATGGTTTTACTGCCTTAAATAAATAGGTAGCTTAGTAAAGTTATCGAAAGAGGAAACAATGGAACCCTTCAGGATCACTTTGTTGTCCGTCCGTCCGTCAGTCTGTTTGTCAAGACCCTTTATCTCGGGAACACGTGAAGGTATCGAGTTGAAATATACTTAGATCTACAGTCCCTTGAAGCTGTGAAATGAAAAATCTAACTTCTAAGTGAATGTAAAAAAAGATACGGCCGTTTATGCCGCAAAATACGTATATTTCGTCACTAAAGGCAATCAAAATTTATAGGGTATTTCCCATAGAGCTAGAATCCTGAAATATGGCAAGAAGGAAGATCTTACATCAGCACAAGTAAAGGAAAATTACTCAATACAATTTATCTTATATGTAAGTTTGTACGGAACCCTCGGTTCGCGAGTCCAACTCGCTCTTGACCGACTTTTTAACTTTTACGTTATTCAGTGTTTTATGTAAAAAGTAAAAAATATTGTTATTTTTTTAAGTTTATCCTGACCTCTATATTTGTGATGTATGATTAGAATGAACAGATACGACGGTTACCAACTTATGGATTATTTTTGTTAACTTTTCAAGCTATGTAAAAGTTATCATATCATAGTCTTTTTTTGTTGGAAAGAAGGCTGATGATTATTGCCAAAAAAAATGTATTATTTCGTTGAAAAATAGTTGTTACAATCATACTATTTCAAAAATCTACTTAAGTTTTGCACCGATGCACTAATTACCATCCATGCATATTTGATTACCATCAATACCTTCCTTGATTAATATTCTAAACTATAAGCTATACAACGTCTTCATCATCATCATCATCATATCAGCCGAAAGACGTCCACTGCTGGACATAGGCCTCCCCCAAGGCTCTCCATTTAGACCGGTCCTGTGCTTTTCGCATCCACCGCGTTCCCGCGATTTTTACAAGGTCGTCGCTCCATCTTGTTGGAGGCCTACCTACAGCTCGTCTCCCGGTCCGTGGACGCCACTCAAGAACCTTCTGACCCCATCGGTCATCAGTCCTGCGAGCAATGTGCCCCGCCCACTGCCACTTAAGTTTAGCTATTCTTCGGGCTATGTCGGTAACCTTAGTTCTACTGCGGATATCATCATTTCTGATTCTATCACGCAGAGAAACCCTGAGCATAGCTCTCTCCATAGCCCTCTGAGCGACTTTGAGCTTGCTTATAAGGCCCATTGTTAGCGCCCACGTCTCAGATCCGTAAGTCATCACTGGCAACACACACTGGTCAAAGACTTTTGACTTCAAACACTGCGGTAATTTGGACGAAAAGATGCTGCGAAGCTTCCCGAACGCTGCCCAGCCGAGTCGGATCCGACGAGTGACCTCTTTCTCAAAGTTGGACTTACCTAACTGGACCGTTTGTCCCAGGTAAACATAGTCCTCAACAACTTCGAGCGCAGAGCCTCCGACCATCACGGGAGTTGTCGCGACATGGACATTGGACATGACTTTCGTCTTGTCCATGTTCATTCTCAGGCCAACTTGGTCGGAAACTCTACTGAGGTCAGCGAGCATTGCACTGAGTTCCTCCATGGTCTCAGCCATGACTACGAATATACAACGTGGCCTCTACTAATAAATAACTATACACGAGTATTCGAACTATATTAATGCATTCGATGCTACAATATCGACAATATTGTAAATAAATCACAAGTCTTAAAAACCGTATCTTTTTCTAATTAAAAAATAATGTTTTCACCTCAGCACCTCGAAAAGGGTGGTTTTGCTGTTTAAAAACAGTGAGCAAAATACGATTTTGCTGCGAGCGTGAGTCAAAATAACTTTTTAATTTTTGTTCCGTGGCCGTGGTGCGGCGCACGGGCGGCTGGGGGATGTCGTTTTATTTTTATCACGTTGTTTTATTTTTACCTTATAGTAGTTTATGTGACTGTTACATAATAACGAGTGTTTTATGCCTAATTATGTACAGTTACAATCTACATACCGCACCTACGGTGCGGCACTGTCAATTTTACAAAATTTTGAAAATTGAGTTAAGTGTTGCATAACGTCGTCGCTTTAAGTACCCTGTCCTTGAAGCAACATAATAAGCTAAAAGTAGCAGTAATCATATCAAACAATCGCCTTTTCTAGATCAGTAAGTATAATAATATTATACCACACTAAATCTTTAAATGCTTCTCCTGGAAAAATGCTTTTTTGCATAAGTGACAGTGTTGCACCGTAGGTACGATACATATATTAAAAAAAAAAACAAAACAAACTAAACTATTTTTGCGACAAGACAAATAGAACGTCAAAAATGGCGGCACTCGTAGTTTTTTTTTTAATTCAGAGACAAACTAGAGTCGGCCTCTACTATCATATCGTTCGATATCAAGTAACAAGCGAGATTTGTCAAAATTGTATGCAATTGACATTCCATTTCTAATAAAATGTCATCTCGAGTGATATTAGAATCGAGGTCAAATAAAATTGCTCTTTTTCAAAGATGTTCGAAATTTGAATGTAATATTGATATCAAATTTGATGTGACGTAAGCAATAACAACATTTTCACAAATAAGAAATGTGTTCTAACAAAACAGTTCATCTTTATGCTAGTCGTAATTTGCGTTTTTTGAGCCCATCATAGAGGGTTTATGATATGTGTGTAGATAAAGGTTATAAAGTAAACGCGCCTAATACCGTAGTACTTAAGGAAGTTTTCAAATAAGTCCAAAAAATTAAGGGTATCAAAGCTCCTTAGCGACCGAAAATATTTATTTTATTTGAGAGTGTTTATTGAACTTTCAGCGTCGTAACTTGTTGGATTCATTTTACTTTAAAATTATATTGCAAAATAAATTATTGAAACCAAAATACCCAAGTCTTGTATTACCGTGGTAATCAGCAGGCTGTGATTTTATTACCGCGAATTCGGCTTCCATTACCGGGGGTAAAAAAAACAGCCATTTTCTACCATCGGTAATAGGCATCCGACTCACGATTTGGAACTAAATACCGAGGGTTATAAATAAATAACGGGTTTGGTTCCGTATATTATTTATGTACAACAAGTTTTTTAAGAAAAACGAAATAAAACGTTAAAATATGATTGTACTTAGGACAAAACAATAAAAATTAAAAACGTTGCTATAGATACTTGTTATGTAAAAAACCACCAGGTAACTAAGTTATATTTATGGAAATAATAATTAATTACGATAATTAAATATGCAATATTAAGTATATAAAATTAACTGACTAAAATCCTTATTAATTAAGATTAAGTAAATGTTAAGCAAACCAAAAAATTGTCTTGCTTAAAATAAACTGCTGATATATATAAATAGGATAATGAAACGAATGTATGCTAGTATAATTCCTTAATATAAGGGTAATTATCACGAAATGCCGAAATTTCACTTGACAAAAAAGTCCAAAAATATTGACTTTAATCCGCCATCATTTCCTGTTTATTAGATAGTACTCATGTTACTAGACGTCGATAATATAGTGGTCCCCAAAATAAATGTGTTTGAAATTTTTCTACACAAAATGTATTGAAAAATTATGAGATAAAATGAGGGAATGACGGGTGAGGGAATGACAAAATGACCATTATTTATCAAAAATTCACGTCGCAACCTAATAATGGTATATTTTTCTGAAAAGCCTAGTAATAATCCCTAATATTCATCTCACCTGATGATTATTATATTATTAAATTATATTCAAGGATCTCCTCGCCCTGCCTCGTGAGGTAATGACGATTAAAAGTGTAATTTTTGAAATTATGCTATAAAACTTATGATAACAGGTATTTTAAGAAGTCTAAGGACAAAATATATAATGAAACAAATATATCTAGCGTCTAACTATCATAAGCTACTGCAAGGGTGCTCGCATTATTAACAATAAGGTCCAAAATAGGTTGTTTTTGAAAACGTGAGGGAATGATTTATTTTGTTGGGACACGTATAAAAATAATAAGAAATATTTATTTAAATTATTTTTTGGTTCAAATTAACTACAGTCTAGAAAATCACTTTATTTTGAAAAAATTAGCCAAAGTTGCAATTATTTTTACTTAGACACTGTCGAGTTATAAGTCCAAAAGTACTTAATTCTGGAGTGTGGGGACATAGTGAGGGAATGATTTTTACTGCATTATTATTTTTATATAATTTTATTTGAATACATGGGAACAACAATAATAATCGACACTAGTAGCGGCAGTAATAGAGCTTGCAAATAAATTATACTTACCGATAAAGCATTACTATATTTTCGATAAATCGCGAAGGACAGAAATTTCGGGATTTGCTGAGAACTACCCATAATTATCAAAAGTAGAGAGGACTTTTAATGATAATTATGCAGTAAACACGGAAGTTTTTACAACTGATGATTAAAAGTCTCAACTTTAATTATCAAAAAAATCTGTACTTACGGTACCCTAAATGTGATTAATTTAATAGATGACTAAAATGTCACTCGGTATTAGATACTTCTTTAAGAACCTATTACCGACCCAAAAAAATATCGAATGGGTCGGTAATAGACTCCCATAAATTCTATTACCGAGGGTTATCGGACCGTCCATCGGTAATAGGCTTAATATAGAGTGTTGGAAAAACCTAATTCCGACCCATAAAAACAAACTGATACACTTTTGTTTTTATTACAAATCGAAAATATATATTACAATCTTGGCATAAAAACAAAATTACATAACTGGTAAGTAAATTGACGATTTAATCTCAATATTTTTTTTTGACAATTTAAGGTTTTCTATACAAACTACAAATTCAGTACAGAAGTTTTTGTTAAAAATTAAGGTTTTGTAGAATACTTTCTATACCACGGAAATAGTTCTTTAATAGCGTGAAAAGATCAAGATTAGAATAACCGTAAGAAAATATTTATATCCGATCACATAAACCAAAATATTGTAAAAATACCTGAAATAAATAAAAAAACTATTACCATGAGTACCATGGTAACTATTACCACGGTATTAGTATCCACAGCAAAAATTGGCATCTATCACCGTTGTAATTTATTTTCCATTTTAAACGTATTTCCAGGCCAAAAAATGTATAAAGAACATTCAGAAGTCGAGCAGAAAACAATAAACAACCATTTAAATACCAAAACATTAGTTCACTTGCCTTATATATTACGTAAAATACTAAATAAGATTCGAGTTCTCTTACCTGTGGCGTCACGCGTTAGTATGGCACGACCTCTTTCTGCGCTGCCGTCGCGGATACTGACGAATTGCGAGCACTCTATTAAATAAGCTACGTTCGCGTAAAATGTTTTTTTTAGAAAATTAATAGGTTTGCTTTTAAAAAGCGTATTTAAAAATACCACAGTAATGGTTGTGGATTTTGATACCCCCGGTACCTAATAGGCGCGTTTACCTTATTTTCTCGCTGCTAAGGTGAAAAATTGTATGTGCAACACAAGACCAAAGTTATTTGCATCTCGTGTCTTTGAATCCCTCGCTACACTCAGGATTCAAAATCAACACTCGCAACAAAAAACAACTTTGCTCTCTTGTTGCACAAATAACTATTTATCATCACGCGAAACACCTTTTTCTTCCATTGTATCGAAATTACAAGCGTAGCGTCACTTAAACGTCTGCAAAATCAAGTTCCATTTTTTAACATTTGATACGTATCTTTTATTGATGGCCAGTACTTTTAAAAAAAGAAAAATGGCTTTTATATATGCGCATTTTCCAAGTTAGTCTCGGGACTTATTGAACGATCTAGTAAATAATATGTGTGTATTAATTTGAAACAATTAAGATACTAACAAAGGTTTAAAGGGACATTATTCGTTCGTAAATATTCTTAACAACTACTTACGTACCATGTAATGCCTAATCAGATCATGTCACGAACCGCCATCCCACAATACCTTACAAGACATAGATACCTAGTCTTGCCATATTATATTCTGTCCCTCGTAGAACGGGCCCTGAAAGGTTATTTTATGAACATTATAATATGGATTCCTTAAAAAAAACATTTATTCTAAATTTCCACCCTTTAGCTTTAGCACACTCCTTCAAACGGTCCAGCCACTCGTCTATGACGGCACGCACGTTTTCGATGGGTATAGAAGCCACTGCCTTCAGAGTCCCAACATTACGTATGAGGCTTAGAACAGGCCTTCTCCTCTAAAATGTCCCACAGGCGGTAGTCCAAAGGATTCAGATCCGGACTTCCCGAGGGCCAATCTTCAGCTGCAATAAAGTCGGGTTAAATGCGTTGCCGTTGCGATGTTTGTGTGCTGGGGCCGAGTCTTGTTGAAATAGGCAATGCTTGCCGGCGAATAAATTATCATTTAGTGGCTTTAATACCTTCTCCAAAATATTACTCTGATAGTTTATCGCACGTATTTTTACGCCTTGTTCATACAAATTAAGATGTGTTACATCTTAGTAAGACACTCCATCCATGCAGGGTCGTTCCGTCGTTGTAACTCTTGGATTTTTTTCAGAAGCTTCTTGGGAGCTATGAGCGGAAACTTTGTTATTTTGTAAAATCTATCCCGTTAACCTAAATATTTCTGAGCTAGAAGGCCGCTAATGTAATTTATAATATCCACATGTTTTTACTTTCTTTTATAGCTAAAAAGAAAAATTGAAGACTTCAGTTATAAAAAGAAAGTAAAAACATACTAACTTTATATATAAATAAAGAGAAAGTCTCAAATGTTAGTATACAGGGCGTCCCACGGCTATGCCACATGGAAGGAAAGTACCTTGAATATTGTAGATGGAATATTTTACTGAAAGAAGACATTATTTTAATTAAAAAAAGAATTTAAACTGCATTCATACATATTTAAATAATTACATGGTTGGTTTATAAATGATATAATAATTAAAACTGAAGAATTTTGTTCACTACTTTATGCTAGCTTAATTTGTTTAATTATTTTAATAAGAAATCTCATTATATTAATTATTAATGATACTTTTCTTATACACTATTGCCCGGTTACTTGAATATGTTGTTATTATATTCTCGAGAAAACAAAGCTATATATATTATATACTGGAAGTCCAGCAAGAAAATTTAAATTTGAATTTTTTTTTTTTTGGGAATGTCACGGCCTACGAGATTTAAAATGCCGCCATTTTGATTATAATTAGTGCGGATTTTTTTTAAACCATGAATCGTTGGTCTGGTGCACATCGAGCATTTGCCATCAAGGCTTTCTTACAATGTGGAAAATCTCTTACGGAAGCGAGGAGAAAATTTTGTTCGCATTATAATTAGTGCAGCACCGTCTATTCAGCTTATACGGTTATTGATTAAGAGGATTGAAGAAACTTGATCCACATTAAACAAAACTTGCCTGGCCGTGGACCTTCAGTTTCCACCGCCGAAAACATTCAAATTATTCGAGAAGCCGTGTATGAAAATCCACGTCACTCTGTTAGAAAACACGCATCGGTTTTGGGAATCAAAAAGTCATCAATGCACATTATAATCAAGAAGGTATTACAATTCCATCCCTACAAAATTCAAATTGTGCAATTTTTAAACCTGACGACAACTCTTCAAGCATTCTTGAAAAAGCCATTGCTTTTTCTAAGCAGATGTTACTGAGATTTCAAACCAATTATCGCCTTTCCAATATATTTTTTAGTGATGAAGCTCATTTTCATTTAGACGGCTACGTCAATGAACAGAATTATCGTTACTGGGCCCCGAACAATCCACAAAACAAGCATTCGAAGTCGCTTCACAGTAAAATAGTCACCGTATGGTGTGCTATATCAGGTGCGGGAATTATAGGGCCGTATTTTTTTGAGGACTCAACTGGATGATCGATTACTGTTTTAACTGAAAATTATTGTAAAGTGATAGAAGATTTTTTTATGCCAGAATTGAGAAGCTGTTTGTTTGCAAACAGAAACACCTGGTTTTAGCAAGATGGTGCTGCTCCTCATACCGCCAGGGTGACAATGAATGTTTTGAGGAACAATTTGCCTGCGAAATTAATATCTCGTTTTGAGGACACCCATTGGCCTGCGAGGTCGCCGGATTTGCCGCCGTGTGATTATTTTTTATGGGGATATTGAAATCTAAAATTTATAATAGTCAGCCTACAAAATGGATCAACTTAAAGAAAATATCGGGACTGAAATCAAAAATATTTCATCAGATTTGTGCAAACGCGTTTTTGAAAATCTACGCTTCCGCTTAGAACAGTGCGTTGAGCAAGGTGGTCAACATTTAGACAATATGGTTATTAAAACATAAATCCGCATTAATAGATTTAAGGTTTTTGCTATTCATAGGTCTATATTTCATGTACTTTTTTAAAATAAATTATTGAAGTTTAAAGTTTCTTATTGGACATCCTGTATATAGCTTTGTTGTATATAACAACAATGCAGTTATTTTGCCTGGTTTTAAATTACCTACTATAAAAACCTTAGCAATTACATATTACGTACAGCTCTTTGTTATAAATGTCAAGATATGCGATATATCAATGATTTTAGTACTCCAACCGTTTGCAAAGATATTCAACAAACGCAGTAAATATTTTTTCCTGTAAAATTAACTTTTCGCGTTTACCTACTCGGGGCCGTCGATACACAAAACACACTTAAATATAACTTTCACGAAAAGGGCACAGGTACTAAAAGCATGTCACTTGACAGTCTAATAATATACTATATAATATATAATACGTAATTTTAAATGTATTTTGCTCAATTCATATTGTTAGAAAATAGCTCCATCGATACTCTCGATGATTCTGCCAACGCCAGGGATAGAAAAGACACACGGTAAGATCAACAAATGTGGCCCAAGCGCAAACGAATGATGGCGGTTGTATCTTTTCTGGGAATATTTGTTCGAATAAAGAACCAAGGTCTTGTTGATATTTCTGACTGGACATTACCGAAGTATTTTGCCACAGAGAGACGGGATGATTGCCACCGAGTATTCCAAGCATCACGCATTTGGGAGACCGCAAGAGACTTAATATCGCGAGGAACACATCTATCGTGTAAGTTAATGCCCCGAACAGTGGCCTCTTTCGCACAAAGGTCCACTGTTTTGTTGCCCTTTATAGCACTGTGGCCCGGAAACCGGAATGGTACATCTAAATTTTCTGTGTGACATTTGAGTAGTATTTCTTTTATTCGAAGCGTGTCAGGAAAATTTTATTTAGCGTGGAACGGTCGCTTTTATAAGATCTTGCAGGTAGCTCAAAAAATCTGATAGGATGAGTTATTTATTCAGACGGTAAGAGTGGACATATGTAGCTGCTTCAACTACTGGAAGCTGCGTGCTCTACAGCAACTGCTTCACCAGAAAAGACGGAGTTACTAGGAGGGAGTTTATAACTTAGGATAATCTTGTACTTCCAAATCCACCAATATTATTCCTAGCCTCAGCTCAGCGCAGCTCTCCTATTGGTGGATTCTTTCCCCGCACACCGCTCCGCTACCTCGCACAGCTCTGGTGGAAACGCAGCCTAAGGGATTTTGAAGAACAATTCAGTATATGGCGATTTTTCCTCTAGGAGTGAAAGAGATAGCAGGATTAGAAAGAAACAGCTATACTAAGAACTTTCAAGAAGCGTGTGATAGGGATAACACGACTAGCAATATGTGGATTATTCCAGACCTGTGATTAAAGGACATCGCTATTGAAAACAATAATGTAAACCATCCTGCAACGAATTCTCTAGATCGTTCTTGGCGGGTTAAAATGAATCGGTAATTCCAAAAGGCATTCTGAAACAGTCGGAAACTGGTACAATAAAAAGCGGAATGTGGCTACGAATCATTATTTACTTGGACATCGAACAGTGCGAACAAGAGCGAACCGAGCGATAATCTAAGTATTCGAAGCTTATTGTGCAGTAATAATTGTTTGTAACCGCTAAGTGAGTGCGCTAATAAAGTCTGGCTTTTAATTATCGGTGTAATTGTGTTGTCTCTCAGTTACCTATCCCCACGTACGTAACAGTAGTATTTGTTGAATGCTTTCGGAATCTTGTTTAACTGCGCAAACTTTTGACATGCTACCTTGGTCTAGAACAAGTTTAGAGCAATGGATACTAAAAGTTGTTAAGCGAAAAAGGTGTTCCTCAAGGTAGTATTTTTTACTAGTATCATAAAACCTTAATAAGTAATAACTCCTAAAAACTAGGCCAAGTCCTTACGCCAAGTTTTGTAACACTCTGTATAAAACCTTACAATGCTCAATCCGATAGATTTTGACTAAAGGTAATTCTAAGTATTGATGCTCCTGTTCTACTTTTAAAATGAGTGTCAATGGTTACTATTACCCCTTAGTTCAAAACGCCCCGCTTGGCAGATTGCAATGTCCTTTGAGGAAAAAGTCTATAACTGTCTACGTGTGAATCATTTTGATCACGACATTCAGTTCAAAATTTGGTAGAAAACATCCTTATAACGATTTATGAACGTCAAATTCTATAGTCATGTTAATCTACTCGTATTAAGACTACCAATATTTGAAATTAGAGAAAAATAATCTGAATTGGCCTCAGCCCTCATTTATGAATATTTATGGGGGTTAATATAATGCAACAATGAACGCAAATTCGTAGAGGTACCTACTATTCTAATTTAAATAGTTTGACACGACAAGCCCTTTGGTGTCGACACACATGCAAATCTGCTTGCAGCCGATTATAAAGTCAATCGCTCGACGTTGCAACAAAAGCTTAGCAAGTGCTTGACGATGTTTACTTATATACATTTTACAAGTCGAAAATGGGTTAAGAACATTGCTCAAGCAGTGCAACTAGGCTTGTTTAGGACGTAGAGACACATACATACATAACATCACGCCTTCATTCCCAGAGTGGGGTAGGCAGAGCTTCAGAAATACCAACAACTTTAAAGACTTACTGATATTTCTGTAACCACATTTTACACTAACAGGCTAAGAGGTTAAGAGGTAGAGACCAATAGCATGTTATTATGTTTTGTAAAGAAAGCAGGAGCTTCAGGTCCAGACCGAGCATCACCCCGTTAGATTGTTAGATGGCACGCCCTGTGCGGCCGCTGCCGAGTAGCAATCTAACGGGCAACGCCCGCCAGAAGGTGCATGAACGACAACCATGACCAACGTTTATTAAAGATGAATTTCAAAAATGGTTTTTTATTTATTTAAGGCTTTAGGTAATTAAGACAACTTTTTAAGCGACTTCAATAAAAGGAGGAGGTTATAGCGATTTTAGTATTTTTAGTAAGAAGTCTAGCATTTGCATTCAGAAAGTATCATTTCGACGGTCCCTAGTAACAAAGTCGGATCTGCAATTTTGCCATTTTCGTTTTATTACAGTAAAGTAATTATAAAAGTGTCTTTTTTCATATCACATTCAAAAAAAAAAAAAACTATTTATTGTCTAAGATGTTCAAGGTAAAAAATTCGGATGATAGTAAAGCTTCCACTTTATATAGTCGGTTGTGACGTTGCGACAATGGCAAGAAATTTACAATGGCAAGCAATAGGTCAAAAAGGATCTTGCGAACGGCTTAAGTTGCAAACCTGAATTCCACGACGCGGAAAAAGAAAAATCTTAACATTTAAATTCCAATCGCAACGATCGTTCAAGGAGTTAGTTGGTATAATAATTGTTCTACGTACCGACTCGTATTTTTTTTTAATAATTACTGATTGACTTATAACAAAGTTAATAATTTTGTTTAAAAAAGGGGCTTTCTTTACTTTGGTTTATTGGGTATCTCCAAATAACACTGTCAGATGTGGAAGTTACGACATTTTTGATTATACATTTATTGGTGTGTTATGTCAGATGTGCCACATCCGACATTTTTGCTTGGAAACTATATTGTTCCTAATGTTGGTAGTGGTAGTTATGACTATATTAATTGCATGATGATACGTTTATTACGTCCATCCAACAGTAGTACATCCAACTTTTTTAATTGGACGCTTCGTTGCTGCGTCAATGTCGTAAGGGTAACATACCACAGTTTTGATTGTATGTTGGTTTTTTTTTTGGTTTTAAGTGACACAACCAACAGTTTTATTAGTAGGTACGTTGTTTTATAAATGTAGTAAGTGCATTAACCGATACAGTTTGATTGTTAAGAAGAAGGGTAAATGATTTTTGTATATCACATTTACAATAAAATGTTTGTTTGTTTGACAAGTGTAGACAAAACATAAATTTTAAATTAAATTTACAGAAAATTAACTAACTAATTAGGAGTATTTTTTGATTCGATTCAGAACATGCTTTAATAATAATTTTAAAAATATTATTTGTTACTTGTTTAAAGTAACCGTGAAAAAGCTATTCTGAAACACAAGGAGGAAGAGTTAATTCAATTACAAGATTTATTGGGCCATGTATTTAATAACGAAAATTAAGTTCCCGTGCCAGATGAAGATGAATTGGATAATTTTATAACACGGACTTTTTTTCTAAATGCGACACTCCAGGAAATCGTCCACGTCCAGAGCCAGAAGACTAACTATGATTTCCGGGTAATTTCACCAAGTGATGGTAACCAGACCGCAGTGGTGTGATAAAATTTGGAATTATTGATAGAAAAATCACCCCAAATGTCTTCAGATAATAATATATTTTTATTTTTTATTTATTTATTAAGACACACCAACAGTAACATAAACAGATTATACAATAACACAATATAAAAGTTACATTCCCGTTTATGCACCAATTATAGGCGTGCAACAGCATTGGTATAGAGACTAATTAAAACATTTGAAAAAGACTACAATTTCAAGAAACAGAAAATGGAAAAAAAAAAAACGAGATTTATATTTTGTAAACATAAATAAATTACGTGCCCTGTGAAAATCGGGAGTGTGGTGACGATGGTTTCAGCAGTCTACTTACGTCGCAGAACTGGCATTGAATTCTGGCAAACGTCAATGTAACGGGCTTTGGCTAGATCATTGTATTGCTTCTGCAAACGATAGAGAGGCAAGGATTTTCCCAGCTTAGTCCTGGTACGATCAAGGCGGAAGAACGTGAGACGACAGGTCCGTGAATTCAGTTTGGGGACAGCAAAATTTAGACAACGCAGCAAAGACGGCTCTTGGACTTTTCCATTAATAATTTTATGTAGGAGTGCCATATCAAGATAAATACGCCTCTGCTGCAGACTATCTAGCCCAAAGTGATCGAGTCTAGCACAGTAGTCCGCTCTTTTTGAAATACGTTTGCCGCCAACTTTGTACACAAGAAATCTAGTAAAAGATCGTTGTACCCTCTCCATGCGATCAATATGCACCTGATACATAGGGTTCCAAATCTGACAGCAATATTCAAGTCGTGAACGAACAAGCGAATTAAAAAGTGTTTTAAAAGTTTGCGTGCGTTTGAAACGACGGCCAATTCTTTTTATAAAGCCGAGCATTCTATTGCTTTCACCTATTACAGAATCTATGTGGCTTCTAAAGTTAAGCTGAGAATCTAATTGTACTCCTAGATCCTTGACGGAGTCAACTTCCTGAAGGGCGACACCGTCCAGTTTGTAATTAGTTTTTAAGGGCATGCGTTTTCGTGTAAATCTTATACAAAGGCATTTACTAGCGTTAAGAGTCATGTTATTGACTAGGCACCAACTTTTAACATTGTTTAGGTCATCCTGCAAGTCCTCTGCATCAAACACCGTGTTTATGACTTTGTAAATTTTAAGGTCATCCACGTACATAATACAATTACATAGTTTGACAGAGTTTAGCAGATCATTTATAAACATAATGAAAAGCAGTGGCCCCAGATGGGAACCCTGGGGAACTCCAGATGTAGCTACATAGGGCGCAGAAAAATAACCGTCCTTAACAACCCTTAAATGTCGGTTAAAAAGATATGATCTTAACCAAACCCAGACCTCACCAGTGACATTAAAGTCATCATAAAGCTTCTGTAGTAAGATATTGTGGTCCACTTTGTCAAAAGCACTACTAAAGTCCGTATAAATAGAGTCGACCTGACAGCCAGAGTCTACGGATTTACCTATCTCATTTACATAGCAAGCTAAATTTGTAGTAGTAGACTTAGATGAACTAAATCCATGCTGCAGGGGTGAGATTTTCTCTTTCGTATGCCAAGCTAATCTCTTACAGACGAGACACTCAAACACTTTAGCAAATATAGATAACAGACAAATGGGCCTGTAATTGGAAATATGTGTCTTATCACCCTTTTTGTACACAGGAACAACTATGGACTCTTTCCACTGGGTGGGAAAGTGTGACAGACCAAGTGATCTATTAAAAATTAAACAAAGAGGAAGAGATAACGATTCACAGCATTTTTTGATAAAAATAGGAGGTATTCTATCCGGACCAGCACTCTTGCTAACGTCTAGAGATTTTAAAGCTTGCAAGACTGATGATTCGGAAATTTTAAAACAGTATAAAGTAACATTATTAGAAAATGAAATGTTACCAGTGGCAGGAGCAGATATTATTTGACTGCTATTCAAGAAAGTGGCCGAAAAGTGAGATGCAAAGAGATTACATATATCGGCCATTCTCAAAAATGCAAAATTTTGCGTGTCCGGCTCATTAATAATACCTAAATACGTTCAGACGTTAGTGCAATATTTTTTATTGTATACTTCATGTTTTTATCTATAAGTAGAATAAACATTTTAACTTTATTATTTATTTATTACTAATTATTTTATTTTTTGAACCCTCGTTCGCCAATTACCATAGCCTGTCCGCACGCTACCTTTGTCTTTAAATCAGCTCCTCATTTTAGTCAGGAATAAGTTCAAGCTACGCCATTCAAAATCTTGAGAGACCGAAACACTACCTGTGTTATCAGATAAAAAAAATAAAAATAGGACTATTTGATCAAAATTTATCATGATTTATGCCCCTGTCCGGCCCGAATGTATAATTGCCATCGCCATTCACTTTCGAAGTGCTCATCCCTAAACAACGAAATATTCGGACATCACTAGAGCACGAGTCGCGACCTGTCAGTTGTGCCGTGGCAATCGGACATTGCGAACGTCTCAGTGTTGGTGTATACGCCGAGGATGCACGTAAGTACCTAATTACCGTAGCTTTGGTTTTCAAATTTTCTAATTCCCGTTCCTGTACTTATAAATTCGATTTCTTATGGAAATATTCTAATACTTAGTGAACCGAAAGATATGTGAAGCCTTTGTATATTACGATTTTCCAATAGTTTCAATCGCTTATATTTTTTGATATTTTTAATAAATTGTTTTGTTTTCTAAGTACTGTAGTTCTAATTACCGGTTATTTTCTAATTACCGTAGTATGGAAATATTCAAATGTTTTCAATTTTATAAACAGAGTCACGAAATTTATAGAGTTTCAACATAATTTACACTAGGGGCCCATTTCACAAAAGCTTGTTATAACTAACTAAACTTCCACTTGTCTAACAAGCGGAAGTTTCGTTTTAATTCATATTGTTGGAAAGAGATTTCCGCTTGTAATACAAGTTACAAGCTTTGCAGGGCCCCAGGTTTGAAGACTAATCGACTACATTTTCAAATTAATTAAGTAGGTATCATATTTATGCACTTTTTTTACAGAATGGGAAAACCAAAAAAGACCAAGGAGGAAATTTCAGAGAAAAAAGACTTTTGGCACGTCAGCGGCGGGAACGTCTTAAAAATGACCCTATTTTGTATCAGCGAGCGAAAGAAAAGGAAAAAGAAAGATATGAGAAGAGAAAAAGAGACAAAAAGTTGTTGCCAGTTTCCATTCCATTCCATTTTAATTGTTAGGTACAAGAAGTGTGCGAATTTCGATTGTTTTGCATTTTTTTTAGATTTTTGTCTTACTTATTCGTCTCTAGATTTGTAGTATGACTTTGATTTCTGCCTACATTAAAATAAGAAGAAGATTTTAATTGTTATTTTGATAAAAAAAAAATTGTTGATATTTGAAGGCAAAAGTGCTCTTCAAATGTTTTTGAAATAAATAGTTTGATTATAAAATAAATAGTATTTTATTTCAACGTCGATATAAGCTCATTAAAAGAAAAGGTAAACTATACATATAAATATTCGAGTAGTTCTTTAATGTAATAGTACCTAGTTTTATTAGTCTTACTTCAAACATTTGCCCTTTCTAATTACCGTAGCCATGTAAAAATATATTTTCTAATTACCGTGTCCATACAATATTTGAATCTCAATAACTCAAAAACCACTGTATTTATTCTAATGCCATTTTGAAACATTGTTTAATTAGCTTACACTTGTTCATATTCAAAAGTTATTTTCACAAAACAACGAGAAAAAAAAATGCCTATGGTAATTAGGCAGAGAACACTCGACTCTGAGAATGGCCGATATCAGAGTTATTTTGACAAAAGACCAGATCTTTTTTGGATTACAAGTCAAAATATCCTCGATCGATGACAAATATCTTTTGTAATCCTTTCTGATTTTAGCCTTAACTCTAATACGGAGCAATTGAAATTCCAAGAAATCGCGAGGATTGTGTCTTTTTTTGTGCTTTAGTCGCAATTTTTCCTTTTCCCTAGACATCCTAATCAAAGCAGGAGTAAACCAGCAAGGATACGTAAAGTTACGCGTTTGGATTTGGGTATCGTAATATCAATGACTTCTTTCAAACAATCATAGAAAGCTGCAACCATGTCGTCCACTGAGACACAAGATGAGAATACAGTGTTCCAGTCAATATCACTCAGCTTTTCGTTCACCTGATTGTAGCAAGCCTTATTGAAGTTAAAAGAACTAAACTGTTTAAGCTTCAAGGATCTCTCTTTATTATAGTCAGCCAGATTTAGATCAATTTCAAGGGCTGGGTGGTGACCATCCAGCCTAGAAAGAGCATCCACAGACTGACTAACAACTGGACCAAGATAATTCGACAATACAAGGTCAAGGATTTTAGAGTGGATATTTAATACACTATTCAATTGGTACATGTTATTCAGAGACATAAAATCGAAAAGGACATGAGCCATACCAGAGTTACAGGCTGAGGGTTTAGTACACAAGATTTCGTCATCGCGATTCCATTGAATAGCTCCCAAATTAAAGTCACCAATAATTATAGTTTTATGCTCCCCACCCCGGATTCTATCACTCAAGTTAGCAAAATAATTGTTATATGTTAAAACACTAGAATTAGGAGGCATATAAATTGTACCAATCCTTAAATCTAATTAAGAATTACGGTCCTGAACCAAAACCCAAATATCTTCGCTTTCACTCTCCCAGGAACACAACACAGACAGCAATCAAACAACCACCGCCATCCTTTTTGCCAGATGTTGCCAGCTGTCTGTCACGACGAAATATGCAGTACCTTGAGTCAAATATTTCCTGGTCTTTGATACCTTCATGCAACCAAGTCTCAGTAGCAACTATAACATCATGATTAGAAGTACTGGCTGCCAATTTCAAGTCATCTAATTTGGTCCGAAGACCTCTCATATTTTGATAATAAATGTTGAATTTTAAAGAGGTACGGTCTATTGGAAGGATGATTGTTAAAATTAAACTATCTTTTGAACATCAGATGTGGTTTTGATCTGAACACTAGAAGTTTCTTCATTTTTTCACGCCCATTTCATATCCAAACAAATTTGTAGGACTTTTCACGCGCAGCAACTCTGGTCAATGCATGTAGGACTTTCAAGGCAGGTGACAAATGTTCCGATATAAAGACAGGTGTCTTTGCTCCTCCGATTCCAAGAAGGCACGAGTTTAATTTTTCATTTAAATTATTTTTCTTATTAAATTTCGACACGGCTGCAATTAACTGATCCCTTTGAGAAGAGGAACGCAATTTCACGATAACCGATCTAGGCCTCGGGCTCGACGGCTGTATCTTAGCGACTCTCTTGCACAGTACAATGTCAGATTCCTGAAGCGGGCAAGCCACAACTTTACTAATTTACATCATGACATTGGTTAAATTTTCACTTGTGTGTTCAGGTAAGCATGCGATTTCAATGTTACACTCGCGAGAATGCTGCTCCAGTAAATTAAGCCTAGAAGACAGATCCGTAACTACAGATTTTAGGTCATTATTTTTTCAACAAAAGTACCTCTTTACTGTGACTTGGGACTGCAAATCGTCATATTTCTCGTTCATAAAAGTAATACTACTTACGTAGGATTTCTTCGTTAGATGTCTTAACGGGTGCAATCTCGCTAGTAACAATTGTTCGTAGTTTAGCGGTCAATGTTTTTTCGAGTGATTCGTACCACACGGGCAAGTCAGTGGAGCTTGCGGAGACGTTTGGGGGAGCCGTAGTCAGCGGCTTGTTTTTTAATCTATGTGTAACGTTAGTATCATCGGTTCGCCGATTATTTTGTATAGGTGTATTCGAATTGTCGCCCTTTGGCATAGAACATTGACATGCTGGACAGATCCAGGACTTCTTTAAAGACACTTATAATTTCTTAAATTTATCCTCAGTGAAACCAACACATTCGTACTTGTATTCACGTCGGCAGTCGCTACTTGAACATTTTAGATAATTTCCCGCAATTAAAAGTTCAGCACAGCATTCACATTGTTTATGCGGTAACGCATCTTTACGCATAGATGACATCGCAAAATATAAGTTCAAGCCGGTACCACTAAAACGTCGGATCCTTAAAATTGCACGGACAACGCACAGTAACAACGATAGCAAACGTCGTGCATCAAGTCTCGTGGTACGGGGGCGAGCGGCCGCCAACCGATGATGAGTCACAATCTCGAAACAAAATGAGTAACTAAAACTAAACACTGTTATTGTTTCGAGGATACTAAACAGATTCTAAAACTGATTAATGTCAATATAAGCACCATTATTCAATCACAGCTTAACAAATTTCTTAACAGTTGTTTGTCGGATGGCAACAAGGTACGCGCCTTCAATGGGTGGGTGATGCCACTGCTCACTTACTCCTTTGGCACACTAAGGTGGACTCAGACTCAGCTGAACGCCCTGGCAGGGATAGAAGGGTCCGTCTACTGTTTAAATCACAACGCATGTAGCACCGACGTTCAGTTCGTCTTTTATGCGATTATACAACCCGCGGAAGTGTGGAGGTTGAGGCATTTTGTATGCTAAGAATTTCTATAACTGTGAGCTGTGGAATCTCAGGGATTATTTCCCTGGCAATGAGTATGGGATGCATCGTCATGTGGTTTCAGTAGACAGAAGCCTTTCACCTCTCTCGTTGGCAAACGAGAACTGGCGCAAACCAACAGTGCTCAGCACTGAAAACCGCAAGAACATATACCTAGAAGAGGAAGGATTTGCACAAGCGCTTCTACTGGGCGACAGGGCCTGACGTAGACTTTTTAGCGTCCGCGAACTGGCTACGATTTGGTGACCCCTTTGGAGAAACCGAAGATTTTGTCTGTGCAATTGCTGACGAGGTCATAATGAGGAACAACTACCGGAAATATATTCTGAAGGTCAGTACCGTCGAAATTTGTCGAGCGTGCCGTCGTCCTGGTGAGTCCCTCAAACATTATCATCTCCGGTTGTTCTCATTTTGCCAACGGCTAATATTTGCACAGACATAACCTCGTAGCGAGGATAACTTGCTCTTCAATATGGTCATGTTGAGTCCGAAGTACCGTACCTACTATAAGTACACACCAGCGCCAGTTCTCGAATATGGTCGTTCTATTGGGATCGATCTGTCATCACCAGGGCTCGGACAAGTCATCGCAGAAACTGATATGGACATGGGACAAGACTATTATAGAGTCGAGACTTAAGATTATTATTATCTAAAGCTGATATAATTATTATCGTAATTTATAATTTAACATTTGACCTTTTTAGTCGCATACCTGTCAAAGTGGCTTGAAACAGTTTTGTGGTGACAATTTAAACAAATACAATTATTTGCTTAATTATAGTTATTTCTAAATATTTTAAATATGGTGCAAATAAATACAATTAATAAGTGGATTAAGGACTACCCCGAGCTCCGTTATCAGGAAAATGTCAAGGAAATATTGTGTACAGCATGTGACATTCGTATCGTATTAACCGTTAAAAAAAGATAATATTGACAAACATATTAGGACAAAAAATCACAAATTGAAGACAGCTCCGCCAGAAATTTCTTATGAAACTTTTTGCATCGATTTGTTGATGTTCCTAATTTCTGTTAATATTCCATGGAATCAACTCAATAATTCACGCTTCAGGGCATTTTTCAAAAAGTATCTGTGGTGCCCGTGGGCAATACCTGATGAATCCTATATTAGGAAAAAAATCTAATTGAAAAATAAATGTAATTGAAAAATATAATTAAATAATATTGTACATAATGCGATTCTATTGATCTTGTTCTATTGCCGTCTTGCGATTGTTTTGCGATGACTTGTCCGAGCCCTGGTCATCACGGACGGGACTATTGTCGCCAATTTAATTTTTGTTTATATTATTCCTTGTCTTAAGTTTTTAAGCTAAAAAAAATATACCCGCACAAAGTCCCAGAAGTATACGTTAACTTTATTGCTGAAATAATAAGGTATGTGTACATATTTTTGAGACAAATATCGGTGCCCTTGTCTGTACTGTCAGATCTGTCATGGTAGTTGTTTTAAATTTGATTTTACAAAGTAGAATTTAAGTGATCACACATAGTTACCACAAAAAATATACACTACTAGTATATTTTTATGCATAATTCACAGTAACCTATCAATATACAGTGTGTTACCGGCATGAGGGCTTTAAATGTAGGTATCGATTCTACTCCTCAAATGGAACTCCTTTTGTTCTACGACTTTAAAAAATGAGGTATTTTTAATTTTTATTTTTCATACAAAATAAATTAATTCACTGATTTTACTAGTAAAGTTTGAAAGTTTTATCACCTATAACTAACTGTAAATTAAGTTATTTTTTAAGTCGTAGAACAAAAGATGTAGCATTTGAGGAGTAGAATCGATACCTACATTTAAAGCCCTCATGCCGGTAACACACTGTATATTCTCGCCAAATGTCATGTCAATATTACATAAAATGTCCATAATATAGACAAAAACGTCATAATATAGATTGACCGTACTGGGCCTCTATTCAGGTGCGTTAAAACGATATCGTGTTTGACACGTTTAAGAATCGTTTATGTAACAGTCGCCATTATTGTAAATGACATAAGAGTTATCAAAACGTTGACAATACGGAAACAGGTCAAAAACGATAGATATCGTTATTACCTTGTAGAATTCCAGCCCTGGAAAGTAACAGTTTTGCAGATCCGACTTTGTTGCTAGGGACCGTCGATTTGGGGAAGTGGAACTGATGATAAAGGTCACAGATGGCCATCGGAACTCTTCAACGGTACCTATTTCAAGGGTGGCGATAACATATCTCGATTAAGATAGTTGAGCGACTACAACAAAGAATATTTACTTGTTGAAATATGACTATGGCTTTCCGGCGGCGTTGCTTGCGGCGCGCTTAAAACTTAAAGTTTCACATCAACTAATAAGTGGGAGTAAGGAACAGCGTATTTATGATAGCTAAAAATTAGAAAATAAAACAAATGTTTAAAAAAACAAAAAACCGCCTTCAAAAACGAAAGAAATATATAATATATAATATTTTCACCAAAAAAGCCGACGTCAGTTGGACTAACCTATTAGGTAGGTGCCTACAGTTTTAAAAGAAGTTATTTCTTGCGTTTTTGAAGAGGTTTTTTATTATTTTAATACTCTTTCAAGGTGCAACAAAAATAAGTCTTATGGTATCTATATGGTTTACTCTCGTTACCGGAATCCCGTGAGTAGTCCCAGTTACCGGAGGTGCAATTTGGTAGCTAAACGTTTTTAGGAATGGAGAAAAATAATTTTGATATATAGCTGTGTCGATACTTTTTCTGTACCAACAAATAGACAATTATTAAATTGTCTTAAAAAAATCATGTTTATTTCATGCACTGGCTTGAATCTCGAAACATTAAAAGAAGTTAAATTGTAACTTTCAAAAATTTATGAAATAGCATCCATAGTGTTTTTGTTCTACTGTTTTTTTGGACGGTAGGACTTTTTGGTGATAACACGTGTGCGGTGTTTGACCAGCGAAATTATAATATAATAGTGAACCAAAAGTTTTGTTGTGTCCCTGTGTGTTGTCATCGGTATCCGGTAACGTTATTAATTGTATTTGTACGCTGCTAACTTAAGCTTGAGCCAATTATGGCTCATATTTTTCCCAAACCCCTCGACTTACAGACAGTAATGGCGGTCCCTGATGGTTCGTCAATGAATGTGTCGCAAGACATGTTTTCTGGGGAGCAATTGGAGACTGAAAGACGTCCTTATAAAAGACCCCATCCCCAAGATGAAGTTCAAGAATCGGCTAAGCTGCAAAATAGGGCTCCTTCAGCGGTGATCCAACATGTTTATATCCACCCTAGTCTCACGGAGACTAAAACATATAGTCAATCAGACGCGGGATCCTTCCTTGTCCACGTCTCCCGCTCGGAATCGCATCCGGTAGCTGGTACCACGCAAAACTCTATCAAATTCGGTCAATTAATGGTTAATAGTAAGGTGCAAAATATAGTGAGGGACGGAATTAAAAGTGTAGGCAGGAATAAACTTGCGATTGAGTTTAAATCTGCTGATTCTGCTAACTCCTTTTTAAGTGATCCTTTGCTTGCTGCCAAAAACTTCATTGCAGTTATTTTTACCAATATTATAAAAGGGATTCCTACTGAATTCCCGATGAAAGAGTTTGTGGAATCAATTGAACTTCCAACCGGTTGTGGACAGGTTCTCAAGGCACGCAGATTGAACCGTAAAATTCAGAGAGAAGGAGTTATTGAGTGGGTCTCCACAGGGACTGTGGTACTGACTTTTATTGGACAAGTATTGCCAGCATTTTTAGTGACTTCACCTCTGTTATTGTGGAAACATACCTACTCCCTACAATTCAGTGCCACAGTTGCTGTAGGTTTGGTCATGTCGCGGACCAATGCAGATCTAAACCTAGGTGTTTTAAATGCTCCAAGGAGCATATTGGTAGGAGCTGGACTGTACAAGACGATTTGGCTTTGTGCTTGTTTTGTTCATGCAGGCACTTTGCAACTAGTCAGACATGCGCAGAACATTTGAGACAAAAGGCCATAAAAGTAACAATGTCACAGGAAAATATTCCTTATTCCTAAGCCGCCGACAGGTTCCCTCCAGTTAAACGCTCATATGCAGACGCTGCTAGGACAATTTTTGCCCCGGTAAATCTTCCGAGTCCCCGTCACCCTGATGCCCCTCACGTTCACTCTCCTGATCTTCTTAGCCCGTCCCAAAGTTACTGCAAAACTGTATATACCCCCAGATCTCCTCGCCAACCTTTATCTCAAGGGTATGACCGTGCTTCTCACCAGGCAGTAATAGGTCAAAGAAACCCCCCTTCTCCAGCAAATGGGGTGGCCCTTCAGGCCCAGTCTTTTTCTTAAAGTCCTCCCAATGAAAATTTAATTGAAGTCATGCTCTCTCTCTTCATAAATATGTTTTCAAAAATGAATGATTTCCCGATACCGTCCAACGTTGCAGATAAACTTCTCCTAAGTTCTCCTGAATGTTGTTAACGTTCAATCTGATCCAATGGAATATCACAGTTTACGACCTAAAATTCATGAAATATTTCAAATGATTAGCTTGTATGACCCGGTTGCCTTTGCCATATCGGAGACTTGGCTGGTCCCGGATTCCCGATTTCGGGTCCCGGGATTTGTTTGCCTCCGCGATGACAGAGCCAATGGTTATGCTGGCGCAGCTCTCCTCATCAAATCTTCTATTTCTTTTAGCCGCCTAGCTTTACCTCCAATCCCTTTAGGTATCAATGCAGTTGCAGCAAAAGTTATGGATGTATGTGTGCTCTCTATCTATATCTCAGACCCGCGCTCAATCGTGATCTCCGATTTAGAACCGTTTTTTTCTGCACTTACCGGCTCTTTCCTCATTTTGGGCGATTTCAACTTGTATCACTTGATATGGGGTAGTCCAGACTATGACACCCTAGCCTGTGATCTGGTGGACCTGATGGAGGAGCAAAACATCTGACTGCCCCTGGTCAAAATGTCAGTGCTGTCGACCTTTCATTGTGTTCTCCTAATCTTGGGTCTTTACTCTCATGGTTTGTGTTACGTACATGACTCTTATGGTAGTGATCACCTTCCTATTTTAATTTCATTTCCCTCATCCTATTCCCAACCTAAATCTACTTCAACTTTTTTGCGATATCGCCTATCTAAGGCAAACTGGGATAAATTTGCTGAGGACATTGATTCTGCAGTTAGTGAGTTTCCCCCGGTAACTCCGAACAACGCTCTTGAATGCCATTCTAGATTGGTCAACTCGCTTAAATCAGTTGCTGACAAAAATATCCCCGCCAAAAAAGCTGGCCATACTACCCCCCCTGGTTGTCCCCTCCCTGGTGGGATTCTGAATGCACGGACATGATACGCCAAAGACGGGAAGCTGAGGAAACATACTGTTTGTGTATGTCTATGGATAATTTCCTTAAATTTAAAAAATCTGCGGCTAGGGCTAATCGTTTCTTTAAAAATAAAAAAAGACTAGGATGGTTTAATTTCTGTCAAAGCATATCGCCTCGTACACCAGCAACCTTGCTGTGGAAGGCAATTAAACGTTTCCGTGGCTCTTTTTCCTCTTCTGATATTTCTAGTAATGACCCTTCTGGCTGGCTCAAGACCTTTATAGACTCCCTTTCCCCATCTTCTGCCCCAAATCTTAACTCCCTCCCTTCTTCTTATCCTGCTCATTCCTTCTCAAACAGATTTGACGAGCCGTTCTCTATGCTTGAACTGCTGACTTCTTTGGAACATCTTTGTCATTCAGCCCCCGGCCCAGACAACATTCCTTACTCTTTCCTAGTTCACTCCGGTATAAACACTAAGATTCTATTCCTCAAGCTTATCAACGCATTTTTCTAATCAGGTTTGGTTCCGAACTCATGGAAGAATCAATTAGTAATACCGATACGAAAACCGGGTAAAGACCCGTCTATCTCTACCTCTTACCGACCTATAGCTCTCTCTTCCTGCCTTCTCAAAATTGTGGAACATATGATAAAGAAGCGGCTTGAGTGGTTTGTGGAGAATAGGAAGGTTTTGTCAACCAGTCAGTTTGGTTTCCGTAGGGGAATGGGAACCATGGATAGCCTGTCAATTCTTACTACGGACATCAGGATCTCACTAACCAGAAATGAGTTTCTCTTGAGGTTTTCCTGGATGTATCATCTGCGTATGATAATGTGATGCTCTCCTTACTCAGGGAAAAACTATCCCAGATGAGTCTGCCAGAGAAGTTGATACATTTGACGTGTAACAATCTGATGGAAAGGTCCGTGGAAATCAGGCACCGTGACTCTCATTCCCCTCCCAGACTTATTTGGAATGGGCTCCCGCAGGGATCTGTTCTTAGCCCCATCTTGTATAGCATATATACCCACCATTTGGAAGAAACGGTTTCCCCGTTCTGTAACGTTCTTCAATACGCGGACGACCTAATACTCTACGTCTCCTCAAACTCTCCCAACATTGCAGTTAACAGTCTCAACCAAGCTTTATTTTACCTAGGGGAGTGGCTCTCTTCCCATGGTCTATCTTTATCTGCTTCCAAAAGTAATGTCGTTGTTTTTACCAGGAAGAGAGCTATTCCCCCGGTGAAAATAGCGTTTAATGATGAGTTGATTACGGTTACTAACAAGGTGAAATTTCTAGGAGTTACAATATCAATCCAACCTTAATATTCTTCGTTGCCTGTCAGGAGTCTGGTGGGGATCCCGCCCTATCTCGCAAAAAATGTTGTACAATGCGCTTATTAGGAGTATTATGGATTATGGTTCCTTTATTTTAGAACCATGCAGCAAGATTGCTCTCACAAGAATGGACCGAATCCAATTTCAGGCTCTAAGACTTATATTGGGAGCTATGAAATCTTCACCAACGAACGCTCTTCAAGTGAAGCCCTAGACCCTCCTCTGTCCCTTCGCCGGCAATTCCTTTGAGATCGATTCTTATACAGAATTTCCCAAATCTCTGATCACCCCCTTCTTCCCAAACTTAAGTTACTCTCGAATCTCATTATAAGTAACAACTTCTGGGCAAACAAATCTCCTCCTTGTCTGATAAACAGTTTTCGTAAGTTCAATAGCCTTCCCTGTCCTTCCTTTTCTAGCCCTTCATTCTTTTCTCTACTCCTTTCGATGCTTTGTTATTCCAACCCAATATAATTTTGGATTTCGGCATTCACAAGAATCACCCTGGTGCTGATACTGTGTTTAATAATTTAATTCATAAAGACTGGTCCGAATGATTGACTGTCTTCACTGATGCGTCTAAGCTTTCGAATGACAGCTTTGTTGGAGCAGCAGTTTGGATTCCGAAATATTCTATTATTTTAAGTTTTAAATGTCCCCGCCAAGCATCTGTTTTTACGGGTGAATTGGTTTCCATTTTAGAAGCCATTAAATTTATTAATTCTCATAACCTATTCAAGTCCATCATCTTCTCAGACTCCTTGAGTGGACTACAATCTATTAAGGCAAACCAGTTTGCTTCAAAAAATATTTTCCCGTTGGTTCTACTTATTAAACAGTCCCTTTTTGATTACCACCGTAAGAACATTGAAGTGGCATTGGCATGGATCCCTAGCCATGCGGGGATTTATGGCAATGAGACAGTTGATTCTTTGGCGAAGGATGCTACTCGGACTGGCATTCTTGACCATTTCTACTGCTTTTCGCATGACCTCTCCTCCTTGGCCAAATCTGACCTTGTCCTCGACTGGCAGCGTAGCTATGAGCGCTCTATCCTTGTTAAGGGGCGTCATTACAGTGATATTCAGCCAATCATTCCTCACAAACCTTGGTTCTCCCACCAGCGTCTAGCTGACAAACGGACAACATCAGTCATTTGTAGACTCCGCATCGGACACACATGCTCCCCTCAACGCCTGCACAGGTTGGGTATTATTCAATCCCCTACATGTGCATGCGGCCAAGAGGCTGGTACCATTGACCACATCTTTTTTAATTGCCCTAACCGTTCTGTTGCTTTATATTACATTCTTCCTCTTTTCATCCCGAAACCGATTAATATCAAATTTCTTCTTATCCTGGCATTCTCTAATAAAAAAAATCTAAATAAGCTTCTAAAATATACTAATTCCGAAAATATCAAACTATAAATGTATGTTATATTCAGCTTGCTCTTGTCCCGTTGATGTGTGTTTGTTCTGTCTATATGTTATGTTTGTCCTTCACAGGTTGCGCAATAAACACCTCCATCTCTCAGTTTTCGGACCCACTTTTAACACCGGTCAAATTTATACACTCTGCTGTTGTCAAAACAGGTCATTGGCAGAATTGGTCACTCACCATTGGTGACTGATTGCCACTAAAACAAAAATTGGATTGGATTGGATTGTTCTACTGATAGCGGATTCTGCTTCTGATGACATTGATTATCATGGAATACAAAATAAGAATGATACATTTTGGTCTCAAAAATTGTATATACGAGTATAACGAATTGTAAAGAAAAACATGATATATGAGTATCGATATCGACATCATAAATATTTTTACCCATGCCTAAAACGGGGTCTACTCACGAATTATTTGAAAGCCAAAAGGAATCGATTTGTATATGGCAAACTTTGCTTTATGCTTGACAAGTTGGTTTTTGATTGTTAGTTTAAGGGTAAATCTCAAAAGTATTGTGCATAGTTAAAAGATCAATTAAAGTTGAATTAATTAAATCGTATTTTCTTTCCATTGTGTGATGAAAATGAACCATATAATAATTGTATGAACAGCATCACTGTTAACTGACCACTAGTGAGTCTTATTGTAAGGTGACAAGATTCATAAATGGTTAGTTAACTGTGTTGCTGATGCTATGGCTAACTTTCTTTACACAAATGAAAAATTAACGTTGTCTTTATTAAGGGAGCGACCACACAGACGCGTAAACAAAATAATGGGTCACAGAAATTAGGTACATGGTGTTATTTTTGACGGACCGTAATTTACGCACCGTTAAGATACGGTGTGGTCGCTCCTTTAGTACTTAACTACGTAATTAGTTTACTTATATTACTTAATCATGTACAATATTTTTGAGATTCAAACTTAAAGAATGAAAATTGAATTTTAGTTTCAATGAATAAAGCTTTAATTTGCGATCTCAAGAGAAAAACATCGGTAATCATGGTCATTGTGTACTTTTAACTTTGTGAAGACCGAGATAAAACGAACACAATCTTTGTTTTTGTGTCTTGTTTTTCTTTGACGTGTTACTTAAAAACACGACAAATAACACAAGTAAGTTTAGTTCCTGACTCAGCAGGACGTGACTTTAAGTTCCGCTGTACAGTCGGCCTTAAAAGTGTACTCGTAACTGCACCTTTAACGCTTTTGACCGATGAACGCTGTAGTTTAAACATTACGTGAAAATGTTGAGTACTAAAGTGTGCACCTACTAATAGGGCCAGGTACATTACTTAATCATCATCAAATTTTGCTTTTATTATCTAAAAGTCTATTGAGGCTTCTTTATAATGTACTTAATGCTTTTTTACTCTAGGAGTACATATCGGAGAATAGTGGCTGGGGCAGCACGGTCTTCATGATTACTTTATAATATACTACTGCCAGAATTTTTGAAACATTTGAAAGTCGCCAATGGTCATAGAGTTTTTCAAGTCATTTTTAATTAAGTACAACCTTATAAACATATTAATTGGTGGTTGTAATAGGTACTATTACCGTGGATTTGCTAGCTATAAAGTCATTGGGTAAGTTTGTATGAACATTAGGTACCTTCCTACAGTAGGTACACAATATTAGGTTCCGATATTGACGACACGCTAGCCTTGTTGGGAGTGACCCTGCCTTCGAAGCTAGGGGTCCTGGGTTCAAATACCGGTAAGGGCAGATATTTGTGTGATGAGCACGAGTATTTGTTCCTGAGTCTTGGATGTTTTCTATGTATTTAAGTATATATTTCTTTATATAAGTATGTTTATCGTTGTCTAGTACCCATAGTACAAGCCTAGAGCTTAGTTTGGGACTAGGTCAATTTGTGTGAGATTGTCCTGTAATTATTATTATTATTATTATTCACCCGATGCTTTAGGGCAGTGATTCCCAAATTGGTCTATATCGACCCCCGTGGGTCAAGAACGACCTGCAAGGGGTCTATGTGGACGATAGTGGATCCCATTTAAGCAGGTCGTGACTTCAATTTTGGCATTCTACTCGTAATAGTGGAATAATCCATATTCATACACAGATACTAGGTACCTTACTCGTGTAATACTTACATACATTCACAACACCGCGCCTTCATTCTCAGAGTGGGGTTGGCAGAGCTAAAGAAATACCAACAAATCTTAAATGACTTGTTTATAATTCTGTAAACACATTTTGCACAATCAGGCCAAGAAGTTACTACATAGTGTATTAGTGATAGGTGGCAAGCTTATCGCCTAACAGTACTACAAGCTGTAAATATATAAATAAATACAATATCATAATTTTGTAAAGTATATTTTTATTATCTTTTCATGTAAGTTTTTATTTATTACTAAATATTTTTCCGCGCAAATTTTAAATTTTAGCCTCTGTAAATTTTTAGCCTGCTAGACCTCTAACTTTATCCGTACATAATATGCCGATTTTTAGCTAAGTTCTTACCATTATAACGTAACCAACATACCAAGGTACCTTACTATCACGATTTTGAATACAAAAATATGTTGTTATAATTGAGAATATAGTAAGTTTGTAATCAAAATCGTTAATAGTAAGTAGTGAAGAAATCACACATCACTAACCGAGGAGATTTGAGACTAAACTTAACCAAATTGATGCCAAACGTTGACAATTTATTATTAAAGCATCAGGTTCATCCTTCCCACTGAAAGCATATCGACGGTTCTGTGACTCAACCTCGTATGTAGAATATTGTCCAGTATAAACTGACACTCACTAAGTACGCGAGTACATAGTTAGTGCGTGTCAGTTTATACTGGACGTAATTAAATATACGAGGTTGAGTCACAAAACCGTCAATATTTATTTTTTGGTTAATTAAGTGTTTAATATAAATAAAACTGATACAATATTTAAATTTGGTTCGTTTCAATTTGAATTTATTTAATAAAGGGTCTTTCAGTAAGAGTAAGTGTCTTTGCCTATTCATTAAAAAAAAACTTTACATTTTCTTGCCGCCATTTTGTGAAAAAATTAAACGTCAATATATGCCATTTAATTATGGAGCGGTATACAGATAACCATAGAAATAATAAAACTGTATTATTAAAGCGACAGTTCATTAGAAAAAAAAGTTCGTGCGTTGCGACAAATTTATGGTCGGCATCGTCGCCCTTCAGAAGACACTATTCGTCGAATTGTCAGCAAATTTGAAACCACCGGTGCTGTTAAAAATCTTACAACTGTCGTGCGTTACCGTAACATTAGAAATTTGGAAAATATTGAAATGGTAGCTGAGCATGTGAGGGAAACGCCGGACAAGTCCATTTCAAGACGAGCCCAAGAGTTGGGACGGGATTTATTGAAGGAGCATTTCAATGGACGTGTAATCAGCAGATTTGGAGACATCGAGTGGCCACCAAGATCTTGTGATTTAACGCCATTAGATTATTTTTTGTGGGGCTATGTTAAATCATTAGTCTACGCAATTAGGCCACGCACAACTACTGCACTTAAGGAAAACATTACTCGAGTTATTCGAGAGATAGAGCCCGAAATGTGTGCAAAAGTAATGCAAAATTGGACCATTCGTTTACAAAGCATAATCAAACACCGCGGACGTCATTTGAGTGAGATATTATTCCATAAGTAATGGCAAACCATGTATATTCATATAAATAAAAATTATTAACGTAATTGCTAAAATCATTGTTTTATTTAATTTTAAAGATCACTGATTCTTAATGGAAGACCCGTTAATAGTGTAAAACAAAAGTGTTTTTTTAACACTACACTTCACTTCAGTAAGAAATTAGAATTGAATTTGCAAAACCTAATATATTACCTATAGGTAAGCAGAGGTCTACCCAAAAGCGAAAAAATTGCTAAAAGGTCTACGAGACAAAAAAGTCTGGGACCTCTGCTTTAGGGCTTGTAGCTCAACGGCCCTGAGAGAGGAGAGTGTAGATACTCGTAGCAACTTGTTTTTACTCACAAAATTCTGACTTATCGTTTATAATGGTATGGATGTAAATAAATAAAACCGGTGAATTTAATACAAGTATATATTTTAAAATAAACAATTTGTATGAGATAAAGTTTGACAAATTGTGCAACCTTAGCCTAATGACAGACCTTTGTTAAAACACTTATAACCTGAGTTCGGTATTATGATTCACAATACCAGTTGCTCGAAAAGGTATAAACTCAATTTTGATACTTAAATATAGAATATAAATAGCCACTTAAATTAATTTATTACTATCTTATTTGAATTGAAAAGGTTATTAAGAAATTACACCGATTTACTTTTGATGTAAAACAAAGTTATTCAGAAAAAGATTTAGTACTATTTGGTTTCCGTAGCTTTAAAAAACTGGTGCTCTATTATGTTATTTACATTATGTATACAAGTATTATTAAATAGATGTAAGGCTGTGTCATTCAAAGGTCGCTATGCTCTATCGTGTGGAGTAGCCCCAAGCAGTGGTTACAGATCTTAGTAAATTCCAACTTAATAGTAATCAAGTAAATTCGAGACTTACTTTTTGGCCCCTAGTTCTAACTTTGAAAAACACTGCCTTAAAAGAATTTTCCAATATAACCTTAACTTTGGAATATTGCAATGTGATCATCAAGAAACTAATCATTATTAACATTAAAGTGCAAAAATCCATTAAAATATACTTTGGAATAAAAATAAAATGGCGAAACAATGAAATTGATTCCGTTCAATGAGATACACCAGGGTCGGTCGCGCGTCAGTGGCACAGCCACTGTGCAGAAAACTACACTTAGATATATATTTCAGACAAACTAAAAACGTGTGGTCACCGTACGATGTAAATGTGGTATTCTGATAGTCGCGGTATAGAACACGTATTATTACTATGTTCCATCCAAAGCGCTGGTTCCCGCGTTGCTCCTGAACGCTCTCTACGCATGCTATAGATGTTTAGTAAGTGAAACCGCTTGAATGTTTTAGCGAGTAGCGGCAGTGGACAAGTCATCGTCCGACATTCAAGTATTAACAAATGTTTATTAAATAGGTAGATGGTTATTGACTTGGATTACAATCGCACGGTTCTCGAGGCATCTCAACGAGGTCTAAAACGATTTGGAACGTAGGTATACATAAGAGGTGCCACGCGCGCGCGAGCTTTCGAGAAAGGCTTAACACAAACTTTCGATGTAATACCGATAATTTTTGCGTCGACTATTAGTAAGAGTGCGTTGTTTAGAAGTCGTAGGAGCCGCTCTCGCTGGACTTGCCGATGCGGAAGACGAACCTGTAGAGTAGTCCAGCCGCCACGCCGCCGGCCATAGGGCCCACCCAGTACACCTGTAACCGGAACACACTCACAAAAAGGCCGAACACTTAGTTATTATAAGAAATCACTTATTACTTTATTGTACAGCCGCTATCAAATAACTAAAGTGATCAATAGTACTTATTTGAAATCCGGTATTTGTCTCCATCAAGGCGTTAGAGCATGTTCAGATGTAATTGAGAACCTTCTACATACATCACTTTGCTCATTAAATGGCGGCTGGAGTAAATTAACACTACGCGATATTAAAAATACACAAATAAATTTACATACACAGGCGAATTTTAAGGGTAGGATAGAGATTTTCTAGGTGGAACAAATAAATTATAGCGATCGGTCACGTTTATTACTTTTAGTTATTAAATTATAGAGTCTCGAAAAAAAGGCCTGCCCTGCTGGTTACATCACAGAAAAATAACCCCTAATTTTGTAAGAAACTAGCACATAAGAGGAATAGAGCATGCATAGTATGCATGGATTGCATACAATACCCCAACTGATAAGGATGATGTTAAATGGGAGTGAACTTAACTGTACCGTGATGTAAGACGCAAACTGTAACGCATAAATGTGTCATCCCTCAATTAATTAGCAAATAAAGGTCAACCCAGAAGAATCACACTGAGGGTTGACACTTTATTGCTAAATACGTAGTTGTGGATTGAGAAATTATTGCACAACAGCGTCCACTATAGTATCTAGAAAAAATTCAACGAAAGGCGTTTGTTTATAGCGTTTTCAATCCACGAACGAGCCCGTCGCTTCAATTCTCGAAACATATTATAGTGCGGGTCCTAAATAAAGATACTTATACCTAGATGAAAAAATATGGAAAAATTATAGCTTAGGGGTTTTTGTAAATATATTTACTAATTGAACTTTTTCATGACTCGGTTTTTTATGATAATATCTTCCCATCCTACGTGAAGCAGCAGCGCAACTTGGGTTGTGACTTACCCAGTGATAGCTCCACACACCCATGACGAGAGCCGGTCCGAAGGAGCGCGCGGGGTTCATGCTGGCTCCCGTGAACGGGATCTGCAGAGAACCGAATTAGTCAGCCGGTAATAATAAAAATGTCTATGCATGTGACACTATCCCGAATAGGTATAGTAAGATACACCCATAGCCCCTTGTAGTTGGCTAATAAACCAGGTTGTAGGTTATATATACTCACGCAGGCGGCGTGGCAGGCGGTGATACTGAGGCCGATGGCGAGCGGCGCCGAGCCCTTGACATCACTGCGACGGCTGTCGCACACGCCCATCACCACCAGCACCAGCACGAACGTGATCAGCGCCTCGATCAGCACCGCCTGGACATCAAATACAAATTACTTCATATTACAATTACATCAATGTTTTACTTAAATATTTCCTTTATTTTAGCTATGGCGCTTATCATTGGTGTTACAAAAACGACCAATAAAAAGCAAAAGAGGAAAAGTTCAAGACCATATATAGTAAAATAAACCCATAACCATACATAAACCCTGGAAACACTTCTTCCTTTCTCCTTTTTTTGGGCAGTCGTTCGTTTGGTAATACTACCTACGTTTAAACCGTTTCGTCACGTATAGGCTACTTCCTAAAACTACCACATCGCAGAAAGACCACTTCCCATAATGACCATTCTTATAAAGACCGGTTCCCAAATTGACCACTTCCCAGAAAGGCCATTTCCCAAAACGACCAATTCTCAAGTCACCCACTTCCCAAATTGACCACATTCCCATAATGGCTGTTTCCCAAAATGACTACTTTTCTAAACGACCACATGTCTCAAAGACCACTTCCTATAATGCCCATTCCTATAAAGACCGGTTCTCAAATTGACCACTTCCCAGAAGGACCATTTTTCCAAAATACCTAGTCAATTGTCAAGTCTCCCACTTCCCAAATTGACCACAACCAAAACCAACCCCTCGTCTACCGGCCAGCAGCCAATACGATAAGAAAATCAAAAAAATGCAATCATTTTTACGTGACTACGGCAAAGCAAAGGAATGGGAATTTTAACTTCCTGTTTTAACTGCTATATGAAGTTGTTATTGCGAATAAAGTGACAAGTGACAAGGTACTAAAGTGTAAACGTATTTGTGACGTCGTCTGTATACCCTTATCTATGAAGATTTTGAAGGTACCATTTTTCGTTTTTATTTTTACTTTAAAACTTTACAAGATATCGAAAAACTTGAGTGAGTAAAACTTGTAGCAAATTTAATTAGCTTTCATCAGTAGAGTGAGTACAGTGGTCTCTAAAACTTAAAGCTTTGGACCAACACGTAAGTAGTCCCTGAAATTTTTTGGTACTTTTGTCTACCTATAGTGTGTCCACATAAACACCTAAAGCTACCGTACTATAACGTGAGGACTGCAGATAGTTACCAGTAGGCATAGGGACTGCTCTTGATAGATGTAGTCGTTCTAAGAAGTGGGCAATATGAAAGTAGTCGTTTTGGGAAATGGTCAATTTGGGAACCGATCTTTATAGGAATGGTCATTATGGGAAGTGGTCTTTCAGATATGTGGTCGTTTTGGGAAGTGGTCAGTGCATGTTCTGGACGTTACGAGACTGGTCATTCTAAGAAGTAGGCAATATGAAAGTAGTCGTTTTGGGAAATGGCCTTTCTGGGAAGTGGTCAATTTGGAAACCGGTCTTTATAAGAATGGTCATTATGGGAAGTGGTCTTTCTACGATGTGGTCGTTTTAGGAAGTGGCCTATACGTGGCGAAACGGTTTAAACTAGCAACTGTTCCACCATTTTTAGGGTTTCGTACTGAACCAACCCTACCATTACTAAGCCAACGGGACCTTACTATTACTAAGCCCACGCTAACTTTCTGTCTGTCTGTATCTCATGTACCGTAAAAGATAGATAGACGAAATTCTCACATAGTGTATATTTTTGTAGCTATAACGACCTTTACAAGCAATGTAAAAATGCTCGTCCTTAAAAATCGCTGTATCTCTTGAGCCGTAATAAAGAATAACAGGAATTTGAAAAAAACCGAGTGAATATATTGCCGCTAGAGGCGACCAATTTTATTATAAGAAGTGGTCGTACTAATGTGGTTTTAATTGATAGATATATGTATATCTCTAAATAGACATCGTAGGACATTACCTAGTAGGTAATATTACTTACGCAAAAATGCATAAAGGTTACCCAACGTACTTTAAGAGGCCGTACCTACACGAAATTTTGCCGGATTTTCTTCTTTTGTGATTTTACAGTTAAAACACAGCTTTTCTATAAGTTTTAATGCACATCATGAAATATCATTTCAGATATTATGATCGAATAAATGAATTACGAATGAATGAGCTTATTTTTATTTTTGTCGATATTAACAGATTTAGATTTTGGTTGTTAACATTATGTTTTGCTATTTTTTTTAATTTTTTGGATGTTTTTTAAGGTAATGGATTAATTTTGAACTGAAGTTTATTGTGTTGTTTTAATTTTATGAAGGAACGAAGCCGAAATTAAAAACATTTTTTTTGCCCATTTTCAATAAAATTAGACCAAGTTTTTTTTTTTAGACAAATAAAAATATAGAGATAGTAAAAAGTTATTCATACATTTTTAGATGACTTTTACAGCAATAAATTGTAATATTTCATACCTTTCAGACGTCAAAACGATTCGTGAATATGCGATATTCTAAACCTCTTCCAGCAAAATTCACAAAACACTTGCCGGTTTCAGGTCGATTAATCAAAATAAAATAATAAATACAAAAAAATAGCTCATACATTCATTGAAAAACTATATTATATTTCGTGTTGCGCATTAAAATTTGTAGAAGTAAAGTATTTCAACTGTAAAATCACGTAAATCAGCGAAATCGGCTAAATTTCACATACGGCCTGTTAATCTGAAATTAGTTTTTAATGTACTAGGTACAGTGAAGGACTTTAATTATTATGCCACTATGGAACCCTGTCATAATGACAGCGTCAAACCACATGAAAGAAAGATAAAATTAATAATTAATGCTGTCATTATGACAGGGTTCTATAGAGGCATAACAATTAAAGTCCTTCATTGTATCGTGCTTGTTATAGTATATTTTGTTGTGGCAGAGAGAGTGCGAAGGCGATTGACAGCCGAGTACTATTTTATATTATTCTAGTTTTAATGTATGTAAGTGTTATCATTAGTAAAAAAAACTTACCTGGCCAGCGCTGACGTTAAGGCCGGGGCTAGTCATGCCGAAGGACTTGACGTTCTCGTCGGGCACGGCCAACTGTTGACAATGCAAATCATGAAAACCAGGCAGGAACATGTCGGACCATGGTCAGTATAGGGTTCTGAAGCCGTTAAGCACTTACTACAAACATAGAATCAACAAGTAATGACTAATTTTCTATTTAAAGTTATTTCTTTGGTACCGTCTTAGATGATTTTAGTACGTATAAACACTAAAATCGCCTGTATCTCAAGAATCAATGATGTCTACATAGTCGTGATAGTTTTCCTTTTAAATTCTTTATATGCGCTTTCATTAAAGATATTTTTCAGATTTTTAGGCACTTGACTCTAACAAAAATTAGCGCTTTAAAGCTTAATATTTCATAAAGAGATCCCTTGACCGAAAAATTGTTTTCATAAACCCACAATATTTTTGAAAGACCTATCCAACGACCCAACATGATGGGGTAGAAGAGAAAAAAAATACATCCTGAAGTTAAATTGATTATAATTATAACCTAATAAAAAATGTTTTATTACATTTTATTGTACCACTTTGCTGGCGTGACATATATGTATATTCACGCCAAATTACAGCTTTCTAGTACAAAGAGTCTCTGAGCTAGGCTGCGGACGGACGGACGGACATGGTGAAACTTTAAGGGTTCCTAGTTTGACTACGGAACCCTAAAAACGAGGCATACATAGTTAACTTCATAAATTCAACTGAAATGTTTTAGAATTAGCTTAGCACAAACAGTTTCACTGACCTTATTGCTAAAATGTTGCTGTATGAGGAATGATTCTCTACACATTTTATAGTTTTTTGTAATATATGTGTATGTTTATTTTTGTTTCTAACTTATGCGGTTTTATTATTGATAAGTATTCTACACCTTTAAAGATGAAGCTTATCTAGTACTACCAAACCACTTACTGAATGGTCAAACCTGTGTTAAATGAATTATTTGTAAGGTCATTTTAAAATGCAGTAATAAATCTCTAAACGGCGTGTAGTAAAAGGGCAGGTTGCATCTTGTAGATGAATTAAATTATCAACGAAATAACCAAGCAGATCGTATTTATTAGTTCATTCGAGCTGTTGATGCCTGCCCTCGTGCTTGATCGAGATAGTCAATAAAGTCGGAAGTTGGTCTCTGTTTCAGTAATAAAAATGCGAAACAAATGCGTTTCTAAAAGTAGATTACCTCAATAATACAAATAAGTTAGCTTAACTAATATAGTTAAGCTAACTTATTTGTATTATTGAGGTAATCTACTTTTAGAAACGCATTTGTTAAAATTCAAAGAATGGACATTCCGATAACATACCTATATAGGTATGTTATCGGAATGTCCATTCTTTGAATTTGAATTTTATTGTAAACTGGTTAACGGTCGCATACATTCATGGGAGCGCGCCATTTGTTAGAGCTTTTCAGATGATTCCCAGAAAAGGGCCCCAGTGATCCTCTTAGACCTCTTTGGAAAATTGGTGTCTATACAAGTGGAAAAAATTAGGTCCCTCTGCAATGACCCATCTACGAAGGTGGTTCGAGAGTGGTGTGAAATAGTCTTGTAAAATGTCTCATCTGAAGGTCAGATCATGCGAATATTAATCGGCTGTCAGTAATGGGCAGGCAGATGCACGTGCGATACTCACGCTCGACGAAGGCTAGTAAGGTGAAACTAACTTGTACAGTTTCAAATATTTGATAATATAGGCGTAGATACCTACTTTTATTTGATGTCCAGTTTATAAACCACAATTCGAAGGTTTGCTAAATGCACCCTAACCGCGATCGACAGTGGTGACCAAATGGCCAACTGCTACAGCAAGCTATAAGTAATATAATGAGTTGATAAAAAGGTACCTAATGATCTCGCTGGCCTAACTATCTCATCCAGCCGACCCACTTGGACACACTTCGACCCTGCGGGATCTTTTGTGCTAAATGCACAAAAGATCCCGCCTTTTTTACGCATTCAGTTAGCGAAATGTGCAGGATTCCTCAAGTTGTTTTTCTTCGCCGTGTAACGGCATGCAGGTAGTTGAAAAACCCATTACGTACAAGGCGTGCACTGGGGACCGATCGTGCCCTACGATTACTCGAGTCTTGATCTCGATAGTATTTTTTTGTATGTCTTTTCATTTTATAACCAACGGCATTTTTGTGTGACATAAAAATAAAAACGAGTAGTTAAAAAGAAACACCAAGTATGAATATAAAAATCTGAGTAACTAATAGGTATTATTCAAGGACAATAACATTTGGAACCGCACATCTGGTCCTTCTAAATAAGTTTATTTAAAATCAAAAACCGGGCAAGAGCATGTCGGACCAAGCTCAGTGTAGGGTTCCGAAGCCTTTAAGTACTACAAACATAAAAATCAACAAGTAATAACTAATTTTCTATTTAAAGTCAATTGGTGCAGTCTTAGATGATTTTAGTAGGTATAAACACTTTAATCGCCTGTACCTCAAGAACAAATGATTTCTACTTAGTCGTGATAGTTTTCCTTTTAGGGGGGGGGAGACACACTTAAAAAATAAAAATGGCGCTTTAAAGATTAATATTACCTACCTAAACGGATTCGTTAATCAAAAAATTGTTTTCACAAACCCGTAATATTTTTAAAAGACCTATCCAACAATACCACACACAATGGGGAAATCGAGAAAAAAAAATACATCCACACGTTAGGTGTAGAAGAAGTACAGTAAACAATTTTTTTTTAAACATATTGTAGGTACCACTTTGTTGACGTGACTAATTTGTATATTCATGGCAAATTACAGCTTTCTAGTACTAAGAGTTTCTGAGCTAGGCTGCGGAAGGACGGACGGACGGACATGGCGAAACTATAAGGGTTCCTAGTTTGACTACGGAACCGTAAAAAACGACATGAACCAGACAAAGAGAAATACAAAAAATATTTTTTGTTACATTTAGTATTTAGATTAATGAATTAAGTTCAACAGTACAGCAAAATTAGAGTATTAATGTTACTCAGCAGTTTTCGTATCCAGAGTAAGTATTAATTACCTATAATTATTATCAGATGCGAGTGAGAGTGGGAATAAAGTGATAAACAGCCGAGTTCCATTATTACTCCAGGGCCTCTATTCAGGTGCGTTAAAACGATATCGTGTTTGACACGTTTAAGAATCGTTTATGTCACAGTCGCCATTATTGTAAATGACATAAGAGTTATCAAAACCATGACAACACGGAAACAGGGCCTCTATTCAAGTGCGTTATAACGATATCGTTTTTGACCTGTTTCCGTATTGTCAACATTTTGCTAATTCTTATGTCATTTACAATAATGGCGACTGTGACATAAACGATTCTTAAACGTGTCAAACACGATATCGTTTTAACGCACCTGAATAGAGGCCCAGGTCAAAAACGATATCGTTATAACGCAGTTGAATATAGGCCCAGTTTTACGTTAAAATGACATTAATCACGTCATATTCATATAGAATTCGAAAACTTGAGTTATACAGGGCCTCTATTTAGGTGCGTTTAAACGATATTGTGTTTGACACGTTTAAGAATCGTTTATGTCACAGTCGCCATTATTGTAAATGACATAAAGAGTTATCAAAACGTTGACAATACGGAAACAGGTCAAAAACGATATCGTTATAACGCAGTTGAATAGAGGCCCAGGGTTACTTGTAAATACTAATTACCACGGTTACATTATTAACATTATAATAACCGCTTTTGTTCGCACACTTTTTTACAAACCGTAATACTTTTCCCAAAATTTTCAAGTTTTTGTTGTACTTATCTCTCACTTTTCAGCTCTGTAATTATTATTTTTAATCTTTATTTAATTATAGAGGGTTTCTCAGAAATGCCACCCTCATCGTGGCTCTCTAAGAATGGAGAAACATTTTTATCTTATTCTAATTATAGCCTTTACTAAATTATAAAGTAAATCAGCCTCTTGGGAAGTTGGTGCTGCCAAGATGCTGTTTACCCTACCAACAACATAAATTCTGATTTTAACTGAATTCGCTGCATCTCACCACGGCTACATTCCATTGTAACATGAAACACATCATCGACAATTCCGCACTGACTACAGTTGGGCGAGTCCGCTTTACGCATCATGTAAGCAACACTGTTCAGGGGAATGTGCCCGGAGCAGAGTCGAAGCGCTATAACTAAGTCATGTCTGGTAAGGTTACATAAAATGAACCACGGGACCCGGAGAAGTGTCGGCTGGATGGTTTTGTACCAAATTCCTTTACTTAATGACCGCTGGTCGAAATATTCCGACCAAGTTGAATAAAACATATCCCTGAAGTTAAAAAGCATCTCAGTAAAACAAGGTATACAATGAAATGGATGACTCCTTTCGGTCGCCTCTCTCGCCAGCCGGTTCACTAACTCGTTATATTTTAATGCAAGCGTGAAGTATATCATCTATCATAGCATTTCATAGCATTTCCGTGTACTCAACATTCTGATTGATACGCTTTTGTGAATTACCCGCACGCACTACCCGCATTATCGAAAATCGAGGCACAGCGCGGACCGGCTCCGGCGATTTAAAGTGAAGAACTAGTGGCTGCAGGTAATAAAGTAATCGTTATGCCCCCCAATCCCTTTACCGCACGCCACTGCGTTCCGCACTGCATTTTTTTATTGACTAGCGGTGCTAAAAGTATTATTTCGCTACCAAGTAGAGTGACAAACATTATTGTGGTTAATTAAATAGGTTTTTTTTTTGGGTGAAAGTAAAATATGATTTTAATGATGAATTACCAAAAGTCTTCGATCAAAATTTGTTGGTTATGATGTTAATTATTTAACCCTGAGAGGTTATTACTGTTTTACAAATAACCCTGTATTACTAGTTGGAACAAACACTTGGTTTGATCGCAAAGAGATTCAGTATACACGTGGAGATGTCAGAATGAGAAGTCAATTATAGACTTGATGATTGGGGATGAACGTTTCGTAATAATGTTGATACCAGAGCATTTCGGGGCAGAGCATTTCATAACTGATAGAAATGCACGAACATACCGATAATTAAGAGTAGACTTTAATTACACACTCACTTAATCGTACCAACAATTATAGCACAATAAACTTAGATGATCGCTCGGTTCACTCGTAGGTACGCACTGTTTGCTCTCCAAGTAAGGAATGAATCGCCGCACGCGCGCCTCAGCTTTTTATACACCCAATAGCCGAACGTTCCAGATTGCCTTCTCGAATGACCGATGGGCCTTGACCCGCCGGGGACGTTCGATAATGGAAGGTTCTACTCCATGCGGCCTTGTATTACAATAGCGACGGCCTTGGCCTTGAACTCGACTGAACCCGTTAACAATAGAGGTGTACTTGTCGGCGTGTCGATTCTAATCTACCTACCTACCTAACCATACCTACTCGTAACAGTAGGTTCAGATCACTACAAATGGTACACGTTTGCGCCGTCGTGTTCCCGTACCGACAACTGCGTTAGAGAAGATATAAGTAGAGAAACTGAAAGATGGTTTTGAATGTATTAATAAGATGAATGACAGTGAAGTCAAGAATGTTATAAATAATTTATGGGAGATTACGAAGAATGGCATGGTTAAATCGGGGTAATAAAAATGAATGGTACATTAGTAGAATAAATTGAATGAAGTGAATTTGTGTACCTGGGAAGTTGTTTACAAGAGATGGTAAGTATGAGAAGGATGTTGAGAGGAGGGTGAATGCGGGCAATCAGATTAATGAGGCCCTGCACTCCTTTCTGAGCAGAGTGGGCGTTTCTCAAAAAGCGCGACTGGATGTTCATAATGAATGTAGTGTTGGCCCCTAGTCCATGTATGGTAGTGAATGTTGGGTAGGTAGGACAAGCACAAAAATCGTATAAATGCAGTTAAAATGCGCTCTTTGCATAGTATGTGCGGTGTGAAACTGATTGATGAGTAAGGAATGAAAAGATCAGAGAGAATTGAAAAGGGCATGCTTCGATGGTTTGGTCATGTGCAAAGAGATATATAGTGCGAAAGTGAGTGGAAGGGTCGGAAGGGGCTGCCCTAGTCGTAGTTTTTCGAATCAAATCGGAGAAATTCTGCAAAAGGGCTGAACCTTAAGAACCCGAAACCGACGTGCTTGCATGACTCGATGTATGATTGTGGAAGAAGCGAAAGAGATTTGTCAGGATCGTAGCAGGTGGAAAGAAGTAGTCTCTGCCTACCCCTCTGGAAAACAGGCGTGATTTAATGTATTTATATACAAGTACATTGCTAGTTATATGTAATGTCTTAACTGCTATTGAATAGTAAAAAACATATTTTAATTGCCGAATGTAGTTGTTCAATTAAAAATGAAACCTAAAGTAATGCTGTTATTATAACAATAGGGAACATGCTTTTTTTCCTTAGGTTTTTTGGAAAGTGCGATTAAAAAGAGGAATAACTGTTTACGCGAAAAAGGAAGTTTTAAAATATTATCAAGTTTTGATTTAATACAAAATCTTCAAAAACGGGTCAAAATCTTTGCGTTTAAATGTTTTTTTTACATTTCCTCAATTCTCATTTTCATGCACGTTCACTATTCGAAAAATTGGGCAAGCAAAAACGCTGGAGATACAACGTTCCAAAGATGAAGTTACTAACCTTGTATTGCTGAAAGTCTCATTTTGACAAAAAGCAACGGATTTTAAGCGGTTTACAACTTTATTTGTTCTCCAATGATCTAAATACCTATACGTATAATAAATACGTAGAAACACGAGACATGGAAAAAACGACGCAGGAAAATAAAAACTACTATGTACTTGAAAGAAAATTAAGTTAATCTAGATATTTCCAAAATAAATAATACCTACAACATTTTTGGTTTATTTTTACAAATCTAACAGGATATATTTTTTTCTTACTGCCGTGGCCATAAATTTAGGTGGATTAATACAGAATATCGTTATGAACTTGCGAAACTGATTTTTTTGGAAACAATAAAATTACTGCTATTGATATACATATTGTTGAGTCTCCCTACAAAGAAATCGTAACTCTCTTGGGATAGGTACATTGGCAAACGTATCATTTAACGAACTTAAAAAGCGGCCAAGTGCGAGTCGGACTCGGCCATGAAGGGTTCCGTAGCAGCAAGTAACATAATATAAAAGTTCGTTGTAGCTTTGATCAATGTTTTTATGACGTATTAAAAAAAAAACTACTTACTAGATCTCGTTCAAACCAATTTTCGGTGGAAGTTTGCATGGTAATGTACATCATATATTTTTTTTAGTTCTATCATTCTCTTATTTTAGAAGTTACAGGGGGGGGACACACATTTCAACACTTTGGAAGTGTCTCTTGCGCAAACTGTTCAGTTTAGAAAAAAATGATGTTAGTAACCTCAATATCATTTTTGAAGACCTATCCATAAAAACCCCACACGTATGGGTTTGATGAAAAAAAAATTTTGAGTTTCAGTTCTAAGTATGGGGAACCCCCAAAATTTATGTTTTTTTTTCTATTTTTGTGTGAAGTTCTTAATGCGGTTCACAGAATACATCTACTTACCAAGTTTCAACAGTGTAGTTCTTATAGTTTCGGAAAAAAGTGACTGTGACCTACGGACGGACAGACAGACAGACATGACGAATCTATAAGGGTTCCGTTCTTTGCCATTTGGCTATGGAATCCTAAAAAGGTATATAAGCTTAAAACATTTGTTACATATTAAATATTTTGCAGAAGCTTATGACGAAGGTTACACAGCCTACGAAGGTACATACGAGCAGGTTAGGTTAGGTTAGTCTCCGCAAAACAATACTTAGGTACCCTTTGCTTAGTAAAAAAATGAAAAATTATACGGATGGCCAATTAATAATAATGTGTATGTAAAATATTTGTGAACCCTTACTGAATGGTGAAAACATTGAAAGTAAAATTGTAATTTGATTGACGCTGCCTTCTTAACTGCCTTCGCGCCGTCACAGCGCAGCGCTAGCAGGCCTGCATCGAGCCGCCGACACAGTCGATCAGCGTTGCTCCATAACAGGGCGAGGCCGAGGTTCCAATTCAGGCCTTTATTCTACGATCATCAGTGTCACGGCGAGCGACACTGTCCTCATAAGGCTTCTATAGAGATCCGCGAAAGGGAATTGATAACAGGTTAGAAATAATGTATTTGTCCACTTTTATATTAATATGTAAATGTTATGTAAGTGTAAATTCAACAGTACCTAACCAATAATCAGATAGGTAATGATTGTTAAAATGTGTTTAGTTGAAGTAATTGGACGCAAGTATTTTGTACCAAATGTTTATATTGCTCTTGAAAGCTTGTAAGTGTGTTCGTATGTACTTGACAAGGACGACGCCGAAAAGGCTCAATAGCGATTGAGCGGCAGAGTGTATTGTTATTGTTATATGGTTCGCACGAGTTACCCTGATGAAGGCGGCGCCGGCCACGGCGCCCAGCGCCTGCACCACGACGTAGAACAGCCCCTTGAGCAGCTTCACGTCGCCGGACGCGAACAGCCCCGCCGTCACCGCCGGGTTGATGTGTCCGCCCGACACATGCCCGATCGCCTACGACAACGAACACGCACCTTTTAATACACGGAACTAACACTGACATGCATATATTAAATCTTATTAAAATGGGTCTATATTGTCCGCCATAAAATTAAAGTAACAATTTTTACAGTCCATAATGTTTTACATCGTAATTAGTGTCAGTCATAACATAATGTTGAAAGTTATAGGTCAAGGGCAATGAAAACGGGTCACTTAGTACAGAATTTCCATAGAAGTGACCCGTTCTCATTGCTACTGAGTGTTGTAATACACTCAGGATTACTCAGGAGCAATTAATGGTATAATTTGGAGTTCCGATTTTCACTGGTCATACTTATTTGTTGAAAGTCATAAAAATGTTTGGCCTAATTGTGAAAATTTGTTTACGGAATTATAAACAAGTCTTTTTTAGCGATTATGCTAGGCATTTTCAAAATAAAGTGTACCCTAGTAAAGGAAAGTGTTTACTTTCCTTAACTAGGGCACACTTTATTTGAAAATGACCTAGTATTTCTGTAGCTCTGCCTACCCCATCCTCGGATTGAAGGCATGATACCTGTGTCATAAAAATATACTTATTCATAACTTTACATTGTTAAACGTAATAAATATCGGTGCAGACCCACCGTACCACTAAACCGTACCACTGGTGGTACTTAGACCAATTATTACTATTAAAATCGAATGTAACGGAGTCGACGGAGCTCTGCTATCGCAGAGCTCCTATTTCTGGGTAGTTTGGCCCTCCGGGCCTGCTGAACAACTAACATAACCTAAACCTACCTCATATTTATGATGCTAATTTTGGTCAGTGGTACGGTTTAGTGGTTCGGTGGGTCTGCACCCATAAACGTATTACTTGGTCACTGTCGCGTCTCAAACTTATAGCCCCACATATGTCCCTATTATTCTTCCCAGACGACAGAGAACTTCTTAAGATAAAAAGGCGTTCCAATTTTCTTTTTCTTTTAACTATGTAAAAGTCGATACAGTTACAAAATAAATGGGTTAATGTTAGCTAATGTGACGGGTGGGCTTGCCTGTTGTCGCAAATTGAGTCGAATTCTAGAGCAATTATGGTCTCAATCTTCATTCTGAATCAGTAAATCTTGTCGCGAACCCTCAACGATCTCTGGCGAAACCCCGGGGTTCACGTACCCCACTTTAAGAAACCCTGGTTTAAGGGAATATAGTTGTTAAACATAGAAGTAACAAAAGTACCTATAACGAGTTAAAACCTGAACATAACCTAACATTAATTACATAGGTTAAGTTAGGTTAGATGTTTAAGATACCCTGAAAACATTATGTTTTCATTAGAAAATAGCGTTCGATGAAATGACATTTGATGAAAGGTGTTTCGATAAAATGATATGTAGATGCCCTCAAAATACTTCAAATTAAAAATTCCAGTTTATGTGATGTTCAATGATCCTTTACCCCTACGGCATGTGCACTAATGACTTCAGGCATTTAATTTGAGAACCTACTTAGTCAAGTGTGATTTTATGCATCGGCGTAGACTGTAGCCATAAAGTGTTTATTTGAACTACACCTTCGCCTCACACAGTGTACTTGGTCGTTTAGCCGTGTGTTGCGGCGCCTTGATGAACACCGCCACGGACTATCAAACACATGTTATAAAGGTGAGATGGTTATCAGTTTATGTGATCTTTCTGCTTATAAATCTCAATTAAACGCGTCCTATAGCCAGCTTCCAATTGTAAGTAAACGTTAGGAAGTTAATGTAGCGATGTAGGTGCCCATCGACCGATATCTACGACTGCTATCGCAACTTTCGGAACGGGAATGATATTCTACCTAATGAATAACTACCTCTCTGCGAATGGTATACACTCTATGATGTAGTTTTATTTTAATTAATGTAGTACTTTAACTTTACTATCAAGCCTTATATAAAAACTCACTAGGCCAATTGCCATAGGTTGCCAAAGGTTACCACGACCACATAACCACATAACATGTACTTGGTTTCCAATTGTCAATTGCCACTTGCCAATTGTTTGGCACTTAATGCAGTTAGTAGGTACCTATTTAAAACACTTAAAGCTATCTACAATCAACTAAAATGTAATAGTTGAATACGTAGATATCTGTGTGTTTCTACAATAAATACTTAATCGATAGTTGCGTAGTGTAGGTAGAGTCGAGCGCAAGCTCGTGCGTGGCGTAGGCGTGCCGTGACCTGCGGCCGGCCGGTCGCCGCGCTCGCCGCACGCGCACTCCACTCTTGTCCCGCGGCGGCGCGCGCCCGCGACCCCGGTATGACTCACCGCACCACGGTTTATGCTTGCGATAGCTCCAGCTGAACGTTGGATATCTATTAATGCTCGTTAAGAGAAAAAAACCAGCCATGTGCGAGTCGGACTTGCGCACGAAGGGTTCCGTACCATAATCTATAAAAACTGCAACAAGGTCACGTTTGTTGTATGGGAGCCCCCTTAAATATTATTTTTATTCTGTTATTAACTTATGTAGCACGACTATTTAAAAAAAAGCTTTAAAATGATCGTACTACCGAACATACGGAGTATACCGGTGCTCAACACGTAGGATTTGTGGAATTAAAAAATGGCGAACAACGTTTTAAAGACAAAGATTTATTTTAACCAAACCCTAAGTCAACATACACAAATGAGAAATGCACACATTAAAATAGCAAGCCGTACAAATTTATTTTCACAAAACCCTAAATATAACGTTGGTGTACACAATTCAAAAGGTACCTAAACAGATAGGTCCTTGACACGGTAAAAGAGGAAAGCGTGCCGGTTATGAGTTCACAAATAAAATTATCGTTGACCAAATTAAAAACCGAAAAAGAACATAAAAAATGCTGTTCGATCAGGCGCGCGGGCCTTTTTGAATTTAGGGGGGAAAAGTGATAGGGGTTACTGGGTAGAATGAAGGGTGTGAGATGGTGACTAAAATACCAGTCAACAAATACTGGAATGTTACTCTAGAGACGTCGCCAAAGCAACACTACGAAATGTGACAATGGTATACTTACGGTTTCTGGGGTGACGTTTGGTATGGGGTACAGAGACTACCGGTTAAAACAACTTATACAAAAAAAAAAAAAAAAGGAAAAATGCACGCGCGCACTAGTCCGTCTCCATCCGACCGCGGTGTTAGTCCGTAGCTGGAGTGAAAACTCGGTACGCGCGCCGGGTGTAGCCTGGTGCGGGCCGAGCGGTGGTGGTGCGGAGTCAACCTCTCCACGCCGTGGTGCCGGTTAGGGTAGGTGGAAGGACTGGAGCCTGGTTGGTGCGTAATAGCCAAGGATCGTTAACTGCGAGCGAAATCCATTGAAGTACTAGGGTTGCTACCCAGTCAAGTCAAGTCAAAGGCAAAAATTATTTATTGAGTAGGCTTAGAAACAAGCACTTTCGAATCGTCAGTTATGCTACTTATTCATATGTATGGAGGAATGTGTTTATTTATCATTAATATCATTATATTATACTTATCAGTGTCTAGGTCACCTAGACACTAATAAGTAATAAGTGCTCTCTATGACATTAAACTAAAACTTCTTGGAATTGATAAATATATTGTCAATAGATAAATTTACGAACTAGTAGGTATGTTCTTGTCATGATTGTCAATGTGACTCCGTCAAGTACTGGTTGTGTTTGCTTATTATTGCATTTTCAAATAGTGTTGTAACAATAATTAATTTAAAGTAACAATGGAGCTACTGCTTGAAGAGCATAGGTTTTTAAAAAAAGAAGATATATCGGTTTTTTGTCGCTAATCAGAAACTACTGCACATAAAAGGACTGTATTATTTAATTTAATTATTTTGTTTATCAGAAACGAAGTAATATTTTTCGATCTCCATAAAAACTTTATATTTGTGGGATTACAAGCAATTAAGTCTTTTTTTTTCAGGTAACTGCAAGGCTGATTGTATTATTTGTGTTGTTTCGCCATCGTATTTGCGAAAATTATTACTCACTGTCCCAAGTGAAAAATTTGGAGAGTTTTGGATAAAAATTGTAAATACAATACAAAAATTTACCATTTAACTGTAATAATAACATTACACTGAGATTCAGATTCTGTTCAGTTATATTTATTTGTATTATTTTAGTACATAATATTTTAGTTCATCAATTTAGAACCATCGCCATCCCTAACTGGTTGTCATACGTCATTTCAATGGATTTCGCTCGCAGTTAACGATCCTTGGTCATAGCACTGGTGCCAAATGGGGTAGGCGGTAGGAACCGGGGAATAAACCGGTACTGCGGTGCCTTCGTGAGGCAGTACAAGACTCAAAAGTGGCCAAAAAAGGTTGAAGACTGAGGAATCTTGCGGGCGATACACTAGAGAGCCTTCACTGATCAAAAGATGACTTTTCTTCAAAAAAATAATCTTTATGTGACTATCAACATGTCAGCTCCGAATTCATAATGACCGAGAACAAGCGAGCGGAGAACGTCAGGAAAAATTCGAAGGTTTTTGAACTTAAAAAATTAAAAATTTAAAAACATACATGACAAGCGACCAAAGAATAACATCACGTACCGGAACAAGGAGGTAACAATATGACGGTGCAAAAAAGGTTTAACTTTGCAGCGGTAATGCTGCACTTATTACTATTTGTTGATTTTGTTGTTATAGCGGCAACAGAAATACATCATCCATGAAATTTCAACTCTCTAGCTATCACGGTTCATGAGATAAAGCCTGGAGACAGACGGACGGACAGACTGACGGACAGCGGAGTCTTAGTAATAGGTTTCCCGTTTTACCCTTTGGGTACGGAACCCTAAAAAACTAACAGTATAACAACGCTCGGGGATTGAATTTACCTGGTGATTAGCCTGACCCCGCGACCCACCGTCGGCGCGGCGTAGTCCGTACAGCCATCTCGTGATGAATGTGTTGATGCCATTCTAACATAACGGGAACTGTGTCGAGAACTGTATTACTCGCCATGTTTTTTATATATATGGCGCGAGTAGGGTTGCCTCACGTTGAGGGCTGCACGGTGCCGAGCGCCGCACACCCTGCGGCGATACATAAGGTACCGCTTCGAAATGAAACACCGAATTGTTCTAGATAATCTACTAAATTCGGAAGTTAACCGACATGGATAACCATACTATTGACTAGTATTGAGCAGCGAGCATGTTGCCAATGTTCCCACGTTCGAGTTATTAATGAGCTGCAAATTAGAAATATTGCCACCCACATGACATGATATAATATAAACTATATTATACTCGTATAGAAATAATACCGGTTCAGTTATTACCGCTCAAACGCTAACAGTACTATGACCGTGGCATTGATAGAACTACTTACTACAATTTGAAGCATAAATTAGCAATTAAAAATATAAGTTTGATGATATATATTATAATACGACTGAATCAAAGAGGGAGGCCTTGGGAAGGTCGATTTGGGGTTGGTACAACTTTACAAACTAACTGACCTGCCTGAAATATGGAACTTTACTTAAGTAACACATAGGAATTATTTATGCCGACAGCAATATATATATATATTATTATTATATATTACTTTAAATTAAAATAATGATCTAGGTAAATGAATTATGTAATATTCCATAAGGATCCACGAGGTTATAATGATTTAAGGGCCTTATAGTTTCCTGGCAGTTATTTATTGTTCACACTGCGGAAGAGCGCGATCAATTGAAATAAATAACATTCCAGACAAAGCATCCGCCCAGCAGGTCCGATATACCAACGTCTGCTCGTACGTGTGCGGTTGCACTCGAGAGGATATATGCATTTAGATAAAGCAGTGTAACTTTACATAACTAGATTAATTAGGCATTAAAACACTCTTATGATGTTATTATGTAACAGCCACATAAACTACTATAAGGTACATGGTAAAAATAAAACGACATCCCCCAGCCACGGCCACCTTTATATTGCGAACAAAAATTAAAAAGTTACTTTGTCTTACGCTCGCAGCAAAATCGAATTTTGAGGTGCTTAGGTGAAAATAATATTATTGCCGAGAGTTAGAATACTCGTAGGCTACATTTTGCGTCGATCGTTATAGACATTCACAAGATTACTCACATGAAAAAAGAATTATTCGCCAACACGATGATAAACTAGGCTGGTGGTTTGTTGGTCTCCAGGGTCGAGAAAAGGGGGACGGACGCTAATTGCAGGTCTGTTCAACATAATTAGGTATGTATAACATATGAATTTAAATTAGTCATGACCCGAGCGCGGACGGTCCTGATAGGGTGGCCTCACACGCGCCGCTCCCGGTTTGTTGAACCGGCCATATATCACGTACTGTTAGCGGCTGCGCGCGAGTCGCAATCAAGGGCGCCTACAATCCCTAGCGCAACCACTTGAGTTACAAGAGCTAGCGGTCGAATAAAGCACGGGCAAATAGGAAAATGTAGAAAATAGAGAAAAGTAGAACATTTAAGTTACCTATGTGCTTATGTGTATTACGCTAGGAATGTTACGTACTTTAGGAACATATTTAATTTCTTATTTATTTATTATCTCCATACTATGAGAGAGGCATTCTATAAGCTTAAGAAAGTTTGGTCAGTATTTATTAAAAATAAAACAATAATCTTATCGAAATGACTATATGCAGCTATCAAATAAATAACTAGAAAGTTCATTTTTAATTTTGGATGCCTCACCGCTCGTATCCAGTGACCTGCGCCGGCGTCTAACCGTATCACACACGCGAGCTCGAGGCCTTCTCCACAGCACCGGACGAACTTATCTCGTCGAAGATAAATCTATCTCATTCACGATCATATTAATTATACTCGGTCACGCCGTCGCTAAGGTGGTACAAATTATTTTTAAAGGGTACACGTCCCTCGTGATTAGTTTTTTTTTTTAATATTGATATTTCAGTTGAAACAGTTCAAATTAAGTATTATTTCTAGATAGGTGGGATATAATTGTTTTTATTTCTTCAATGATACAAAAGTTTTATTGATTATTATATTAGTGATCCGACCGGCTGTGCACGGGTGAAATCTTATAATGAATAGAAAATGCACTCATTTTACCTAGGTATCGCTACATTTTGTTCTTCCGGTAGCAATAGTTTAATAGAATTTGCTAGCACAAACATATATATGGAAACAATAGCAAAAAAAAAACATTTTTTTGTAAGTACCTCCTAACACTCGTCAGTCTAGACTAGACCTACATGTGAAACTTAAAAAAAACCGTAATTAAAATAAAGCATCGTTATGGCTGTAGCTCACCTCCGCCGCGAAAATTTCTTACGTCCAACCATATTGCGCTTGACATATTATCGTACTGTCAACGTTACGAGTTACGATAGCTCTTATTTAATTTACAGTAATGGCGGCCGAGTTACAACTCCGCGTTCGTTTCGCCATTTTTGTCGATCGCGCGAAACTAAACGCACGATCTTTCGCAGTCGATAAGTTTGGAGGCGAAATATGTGATTTTTATAAAAATAGTTAGTCAAATTACAGAAAAACTAATTGAAGAGGTCCGTAATAGTCCTGTAAAAATTATATATGTATAGAAGCGGTGGTTTTCATGTGTCTCAAGTACTTTGCATACCTAAACTGTTTTCTCCTAACTTTTTGCTGTTTTCATTATTGCATGCACTTACATTCTTCGTATTTTGAAGTTAATGACTAGAGTAAAATTGTATCTTCCTTTGACAATGACAATATTTTACTCTCGCCGCTAATGCGCTGGTGGGTCCGCTTGTGGCAAACGCGGCGTGTGTTGTCATGGACCCAATTCTCGTGACTTCGTAATGTTTTTTTTTTATGCGAGATTAGTGCAAATAATGTATGCAGTTGACAGTTTATTTCGCATGAAAAATAGGTGTAAAGGTCGACTCGTGGACCGATTGACCGATATTAGTGTTATAATTATGAGGTAGGTCTAGGTTATGCTAGTTATTCAGCTGGCCCGGAGGGCCAAAAAAACCTAGAAATAGGAGCTCCGTGTCAGCGGAGCTCCGTTGCCTCTGCTAAATTCGATTTTGAAAAAGAAAGACAGTCGGACAACGTTGTCGAACCACGCGGCCGGAGGGGAAAATTAATCTCGAATTCGCGAAAATTTCGTTTCGCGGTAAGAGAGGTGTGCTGCGGACTATGGATTCCCCTAGAAAAGCTGATGTTAAAATTTATAAATTGTACGATACGCTTACTACTCACGACAATCATAAAAATATTAAAACTTTCATAAAACGTGTAATTTGTACAATGGAGCTGCGCATTCGCCTGTGCGCACAGCCTTTAGATTACTCGCGCGATTGTGATTGGTCCGTTTATTTGATCCAGGTTGCCATGTGTTTACTACTAAATACGTATTCGCTATATATAATATTATGTACTTAGGTAATTAGGTACCTCCTGCATACGCACACGGTTAAAATTATGGATTGGTAATGTTATAACAAGTGTTAGTAACTCAACTGTAAAATGAATCAAACGACACCTCGCTTGTTGAAGTTGGTCCATCCATCCAGCCTCTACAAAGGGAGCCAAGAACCAGACATACATGCAGCGATGTACTTGCGGGGCCGTGAGGACGATACGCGCGCGGCAGACAAAATTGCTTGTGAATCAACTCAGGCGTCGTTTATGTCAGCCCCCTCACTGTAACCTTGTCAACAGGAAATGTGCTAAAACTAGCATGTAAAACCAAAAAGCATGTTTAAAGTATGTTATTGTTTGTAAACACTTTACTATCAACTTACTGGATTTGTTAAATGAAAAATAATAAAATTGTTAAGCTAATAAGTTTATTAAAATCTTTTCACTTGGGTAATTTGTTAATTGAACCCACACTAAGTGTTTCTAGTGCTACCTATTTGATAAGGAAATATCTAATTAAAGGGAATAAAAATCGTCAAAGTCAACTTTACGGCACAATAAAAAAAAATAGCTTCTCGGATCTTCCAATGTCACAAAAACTTCTTCATTTGATGACTACTCTAACTACATGCCTAGAATATGGATTTTTTGGCAAAAAAATGGTTTCACTCTAGAATGGTGGTTTACATCACCTATTACTTCTTTGAATTTAAGTAAACTAATAAATGAAAAAGTAATAAATAATAAACGCACTCAATAAAACAAGTAAATTTGACAAACAATTATAAAAAAACAATTATAAAAAACGGTAATAAAAATAAACATATATTTTCAATGCTAAGTATTCTTTAACGATGTTCAATACAAAACTTACGACCAAAAGAACCTATTTATTTTTTCCCGACTTCATTGCATAATAATAGTAGATTATACACCGAGGGGATAAAGCACAGTTTTATGTCACGGGCGCGATATTGAATCCTGAACGTAACGAAGGACTCCAGATTTAACTCCCGAGCGCAGCGAGGGTGTTACGAGTTAAATCCCAAGCGAAGCGAGGGAATTAAGAAGAGTCCTGAGCGCAGTGAGGGGTTCAAGCGCGCCCAAGACGAAAACAGCTTTATCCCCGAGGAGTGTACTCTACTTTTCTCACCTTTTGCGAGACAATAAAAAAGCGAGTCTACTAAAAACAGCGTTTTATTATAGTAAATTAAAATTAAAAGTGAAAATTGATATTTGAGACATTAGTCCAGTTGTGGAAAGACAATATTTATTTAAAACTTTGCAGTTATCACCAATGTATTTTATTGCAGCGTCTTACAATACTCGCGGCTTTTGTTTAATTTCAAATGTGTTCCATTCAGCTTGCCGTGGCCAGCTCGATTTTAGAAAATGTTCGATTTTCAAATTAGGTTCGACGCGGCGGTGGCGGCGGCGCCGCGCCCGGCCTTCGAGTATTAGTTGATCTTTTATTACGAAATTAGACTTTAAGGCCATTGTAATAAGAACTATGAAAAGTGAAAATATTACAACCCAGCGAGTTATAATGAGATTCAGTACAACATTACACCCCGGCTAAAGCCAAGGGCTTTAATGAGTTGGTTTGCGTAAGGTTTGCATGATATGTAATTTGGCATTGTCGAGCAGGTGGTGTGAAAATTATCTAATTGAACAGCTCTGCTATTCATTAAAAAAGTTAGAGGCGTGGGAAACATTTGTTTGTGGCACTTGACTCTAACAAAAATTAGCGCTTTAAAGTTTAATATTTCATAAACGGATCACTTAATCGAAAAATTGTTGTCACAAACCCACAATATTTTTGAAAGACCTATCCAACTACACCACACTATGGGGTAACGAATAAAAAAACATCCCCACGTTACGTGTAGGGGAGGTACCCTAAAAGAAAATATGTTTTCATATTTTATTGTACCACTTTGTTGGCTTAACTAATACTTATGTATATTCGTGCCAAATTACAGCTTTCTAGTACTAAAAGTCTGCGCTAGACTACGGACGGACGAACGGACGGACATGGGGAAACTATAAGGGTTCCTAGTTTGACTACGGAACCCTAAAAATGACTGACTGTTGAGTTTCTTGCGGCGGTTCTTCTAAGCAGTAGTCTCCTCTTGGGAAGAGCTGGTAGAATTTTGACATGTAAAAGTGCCCGTGCGGCCTACTTACGGAATAAACAACTTTTATCTTCTTTTTACACCGTATTGACGTTATGAAGTATCAGTTTAAATGTTAGTAAAATAAAAAGGACGCGTTATGTGGTATATTTTGGTAACCCAAAAACTACATCATGGGTTCAAAATAACATTATTTTCTTAATCGATGCGAGAAACGATATTAATAGTTAACTATATTAATAAAGTCCGCCACAGTTAGCAGTTCCTATAATTACTTCACTAGTTGGTAATATTGCTAAGGGAGGCATACGTATAGCAGGTTAGTGGTCGGCAATCATGCCACTCTATAGCAGTATATCGTTTGGAATAACTTCGTTAAATTGCAAGTCAGATAAACGAGTGCCTGCAGCGCAACGTATCCCTCGGTAACATGTCAGGGCCTCTAATATTCAACTGCGTTATAACGATATCGTTTTTGAACTGTTTCCGTATTGTCAACGTTTTGATAACTCTTATGTCATTTACAATAATGGCGACTGTGACATAAACGATTCTTAAACCTGTCAAATTCGATATCGTTTTAGCGCACCTGAATAGAGGCCCAGCTTAGCCAAACGCCTCGCAGTAGCTAAAAGCAATTATTCGCCTCCCACTGCTTTATACTTCGTTTATCATTCAGTTTATCATACATTAGTGTTGTTAGAGCGATAAATAACGCTGTCTTCGTTTGTTAAGTGACATTAAAAACATTAACCTATATGAAACCTGCCCATTCCGTTAGTAGGAGCTGCACCGGAAAGCACGCTGCACTTAACGATGAAAACCATAAAATCTACATAATACATCCCATAAAAATCTTATTTCGTTAAATATTGTTTGTTATAGTTTGGCCAACGAGGACTACAACCGTAACGTTGACCGTTGACATGCAAGTATGCGATTGATAATCGAGCAGCCTTCTCCATTCAATAAAAATATGATCGCAACTTCTAGATAACGATTGACGCTACCTATTCCTTCGGATACTTACAAATATTCCCTAACAAAAAGTTTCCTTAAGCATTGCTTATAGCAGGTACAAAGTACATTTACGTATAGGTACAATATTGTTCTCTAAAAAAGAAACCTGGGCCTCTATTCTACAAGGTAATAACTATATCGTTTTTGACCTGTTTCCGTATTGTCAACGTTTTGATAACTCTTATGTCACTTACAATAATGGCGACTGTGACTTAAACGATTCTTAAACATGTCAAACACGATATCGTTTTAACGCACCTGAATAGAGGCCCAGATCAATATTATTTATGATATTAATGTTATCCCACCAAAAACATAAATGTAAAAAAGGAGAGCCAAGTTCAATACAAAAATTATTCTCTGCTGTGGGCTTCGCCGCAAAAAGAATGGAGATCTGAGATTGAGTGCCAAGTTCTATGCAAAATCCAAATATGTTGTCTAAGGGCTGACTTGGCTGGTTTTCCCATACGAATTATTATTAAGTACCTACTTTTACACAGTCATGGAAGAGCCTTATGTTCGATGGGTAGTTTCTACCAGCAAGCCAAATTTTCGGAATAATAAAATAAGAACCGAAAGGTAACAAACAGGTTTAGAACATGCGAAGGCTATATAATTCGTATGGGAAAACCAGCCAAGTCAGCCCTTAGACAACATATTTGGATTTTGCATAGAACTTGGCACTCAATCTCAGATCTCCATTCTTTTTGCGGCGAAGCCCACAGCAGAGAATAATTTTTGTATTGAACTTGGCTCTCCTTTTTTACATTTATGTTTTTGGTGGGATATCATTACTTTTTGTAGGTAAGTCTTACCTACTTACTAAAAAAATACAATTATTATTTATTTAAACTATTGCCTATACTATACTAAACCTACGTACCTACTTATTATAGGAATTGTAATAATAATAAGTATATACACCTACCTACTTATAACTATAAAATTGTTATTTATTTAAACTATTAGGTACCTATACTATAATACTATACCTACGTACCTACTTATTAAAGAAATTGTAATAATTACTACAAATTATAAGTTTTCCTTAAGAAAACTTAGCAATTTCGCAGCATAAATCGCAACCTTATAGGTCAGATATCGAGAGACAACCGGACAGCAAGACGGCGCTCGCGCTTATGAGCGCGGCTGCCACGTTCGCGTCAACGGTTCGATTCGGTTGTCACAGCGCAAGCGCCGCTCCGGCGTCACTCGGCGCGCGCGCGTCGTGTATATACCGAAAATCTAAATGCCTATTATTTTATCATTATTTATGAGTAGGTAATGATTTTACACTATTGATGTGCGCTAAATATAAAAATAATAATTAATCCCAGTTAATAACGTAGGTACCCTAAGTAATATTAGGTATTTATGTTAAGCGTTCATAATAGAATCTAATTATTTAAAAATTGTCAGTTTTTTATTTATTCCTTTGTATTCATCTAATTACCTATCTGCATACCAAATTTTAACTCTCTAGGTCATCTGGAACTGGGTTAGAGTTTTGGTCTATAGGTCAGTCAGTGATAAAAATGAGGAATTTTGGACATTAATATCTAAATAACCGTTTGAGATAAGCTTATGAAATTTAGAACACATATGTATCTCGCAAGTTTCAATATATGAGCCAAATTTGATACGTTTATGTAAAATAGTTTTTGATTTATGAGGGGGTCAAAAGTGGCTCCAAATGGTTCGTGTAATATTACACACGGTGCGGCTCGCCAGTTTGTTTCTTGAACTTGGCTTGACACGCTCCCGCGTGTCTAGATCGGTTACCGTTTACATAAACAATCACAGGATTTATAGCCTTTTATATTATGTTATGTCACTACATGAATGCAAGAGTAAAAACACATTCCTAATAGTAACTACCAATGTTACAACTTTTACAAGATTAGACCCGAGTTCAGCGTCGGCCCTTAGTTTTTTTAACTGATTTATTTAAGTAACTTAACAACAGAAACTGAATATAGGTACGTGACTAATTCAAACTTAAACCTCGTGAGACCCAGTGCTAGAGGAGGCACAAAATGAAGACAATTTAGCTTATAACATTTTAATGGGTATAAAATTTATTTTAGTTTGTTTCAACATTAAAAATGGCATTTCAGAGCAAACAAAATTTAACTTTGTTTACTTGCTAGTAGATTCTAATTCCCACTTACAAAAATCTCTCCGTTTATGGTACGGTGGGCCACGAGGTTAGATTACATTTACTAACATTACTTAGCACAACTTAGCATTACTTTGCACGTTTGAGCTTCAATTGCGGATGATTGAAGATATTTCGTGGTAAATGGGTGAATTGCAGAAAAAATGTACCTTTTAGTTTAATTGGTGTCCCGTGAAAACACGGTGGATTTAAAATTATATCATGAGAAGAAAAGACGATGTAATTATTTTTCTTAAAGTATGAGAATTCTTAAAATTCAGATAAAATTATTTTTATTTTTATTCTGTTTTATTTATATAGATTTAAATAAAAAACAATCCTGCGATACGCGAGTACTTCATATATTATGGTCATGTCCCAATTCCGAGTGTGTTTTTATCTAGGAAATTTGTTACGATTTATATTAATTCTTATAAAGCATAACTGTAAACTATTCAATCCTTTTTAGTTAATCTTTAAGTTCCGTACAAATCTATTCAATTTTATTGTAAATAGTTATGAAATTTTAATATTAATTTACCTGTCCCAACTTACTGGACTTTCGTTACTCAGCTTTAGTTACGGAGCATTTAATCCCAAAAAAAGTTTTAAATATCTTAGTAGAATTACTTTTTATCAATCTGGATACACCTTGACATCTATCAAACTATTGAACACAGCGACACCCATTTTGTTTTCAACGAAGTGGCACGCGGATTGCCAGTCTAGTGTATAAAATCTAAAAAATCTCATGGTGATAAACGGCGATTTTCTCGGGTAAAAGTTTGATTTTCGTACACCACTTTATTCATTACCGTGTAGTTTTACTCTGCTTCTTAAGAATTTACAAAGTTCTAGAACAATGCATTACACGTTTGAAGGGAAATATATTTTTTAGGTTAAGATTTCTCATATTATCATTCTCAGTTTCGTTATTTTTCGTTATGTAACGAAACTGAGAAACTGTAAAGCCTATTTCATACAATAAAACTATATAGAAAAAACTGGTGTGTAAGTTTGTTTCAGTCGAAAAGTCTGCCACGGTACAAACCATCCATACTAACATTATGAATGTGGTGTGTCTGTCTGTCTGTTACCTCTTCACGCTTTAACCGCTGAACCGATTTAGATGAAATTTGGTATGGAGATAGCTTGAGTCCCGGGGAAGGACATAGGCTACTTTTTATCCCGGAAAATTAGACAGATCCCGAGGGAGCAGCGATAAACGACTTCTACGCGGACGGAGTCGCGGGCAAAAGCTAGTACCGTAAAATGGGTCTATTTGGTACTAAGTAATCACAATCTTTTAGTTGATATATTTCTTGTCATGGCTATGATAGAACTGTAAAACTCGGTGTCAGGCTAATTTTTCAGTTCTGCCATTGCCATGACACAATTATAGCAACTAAAAGCTTAATAATTACTCGATTCCAAATAGCCCCGTGATTCCCAAATAGCCCCATTTTACGGTACATAATATGTGTTTGCATATGGACTGTAATGTTTTTTTGCCTTTGTCAATTCCCTAACCGATTTTTTTGGAGTTTTTCGTGTATTCTTTTTTGTAAAGATATGGCTGGCTGTAGCTATTGATTTAATAACACGACTAAAAAACACTATTGTTTACAGTAGAACATGGCTCCAATGACAAATGCTGAAAGGCAAAAGAAGTACAGAGAACGTTTAAAACAAAACCCTGCAAAATATGAGGAGTTACGATTAAAACATTTAGATAGAGTAAAAAAATCAAAAAGAAATGGAATAAAAAATCAATGGAATAAATAATGGAATAAATAATTCTGCGAATGAAACCACAAGATATCACTAGTATTCTTCCATGTGTCCGACGCTTTATTTTATCAGTTTCGTTACACCAATTATCAATTTCGTTTACTCTCAGGTTAGTTATGAAATTCAAAAGGTACATTTTTTCTGCAATTCACCCAAATATTAAGTAAGGGCTATGGTGGAAATTACTTGTTTGAAGTGATTTGTTTGTCACCCTTGTTTGGTACCAATTTCACCATACGATGTTAACCACTTAACAGACGTTTAGAGCGTTAACAGTTGTCAAAATGTATGAAGTAGTATAAACGAACAGTCGATTAACATTGATTTATTTTAACAACGTAAGGTCAAATTGGTACTTAAGGTGACTTCACTGTCACGAGATTTAGATTTAAGTACCCGTTTCTCTATTAATAATGATCCACAGAGGCCTGTTTAAGAGGCCACGTAAATGCTGCCACACCCATGCAAGAATGAAAAGGGATGACTTTACGTGCTTCCGTGCAAAGAACGTGGCATGGACGTAGTTTGAGCGCCAACCAAAAATATGCGAAAAAGGTGTCTTGTCATGTAAGAAAAAAAAAACTTATGGAGGATTTTATTTCTAGTCGTGTTTTCACGTTTAACACTGTAAGGAAATATGATGTCATGGAGCTTAATATATGTAAAGAACAGACACAGGCGCTGTGGTAAGATCGCGGAACACTACGACTTTATAATATGTGGCAACTTCAGCCCTCGTCTGTCATGTCACAGATCTGTGCCGAAAATTTGGATTGCTTTTTGTTTTTTTGGTAAATTATTTTTTCGTACAGGGTACGGTAAAAAAACGGTTATCTCAATTTCTGGCAAGTCATATGTAAAAAAATTAAATGGCAAAGTAGTATTTTTTTTTTCACAGAACCTTAAAATGTATGTGATAAATACAAATAACTAAGTTTTCGATTTAATATATTTATCTTTTGTTTACATTAAAATGTTTTTTCAGGAAGTTTGGTTTTAACTTACTTACCTTTTTTAGGTATGTCCCAAACACTGAATTGTTTTGATTTAAATCTCTACTTTCTGATGGTATAAAAAATATACATAACAGAAAATGCAAAGAAACGAAAATAAATCTAATCTAGAAAATGTTTTATTGCGTCCCGTTTTATGTATTTACTTTTAAGCATAGACTAATTCACATCGATATTAAACTTACAAGGAAGTTAATGATTCAGTTGGAATTACGGATAAAGAACTGCAAACAATATTGGAGACGGTGATGGTCTTGCAGATTTATAAGATCTACTAGAATCGGGAAGGTTTGTCGATGAAGAAATCATGTAACGATGAAGAAATGCTATCAAAAAGACCAAAACTAATGGATAAGTAATTAGAATTCACGATAAGGTATTTATAAATAACAAGATTAATGTATTTAAAGATATTATAATGTTAATGAATAACGAAATCAGTATAAAATATCTAAATTCAACAGTACGATTTACATGTATATTTATATATTATGAGATTTTCAATAACATAAATGTGATTGAAATTTAATGAATATTTTATTACTGAAACAAATTGCAGCAGTCACATTATTTTTTATGAAATCCCCTTAAAAAACTTTCTTTAATATTTTAACGATTTGTTTTCCTTGTTTATCAAAGTTACATGGAAATTACGTTTTTCCAGATATGTAAGTGTAAATTTTATCAATAGCTCAAAATTGTATGTAATGATTAATAAAAAAAATCGTTTTCGAGGTTTTTTCGTTTACATTTTGTAAGAAAATTTACCATACTAATGTGAAAGTGAGAATTTTCGATTGAAAACTAGGGTGTTTTTTCAATATTAAGTCAAAATAAAGTGAAAAAGATATAGTTTAAATCAAAAAAAGTATATTATGTTGGGAACATAAAGGTAAGGTAAGTTTTCACCAAATTTCGTGAAATATTATTTTTGTAAAAAAAGCCATAATCTTGATCGTTTGAATTTTTCACATAGGTACATTATGAGGTTATGCGAAAAAAGTGTAAATACAAAAGTAGCTATTTTCTTTCTTTATTTCCTTATTTTGTTTCATTTTTAGGGTCCCGTAGTCAAACTAGGAACCCTTTTAGTTTCGCCATGTCCGTCCGTCCGTCCGCGGCCTAGCTCAGAGACTATTAGTACTAGAAAGCTGTAATTTGGCTTCAATATACATATTAGTCACGCCAACAAAGTGGTAAAATAAAATCTTGTTTAAATTCCCCCCACCCCCTACACCCAAAACTACAAATACTAAAAACCTGAATAAATCTTAAATAAAGCGCATAAAACTATCACGACTAAGTAGACGTCATTGCTTTTTGAGATACAGGCGATTAAAGTGATTAATGCCCACTAAAATCATCTAAAACGGAACCAAATGACTGTAAATAGAAAATTAGTTATTACTTGTTGATTTGTATGTTTGTAGTTATTAACGGCTTCGGAACCCTACACTGAGCATGGTCCGACATGCTCTTGCCCGGTTTATGTTATATTATCTTCCTTTGAATAAGGAAGGTGCTCCCACTTCTCAATGAATACGAACTACAGGATGGGGATTCAGTGAGATTTGTTTTTAAGTGATCATTAGATCCCGGATTTTTGTCGCATTGACGTCACGATAGGGTAGTTTGGGGAGTAAATGGAACGGTGTTAATTAATAAGGTAAGACTTGGTTACCTTATTAATTAACACCATTCCATTTACTCTACTCTATTGGTGTTCTACGGAATTAAATATTTATAATCAGGCATTCACGATTTTTTATATCTTAGGTCAAAACTTAATTAGGTTGTATAGGTTAAAACTGATTAATTGATAAAGGTAATTCTAATATGTTTAATTATGTTCCACTGTTCCAATTCCTGGATGAAGCGGTGTTATTTAATACGAAAAACTTCCGGATTTAACTGAATTAATTATAATAAGTGTAATAACTAAGTAGGCGTTCACGATAAAAAATACCTATTCAATTGATCAACGTTATCTTTCGATTACTGCAGACCATACATTTGTACGTACATTAAACTGGCGTTTTTTTGGGTCGCCCACTTTTTGTCTGTCTTTTCACAGACCAGTTTAACGTACAAATGTATGGTTTGTAGTTATACACCAAAAGGTAATTTTGATCAATTGACTAGATAATTTTTGATGTCAATGCTTAGTTATTTAAATTTATTAGGTTAAAAACCGTATTATTTTTTTATGTTCTATTTACTCCCCAAACTACCCTATTGTGACGTCATTGCGACCAGAATCCGGGGTGTAGTGATCATCACTAGAAAGTTAAATAAAATTAAATGTTTTAAAAAACATAAAACCGCCTTCTAAAACCTAAGAATTTACTTCTATTCAACTGCTAATTGGTCAGTCAAAATGTCGGCGTCACACAGTTTTTCAACCCCACTTCAGTTTGACTAACCTATTAGCATTTGAAAAGAAGTTACTTTTAGAGGTACTAAAGGCGATTTTTGGTTTTTCAAAAATATTTCATGTTATTCTCATACACTAACTAGCAATCTCTGCATGTAATTATGTAATTCCGATATCATGCAACGTTACAATCGAGCTTAAGTGTTAAGAGCTGCACGCTCATAAGATGTATACACTCAATTTCCTTCAAAGTGTGTTGAATTACGATCTTTATTAACATATAGCGCTCAGTATTCGGTAAGTTTATTTACATAGTAACTAATCACAATCAGAGTGTAAAGTGCGTGCAACGTGTCGTCATGGTATCGCGCGCTATACGTACCGCATGTAATTTACCTACATATATGTAGTAACGGTGGTGACCGATTTTAAGCGTAATTATGTTCAAACCCACATGTCGTTATGCATTATTCATAGTCCTGGCCGTGCGAGCAATGCTACTCTGAAATTAGATTTTACGTCTTACGGGGATATACATATAAAGTCAAACCTACAGACAGATTTGATCAGGTGAGTCCCTGAGGCGCTAACGTAATTTCTGAGGTGGTTTTAAATACTATGGTTCGCACCTGCTGTTAACGCTATAGCAGCCTCCGCTTCAGCTAATGCTAGAAAATGGTCCAAAAACATTTGACATAAATTTGCAAATAGTACATAAGTATTTTAACAAAACTTGTCTTCTTACTTTACTGTACGATCCTCGCCTGAGACATCGCGTGCTTATACACGGGTAAAGATATAATTATATCATCCTCTAACTTGATAGATCCGTCATTGTCTTTTACGTTGTCAAAACGTATGCTGCAGTGCGCTTGATGTTGACGAATCATCTATTCGACAGCAACAAGCCGTCGCAAAGCGTTTTGATTTGATGAATTGATATTATTATTTGCCTTTAAATGGACTGGACTAATCGTGTAAACGGAGATTACATAACTTCTACTTCAATATTGCTAGTGTCTGCTCGTGCATACGTTCTATTATGTTTAGGAATTAATTAGTTAAGTAGGTACATTTTTCTTGTAATGGTCTCCACAGAGCTAGCCACGACAAAACTAACTGTCAATCTCAGTTGAAACTTACTAAAAGTAGGTACCAAAAACTTCTAAAAGTTCAAAAATAATAAAACTCGAATTTAGTATTGATTGATACAACGATCTGATTATCCACTTTAGTTTAAATTACCTAAACTTGGATTAAGTATATATTTGAAAACTATATAGAAATCCGTTTTTAAATAGAAATCTCTTTTAAGAAGCAAAGAGATTTTGTTTTTAGTTACTAATATGGTTGAGTAACATTGTTCTTATAGCAAGATCTGCATTATTTGTGCAGCGGTACAATTTATTTTAAAGTAAGTAAGTAGGTACTAAATAGTACATTTTGAGTACATTTTTTTAGTATAATTATTTTATATATTTGTGAAGGTACACCCGCCATTCTGACTCTCACCACTATTTGGCGTGAACCCAGCAGTGAACTAGCCCATTGATATTAGACGACGAGCGAACCCACTCCCGTCTTACACGTCGCGTCCTTCACATTCAAACATTCGTGAAACATATGACCTAAGAGAAATAGAAAATTGATGAACGTCATTTATCACACTAAAAACAATAGGAACCATAGCACACACAAAGGCTTCAATAAATATTAATTTGCATGTTAATCGCCCGATTGTCTCTGCCAACAACTGGTAATACATCCGCGAGTTAGGCGACAGCTCGGTTTTTTATAGTCGCCTTACAATAACCACGCAAAGCTTATTTTTCGATGTACTTAGATTTGACACCCGCAAAAGACCGTTATTGGTTTTCGCACCTAACGTTTGTCAGAACAATAGATCCGAGTGATAGTTGATTAGTATTCGATTGTATCATTTGGGCTCATGCGTCGGTTGTGCATGCGGCTAACGATTTGGTCGCGACTGCGCCGCACACCGGTCGTCGGATTTGGTGCTTCGTACTAAAAGGAAATTTGGTATTTTGATAGTCTAAACTTGTAAAAGCATAATATGTTTATGTCAATCATAAAGAATTTTTATCCGAGGTATTGGAATTCACATAAATAAATCCGTCCTACTCAAACTAGTAGTTAGCTAGAAGTTCTCTTTCACACATATGGAGAATCATTTTCAGTCTCAAGTGTTGTCTGTTTTTATAAGGGTTTCTTTAAAAGTAACATGTTTGCTAACAGTTAAGTAGTTCTCCGGGTCACCCTGTACCGATCGCACAGTTTTGTTGAGAACACGACTCTCCTAGTAAATAATATAATAAATGATTATTTTCATTTATAAACCAATCTCTTATTTATCATGTCACCCTAACCAATATGAGGTGTGTAGATTTTTTTATCCGATGTGAGTATTGTAGTTAAAATGTGTTGTACTCAATCACATACCTACATACTCAAAATTCCTATAAACTCATCCATCCATTTTTAACCAATTCACAAGATTAATTGAGTTTCATTGTTGAATTCAACATTACTTGGCGTTGGTTTTATACTGTAAGATATTATTTATACATACACGACTATACTTTACACAGCCATAGTGGATGCAAGCTTGCTAAGGTGCATTCGTAACATTTGCTACGTCCAATAACACCGCGGGCGGAGAAAGTGTCTCAATCCTATCGCACTTTCACTGTCAAAGTTTTAGTTTTGCTAGCTTTCGCCTTGTAAAAAACATGTATAAGGCTGATGGCAAAGGAAGACCGGAGACCGGTCGGGAGTGGGCCAAGTGCGCGCTGCTGGGGTCCTTACGTCACGTGCTCTCACCTTTAATCGACACGATACAGTTTATAAATAGAATAGGTAATTAATTCTCACAACCCGGTATCCCCTAACTCTCGGGTAGTTTTTGATGCTTATCAAAATATTAGTTGGGTTTAGGTTTAACTGTCTTTTAGGCTTTAATTTTTTTCAATAAAAATATTTTCCACGTTTGTTACGCAAGGGATAACACACATATGACCATTAGAAAGGTTTTTTTATCAATAAAAAAGCAGGTACCTATCTAAGAACCAATGACGAGACGGAATGAGAAGAGTAGTTTAAGTGTTTGGTTAAAGTGAAAGATTAACAAAGCTTTTAGATTCACCACCAATGCCGTGATCTATGGCGGATACCTAGGTTCGTAACTATTGTCACAGTCAAATAAAAAACAGTGTAGTCTTTACAAGTATTAATATTACCTACGAAACGCTGCCGTAACAAAGGGCGTATATTATAATAGAAACGTTTTCGTGCATAGGCATTGGATCATAAATACATCTAATAAAGATGCGTCGTGCATGTGTGTGCCCAGAGACTAGTAACGAAGGCTGCTGACGATGCTGCAATTAAAAGGACTTACATATGCGCTCGCTCGAACACGTACATTAAATTAATATTTCCCCATTCGTTTTCGAAAGGGACTTTTCGTTAGATAAAGACGTTACTTGACATTACATTCGCAATCTATTTTGCAACCGATAGAATGTAGACCCATTGACAATCGGACCCCGCGGCGGCGCTACCGAACTAAGCTATTATTTAACATGTCGATATTGCCCCGTAAAAAATATGGAATCAAACGGGTACCGTCGAAGGCCACATTTTCGTATCTGCATCTTTTCATATCTTATTTTAATTGAGTTGACTTAGAGGCATTGGAATGATGCAGGATTGAAGTTCTGATTAATTGAAAATGAGTCTAAATGCATTTTAATTATTTTGTATAACGCAAATGTTTTTGCATTAGATTTGTTGTTGACGGCTAATAATGACGAGTGTTCATATTTCCTGAAGCACATTCGATGAACCTTCGTATAATTACCTACAAGTATTGATCATCAGTTACAAATCGTCTAATTACTTGTTTGCTCGCTACCACGAGAGCGAGGCTCTCAGTGGGGACGCTCCTTATAGCGATCGACGCGACCCTTAATGTTCTGCATTATCGATGACGGTAAGAGTCGCAAAATGCGTCGTGTCTTAGGACCTTTATCAAATAATAAAACGTGACTATGTAGGAATTTCCGAGCCGAATAATAAGTTCAGCTCAAGTCGTACAAAAGGTTGGTTTAATTAAATGGAATCGTTGATACTTATAAAAACTGTTTTCAGGTGATATCCCATATATGAAATACCTCACACACACACACATCCTTTATTTTATAACAAACTGATGCTATTCTTCTTAATACTTTGTACGGTCCTTTGAAATCTTGGTGTAAGTTTTGTGTCTATTGGTTTATACCATTCATACATTACGTAGTTTCCTTCTTTGAAATGATGGTTCAATCTTCTTAAATCAATATTCTTTTTATTGTTTTCATGTACATTTTGAATGTTTACTTCCGCTGTTTTTCTTGCTTCTGTCAAAATTTGCAACTTTTGATTTAACAAACATTGCATTTTTATTATAGACATACTCCGTAATAGTTTCAGTGTCCTTTTTCCCTGGTATGTAATAAATTCAGCGAATGTCATTTATAACGAGAACCTTTCACACGAATTTAATTTCCAAGTTAGCCAAACAAAAATTCTTTAACCTATAGTCTTATTCCAACCACTTGCCGGTCCCCTCAGCCTAATCGCAGCGTTGACTAACGTTAAGTTATCCGACCAATTTGCCAAACCAGCGATTCTCTCCAGCTGTTTAATCCAGTCTGGAGCATTTTCAGGTCAATTACCACCAAATAAAGGAATAGCCTGACTAGTATCTGTAGTCAAAAACACTTTTATTTGAGATACTGGATTGTTGATCGTGCTTTCTAAGAAATCCATGCTGAAAAGGAATAACTCGCGACTGTGAAATATAACATTAAAAACGTTGAGCATTATTCGTAAAACGCTTAAGATGCAGCACGATTCATTATTATTTTAGAATCCTGTCCGCAACGCATGAAAGAATCAAACAACGATTATCGCCATATTGTATAATTTTTCTTACAATACTAAAATACCTACTGATATCCATACATACACATACATTACATAGCATCACGCCTTCATTCCCAGAGTGGGGTATTGGTAGAACGAGTTAGGAGTGTAAGGTCCTCATAGCAAAACGTCCTCTTTGAAAAAAAATCCGTAACGTAATACGTCATGGGAGCAAAACGTCCGCAATTCAAAAGGTCAGGAAAAAAAAAAGATTAGACAAATGCATAGAACTTTCCAGCAACGAATACTCGGTCATTGGAGAAGGCATTTTGGATCACTTAAATACCCCCACGTACATACAGCTAAGTATGTATGTTTGTATATACATTTCCACTCTAGCGTCGTTCTTAATTAATCAATTTTGACAAATGAAGTAGGTACGTATACCTACAAACTGCTAAACACAGTAAAACATCCTAATCGTAATTTAACCTCTAGCTACAAATTTACTTAGGGACGTTTTCTTTTTTTGCCATTTTGGGTTGATGACGATTTGGTTCAGGGGCATTTTGAATTGCGGACGATTTGCTCCCTGGGCATTCTTCCCTGTGGTCGTTCTCATCAAACAGCCATTATGCCTAGCAGACTAAATGTAACACAGGACGTTTTGCTCTCAGTACGACCTAATCTGAATTGGGAACGAGGAACAGAAATATCAACAACTCTAAAAATGCTTGTTTATAATTCTCTAACCACATTTTGCACGATCAGGCCAAGAAGTTGATAGTAGTATATTAGTGACAGGTTGCAAGCCCATCGCCTAACAGTACTACAAGCCCTTATTCCCTTGGTCGCCGCTTACGACATCCACGGGAAGACATGGAGTGGCACTATTCTAACCCGGCAACCACACGGGGGCGGCAACCACACGGATAATTATTCTTGAGAAGCATCCTTGAGTAGGCAATAAGGTGATAATTAAGTAATATTTATTTATTTATAATGAGTCGTGCGAGTCTTCCGCGGCTTGTTTACATTGTTGTCAAAAGCCTGACGATCGGTAAAAAATAAACAAACACTTCCTACTTCCACGTTTTTTTGTTTGTGTTCTAATCTAACCATAATGCTAATTATTTCCTAAAATACATTGACACATCATGTCATGACTAAAAGACTATGATAAAAAAAAACTTTTAACCTAGGTACAATAGATGAATTAGTAGCAATGACCCGTCACAATCTTTTACCAACATATGGTATCATATACAATATTTTTTACTTGAGCGTAGGAATTTTAATTCAAGATAAAAATGACAACTTGATAAATTGTATTCGTGCTGCCTAAGTAACTTCATTTTAGGTTGTTCAAGAATTGCATCAAGTGTAAAAGACATACATAGATACATAACATCACGCCTTCATTCCCAGAGTGGGGTAGGCAGACAAAAAGACATTTCAATAAAAATAAGTCACATCTATATATATATTGAATCCCTATTTCCCTTGGTCACGGCATCACGCGGACCGATATCGCTAATTATTTTTTGTTACTTGTTAATTTTAGAAGAAGGTTCTTATAAAAGAAAAAAAAGAGCCTGTTTGGTGCGAGTCGGACTCGCGCACCGAGGGTTCCATACAAACTTATAAGAATGTAAAATTGTATTGAGGGACCAAATTGACATTGCCTTTGAAAAACTGTTGTATCCACACATCGACATAGGTCGCGATTAGTTTACCAACTGCAAAACAGTGGCGGAACGTTCATAAAAAAAAAACCAAATTCAAAATGTTTTTTCAGTAAATTGGCCACATGAGGGCTCTTATACAGGTCATTTATATGCACTGCATATCACCGGCGTGATATTTGGTTAAAAATATTTTTTCAAAAAGTTTACTGAGTGATGGGCAGTATCGAAATTGGTCTTAAGTTTGTTGAGTCTGTTTTTGTCCCTGACTTAAACCTGACTTAATCTTGCTGTGTTTCATCATACGAGGGGCACACTGAAATGATCGGGAATAAGAAAAACATAATAATATGCACGGTATAGCTACATTGTACTTTATTGGTAAAGTGCATTAAATGGAACGGAGAATACTTTTCTCCGTTCCATTTAATGCACTTTACCATTCGTGCAAACCAACCATTAAAACAGTAATTCCAGTCTGAAGTTGATGTTGACAAAATGCCTGATTTGTACGCTTCCACAGCTGCTTCGAGGTCTCCAAACCGTTGACCGCGCAATAAATCTTTCATTCTATGGAATGTAAAGAAATCGTTTGGGCTCAGGTCAGGACTGTACGGGGGATGGCTCATCAGCTCAGTTTTCCTGCTTTCAAAAATCATTTGTCTTCCGAGGCGTACATGCGAGCTCGCATTATCGTGATGTAAGATGATGCGACATTTCGGGTTACTTTTTCGAATTCGGCTATCATCTGGCAAACAAACCGTGATATACACCGGTGAGCGGTAACCGATCTGCGTTTCAGTAAAGGAATTGTAGCAACATGCCCCTTTTTCGAGACAAACGTAGCGACCATTCTCTTTGACACGCTGCGGGAGCGAACTTTCGTTAGTTGACCTCGTCTTCGAAGACACAAACTGCTGACTAATGTTTTCTTTCAGGTTCGTATGAATAAATCCATGATTCGTCACCTGAGACGATATTATAAACGGTATTTGACTTACCTCTGTTGAAACGTTGCAGAGTATTCCGGCACCAATCAACACGAGTCGCCTTTTGCACTTCGGACTATTTGTGGGGAACCCAGCGGGAAACTAGCTTTCTTACACACAGCTCATTATGTAATATCCACTGAATTGCAGTAGTTCCGATACTGATAACAGCCCGAATCTGGAGGGCTAGCACAAGTGGTCCGCGACTTGTTTGTCGCTCGGATCTCCCTTTTTATCCAGTCTGTAACGATAGAGACGCACTGAGCGACAAGCGAGATAATACAACTTGTGCTACCCGTACAGCTCGTGTGTCACTTGACGGTCATAATATAATAGTTCGTACAGCTGCGATGTTTTCAGGTGTGACTTCTGCTCTTGGTCGACCTGCAGAAGGAACAGTGCTGAGCGACACACGACCGCGTCAGAACTCGGCATACCATCGGTATATTCTTGTATGAGTCGGTGCTTCAACATCATAAATCGAAACAAGTTCGCTGTGACATTTATCTTAAGATAAGCCGCGACGAGAATTGTGATAAATTATGGCACGGGAATGTTCACGCCTGAGCTCCATTGCTGTTAACGACGTGTCAACTTTAAACCGACATAGATTTTGTACTTAAACATTTTTTTAATTATTTAAATGTCATTAAGATTTTAAGAGGCACGTATTCTTTAAAAAAAGGTTTTATTGTAACTCAATCCGAAATATTCTATTCCCGATCAATATCAGTGTGCCCCTCGTATCAGGAAACTCCAATATCGATACACTTGTTAAATAAAGCAGTTATATCTAGATGCAGTTAACTCTAAGGTGGATTCGTCCTGTTAAAGAGAGGCCCCAGAGAACTTTAGTCAATTTTAAATGAAATCATCTAAGTTTTTTTTTTAATTGCATGATAAAAGTTAATCACATCTGTAACTTCCTTAACAATTAATCAAAATAAAGTTTAAGTTATAGCCTCCCTGAAACCTACCCGAAAACCGAGACCATTGCGGCTTATTCCATCCAATTTTTAAGCTTATTTGAATGCTGTCATAGTCGTTATCATCTTATACTATTTTCGCAAGGAATCGGGGCGCCACTGTCGCGCGTGACTTCGAGTCGCGACGAGTCAAAAACGCAAAAGTCTAATTAAAACATTGAATTTTGCAGTAAGTACTCATTTTTCATTAGGTACGTCCGATATTACGCGTCCTCTTGCGTCAAAACGTTAGATGATTTTTATAAGTTGAGTTAAATTGTGTTTTATTAAATAGAATAGAAAAAAAGAATGCTTACAAAAATCTATTTAAAACAAATGACAAGTTGTGATTCTGTTCTGCGTCGGAGGCGACTGAGGTTTTTTGTTTATTGAAATGTAGGTACAAATGGTCGCATTTTAATACAAGTTCAAATTGAGTATATCTTAGAAATTACATGAGTTATGAACTGACAAAGGTTTTCTAAGTCATCTTTTATTGAGAAAATTTTAAAGTTTATTATTTAAATAACAAAACATGACTCAAAGGCAAAAATAGACCTAGCCGCGGTTGGATTCTAGGGTTAAACCTATTCTTTTAATTAAAGTACACACTCCACACTTATTCTAGCAGTATATGGCAATATTCGAAATCAAACTAGCTTGTTAGATACCTATCAATAATTATCGTATTAATGTTAATGTTAATTTTTGTTAGTAAATATATTGCAAAAATAACATCGAGGTAATTGTCATTTATTAGGTTTTCCTAGGCAGATATGAGCTCTGAAATCCGATGGTCTAAGTTTGCTGATCATTTCTAAATGCATTGTCTTTCTTTAAAAAATAAAAAGAGAAAAAAAAATCGACTTCAAAGAGTTTAAAAAAAAAGGTAACAAAATATATTTCTTAAACGAAACCCTTATGCATAGTGCGTAGTCAGACTATTTATTGACTTGATTGGGAAGCCGTTTCCTATGGGCCACTGCTGTAAACAAAAACAAACACTTATCGGATAAACATTTTTTTTTGCGATTGAGCAACAAATTAACAATTTTCTGAGTTTTTCAGGATTCTAGTTCTATGGGAAGTACCGTATAAACTTTGATTCCCTTGAGAGTGTCGAAATGTACGTTTTTTTGCGGCATAAACGGTCGTAACTTTTTTTTACGATCGGACAAACATTTTATTTTGTGATCGAGCAACAAATTACCAATTTTTGCAGTTTTTTGAATTTTAGTTCTATAGGAAGTACTCTATAAATTTTGATTCCTTTGAGAGTGTCGAATTATAATACGTGCGGCATGAACGGCCGTAACTTTTTTTTACGTTAACTTAGAAGTTTGATTTTTTACACAGCATCAAGTGACTGTGGACTTGAGTACTTATATGGTTTTATTTTCAATTCGATACCTCTACGCGGTTCCGAGATAAAGGATCTTGACAGACAGACGAACGGACGGACGGACGGACAACAAAGTGATCCTATAAGGGCTCCGCACCAGGCGTCCCGCTAGTTATTTATAATTTTACTCCACGCCGCCAAAGTTAATAGCAAAGTAATTAATTATACATAAGCATCTACGCATTATAGGTACTCGTAGACAATACAAGCGACAGGTACTACTGGTGCCTGGGGTATCAAGTATATGCATAATAATAATAATGTTAAAAATATGAATTCGCTTTGAATTTAACTCAGGTTTATCAGTCCTTGGTTTGATCTCTGTAAACAGATATCCAAATATGACATGAAATTTAAAAAACATTCACTTGCCAAAAACGGCGGTTCAAAGAAATGGACCAAAGCAAAGGGCTTCTTACTCATATTAAGGTACTCGTAATACTCATACTAAGTATTATAATTATTTAAGTCTTACACAAGTATACGGCGTTTCACTCAAACTCGAAAGTCGATAATGCATTGGGTTCATGTAGACTTTATTATGTTGTGAACCAACCAAAATTAAGTTTGTAACCGAGTTAAGTGAGATACGATATTAAAAAAGCTAACAATAAAAATGTCACGGCCATTTTACCTACATTGATTCAATGGGTCGAAAATGGGCCTGCGAATTACGGACGGCAAAGGTCAATCAATAACACTTAATAACGCCAAAATCGTTGTTTTTATGCAAAAAAAAAAATTAGCTCAAGGAAATGAGACATTTGTATTAACTGCAGCTCGTGCCAAATAAAAATTATTTTACTTAAGGTTATGTAAAATGCAATTTGCTTATAAAAGTGTACCTACAGAGAACAACGATTTAATATAAAAACTGTTATTCAGTCAATATTGTCTAATACCTAAATACCTACGTTGATGTTTCTTACCTGTTCGACAAAAACTATCCATCAATTCAATCAAATCATACTGCCATTGTCCCCATACATCGACTGGTCAAAATGTATTCTAATTGCGTACAAAACCATTAATAAGTTATGACGGGCCATTTTTTCTGCGGTTATCCTTGGTTGCCGCGACGACGCGGGCAAGCAAAACATCCTGAGCAAAACACAATTAACGAATATTTGTTTTTTTTAAACAAGAATATCGTGACGCCATCCTAAAGTCGGTTTAAAGGCTACTACAGATTGGACCGTTTACAATTCTGGAAAGTATTCATTTTACTCATCTTGCTCCAAAAGGTACAGGCCAAAATATAAACTATAATTGTGCCACAAGTTCCTAGGCCCACAGTAGCTCGAGCACGAACATTTCAATCGTACGTCATGTATTCGAATCGCATTAACTATCCGAAAAGGTGTTTAGGACCTCTATTCAACTCGGTAAAACATAACTCGTCCAAGGCAATATGTTTTACCAAGTTGAATACAGGCTCTGTGCATACACAAGATGCATAGCCAGCGAATGTTATCGTTTCGTACAGGAGTGACGTAAGCGGCCGGACGGTAGCGTCAAGCGCTTTATGTGGATTCCATTCATTTTTACAGTTTACTAAATACGGACACGTGGCGGTTTAATCCGATGGATTAAACAAATTTTCTCGATAACGTATTTGGAGTACTGATTGAAATACGTCCAAACCCCAATAAATCATTCAAAACCGTTAAAAAAATGCGTACCTAATCATTTGCGTAATGAAAGGGCTGTAACTTTTCCAAAAAATTGAAATGAGATAAATGCTACCTTTTTTGGCAGCTGCGCTACCTTAAGTTGGTTAAGAACGACCTCCGAGACCAGCTTCTGCGAGGATGAGCCACTCGTCCGCGAGCACCGACGCGGCTTGCGAATCGCAGCGAACTACAGGGCCGAGATTTTGCACGGTGAAAACGATATCGCCTTTGACGTGTCAAAGGCGATATCGTTTTCAGTGTCGTGTATTGTCAACGTTTTGATGACTCTTATGTACTTGACATAATGGCGGCAGGGAGTCATAAACGATTCTAAAACACGTCAAACGCGATATCGTTATAACGCAGTAGAATAGAGGTCCACTTTACTAAACTCGAGCACATTCAAGGCGAGTCATAAGTCATCATTATTACGGTTTCCGGGGAATTAGGTTTTTTTGGACCACCCTAAGCCGCCATACAATTGAGTAACTCGTCGGTCTTAGGTACAAGTTGTCCTTTCGCATTTAAGGCAACCACAACATTACATCCACAAAGCATTTGGTTGGATTAGAGGACCACTTATCGAATTGTATAATATGTAGAGTTGTTTACTTAGATGATACATCGTTCGTTACCTACTCGAAACAGTTTTTACGTGGGAAAATCTATTATCATACAATTTACTCGCAAATTATTAGGAGATTAGATGTTGTTTTTCGTTGTTGATGGTACAAAAAAACGATGAATAATAACACTTATAATGATTCCTAAAATAGCATGGAAGTTTTGTATGCTATATTTAGAAAGTAGTTGGTTGTGCAAGGTACTCTGGTCAAATATAGTTACTCTATAGGTGTGTTCGTGACGTAATGGAAAAGCGACCTTTTTGTTAATTTTAGTCCTTAACAAATGTGCACTATTTTTTTAAACCGCCCTCGCAATATTTTGTAGCCGTTAGAGGTTCTTTCATCGTTCATGGTTGCTATAAATAACGTCCTAAAATCGGTTACGGCGCGCTCTTCAACAGCGATTGTTCCACCCACTGACATAGCCTACTTACCCAAGACACAATCTCATTTAATGTACCGTTACGATTAGTAAGAATGATTTGTGAGTGAACCATATAGTTATGCGTTTGGTTAGGAATATTATTTACTCATTCCCAGCTCGTAAGACTTTCTTTCTTACTAGAAATGTGCATGGGAAGTAACTCGAAATTTAAACGTGAGTCGTGACGAATGTATGTTTTCCCTTTGTACCTATATTAAAAACACATGAGAGGTAGTAGGAATGTTTAATTATATGTATTAGTAAGTACCTTCTTACTTTTACAATTGTGTGACTAGGAACATCTTTGTCTGTACCCCTATAACGTTACCGTGTTGTTTACTGTTAAGCTAATAAGAGCTTCCATAGCAAGCCTATAAGCGCCCTGCGTGTTATATAATAACGTTTTCAGGATGCTGTTAGGGCTACTGCGGCACTGCAGCGCGTCTGGAGTATTAGTATCTGATTTTGGTTTCAAATTTAATGTTTAGTTTTAATTTTAATTTGTTTGTGTTATGAATGTTATGATGTAGTTTAATGTAAATGATGTATGTATGGATATGCTTGGTCGGAAACAAACATTTATTATTTATTTATCATCATAACCTGAATACGGGGATATGATTACAATACGGGTAGGACAAGGGGTGGTTCAGTTACTGATCGTACCTTTTTAATAGGTAGGTATAGTTTATTTTTGTGCTTTTTAGGTTTCCGAACCTAAGAGGGTAAAAAGGGAACGCTATTACTAAGACTCCGCTGTCGATCCGTCCGTCCGTCTGTCCGTCTGGCACCAGGCTGTATCTCATGAACCGTGAACATTTCATCTGTGACACTGAGTTTTCACAGATAATGTATTCCTGTTGCCGCTATGACAACAAATACCTACTAAAAAACAGAATAAAATAAATATTTAAGGGGCTCCCATACAACAAACGTGATTTTATGCTCTTTTTTGCTCGATATTGATAACGGCAACAAGTAGACGTTTCAAGCGTAATATAATCACACAATATTTAATTATAAACTTTAAAAATAAATACTTAAATTAAAATAAAATAAATTATTTATGGGGGGCTCCCATACAACGGACATGTTTTTTTTGCCGTTTATATAGATAATGATACCTACGGAACCCTTCGTGCCTGAGTCCTACTCGCACTTGGCCGGTTTTTATAAATCCGTTGATTAAATTCCTGCGGTGAAATAAAACGTACAGGGATTGTATGTACACTATAATAACGATATCGTCTTTGACGTGTTTCCGTATGGTCAACGTTATGTCATTTATAATTATGGCGACCGAGTCACAATCGATTCTAAAACACGTCAAACTCGATATCGTTATAACGCAGCAGAATAGAGGCTTAGTAGTGTGTGTTGTGCTCAGCAGCAGCATTGTATTTTTAAAAAACTAAAATTAGTCATACAATTATTGTATGACAAATTTTAGTTTTTTAAAAATATTTTGTTTCAATTAAACTTTGACATCAGTTAGGTCCTTAACTATGTACAATATTTTTGCAATTCACTCTACAATTTCTTTGAAAAATACCCAAATTCTCTTCTGAACGTACGTAGCATGGATCAAATACGACGCACGCGACGCAAACAATGCTCCTGCCGAGCACAACACACACTACTGAGCCTCTTTGTGTAACGAAGATTAACTATACAATTGTATGACTAATTTTCGTTACACAAAGGAAAGATATTTTGTTTCAATTAAACTTTGACATCAATTAGATACTTAACTATGTACTAAGGACTGACCAAAAATTCATTGTCCATTTATATAGTTAATTTTCGTAACTCGCAGGTACAATTTCTTTGAAAAATACTCATTAATGAATAGGGAACATGCATATTTTTTTACGCTCTCTGAAAAGTGCTATGAAAGAGAGGAATAACTGTATGCGCGAAATAATTGCCGTGTATTTTTTTCATAACAAACTCGTCTGAAGCTTTAAAAAGTCATAGTTCAGATCACCTGCAAAACACTCTATACAAAATCAACGACAGGAATTACGTCACAGCTGTTGTTCCATGTTTAAAATATAAGGAAATTTGCATTTATTTCGTAAATTACTATGTTTAAGCCAACAACGTGATTTTAAAATATTACGTAAATAATATGAGGATACCGAAACAAACAATCTAAACATTAAAAGAAAACACTTTAACAAGTATTGATTCCATATAAAATGTTATAAACGGGTCATAACTTAGTGTATTGCGTTTTATATGCTTTTTTCACATGTTCTCCTAAATCGTATCAATGAAACTCAACACTAATTTACATTAATGTTCTCTATTATCTAATTTTGTAATCCTTTTCTTGGTCTGGATTTATTACCCGTAGGCGCCAAGATAACAACTTTGCAGCCTCACATAACAAATAACTTCTCCGTTGCAATAAAATATGTTGGTGCTGGTACTCGCTGGTATTCTTTGCAGCCGTGGTACTCGTATTTAAAAGATGTTGTTTCTTAATTGTAAATTGTAAGTACGAGTATCTACTTCTGTTTGATTCGCTCTCACACGCTCTTGTGCTAGTTGAGCCGACTTCAGACGTACCTGAACCCTTTCAGACCTGTTGATACACTACACTATATAAAATTCTGATTCAAGTTGACGCCAGAGAGCCAAAAAGTGGTTCAACTGAACCTAAAACCAAGTACATCTTAAAATCGGACCCGATCATGTTCCCGATTGCCTGTTCGTGTTAGGTTTTTAGAGTTCGTTTCCCATAGGGTACCAACGGGCGGGACCATCGCTAACAGATTACTGTCTCTTTGTAAGCAGGCTGTATCTCGTGAACCGAAATAGGTAGACATGTAACATATTTCTTATTAGAAATACACACATTTCCCTTTATTTTTAAAGGGTAGCAGTAAAAATCCGTGATTGTTTAAGCGGTTTTTGATCGACCAATTACAATTGCTGAACCTTTTGAGGAGACACTTTTAATTTTGTTACTATGGCCGCAATGACAACAAACAACAAAATTAAATACAAACAAATTATGCGTTTTTTGCTGGATCTTAATACTGTACGGTGGACACGGTGTTACGAAACCCTTCACGTGCGGTTTTTATATACATATTTTACTTTGGACCTATTATAGCTTAGCGGTGCCATATGGCACACTATGTCGTGGACAGGATTTGTGCTTTGTTGTTCTATTAGCCGTTTCCCGCGATTCCGTCCGAGTAACAGTCATTTATAGCTATTCCCTCAGGAAATGTCAAATTTTTCGGCATAAAAAGTAACCTATGTCCATACCAAATTTCATCTAACCGTGGAAGCGTAATAAACAGACCGACAGACCGACAGACAGACAGACAGAGTGACTTCCACATTTTTAATATTAGTTTGGATACATTAATAGTGAAAATAATTTCAAATAAGTAATCAAACAATTCAGCCTATAATCGGTAAATGTGGACCATGATACTGAAAATATTTACTGACAAAGTTAACAAACACTAGAAATGTATAATTATACTAAAATAGTTTTACTTAGATTAGGTACATACCAGAATAAGACATTCATATTACAGTTTCCGTCAACTTGATACAGAAAAGTCGTAATTTTTATCGTCACTATTACTTTAATTTCATTCATGTCAGCGCAGCGGTACGAGTATATTGGATTTCACTTTAAATCTTTGATTAAATTATAAAAGTTGTATTCATATCCCAATACAAGACACATATTCATTTTGCAGATCCATGGTTCATTGATCCCTGTTAACGGGTGCATTATTTGCTTAACCTCTCTAACGTGAAGGTTTGATAAACAAGAGTAGAGTTGCAATGCAAAGTACAGCTCAAATAAGCGTTATTGGCTTCGATCGTTTATCGGTGAAAAACTGATTGTGTTTCGTATGTTGAGGAACTTAAAGCTTACAATAGCTTGGTTGATTTTTCAAGTAATGCATTAGCAATATGTACAAAAAGTTATGTGTGGGCCGGGGCGTTTAGAAACGACTTTAAACTTAACGAGTTCTGTTTATATTGTGTCTGTTTTACTGGCGTTTACGCTTAAGTAATTTCTTGGTTAAGATATTGATAGAGCCAATAACCTAGATTATCACGGCAATTTAAGTGAGTTATCGGTTTGTTAACTATCCTTAAATTATTAAAAATAACATCCTATTTACTGAAACGGAACCAAGTTTTGGTTACCTACGTCAATAGGTCACTACGAGGGCTGCACTGAAAGTTTCGGGAATCTAATACTCAGAAACATATTTTTGACACATATCATACCTTTGTATAATCTCTAAAGTTTCATTATCTTAACACACTGGCCACATAGAAAAAAAAAGTGATGATTCGGTTTCAATTGTTTTTTGAAGTCGTCGAGTCGCTGCTGAAAATGGAATTGTCCCGTGAAAGTTTAAGAGCTATGATTTATTACGACTTTAAAACTGGATTATCACAAAAACAATGTGGAGACCGGATGATTGTTGCTTTTAGTAATGAAGCACCTTCAAAGACGACAATATACAGGTGGTATGCAGAATTTCAACGTGGCCGTCTATCCCTCACGGACGACGTGCGTGAAGGTCGACCAAAATCGGCAGTCACGCAAGAAAACGTCGATGCTGTGCGTCAGCTGATAAAGGAAGACCGACATGTGTCATATCGGGAGATTCAAGAGTGTTTGGGCATTGGAATGAGTCAGATACTAATCATTTTACAGGAACAATTAGGCGTGCGAAAGTTGTTTTCCCGTTGGATCCCTCACTTATTGTCTGAGGAGCAGAAAACGACTCGTGTCAATTGGTGCCTCAGAACTTTGAATAAATTCAACGGAGGAAGCTCAAATGCAGTTTTTAGCATTGTATCCGGTGACGAATGTTGGATATATGCATATGAGCCTGAAAATAAAAACCAATCTCGAGTATGGGTCGACGAAGATGAGCTCAAGCCGACAAAAGTTATTCGTTCTCGCAGCACGGCCAAAAAGATGGTGGCTACGTTTGTCTCCAAATCGGGTCACGTGGCCTCTATTAATCTTGAAGATCGTAGAACGATCAATTCCGATTGGTATACTACTATTTGTTTGCCAAGTACCTTTGCTGAACTCCGAAAAAAAACCCGTAGTCGCCGCATTATCCTTCACCACGACAATGCCAGCCCTCACACCGCTCGGAAAACAACTGAGTACCTGGACGGTGAAAAAGTCGAATTACTGGACCATCCTCCATACAGCTCCGACTTAAGCCCCAATGACTTTTTCACATTCCCCAAAATTAAGGATAAGTTGCGTGGTCAGGGGTTTCAGACGCTGGAAGCAGCAGTGGAGGCTTTTAAAATGGCCATTTTGTCGACCCCTACTTCAGACTTCAATAAGTGTTTTAATGACTGGTTTGATCGCATGGAAAAGTGCATAAAATATAAAGGAGAATACTTTGAAAAACAATAAACATACTTTTATTCAATTTAACTGCATATTTTTTTCTATTCCCGAAACTTTCAGTTTGACCCTCGTATTATGAACTTTGAGTAAGAATTAATTAAATGAAACTTGCATTTAACTTGAGAGCCTTTTACAGTGTTTTCAATCCGGAGCACGAGTACCGATGAAATTGTACATTTGGAAACTGAACAACGTCTGTCTGCCTTAATTTTGATAGTGGTTGTAAAACATACATCGAATTGTTTGATTATTTAATTTATTTTGACTTTTAATATTTCAGAGGCCAACCTCACACAAATTGACCTAGTCTCAAACTAAGCACTAGGCTTGTATTATGGGTACTAAACAACGATAAACATCCTTATATAGAGAAGTCCATACTTAAATGCATAGAAAACATCAAAAACACAGGAACAAATATTCGCGCTCATCACACAAATACCTGCCTTTCCCGGTATTTGAACCCGGGACCGCTGGCAGGGTCACTCCCAACTAGACCAACGTGTCGTCAAATATAAAGAACAATACTGGACAAATTCTAACCACGACTTACGATGTCAAATGGCACCTCTAGGCTACTAGGTGGCAGTGCTCCAAAGTCGATGTCAGATTAATTGTGTATACTCGTAGTCGTCAAGTTGCCGGCGTTGCTCATGTTGAGCTTGAGAGCCAGTACTTGTCATTGGCTCGCATTGTTGGTTGTGATGCTAATGGTAAATCTCTTTCGTCACACTAGCGCAACCAGACCAGTATAACTAGTGCAGGGGTGGCGGCAAAGGTCACTTTGGGGTAATAATAGACTGGTTGGCACTGTCAATGCTTCGCTGGTAGTGGTACACTTTTGGTAACAGCAAGATGTTTCATACCTATGTAAAAAAACATTATCTAGGTAAGGGTTAAATTTGTTATAAATTTAGTAAAGTAGCGGATATTTAAAAACTCTTGTGTTTTGCTTTCTATATACATATCGTTAAAGAACATTTTCACTCGCCAGCAATTCGCGCATTGTAATACCCGCGCATCATCGCTTGGATGTAACTCGGCCATATGTATGCTACTGGAACACTCGCGTTGAGTATTAGCGGCATGTTATCGACCATCGACTCGTGATGAATGGGATTAATCGGACATTTCATTTTGACAAATTAAGATCCGTTATGCGGTTTAGCGGATAACATTCAAATTAATTATTGGAGCGTGATTCGAGATAATTAGATCAGACAATCACGACAGATAACATAGGCTTGGTGATTATCACTTCTGTCAATAGAGGTCATGGAAAAAGTGTTTATAATTTAGTGATCAGTGATCGCTTGAACCCGATAATCCTGAGGGCGCGCCTGCAGAAGTGCCGCAGGCGCCGCCGAACAGCTCGAGGCTGGTGCGAGTGAACTACCGGGAGGGCGCGGTCAGTGAACCTTCTTACACTTTCTCTTGATGCAAGATTCAGAAATTACTTAGATTATGTCGCTATACATACCTAGCTACTCGTACTTTCATACATTTAAGGTAGGTCCTAGATTCCGATGACCTAATTCATTTACG